>CM039673.1:286959718-287559718 GCA_022496015.1 Hordeum marinum
CCATGGCCCAGCATGCGAGTCGGTGCAAGGCGGCTCGTGGACGGGCCTGGAGGGGCGGCTCACAAGAGAGGGCCCAGGAAGAGAAAGGACTCCCTCACGAAGGAAACAAGACCCGGATTAGGATTCATGAAAGACTAGTCCTAGTCCTACTCCCAGTAGGACTCTACATGTAAACCTACCCCTTCCACTTATATAAGGAGGGGTAAGCTGCCCCAAGAGGGACAAGTTAAGACAGACACAAGTCATTAGAGTTAGACAGATTAGAGGCTCTCGAGATTAGAGGTAGCAAGACGGCACCCTTGTAACCGAGAGATCTTCCTCATCATCAATACAATACAAGCAAGATGTAGGCTTTTACCTCCATCGGAGGGGCCGAACCTGGGTAAACTCGCGTCTCTCGATTCTGACCAACCCCTGTCAAGCCGCCACATAGTTGCAATGGCCTCACGCCTAAGTCCGTTAACCCGGACATCTTGCCATGAAAAATCCATGACAGAGGGCCTCTTCATCAACCTTGATTCCCTCACCGTGATGTGTGAGCATTTCACCACATACCTACGGGTCCGTTGGTAGTACCCAGATGGCAATCTCTCTCTCTGTCGATATTCAATACAATGTTCACCGCATCTTTGCCTTGATCTATCAGATTGTTCATGAAAAGTATTTGAGTCAAACCTGAATACTAAGATTCTTATTTGCATGACCATCATAGCTTCGTAATGCTCTCCAATCTATTGAGATAGTTTGGCCAACTAGATTAATATTTGTTCGGTGGGAGTGGTGCGTTGTAGTAGGTTCAACCTGACGAGTTTCTATATCCCAGTGACAGAAGGGGACATCTTTGTGTTGCTGCTACTAAGGACAAAACAATGGGGTTTATCCATATTGATTGAGTTTACTTTGTCTACATCATGTCATCGTTCTTCAAGCATTACTCTGTTTTACTTAATACTCTAGATGCATGCTGGATAGCGGTCGATGAGTGGAGTAATAGTAGTAGATGCAGGCAGGAGCTGACTATTTGCTAATGGACGTGATACCTAAAGACACATGTTCGTTTCCATGAAAATCGCATAACTATTCACTTTTCTATCAATTGCCCAACAGTAATTTGTTTACCCGTCGTATGCTATTTCTATGAGAGATTCCACTAGAAAACTCTACGGCCCCTGGGTATATTCACTTATATATTCACAAACGCTATCATTACCATGCTATTACTTATTTGCTTTTATTTTATTTTTCAATCTACAATTATCTACACAACTCACTTGCTTGCAAATAACGAGATCAAGGGGATTGACAACCCTCTTGCCGGCGTTGGGTGCAAGTTGTTTGTCCTTTTGTGTGCAGCCGCTGAAGACGGTTGAGGATTGGTATTCCTATTGGTTTGATAAACCATGTTTTCATAACTGAGGGAAATACTTACCCACTTTGTGCTGCGATAACCCATTCCTCTTCATGGAGAACCCAACGCTGATCATGAGTATCAATATATATTTAGCAACAATGTGATTAGCATAATCATCATTCTGATAACCCACAAGTATAGGGGATCACACGGTCTTGAAGGTTAGTATTTGACCCTAATTTAGTAATTTGACACAAGGAGGGCCAAAGAATATTTATAAGCCTTAGCAGTTGAGTTGTCAATTCAACCACACCTAAGAAACACATCCTTGCAGCAAGTTATTAGTAGCACGATAATATGATAGTAGTGATAACAAAGTTACAGTAATAGTAGCATCAGTAATAACATATTTTTAGTGAATAGAGCAGTAGTGACTTGAGAAAAGACAATAGTATTAAAACATAGGCATGGAGTAGCGATGGATATTTGGATGAAATTTTGTATGTAACTGTCACAACTAGAGCGATACACAATAGCTCCATTCATCAATCATATGTAGGCATGTATTCCGTATATAGCCATAAATGCTTATAATAAGAACTTGCCTAACATCTTTTGACCTACCCTCCTGTGGCAATGGGGTCCTATTTGAAACTAAGGGTAATTAGGGCACTTCTTTTAATAGAGAACCGGAACAAAGCAATAACACATAGTGAGTGTATGAAGTCCTAAAGTTAAAGTTATCCCCGTCGATATCCCAATTAATGGTCACCTTGGGGGTCTAGGGTTCACAATGATAACATGTGCATACAACTTGTAGGTAAGATCAACAACTCAAATATATTCATGAATGCATATATGTTCAGATCTGAAATCATGGCCCTCTGGCCCTAGTGACAAGCATCAAGTATAGCAAAGTCATAGCAACAACAATCTGGGAACATAGTGGATACTAGGAATCAAGCCCTAACAAATTGACTCGATTACATAAGAAAATTTCGCCCAATCCCATCTACCTCTAATATTCCTACAAGCATATTACTCACTCATCATTGTGAGCATCATGAAATTATTGATGGAGAAGGGTTGGTGATGACTATGGCGGCGATTCATGATGATTGATACGTCTCCAACGTATCTATAATTTTCAATGATGTCATGCTATTATATTATCTGTTCTGGATGTTTTATATGCATTAATATGCTATTTTATATTATTTTTGGGACTAACCTATTAATCTCGAGCCTAGTGCCAGTTTTTGTTTTTTCCTTGTTTTTTAGTTTCGCAGATATGGAATATTAAACAGAGTCCAAACGAAATAAAACCTTCGGAATGGTTTTTTCCGGAAGGAAAGAGATCCACGCAACTTGGAGTGCACGCCAGGGGATCTACCAGGAGATCACAAGCCTGGTAGGCGCGGCCACCCCCCTGACCGTGCCTAGCAGGCTTGCCGTCTCCTGGAAGGTCTCCTAACCCTATTCTTCCTTCTATAAATACTCAAATATTCCCCAAACACCATAGAGAGCCACGCAAATACTTTTCCGCTGCCAGAAGCCTCCGTTCTCGAGAGATCCAATCTTTGAGCCTTTTCCGATAATCTGCCGGAGGGGGTTTCGATCACAGAGGGCGTCTACATCAACTCCATTGCCCCTCCGATAATGCGTGAGTAGTCCACCACAGACCTACGGGTCCATAGCTAGTAGCTAAATGGCTTCTTCTCTCTCTTTGATCTTCAATACCATGTTCTTCATGATCTTCATGGACATCTATCCGATGTAATACTCTTTTGTGGTGTGTTTGTCAAGATCCGATGAATTGTGGGTTTATGTTCAGATTATCCATGAATCTTATTTGAATCTTCTCTGAATTCTTATATGCATGATTTCATATCCTTGTAAGTCTCTTCGAGTTATTGGTTTGGTTTGGCCAACTAGATTGGTAATTCTTGCAATGGGAGAAGTGCTTGGTTTTGGGTTCAATCTTGCAGTGTCCTCACCCAGTGACATAGTAGGGGTAGCGAGGCATGTATTGTATTGTTGCCATCAAGGGTAACAAGATGGGGTTTTCATCATATTGCTTGAGTTTATCCCTCTACATCATGTCATTTTTCTTAATGTGTTACTCTGTTCTTCATGAAATTAATACTCTAGATGCAGGCAGGAGTCGGTCGATGTGTGGAGTAATAGTAGTAGATGCAGAATTGTTTCGGCCTACTTGACACGGACGTGATGCCTATATGCATGATCATTGCCTTGTATATCTACATGATTATTCGCTTTTCTATTAATTGCTTGACAGTAATTTGTTTACCCACCATGATATTTTCCTTCAAGAGAGAAGCCTCTAGTGAAATCTATGGCCCTCGGGTCTATTTTCCATGATATATTTTCAGATATATAAATCAAAAATACCAAAAATACTTTGCTGCAATTTACTTATCTTTTACTTTCCGTTTTCGTTTACATCTATCTCTATCGGATCTAATCCTGCAAATAACCATGAAGGGATTGACAAGCCGTTTATAGCGTTGGGCGCAAGAGTTTGATTATTTGTGTATGTGCATCCATTGGTGACTTGCTTGTTCCTCCTACTGGATTGATACCTTGGTTCTCATCAACTGAGGGAAATACTTATCTACTTCGCTGCATCACCCTTTCCTCTTCAAGGGAAAACCAACGAAGCTCAAGAGGTAGCAATGATCCATAAGTATAGGGTATCAATCATAGTCCTATCCATAAGTAAGAGTGTCGAACCCAATGAGGAGCAAAAGGAATTGACAAGCGATTTTTAGCAAGGTATTCTCTGCAAGTGCTATAAGACCATTTCGACAGATAGTTCGATAGCAACATAATTTGTAACAAGTAGCAAGAAACAAAAGTAAAAAAGTGCAGCAAGTGGCCCAATCCTTAATTGTGCGAAGGACATGCCGGTGATAATTCTGATAGTCATTAAGACGCTCTTGAGGACACACAATAATATCGTCTAGTTACTTTCACCATGATGCATTGAGTTATGTTCATTGCCTTGATAAATGTTATGTGGGTGGACCGGAGCTAAGGTACTATTCTTACTTGAACAAATAGCTACTTATGATTATACCCTCCTTGCAAGCATTCACTAATACGAAGGAATTAATTAAGATAAATCTAAACATAAAACTAAACATATGGATCCAAAATAGCCCCTCATGGAACAATTCATAAACTTGTGAAGTGCCATGTCTTCCCCTAGGCCCAGATATGGTGAAAGTGTCATGTAGTCGATGTTTATACAACACCACTAGAGGATGGACGACACTACATAATATCAAAACATAATGGTGATCAACTTCACATGATTACAAATAACAAGACTTCTCCAATGTCCTCAAGTACAAACAAATCTAAACACAACTCATAATATTGAATTATGTTCGAAGGGTATAAGTATGTGATCAACAATATAAACATAATGATCTTCCACCAAATAAACCAACTAGCATCAACTACAAGATGTAATCAACACAACTAGCACCTCCATGTACCAATCTAAGTACAAAGATTGAGCAAGAGAGACAAACTAGGGTTTTGAGATGAGATGGTGTTGGTAAAGAGGTTGATGGAGATGAGTCCTCCCATGATGAGAGGAAAGTTGGTGATGACAAAGGCTTTGATTTCCTCCTCCCGGAGGAAAGTGTCCCCAACAAAATTGCTTCGCTGGAGAGCAAAAGTTCTCTACCTCTGTTTCCACCTCGAGACGGTGGTAGATGATCCTGAAAGTCTTCTTATTATTTTTAGGTCAAATTGTAATATATAGACAAACGACATCAAGAGGGGAGCCACCAGGGCCCCACACGGACAGGTGGCGCACCTTGGGGGTGGTCGCGCCACCAGTTCGTGTGACTGACTGGTGAGGCCCGCCTGGCATATATTTTTCTCCAGTATTTTTACTATATTATAGAATAATTCTCTATGAATTTCACTTCAGTTTGAGCTCCAAAGAATTGCTATCTTAGCTGTTACTTTTTCAGGTCAGAACTCCAGCTGCCGGTAATCTCCCTCCTTTGATGTAACTTGCATTATAAGAGAGAAAAAGCATCATATTGTGAAATATAACATTGAAAAATTTACAATAGGAAATTATGGTACAAAATAGACATACCAACTACCCAAAGCTTAGACTCAGTTTGTCCTCAAGTGAATACCAAAGTTGGTAAAAATAACCACAAGTTTACAAACAGAAGTGTCGATAAAACAAAAATACAAACATAGAAACATCATATTTATTATCATTAACATTCCATTAACAATAATTATTACTCATAGAACTCCTCGTAATCAATTAACAAACTATTCACATGTTAAAGTACACACTATAAACTCTCTTGCAACCAAACAAACTATGTTCTTAGCCATCAAGAAATTGCAATTCATGTTATTTACCAGAAGAGTCTATGTAAGAGATTTCGTTTAGCAAATTTCACATAATAAACCATCATATTGTCTTGTAGTGATTGCTAGTACTCAAATCATATTTTTAGAGAAAATTGTTTCAATCAAACACAAAGGAAGATGGGGACTTCATGTTTCACCTCCCAACTTATTTACCTGAGGGATAATTGTCAACAATAATAACTCATGATCATATGTATTCAACTGGATATATGTGTCTGTATCTTTCCCCACCACATGTTGTTTGCCAAGTGGAGAATATTGAGATTGTAATAAAGGAACTTACTTTGACTCTTGCATAAATGTAAAGCTTTAAAAGAAACGGAAAAAGATAGGCTTTTTGATTTTGGGACGTGCAAACTCTTAATGAAAAGGAACATCACTTTATATTAACCCTTATGATAGTGACCTTTATTGAGTAGTCTATCACTTTTATTACTCCACCATCATAAGATCGTACAAACCCTATTTCTCTTCCAATAAAAGACCACACACATTTAGTGCAATTTTAGTTGCATGCATCAATGACAACTTACTTGAAGGATCTTTGTTTGATCCTTAGGTAGGTTTGGTGGACTCTCATGAAAAGAAATTGGGTTTATAGTTTTTGGATGCATAAGTAGTATCTCTACTTAGTATGGAAATTTTGGCTAGCAAAGATTATAAACAAACACCACATGTTGGAGGGTCCATGACAATATAACTTCTATGCAAACATACATAAACATAACTCATTACACTGTCTTCCTTGTCCAATATCAACTATTTTATCAAGTGTGAAAATATTTAATGAGGGTTCACAATCATAAAGGATGTCCAAGATGGTGTATCGGCACGTGAAATATCTCTTCCTTATGTAATTTTCCATGAATTTTTGAATGATCAATGTTATGTTTGTTAAATTCCAATATATTTTTACTTCCTACACCCTCATGTGAAGTCATTACTTCCCATGAGTTAAACATAAGAATTTTATTTTGCAGTGGTGAGATGCTTGGCAATGAAAAGCAAAACATACCCATACTAAACTTTATTGTAGAAACTTGCACACGCGGTTACATTGATAGAACAAGGACAAAACAAACACTTGCAAAATGAATCACACTCAAACTTTTTTTCTAAATCACGTGATAACTAATGATCAAACTATGATAGATAATAATAATGCTAAAAGATAGTGATGATATATATCAGGTCACATCCCCCAAGCTTGGAACAAGTTAACAGTAGTGCACATACCCATGTACTCAAGTTTCCTCCTTTGGTGATGGAGGTGGAACCCTTTTTGCAGTGATTCCATGAAGAATATGGTTCTCATCTTCAAGTGTGTTGATATTTTGGCTTAGGGTCCTAATTTGAGCCCTCAATTTATTAGTAACCATTACGGCTCTAGCAGCTAAGGACTACATATCATTGCATGAACTTGGGGGCACGTTTTTCCTTCACATAACAAGAGGAATTAATTTGAACATTGATAGCTCGAGCCGAGATGGGAAAGGTTGACTTCTTGAACTCGATCTCCTCCATGTCATCCGGAAGAGGTAGAGGAGTGTCCTCCTCAACCTCCTCGTTCTCGTTGTAGACCTCCTCCATAGGCTCCTTCAGATTGGGGATGATCTCCTCATCCGACGACCACTCATAGTAAACTTTACTATTAGGATGTTTAGCAAGAGTTGGTCGAATGATGCGACACTTAGTGTGAAGTTTTCGAGGGGCCATGACGATCTAGAGCTCGAAATCCTGACAAAAAATAGCTCGAAATCCTGATAGAAAAATATATCGAAACAAAAACAGGATGCAAACTTGCGATACAGAGGTCAAAATGTATCGGGATATATATAATGAATTTTTATCTTGCGAAATAAGTATTCAAGAAGAAAACTTAGTTGGGAGGTGCACGAGGCTGACACATGGACGAGTGGTGCGACCAGGGGGTAGGTCGTGCCATCAGTTTTGGGCCCCTCAGGACCCGCCTATGCTATTTTTTTATTTTCCAAATTTTTGATATATTCCAAAACCGATAGAAAGTATTTTCATGGAATTTTTTGGAGTCGGTTTACTACCGTGCCATGTACCTATTCCTTTTTCAAGTTTCTGGAGTCCTATGGAAGTTTTCTGTTATGTATTCTTATGGTGTAATTACATGAATAACGTCTGAATCGATTTTAATGTGATTAGCCACAATATAATGCTTAAGACTTTGACCACTAACCACTCTTGGTTTATTTCCTTCGGTGTTGTTTATCTTGATATCTACAAAACAAAAACTTCCTTGGTGACATATTGTGATGCCCCTAATTTGACCATACGCTAATCATACACGCAAATGCGTACGGCCAAGATTAGGGACTCACTGATCGATAACACAACACAACTCTAGACACAAATAAAATTCATACAACTTCATATTACAAGCCAGGGGCCTCAAGGGCTCGAATACAAAGCTCGACAAACACGAGTCAGTGAGAGCAAATAATATCAGAGTACAGACATAAGTTAAACAGGTTTTACCTTAAGAAGGCAAGCACAAATGTAACACGGATCGAAAGAGGCGAGGCCTCCTGCCTAGGAACATACTATCCTACTGCTGGTCGGGGGAAGCCTCCACGTAGTAGTAAGCTCCGGCGGTGGTGTAGTCGTCTTCTCTGGCATACTCCATCTCCGGGGCTCCATCGTCTCAACGCAGCAAACGTATCGAGGGGGGAAGATAAAGTAAAGCAGCGGTGAGTACTCATCCAAAGTACTCGCAAGACTAACATCAGAACTATGCTAAATATGCATCGGTATCAAGGAATGGGGTTATATCTGGACTGACTGCAGAATAGCAAGAATAAGGGGGAAGGCCTAGTCCTATCGAAGACTAGCATCTTCAATATCTTGCAGAATTAGAAGAGAGTAGACTAGTAACTCATATCAGTAATATTATTGTGGCAAATTTTATTAAGCAACCACGCCCAGAGATTCTTCCTCAACTCCTCACGAGGAAGCAATCCTGGAGCCAACATTCATTTCAATTTAAAATCACAATTTTAGTTATAGTAGGTCAAGGTACAACTCCAATTCATCCTGTTTCCGTGGACACGGCTATTCGAATAGTTAATTTCATCCCTGTAGGGGTGCACCATGTTTTCCATCATGTTTGATCACCTTTGGCCGAACACACTTTTTTGGGTCATGCCTGGCCTCAAAGATCAACACGTCATCGCCCCAACTAGGCTCAACAAAGAGGTCAGCCCAGCGATCTAAATCCTAAGCGCAGGGGTCATGGGCCCACTCACCCTTTGCACTCCAGCACGATACGAGGGCGGCCGAGGTCAGTCATAGCACCTCTTAAATACAAGCACAATGTTGATGTCAACCGACCAACTCAGATCAAATACCCAACCCATTAGCATTTTATTAATGTGGTGATGACCGCGACCCATGATGTGCGGTCCCGTCGCCCCGTCTAGAGGTCTTTTGGCAAGGGCCTCACCTGCCCGGCCACGCCTCGTTGTATTACACCAACACCCTCCGGTCATCCTGACCTCATCATGTATCCTCCGGTCATCATAACCTCATCAAGTATCAACAGTAAGTAAAAGTAACCATGTGTCTGTAACACCAAGGGGAAAACCGAGGAATAACCCTTGATCGATCCCACTCAATGTAACGGTCAAGGTGACCAGAGAGGATTCACCCTTGATGGTCTACGCTTGAGGGGTTGCACGACAGAGTCGTCGTCAGGAGTGGTGAAGGACGAATCACCCTCAATAACCACGACCGACTAGCTGCACTATAGAGTTAGCATCATGAGTGATTCACGAGGTGTCACCCTTGGTACTCAATAGTAGCTCTGAAGAGTCGTACAACTAAGGGGTTGTGCGGTGAAAGTGACGGGCATGGCTGGTCAGTCGGTTGACCGAGTCTTCAAGTCATCGAGTCGTCGATGAAGAAGCAGAGGCAACGGGGACTAAGGGGGTTCACAGGGGATTCATTGATCAACCTATACTAAGCAGTTGATATAACAACCAATACAGTGGCAGTTTATCAAAAACAGGCTATGCATCAGAAAGGGAGCTAGCTAATTCACTAGCAAAATCTAGTGCAAGAATGAGAGGGAAAGAATTGGACGATATCGGAATGCTCAAGGGGGGTTGCTTACCTTACTGCTCTGCTGCAAAGGCCTGATCGTCAGTCGCGTAGTCGTACCCGACAGCAGCGTCAGTCTCGGGTCTACTGGTAAGAAGATGAGGGGAAGAAACAATAAATATAAAGCACAGATGCAACACGATGCATGCCATGGCAATATGCAGAGCTAGGCATTCACTAACACGGTATTACACATCACAGACAAGCCAAAAGAATATCTGACGGTATTTTCCGGGTCTCTCGCTTTTATCGAACAGACAAATTCGATGGAAAAGTTCCATGTTCATTATGTTAGGGGCATGTCACAGACGAACGGACTGCATATTCAGATTCGTTGGATTTTTCTAAGCAACTTTCATGTATAAAATATTTTCATCCGGGTTAAGGATTATTTAATATTAATTTTTAAAGTGTTATTAATATTCAGAAATTAACATAATTAATTTAATTCGAAAAAGGTAATTATGACATCATCATCACATCATGATGATGTCAGCAGTCAACAGGGGGTTGACTGGTCAAACTGACCAGTGGGTCCCATATGTCATTCTCACAGTATTAATTAATGTTCAATTAACATTTAATCAGGTTAATTAGGGGGTGGGACCGACCTCTCATTAACCTTAACCTTAATTACCTAATTAATTGATTAATTAATTCACTAATTAGTTATTTTATTAATTTATTTTTATTTGCATTTTTATTTTTATAAATCAAAACCGTTTAGGGGGCGCTGGGCTCCTCTGTCAGCGTAACGGGGAGATGGGGTTAGTGGGGGGAAATCCACCACTAACAATTAGCCAGGGGCCGGCCGAGGTCACGGCCAGGGCAACCGTTGGCCATCGGGGCTCGCCGGCGGTGGAAGCGGCAAGCGGCGGTGGCCAACAAGGGGAGGCTCAACGGGGCCATGGCGCGTGCGAGCGTGCGCGCGCGGGACAGAACGGGGTCGAGGCCGGGGCGAGCGGGACATGGCGAGGGGATGAGCGGGGGCCGGTGCACGGCGGCCGCGGGCGGCGCTGGCGCGTATAGCTCGGGCCGGAGAGGAAGAGGAGAAGGGGTGGAGGGACAGGAGGAGCCCGATGGGCTCACCGGCGATGAAGGGAAGGGGCGGCGAGGCTTGAGGAAGCCGGTCGGTGAGGAGGCTGGGGAGGCGTCGGCGGTGAGGAGGCAATGGCGCGGGGTCCGGTGGGGAGGGGGCGGTGCAGCATCGGGGATGCGGTGGGGGCGACGGCGAGGTCCGTCGGCGCTGGCCGGGGGGCGTCGGGCATCGCCCCCGATCGAGATCCAGCAGAGGGGGGAGAGAGGATTGGGGGAGTGGGGGCGAGTGGGTGTCGGTGGGGTTGGGGCTAGGGTTTCGGGGGGCTTATAGCCCCACGGACTAGGGTGGGCCGGCCTGCTGGGCCGGTGGCCCAGTTGGACTAGGGGTCTTTCTGTTTTCTTCCCCTTTTTTTGTTTGTTTTATTTTTGTTATTTCTAAATTTTTGTTTTTGTTTTATTTTAATTTAGTGTATTTACTTATATTAAAAAATGTTCATTCATACAACTCAATTACCTAGGCCTTATTTCCCGCATTTCGAACATTTTTGTCATGGCATTTTGAAAGCTCTAATTTTCAACATTAACTTAAATTTGAATTCCATCGTGAATTAAAATAAAGTGAGATTAGAAACATGATTAAGCTTGATCAAGGTCATTCTTGTAGCTTAATTACAGACATCACTGTAGCACTAAAACCAGGGTGTTACAACTCTCCCCTACTAAAAAGAATTCTCGTCGTGAGAATTAAGAAGTAGAAGGAAAGAGCTCGGGGTATTCTGCACGAAGATGATGTTCGTGTTCCCAAGTGGCTTCATCTTCGGTGTGGTTTGACCACTGCACTTTGAGGAACTTGGTAACCTTCTGACGAGTCTGACGCTCAGTTTCACTAATAATGCAGATTGGATGCTCTTTGTAAGTGAGATCAGCGTGCACTTCAATCAATTCGGGATCCACCTCACGATGCGGATCCTTGAAGCAAAGACGAAGTTGTGACACATGGAAGACATCACGGATATGCGAGAATTTTGGTGGCAGCTCCAATTTATAAGCCACGTATCCACACCTTTCAAGAATGCGGAAAGGACCAACGTAGCGAGGAGCTAGCTTGCCCTTGACTCCGAACAGATGAGTGCCTCTCAAAGGAGTGACACGCGGATAAGCCTTATCACCGGGTTGATAGGTTGAACCCTAGTGTTTCTTGTCGTAATTGCTCTTCTGGCGGGACTGGGCCGCCTTGAGATTGTCCCCAACAATACGGACTTGTTCTTCAGCTTGTTGGATAATGCCCGGACCAATGAGTGCACGTTCCCTAGTTTTGACTTGTTCAGGGGGTTTGCCATTTACATCCATATAACACTTCAAAGGGGGCCATCTTCAAGCTAGCTTGATAGCTGTTGTTATAAGAAAATTCAGCATAAGGAAGTGATTCTTTCTACTTCTTGCCAAAAGAGATAATAGAAGATCGTAGTATGTCTTCAAGGACTTGATTAACTCTTTCAACTTGACCTTGCGACTGAGGGTGATATGCAGTGCTCTAGGTAATATGAGTTTCCATTGCTTCCTGAAAATTTTCCAAGAACTTCGAGGTGAAAATACTGCCACGGTCTGAACTGATTTCCTTTGGACTGCCATGGAGTGAAAAAATCTTGAGGTATACAAGGTTGCTAATTGACTAGCAGTAATTGTATCCTTGACTGGCAGAAAGTGTGCGTCCTTTGAGAATTGGTCGATGACGACAAAGATAGCATCATTGCCCTTCTGCGACTTTGGAAAACCCGTGACGAAGCCCATTTGAATCTTGTCCCATTCCTATTCACAAATAGGGAGTGGTTGCAGAAGTCCAGCAGGCTTCTGATGTTCAGCTTTGACTCGGCGACAAACATGACATTCTTTAATATAGTGAGGAATGTCTTGCTACATCTTAGTACTACTCGGATGAATGGAGAGAGGGGTGTCGTGAGCTTCTTTCATCACCTTCTTTGTCATAAGTTCAAACCGAGGAACCACTATGCGACCCTTGAAGTACAAAGCTCCACCTTCACCAAGCGAGAATTCCTTGAATTTCTATAGATTAATATCCTCCTTCATTCTCATAATGTAAACATCTTTCTCTAGGGCAGACTTAATAGCTGTCAGAAGAGTCGGTTCCATGACAACTGATGGGGTTATTACCCCTAGGTAGGCCAAAGAACGGGGTTCTCCCCCCCTCCCCCCCGCTTCCAAGAAAAAGCACTCGGCCGGCTGCCTCCTGGCCGGTAGGAGCGATTGCCGGCTGGCTCAGGGATGGCTGGTCAAGGAGCCGGCTCGGCCCCCGACCGGCTAGACGGACCGGCTGCCCGCGGGCCGCCTCCTCTGTTCACCCCTGGGTGGACAAGCAATGCCCCGTCCCGCTGTGCGCGGGTACGACGACATGACATGACCGCCAAGACGGATGCCAATGTAGCCACACTGACCGCTGACGCTCGGGCGCGCATGCATACAGTCTGGCCGTCCGGGCCGCTGACCTTGGCGACCGCGACCGGGCGGGGGAACAGTGTCGGCATGCCCCCGACCACTCGATTACCTGCTCCGGTGTGGCTACAGTGCAGTCGGCCGTACCGCGGACTTCGGCCGACTGGCACTAGACAAAGCCAGTCGGTCGAGCCGTGCTGTAGCAGGTGGACGGGGGCCAATCGCGAAGCTGGCTGGCGGGCCCCAAGAGGCGACGGGACCGCGCAGCCGGTGGACCCTACCGGCGACGAGACAGCTCGAGAAGCGGGACCCCCTGGTCAACCAGGGAGGCTGCCAGCCGGGTCCCTCATCTATGTACCTTAAAAGTATTATAAAGTTGAGGGTTGGCCTATAAAAAACCCGAGCCCCCCATGCAACGGGGACGACAGCTCACACACACACGGGACACTCCCTTCATATCATCCTTAACAACGGAGGGAGACGAGCCGGCTGCTCCTTCTTTCTCCTCTAGACATACCTCTAGGAGCAACCTTGTAAACATACCTATCCATCCAACTAGACCAAGCAGGACTAGGGGTGTTACCTCCCACGGAGGGCCCTAAACCTGGGTACATCGTGTGTCACTACCACTTGTACCTATTCTCGCACCCGGAGACCGTCGGCATCCACCGGTCCAACCACCTACGATAAGTCTACCCATGGCATCTGTTGTGAGAAAACGACGACAGTTGGCGCCCACTGTGGGGCCGTACGCGGCGCCGGCCAGATTCATGCTCCGGGCGGGACCCCTCGCCATTCCCCACCACCGCCGCACGTCCAGGCGAAACCGCAGGCTCGTGGGGCTTGCTCTAGCAGGCCCTGTGGGCAGCTCCGTCGACCTCGCGCTCGACATCGACGTGCTCACCAAGCGCTTCGGCAGAGCCTTGCTGAAGCGTTGGTCGCCAATGGGTACCCTAGCCAGGTACTCGTCTGCACCGATCTTCCCACGGCTATGGGTGCACTCGCTGCGGCCCAGCCCGGCAGGTCCCACGATCGCGTGGGAGAAATGGCTACCATCTCCTCCACCTCCTCCGGTCGTGCGCGTGTAGGATCAAAAGTAGGTCTAGAGGGGGGTGATTAGACTACTTGACCAATTAAAGGTTTTGCCTAAACCAAATTTTAGGGTTGACAGTTTTTAGCATTTCATGGCAAGTCAAGTACACCATAGACATGCAAGTCTAAGAGTATATAGCAGCGGAAAGTAACAACAAGCATGTATAGAAGGGATAGGGTAGGAAGATCAAACGCAATTGTAGACATGATGATTTTTCCCATGGTTCCGATAGGTGGCGCTATCATACATCCATGTTTATGGAGTCTTCAACCCACGGAGGGTAACGGTCGCGAGAGTCCACGAAGGGCTCCACCCAAAAGGGTCCACGAAGTAGCAACCTTGACTATTCCATAACGGCTTCCGTCCACAAGGGACTAGCCTCACTATGGGTAGATCTTCACGAAGTAGGCGATCTCCTTGCCCTTACAAACTTCTTGGTTCACTCCATAATACGAAGTAGGAGGCTCCCAAGCGACACCTAACCAATCTAGGAGGCGCCACCCTCCAAAAGGTAATAGGCTCGGTAATGACGATGAACTCCTTGGTCTTGTGCTTCAAGATGATAGACTCCTCAACACACAATCTCTCTCACAGGTTTGGCTTGGTAGAAGAGATAGGATTGGTGGAAAGCTACTTGGGGAGGCTAGAGATCAAGATCCATATGGTTGGAGTGGAATATCTTGACCTCAACACAAGGGTAGGTGGTTCTCTCTCAGAAAATCTGATAGGATAGGTATGGAATAGTTCTAAGTGCTTCTCTTTCGAGTGAGTGCTGGTGAAGGGGTATATATAGGCATCCCCAAAAATCCAACTGTTACACACAAAATGACCAACTTGGTGACACCGATGTGTGAATCTCGGTGGTATCGAAGTGACCAAAAGGTGGCAACTTTTGAATCTCGGTGAGACCGATATAGGAAACTCGGTTGTACCGATAAGGTGACCAAGGGTCAGATTTCCACTCTCGGTGACGTCGATCTAGCATTCTTGGTGGGACGAAAGAGTGAATTTGCATAATAGAAAGTTGGCAACCTAAACTCGGTGGCACCGGTATGGAATCGGTTGCACCGAAGTGGCTAGGGTTTGGCAGAGTGTGTCTAGGTTCTGGAATCGGTGGCACCGAAGTGGGAAAGTTGGTTGCACCGATTTTGAGTGTTGGGTATAGAACAGACTTTGGTGGGTGAGTTTGTGGATGTTTTTGGCGACTACCACCTGTGCTCGTTTGAGCATATTGTTCACCAACAAAACCTTACCCCCTTTTAATAGTATTGGCTTTCCTATGACTCAAAGTGATTTCTCACAAATATAAAATGTAGAGTCCTCTTGCTTGAAGCTTGGCCAACCTATTTCCTTGCATCTTGGGGTTTCTCCACAATCTCCTTTTGCCAATCCTCTCTTTGAACATTTCCTGAAATATACTCAATGGAAATATTAGTTCAATGACTCATACATTGTTATTAATTACCAAAACCACCAAGGGAGCAAATGTGCTTTCAATCTCCCCCTTTTTGGTAATTGATGACAACATATAGATCAAAGGTTCGACATATGATAAAATCAATGAGTATAATCGTCGCTTTGAGAGGTATGTGATAAGCAAGAACTCCCCCTAAATTTGTGCATTATTTTGAATTTGTGTTTGAATGCAAATGCACAATCGATTAGGCATATGGGGCACTTCTTCCATGTCACATACAACTTGGTGGTGTGCGAGAATAATTAGAGTGAATAACATGGCACAACACACATAAGTAAGGGTGAATGATCATCTCATGAGCATTAAGATGATAGGAAATAGTAGCATCACCCATAACATAGTAGCATAACACAAACACAAAAGAATCTCACATCAAACAAGTAATGTTCTTTTGGTTTTTGAAAAGCAAGTAAAAAGACAAATCTCTCTATCGCTCGACGCCTATAGATCTATATACACTTCTCCCCCTTTGGCAACAAGTTACCAAAAAGTTCAAAGGCATATATCTAAGCGTTCTTGGGCACATCTCCTCCGGTTGTTGATGAAGGAGTCAAGAGAACAGTGTCGGCGAAGACATATGCAGATGTCGTAGATGGAGCTGGAGTGGTCACTGATGGAGCTGATGTTGATGGAGCTGTTGGAGCTGTTGGAGCTGGCACTATGGCTGATCTGGCCTGAGTAGTGAACTGAGTGCTTGGCCCTAGAGGTGATTCCACCTCATCATCATCATCATCATCACCCTCCTCATCTGAAGTAGAAGAGACCCGAGGGATTTTCATGGAGTCAACTTCATGCTGAAGTTCTGTGACTATCTTCGTCAGCCCGTCCACCTTATCAGTAAGGGTCTTGATTCTGGTCTCAAAGATTCTAACAAGACTATTCTAGTTGTCTAGAATCCTCTTAATGTCCTTTTGCATGCCCTAAATAGATGATATCAGCTAATCCATTTTCCCGCTCCTGGATTGAGCGGCTTGAGCACTACTAGCTCTCACTGCCTCTGTTGCTTCGTGAGCTACAGCAGAAGTGGGATGATCAGCATCCATCACCACGATGTTGTCCTCGAGATCTGGCTATAGGGTCAAATGTGGGTGATCCAGGGCAAAGATGTGCTTCTCCAGTCTTGAGTTTATGAGCATCTGGATGTAGGGTGCATAACAGCATGAGCGCTTCTGATCAGCAGCAACCCTCTTGATTGTCTCTACAATCAAGTCCATGACTCTGATCCTGGTGTGACTGTCAAGATGGATCAACAAGTTGATGGAGTGGCCTCAGATCATCTTGTCATCTCCGGACTTGGGCATCAGGGTATGCCTCAGAATGGTGTTGATAGTGCGTAGACCAGCCTGGAGAAAGTAAATGGACCCTAGCTGGTGAGACTTCACTTTGTCAGCAGGGATCTCATTGTACATATTGGCCATACCATTGTGACTAGCCTTGGATTCTGAGTAGACATCCAGGTCACCATCATGTGCTTCAGTAACTCCTAACATCTCAGCCCATTCCTCAATAGTTGATTCATATCGGGCACCTTCAGTCATCCACACAATTCTACCATCTCCGTGCAGTGGAGTAGAACTGCATGATCATCTCGTCATTCCATGCTGTGAATTCTCTGCCAACGAATTCATCAAGACCAATGCAATGGAAGTTGTCCTGGACACTTGGAAAGTAGTCATCATTCTCCTTGATGTACTTCCAATCAACGTATCGCATATCGCTGATAGCTGGACTCTTGTCAAAGAGCACAGTCTCATAGAAGTCATGATGCTCCTTGGTATAGAACCTGTAGTCCACAGCTGTTTTCTTTCTCTGGGCATAAGGATCAATAGCTCTCCATGCCCTCAGTCCTGAGTCCTTCCTCTTCTTCTTGTCCTCAGCTAGTGGGTAGCTGGCATTATGAACTGGTAGGTGTGGTCTGAGCTTCATTAATGTTGTCAGATCATCATCAGCTTCAGCTCTGGAAGCAGTTCCTTTGTTCTTCTCAGAAGCTGGAATATGCATGGTTGTCCTCTTGGGCTTCTCAGCAGCCTTCTTGGATGTGCTGGTCTTTGGCATAGCATCAGACATCAATTTCTTTGCCTTCTTCTTGGGAGGAGCCTTTGTAGCTAGCTCAACCTCCTCTTCCTCAGCAGCAGCAGCTTCTAGATCCTCAAACATGGAGGTAGGCCTGCCAGTCACATGAATAATCCGCTTCCTGGACTTTTTCTCTCCTGCCTTCTTAGGCATAGCTTTCCTAGGGACCTCAACAGACATAGTTGCTCTGGCAGTCTCATGAGCCTTGAAGGTTGAAGCAGGTGCATAAATCTTGCTGACAACCCTCCTGGAGGAAGTGGCTTCAGTAGCAGACTTCCTTGCTGCTTTCTCTTGCTTTTTAGAAAGAATCTCTTCGGGACCGAAGTCTAAATCTTCTTCATCAGAGTTTAGCTTCTTCCTGGTTCTGGTGGCAGCCTTGGGCAACCCATGTGAGCTGGAGGTGCCTGGATCTAAGAAAGAATTGGCTTCTGGGCTTGTTCCAGAACTCATATCAACTCCCTGCTCCGGCAAATTCTGACCGTCTTCTGAGCCTGACATACTGACCCTGTGAATAGAGTATAGATGAGCAGAAGTAGATGAGTCATCACAAAATTATCAGCTGGTTTTTGAAGTTTTGAACAAAAGATTTTCAAAGTTTTGCATTCTGTCAGAAACAAATCGGTAAGACCGAAGCAAAAGCTTCAGTGACATCGAGACTGACTGTCCCTTTTAATAGAAACTTGGCACCCTTTTTGGTGAGACCAAAAAGGAGTGCCCGGTTTCACCGAGAGAGTTCTCAGCTCATAGAAACGAAAATCGGTGGTACCAATTTTTTTGATTTGGTTCTACCGAGTTGCGTCGGGCAGAAGGCAAAACCCTAGAAATCAATGGTTCTCTATCCTATGGATATTTATTGTGGATAGGAATAAGTGAAATGAGTGTCTTATAGAGAAAATCAAGTCCAATGCGCAAGAATCAGAAGGGGAGCGCACTAGAGATCGAACCCGTACCCTAGCTTGGCATGGATCCTCTACGACGGCGACATTGGTGAAGATTACGTCGACGGCGGTGATTCCCAACGGCGGAGGAGTGCAGGAAGACAAGGGCAACGACCAGGGGTCTCGAGGTGGCAGCTTAGGGTTCTAAGGCACGACGTTTGAAGATAAAATTTCAAAACGTCGGGGTCCACAGCATATATACCCTCCACTGTTGGTGATACCGATTTTATGTTTTTGGTGTCACCGAGTTCCACAACTGTTAGGTGACAGGGAAACTCGATGTAACTGAGAATATGAAATCGGCACTACCGAGATTGAAAAACCAGATCAACCCTAGGTAATCAGTGATACCGATATTGTGGTGTTGGTTCCACCGAGTTGCACTTGGGAGGTTTTAATGGTCAGTCCTTGTCGATATGGAACTCCGAGTGCCACACACAGAGGGATCGAAAAGCACTTGTTCAAATTTTGTGATGCAGCATGAATGGAATATGAGATGAGAAAGCATAGATAGCTAAAGAGTGGTCCTAGGCATTCTTGTCCATCCAATTGGCAAAAGATAAATCAAAAGCCAAATAGCAACAATTGGATATCCTCAAATGAGAAAATAAATGCATACCAACATGCTCACACAATAAGATGTCAAAAGAAATCATGACGAACATGCACAAACATACTAGCATCTAACAAGCACTTGGGTGATGACAAAGTCATCTATATATGAGTATTTGACTTAGGAGACAAGTAAGAGTACTTGATCATAGGTCATACTCATCGTTTAAGCACAAGTGGGGTTACCACTTTTTCATAAAGCATTTAGTATTGTCACATGCTAAGAGATGCTTTGACTCAAGAATTAGAGTAAAGCTCCCCCTTAATGTGACATACCCCCATAAGAGGGATAAACTAACCTTGGGTTTTTGTCGATGAAGACTTCATGTTGGTGAGGTAGTTGTGGATGCTCAATGTTGATGAGGATCACCAAGAGTTGGGAGCATCCTTGTTGTTTCCTTACTCCTCTCACCTACATGGGTTAGTCCCAACATACAAGAGACAAATACAAGGATATGTATGGACATGGAGTGCAAAGCATGAGTTATGATGTCCATTGATTTGTTGATTACCTTGTCCCTTGCTTAGCTTTGAGGGAATGTGTGACTCCTTGAACTATTGCATTGAGTTGATGTTGAGTGCAAAAAGTCCTTGCCAATAATGAATGTGAGTGAATTTCATTGGCGGAGTCACCCCTCAAGAACTTACTAGTTCTTCTTCTTGGGAACCCACATCAAGTTGATGGAGATCCTTGGTGTTGAAGTAGCCTTTGTAGTAGTTGAGCTTGAGTAGCCTTGGGAACCCACTCCACCAAAGTTGGGGTTCATCTTCATATGAGTCAATGTCCTCTTGAAGCTTGTTCTTGCCCTTGAGCTTGTGGTCTTGTGGTGGAAGGTCATCTTGAGTGTTTGTCCCCTTGGGAAGAGTATTTTCATACTTCTCCTTTTGAGGAACAAACTTGGACTTGGGATATTGACCTTCTTCCCACTCAACTCCATTAGCGTTGAAGTAGCCAACACCATGATTCTTCCAGTATCCTCCATGCTTGCGTACAATTTCCTCAAATTTCTTACATCCGGCAAGACTCTTGTAGATACCTTATTCTATAATTCCTTTCAATAAAGCATTTTCTTGCTCAAGTGTAACTTGGCTAAGAGAAACATCATTAGTGGAATCAATAGAACTACTAGAAGCAACATCATTGGATTTATCACTTTTATTGTTGCTACTAGATGAAGAATCTTTCTTGCCTTTGTTACTAGATTGCTTACTTTTAACTTGAGGTATGAGAGTAGACAAGAGTAGTCGTTTGGCTAGATAAGATAAAGTCTTCTTTCGGAGATTGTCATTGATAGCTTTGAGAAACTCATGCTCTTGCTCCAAGTTGAGCTTCTCATGTGTTCTCACAAGCTCTATATGATCTTCGAGAGTAGATTCATGAGATAACTTAAGAGTGTTTAGTTCTTTAGTTAGTTGTTCTATTTTCATCTTATCATTATCAATTGACTTATCTTGACTAGCATGAGAATTATCAAGTTCATTTTGATCAACATCACTAGTTTTATCACAAAGCCAGTTATCATCACAAAGCAAGTCATCTTCATCACTATCAAAATCAAGATAGTCGGGGTGTGATACCTTGGGGCCTTTAGCCATGAAGAAACTTCCACTCCCTTCGTTTGGTGAATCAAATAGATCGTAGGAGTTGGTAGTCACTAGAGCAATTCCGGCAACACCATCATCTTGACTATAGTCGGAGTCGGAGTGATAGCTTCTCTCAGAGTTGTTATCGGAGTCGGATCCGGAAACCCATTCACCAACATGAGCTTGATGTTTTCTTCTTGTGTAGCTCTTGGTGTACTTGTCCTTCTCCGAATCTCTACTTCTCCTTGAGTGCCTTCGTTCATAACGATCATCTCTACTCCTTGTCTCTCTTTGTGGTGATTCACTCCTTGAGCTTCGTCTTCGAGGTGATTCTTCTCTTTTTTTGTAAGGAGCCGTGCACTCATTTGAGTAGTGTCCGGGCTTCCCACAATTGTAGCAATTTCGGTCACGACTTGACGAATGCTTCTCTTCATATCTTGACGAATGACTTGAAAACAGCAACATTTTAGTAGCTACCTTAGAGCATGGTTCCCACTTGTGTGCAAGTTTAACATGACAAAAATAAATACCATGGCATTCTACTCATCAAAGGCTACCATATTCATGTTGGCACAAATATCATAGCATGCATGGATTAAATATAACAAAAATGACAAAATGGCACTTTGAGACAAAATGACATTTTGTCAAACTTGCTCAAAAGACCAAACCAATATCACTAATGGATTCCTGAGATGTTTCTACCCCAAATTCATGTATCATACACATATGTTCACATGGAGCATCATGACAAAACACTAATTAGAAAAACACCCAACAATCCTATAAGTGAAAACTTACTAAAAAATACCCATGTGCATATATGATCATATCCAGATTTGGAATATTAATTTAAATAGAAATAACATATTAAAACAATTAAATCCTAAAACAATTAAAAGAAAAACAACACTAACAGGGGGCCCACCTGGCATACCCACCAGGGCCCCCTAGTGGATGACAAGTGGGGCCAGGCCCACTTGTCACACACCACAACAACACACACACACCTACACACCAGCGCACACACACACATAGCCACACCCTGGATCTTCTGTCATAGCAGGTCCAACACACACAGTCACACACACACAACACACACAGCCACAACAGATCCGGCCATGGCCACACGGGATCTCACACACCACACAGCGGATCCAACCAATGGGAAAAAAGGAAAACAACAGGGGGCGCTAGGGATCGAACCCACAACATGTTGGTCGTTCCCCCTACGCACTACCACTGCGCCACGGCGCGTCTACTGAATAAGGCGTGGCCTCCCTAAACAAATACCACACTCGCAGGGTTTAACTGACGAAACTGAAACTCGGGCAACCGGCGACAGGAAACGCGACGATGAGAACTGGCGGCTATGAGGCATCTCCAGCGAGAAAAAAGAGCTGTGGGGTAGCTGAACCTACGGGGTTTCCATTCCCGCCCCCGGAAGGGATCCACGAAGGGGAAGAGGGGCTCAAGCTCCAAGCCTTTAGCCCAGCCATGGCGATGATGCGGCAACAGACAGCGAGCAGCGGCGACGGGACGGCAACGACCACGGCCACTCGACGGCGACAACGCGAGGAGAAACAGAGATGGAAGGAGGCACAGATGCTCATGGGGGGGCGACGATGTTGTGCTCGGAACAGGGAAGAAGACGACGACGACGCGGGCTCGAAGCAGGGGAAAAAGAGGCGCGGCAACGGTGACGTTGCAGTGGCTCCCCGGCCCTCCTAGCACCGGGAATCAGACGCGGTCGGCACCAGGGCACTCCTTGCCATCTTGGACGATGACGAGCGGCCACCGGAGGCGATGACGACGATGATGAAGACACCGGTGCTTTGCTCTCACTGAAATTGCCTCTCTCTGAACCTTACCTCAAGGGAAGGAAGAAGAAGAAGTTAGAAGGAGGAAGAGGAAGAGCGGCGGCGGCGAGGAGGAAGAGGGGAGGAATCGTAGGGATCCGCGCGCATATAAAAGGGGGGGCGGCCTCGACATCCGTTCCCTCTCACGGCAACGGCGACGACTCCCTCTCACGAGCACACTCTCTGAAACCTGACGAAGCTGAACGGGGCAGGTCTCCACTAGCTCGCTGGGCTGGGTCGCGCTAAGGAGGGAAGGCCCAACACACCCTCTCTCACAGACAAGAAAACCAACAGGGTTTTCTATAAAATAAAACAGCCACACAAAATAAAAAAATAGAGGAAATAAAAGGTTTTGCAAGAATAAAAATTACTTTTGCAAGAAATAAAATGTGTTCTATTTAAATAAATTAATAAGTGGATTTATCAATCAAGTATTTATTTAACTATTATGAAAACGGCACTTTGTTATTTAAAAACCCCAAACTCATATATCTCACAACACCAAGAGGACAACACACATGGGCTCAAATTAATATTGGCTACCTCATGAACATTTTTAACAGATTTATAAAACAAGTTATTTCTGTTGATTAATGGCAATGGGAATAAAAGAGTATAGGTATGTTTGTTTTGAAATAAAAAGAGAGGGGGAAGGAGTTGATTCCACTCAAGCACACACATCCACAAGACCACACAAGAGCCACTCCACCTCTCAACAAGATTACAAGGGGCACACCACAAAATAATATGCAAGACATGATGATGAATGATATGATGCATGATGCAAGAATGCATGAGACAAAACATGGCAAAAGAGCAACTCATAACATTCATCACATGACAACATGGGTCCACATAGGTTACAATGCCATAAAAGGTAGGGGCAGCACTTGGGCTGTCACAACTCTCCCACACTACAAGAGGATCTCGACCCGAGATCTAGGAATGAAGGAACTCTGGATATTCGGAACGGAGAGGATCCTCATGTTCCCAAGTAGCTTCTTTGTCAGAATGATGAGACCACTTCACCTTGAGAAACTTGATAGATTTCTTGCGAGTCTTATGCTTAGTTTCTTCGAGAATAGCCACTTGGTGCTCACGATAAGAAAGGTCTTCTTGGAGATCAATGTCTTGGAGGTCAATGGTGCGCTCGGGAGTCTTGAAGCACCTCCGGAGCTGAGAGACATGGAAGACATCGTGCACATTTGCGAAGTTTGGAGGAAGCTCTAGTTGATATGCAAGTTCACCTCTCTTGCAAACAACTTTGAAAGGACCAACAAAACGAGGAGCTGGCTTCCCTTTAGTTCCAAACCGCTGAGTGCCCTTCATGGGAGAGACTTTGAGATAGACTAGATCATCAACATGGAAGGAGACATCCCGATGTTTGTTATCATAATAACTCTTCTGTCGGGATTGGGCTGCTTTGAGGTTCTCACGAATGACACGGCACATCTCTTCTGCTTTAGTGATCATGTCATTGCCCAAAATTTGACGCTCACCGGTTTCAGACCAGTTAAGCGGGGTACGACACTTCCTGCCGTAGTGAATCTCGAAAGGGACCTTGCCTGAGCTAACGTGAAAGCTATTGTTATATGAAAATTCTGCATATGGAAGGCAGTCTTCCCATTTCATGCCAAACGAAATCACACAGGCTCTGCGCATATCTTCAAGGATCTGATTGACTCTCTCAACTTAAACACTTGTCTGCGGATGGAATGCGGTGTTGAACCGGATCTTGGTACCCATAGCAGTCTGGAAGGACTCCCAAAACTTGGAAGTAAAGAGGCTTCCACTTTCAGATGAGATGAGATGAGGAATACCATGCAAAGAAACTATCCTTGACGTATACAACTCTGCTAGCTGAGATGCCGAGATAGATTATTTGACTGGAAGGAAATGAGCAACTTTGGTTAGCTTGTCGATAACCACAAAGATGGCATCGTTGCCTCTCTTGGACTTGGGAAACCTAGTGACGAAATCCATCTCCACATGATCGAATTTCCACTCTGGGATAGGCAAAGAATGAAGGAGACCTGCTGGACGTTGATGTTCTACCTTCACTCTGCAACAAACATCACACTCGTTCACGAACTGAACAATCTCACGCTTCATGTGAGTCCACCAGAAGGTTTGCTTGAGATCCTAATACATCTTGGAACTGCCTGGATGAATGGAAAGAAGAGAATTGTGTGCTTCATCCATGATAACCTTCCTGAGATCACCTTTTGGAACCACCAGACGGTCCTCAAAGAACAAGGTATCATTGTAATCAACGCGAAGGCACTTATACTTAGGAATGCCCTTGTACACACCTTTCTTCACTTTCTTCACCATTGCATCAAGAAGTTGAGCTTGGTGAACCTGATCTTCCAGAGTCGGAGAGACTTGAAGATTGGCAACAAATCCTTGCAGAATCATTTGAAGGTTGAGCTTGCGGAAGGCTTCACAAAGCTCGGGTTGAAGAGGCTTGATAATGAGACTGTTGCAGTACGCCTTACGGCTGAGCGCGTCTGCAATGACATTTGCTTTCCCAGGAGTATACTCAATGCTTGGATTGAAGTCCTCAAGCGTTTCCACCCAACGAGACTGACGAAGATTGAGATTTGGTTGAGTGAAAATTTACTTCAAGATCTTGTGATCGGTGTACACCTCAACTGGTCTACCCAACAACAAATGCCTCCAAGTCATTAGAGCATGCACAACTGCCGCCAACTCAAGATCATGAGTGGGGTAGTTCTTCTCGGTAGGCTTCAACTAATGCGAGGTATAAGCAACAATCTTCTTATCTTGCATGAGAACACCACAAAGACCTTGGAGAGAATCATCACAGAAAACTTGGAAAGGCTTTGACTGCTCGGGAGGAACAAGAACTGGAGCTGAAGTCAGTCTCTACTTGAGCGTATTGAATGCCACATCACACTCAGGAGACCACACATACTTGACATTCTTCTAGAGGAGATTAGACAGAGGCTTAGCAATTTGAGAGAAGTTCTCCACGATTTTTTTGCAATAACTAGCCAGCCCGAGGAAGCAACGAAGTTGCTTGACATTCTGAGGAGGCTCTCACTTCAAGATTGCCTCAACTTTCTCAGGGTGCACTTTAATGCCCTCGGCGGAGATCACATGCCCAAGGTACACCACTTCATTCAGCCAAAACTCACACTTGAAAAACTTGGCATAGAATCGATGTTCTCTTAGCTTGTCAAGCACAAGGCGGAGATGCTCTGCATGCTCTTCTTCTGTCTTCGAGAACACAAGGATATCATCCAAATAGACCCTCGTGGTTACACGGATGTTTGCCGACAGGTGCGCGGTCATGTTGTTCATGAAGTTGGTGACCCGTCATGACACACGGAATGACACATGTATCGGAATGGAAGCACAGACGTTTGTGTCAAGAGGGAACATTCATGTGACCCAACAAGTACGTTGGTTCCTCTGAGTGGTGGTGTATGTGATAGCCTGGCATATTAGGGATGTTAGACTACTCATATCAATAAGGAATTCCTTCTTTTCCAGGAGCCCATTCGAACAGAACTCCCAGGTTAAGCGTTCTTGGCTTGGAGTAGTTCTAGGATGGGTGACCGACCGGGAAGTTAGTCTCGGGTGCGCATGAGTGAGGACAAAGTGCGCAGAAAAGACTAGTATTGATCTATGAGGCCAGTCTAGATCCTGCCAGGAGTAACAACGGGTGTGTCCGAGGCATTACAAGTTGGTATCAGAGCCATACGACCATAGGAGCCCTTTACTTGATCGAAGTTGGCCGAATTGAGTCTAGTAAAAATATTTGAGTCTAGTTATATCAGAGAGTAGGTTTCTTTTTACTCCTCTTCTATGCTCTCGTGAGGTATTTGACTTAGGAATTTTGATTCTACTCCTCTTCTCGCTCAATTTTTTAGTATCACGCGGGTATTTTGGAGTCTATATGATACCGATGTGACGGAGTTGTGTCTTGGTGCCTCCTGTCTGACTTGATTTCTTCCGGGGAGTTGAGCTCCAGGGAATTTTGGCACATCGTTATCATTCAGCTTCCTTGATATCTTAGGATGGAGAGTGTTCGGAATTACTTCAATACTTGTCGTGATGAGATAAGGTCGGAGTCACCCAGTACTGGGGAGGCGTCCGGGGTACCACCATGGTTTAGTATCGTTGTGCTTTTGAGGATTCGAGTTAGATGGATTTGCGAAAGCCTCTGGTTATGTGTTGAAGGATGGATACAGTTGGGGTGTAGGTTTTCTAGTTGTGTGAGATATTTCCTCCTTGTATCCCCCACACCGGATTGCATAACCAGAAAGTTTTTGGAAGTTCTTAGGTGGGAACTCTTGTAGTTATCTAGGATCATCTTCTTCAGATGTATGAGGGCATATACATTTGTTCCGAGCAACATTAGCTCAATACTTTTGTGTTATTGCAAGTGGCTTCGAATATCTAATGATGTTATCATGAACCGAAGAAAGCATTCTTACCAATTTTTCAGTAGGAAGGATGAGATGTAATTGTTCAAATTCTTTCAACCATTTTATTCAGCTATTGAATTCATCTTATCAATGAGGTGCTGATGTTCTTGTCCATCTTCAGGATGGCTCCACCAACTCGCAGGAATTCGGGTCGTGGTGAGGAGCAGGCTGATGTTCCGCCACCCCCGCCACCGCCTCCTCCTCCAGAAGCTTGGCAAGCTGTGATGGCCGCAACCAATGCGAACACTCAGATGTTGCTCAGGCTGTTGCAAGAAAGAGATCAGGGTCAGCAAGGATTTTCAAGGGAATTTTCAGAATCAACCTCAGTTTGTGATGCTCAACCAGTTCCTTGCCAACCAGCCCAAGTCTTTCACCTATTGTGAGCAGCCTTTTGATGTTGATGATTGGCTCCGTGACATGAGTAAGAATTTTGAGTGTAGCAATGTTAGACCAGAGGACTTTGTCAGATTTGCATCGTTCCAGCTCAAGGGTCAGGCAGCTGATTGGTGGTAGCAGTACAAGGATTCCAGGGCGATCGTGTTGTTACTTGGGACGATTTCTGTCATGACTTCAGGGGCCATTAAATTCCGACAAGCTTTTTCGAGGAGATGCGTGAGAAGTTCAGGCACTTGAAGCAGGGGAGCAAGTCTGTCTATTAGTACAACATCGAGTTCCAGAATTTGGCCCGCTATGCTAAGCAAGATGTTCCAGATGACGAGGCCATGATTTATCAGTTCAGAGGTGGTCTCAAGGATGAGCTTCTGCCAGGTCTAGTCCTTCAAGAGCCTCGTGAGTTTGATCAGTTCTACAACATGGTGTTGAAGGTCGAAGCAACTCAACTCAAGTTGGAGAACTCAAGGAAGCGTTCAAGGGATTCATATTCTTCTTCTTACAGCTCTCAAATGGTTCCTAAGCAGCAGAAATATTGGGTGCCAAATCCTCCTCCGTTTCATCCTCCTCAGCAGTAGAAGCAGTTCGGTGGTCGTGGTTCTTCCCACCCACCCAACCCAGGATATCAGCAGAGACCCTAGGTGTCCAAGGCAGCTTTTGTTCCTCCTCCAGGCAATTTTCGTCCGCTATCTGAGGTTACTTGTCACAAGTGTGGTCAGAAGGGTCACTACTCCAACAAGTGCAACCAGCGGTGTCTTCCGCCTCTTCCTCTAGTCAGACCTCCAGGCAATGCAATGGTGAAGCATAATCCCAAGTCAGCAAGGGTGAACATGGTGAATGTAGCTGAAGCAGAGCAGTCTCATGATGTGATTATGGGTAATCTCTCAGTTAATTCTATTCCTGCAAAAGTTTTGTTTGATACTGGTGCATCACATTCATTCATATCTAGGCCTTTTGTCGCTATGCATGAGTTATTAGTGGAGCATTTAGCAAGTCCTTTTCGTGTGGTCTCTCCGGGCATGCGCATGAGTTCGCATATGGTTGTTCCGGATGTTTCTATCAATATGGGTAATTATTCTTTTCTGGCCTCTCCAATTGTTCTCGGCAAATCCGATATTGATCTCATTCTGCGCATGGACTTCCTGGCTATGAATAAGGCATATGTTGATTGTCAAGCAAAAGAAGTCAAGATGACTCATCCTTTAGAAGATGTGATTATTTTTGCGGCTCGCGATGACACAATCCGTCTCTTTGCTCTTAATGAGAAGGGTGAAATCTCGGCTATTTCTCAAATTCCGGTGGTTTGCAAATATGAGGATGTCTTTCCAGAAGAATTGCCAGGAATGCCTCCGCACCGACCAGTCAAGTTCGTCATTGACCTTGAGCCCAGAACTGAACCGGTTTGCAAGCGCCCTTATAAACTTGGCCCCGAAGAGCTGAAAGAGTTGAAGAAGCAGCTAGATGAACAAGAACGTCTAGGTCTGATCAGAGCAAGTTCTTCTCCATGGGGTTGTGGTGTTTTGTTTGTCAAGAAGAAGGATGGCACGGACCGGCTTTGTATCGATTACCGTCCATTGAACAAGAAGACAATCAGAAACAAGTACCCACTTCCCAACATCAATGAGTTGTTTGAACAACTGAAAGGTGCCAAGGTTTTCTCGAAGCTTGATCTTCGCATGGGCTATCATCAGATTCGCATTCGCGAAGAAGATATTCCAAAGACCACTTTCAGGACGAGTTTTGGCTCTTATGAGTACATTGCCATATCGTTTGGTTTTGCAAATTCTCCTCCGACCTTCTCAAGAATGATGAACTTCATTTTCTCTCCTTTCAAGAATGAGTTCGTCTTGGTCTATTTGGATGATATCCTTGTGTTCTCGAAGACAGAAGAAGAGCATGCAGAGCATCTCCACCTTGTGCTTGACAAGCTAAGAGAACATAGATTCTATGCCAAGTTTTCCAAGTGTGAGTTTTGGCTCAATGAAGTGGTGTACCTTGGGCATGTGATCTCTGCCGAGGGCATTAAAGTGCACCCTGAGAAAGTTGAGGCAATCTTGAAGTGGGAGCCTCCTCAGAATGTCAAGAAGCTTCGTAGCTTCCTCGGGCTGGCTAGTTATTGCAGAAGATTCATGGAGAATTTCTCTCAAATTGCTAAGCCTCTGTCTAATCTCCTCCAGAAGAATGTCAAGTATGTGTGGTCTCCTGAGTGTGATGTGGCATTCAATACGCTCAAGCAGAGACTGACTTCAGCTCCAATTCTTGTTCCTCCCAAGCAGTCAAAGCCTTTCCAAGTTTTCTGTGATGCTTCTCTCCAAGATCTTGGTGGTGTTCTCATGCAAGATAAGAAGATTGTTGCTTATACCTCACGTCAGATGAAGCCTGCCGAGAAGAACTACCCCGCTCATGATCTTGAGTTGGCGGCAGTTGTGCATGCTCTAATGACTTGGAGGCATTTGTTGTTGGGTAGACCAGTTGAGGTGTACACCCATCACAAGAGCTTGAAGTACATTTTCACTCAACCAAATCTCAATCTTCGGTAGTCTCGTTGGGTGGAAATGCTTGAGGACTTCAATCCAAGCATTGAGTATACTCCTGGGAAAGCAAATGTCATTGCAGACGCGCTCAGCCATAAGGCGTACTGCAACAGTCTCATTCTCAAGCCTCTTCAACCTGAGCTTTGTGAAGCCTTCCGCAAGCTCAACCTTCAAATGATTCTGCAAGGATTTCTTGCCAATCTTCAAGTCTCTCCGACTCTGGAAGATCAGGTTCACCAAGCTCAACTTCTTGATGCAATGGTGAAGAAAGTGAAGAAAGGTGTGGCCAAGGGCATTCCGAAGTATAAGTGCTTTCGTGTTGATGACAAGGATAGCTTGTTCTTTGAGGACCGTCTGGTGGATCCAAAAGGTGATCTCGGGAAGGTTATCATGGACGAAGCACACAATTCTCTTCTTTCCATTCATCCAGGCAGTTCCAAGATGTATCAGGATCTCAAGAAAACCTTCTGGTGGACTCGCATGAAGCGTGAAATTTCTCAGCTCGTGAACGAGTGTGATGTTTGTTGCAAAGTGAAGGCAGAACATCAATGTCCAGCAGGTCTCCTTCAGCCTTTGCCTATCCCGGAGTGGAAATTCGATCATGTGGAGATGGATTTCGTCACTGGGTTTCCCAAGTCCAAGAGAGGCAACGATGCCATCTTTGTGATTATCGACAAGATGACCAAAGTTGCTCATTTCCTTCCAGACAAAGAATCTATCTCGGCAGCTCAGCTAGTAGAGTTGTATACGTCAAGGATAGTTGCTTTGCATGGTATTCTTCAGCTCATCTCAACTGACCGTGGAAGCCTCTTTACTTCCAAGTTTTGGGAGTCCTTCCAGACTGCTATGGGTACCAAGATCCGGTTCAGCACTGCATTCCATCCGCAGACAAGTGGTCAAGTTGAGAGAGTCAATCAGATCCTTGAAGATATGCTCAGAACTTGTGTGATTTCGTTCGGCATGAAATGGGAAGACTGCCTTCCATACGCTGAATTTTCATACAACAATAGCTTTCAGGCTAGCTCATGCAAGGCCCCTTTCGAGATTCCCTACGGCAGGAAGTGTCGTACCCCGCTTAACTGGTCTGAAACCGGTGAGCGTCAAATTTTGGGCAATGACATGATCACTAAAGCAGAAGAGATGTGCCGTGTCATTCGTGAGAACCTCAAAGCAGCCCAATCCCGACAGAAGAGTTATTATGATAACAAACATCGGGATGTCTCCTTCCATGTTGATGATCTAGTCTATCTCAAAGTCTCTCCCATGAAGGGCACTCAGCGGTTTGGAACTAAAGGGAAGCCAGCTCCTCGCTTTGTTGGTCCTTTCAAAGTTGTTTGCAAGAGAGGTGAACTTGCATATCAACTAGAGCTTCCTTCAAACTTCGCAAATGTGCACGATGTCTTCCATGTCTCTCAGCTCCGGAGGTGCTTCAAGACTCCCGAGCGCACCATTGACCTCCAAGACATTGATCTCCAAGAAGACCTTTCTTATCGTGAGCACCAAGTGGCTATTCTCGAAGAAACTAAGCATAAGACTCGCAAGAAATCTATCAAGTTTCTCAAGGTGAAGTGGTCTCATCATTCTGACAAAGAAGCTACTTGGGAACATGAGGATCCTCTCCGTTCCGAATATCCAGAGTTCCTTCATTCCTAGATCTCGGGTTGAGATCCTCTTGTAGTGTGGGAGAGTTATGACAGCCCAAGTGCTGCCCCTACCTTTTATGGCATTGTAACCTATGTGGACCCATGTTGTCATGTGATGAATGTTATGAGTTGCTCTTTTGCCATGTTTTGTCTCATGCATTATTGCATCATGCATCATATCATTCATCATCATGTCTTGCATATTATTTTGTGGTGTGCCCCTTGTAATCTTGTTGAGAGGTGGAGTGGCTCTTGTGTGATCTTGTGGATGTGTGTGCTTGAGTGGAATCAACTCCTCCCCCCTCTCTTTTTATTTCAAAACAAACATACATATACTCTTTTATTCCCATTGCCATTAATCAACAGAAATAACTTGTTTTATAAATCTGTTAAAAATGTTCATGAGGTAGCCAATATTAATTTGAGCCCATGTGTGTTGTCCTCTTGGTGTTTTGAGATATATGAGTTTGGGGTTTTTAAATAACAGGGTGATGTTTTCACAATAGTTAAATAAATACTTGATTGATAAATCCACTTATTAATTTATTTAAATAGCTCACATTCTATTTCTTCCAAAAGTAATTATTGTTCTTGCAAAACCTTTTATTTCCTCTGGGGTTTTTTATTTTGTGTGGCTGTTTTATTTTATAGAAAACCCTGTTGGTTTTCTTGTTTGTGTGAGAGGGAGTGATGGGCCTTCCCTTGTTAGCGGGGTGCAGCCCAGCGAGCTAGCGGAGACCTGCTCCGTTTAGCTTCGTCGGGTTTTAGAGAGTGTGCTTGTGAGAGGGAGGCGTCACCGTTGTCGTGAGAGGGAACAGACGTCGAGGCCAGGCCCCCCTTTTATATGCGCGCGGATCCCTAGGGTTCCTCCCCTCTTCCTCCTTGCTGTTGCCGATCTTCCTCTTCCTCCTTCTCCCTTCTTCTTCTTCCTTCCCTTTAGGTAAGGTTCGGAGAGAGGCAGTTTCAGTGAGAGCAGAGCGCCGGTATCTTCATTGTCGTCGTCATCGCCTCAGGTGGTCGCTCATCGTCGTCCAAGATGGTGAGGAGTGCCCTGGTGCCACCCGCGTACGATTCCCGGTGCTAGGAGGGCCAGGGAGCCGCCGCAATGTCGTCGTCGCCGCACCTCTTCTTCCCCTTCTTCGAGCCCGCGTCATCGTCGTCTTCTTTCCTACTCCGAGCGCAACATCGTCTCCCCCCCCCCGTGAGCACATGTGCCTCCTTTCCATCTATGTTTCTCCTCGCGTTGTCGTCGTCGAGTGGCCATGGTCACTGTCGTCTTGTTGCCGCTGCTCGCTGTCTGTCGCCGCATTGTCGCCATGGCTGGGCTAAAAGCTTGGAGCTTGAGCCCCTCTTCCCCTTCGTAGATCCCTTCCGGGGGCGGGAATGGAACCCTGTAGGTTCAGCTTCCCCCGCAGCTCTTTTTCCTCGCTGGAGATGCCTCGTAGCCGCCAGTTCTCGTCGTCGCATTTCCTGTCGCCGGTGGCCTGAGTTTCAGTTTCGTCAGTTAAACCCTACGAGTGTGGTATTTGTTCAGGGAGGTCGTGCCTTGTTCAGTAGACGCGTCGTGGCGCAGTGGTAGTGCATAGGGGGGGACGACCAACAGGTCGTGGGTTTGATCCCTAGCACCCCCTATTGTTTTCCTTTTTCCCATTGGCTGGATCCGCTGTGTGGTGTGTGAGATCCCATGTGGCCACGGCCGGATCTGTTGTGGCTGGGTGTGTTGTGTGTGTGCCTGTGTGTGTGTTGGGTCTGCTGTGGCAGCAGATCCAGGGTGTGGCTTTGTGTGTGTGTGCTGGTGTGTAGGTGTGTGTGTGTGGTGTTGTGGTGTGTGACAAGTGGGCCTGACCCCACTTGTCATCCACTAGGGGGCCCTGGTGGGTATGCCAGGTGGGCCCCCTTGTTAGTGTTGTTTTTATTTTAATTGTTTTATGATTTAATTGTTTTAATATGTTATTTATATTTAAAGTAATATTCCAAATCTGTATATGATCATATATGCACATGGGTATTTTTAGTAAGTTTTCACTTATAGGATTGATGGGTGTTTTTCTAATTAGTGTTTTGTCATGATGCTCCATGTGAACATATGTGTATGATACATGAATTTGGGGTAGAAAAATCTCAGGAATCCATTGGGGCTATTGGTTTGGTCTTTTGAGCAAGTTTGACAAAATGTCATTTTGTCTCAAACTGCCATTTTGTCATTTTTGTTATATTTAATCCATGCATGCTATGATATGTGTGCCAACATGAATATGGTAGCCTTTGATGAGTAGAATGCCATGGTATTTATTTTTGTCATGTTAAACTTTCACAGAAGTGGGAACCATGCTCTAAGGTAGCTACTAAAATGTTGTTGTTTTCAAACATGCTAAATATTTCAAGTTTGAGAATCTGGTAATATTTTTATGCCATGAAGAGTGGTTGCTATCTTGTGATATGTTGTGAATTAGCTCAAGATCAGTGCTAGTGATTTGAAGTAGATATTTCCTTATATCATCCTGTTAATTTTCATGCCATGAGGTGGTCTCTATCACCATTAGTTTCTGGTGTCAACTTGCTATCAGCTTAACTCAGATTCTAGAAAACTGTTATTTTCACCAAGTCCCAGAAATCTTTTTCATCATGCCAACTTGTGAGCTTCATGCTTATTGATGTGTGCCTCCATTCCAGATTGTGTAGTTGGATAATTTGATAAGCATGTTATGTAGTTTCTGTAAATGCCTTGTTTGTGGTTGGAGGCTTCCTGTAGCTCAAGTTATTTGCTGTGAAAGTTGTTATGTTGCTGTTTTGTGACAGATTGTTTGTTTTAGTGTTTTGTGACTTGTGGGAGCTATACTCCATGGAATTTCTTGATATTTGGCTCTATTGTGGTTGATTTTTCATTGCCTAACCAGTGGCTACCTTGGAATGCCAAGGAATAGCCCATGGCCTTCTTTGTCTTGTGTTTGCCTTCGTAACTTGTCGTGAGCGTAGCATTAGAACCGTAACTCTGTTTCCTACGTTCTACATATGCATTTGTATCATTTGTGCATGATGCATACATATTTGCCATGTTCATGCATGTTTAAATAACTTAACATGAGGTTCTGTCCAGAATCATAAACAACTAGTCTATTGCATTTGAAACATGACTAGTTAGGATTGCCATGCTAAATTCTTCACATAAACCATGCATCATTCTTGCTTGTGCATTGCACCATGGTTGCTTGTTTATTCTTGTTGTTTCTTTCGGTTAGACGCGAATGTTGAACCTGAGTATGAAGGTCCAGGAGATTACAACTACGAGGATCTCGCTACTTGTCCCTCTGAAGAAACAACAGGCAAGATGATCGTACCCAGATCCCGGTACTATTTTCGCTTGCTAGTTGTCTCGCTCTTATCGTTATTTTGCGCTACCTAATACTTGAATGTCAAGCCTCCTAATTTCCATGATAGCCTCTAACCCCTCCACATCCTAGCAACCTTTGTTTGGCTAAGTTACCGATGCTTAGCCCCTCTTATAGCGTTCTAGCTGCAGGTGCAGGTTGTTTCCATGTGATAACATGGATATTTGGCATATCACGATATTATCTGTTATTTAATTTAATGCACATATACATTTGGTATTGGTGGAAGGCTTGGCCTTTTGCTAGGTGTTTTGTTCCGCTGTTACCGCCATAGTTTCTTGTTACCGGTGTTATGTTTCCATACATTACGCTCCTAACATGCTCGGGGTTGTTATGGGGACCCCCTTGTTTATTCTGTTAAGATTAAAACTTGTCTGGCAAGACCCAACTTTGGTACTAAATTTGCTAAACAACTTAATAAAATTTGCATAGGGCTTTGCAACCCCGTGGATTAATCAACAACCCGGGCCAGTGCTCCTCATGAGTGTTGGTCCAACCCAGAGCAGCTTATTAACGCCACCCGGGGCAACTTGGTGATTGGCGTGGTAACCATCGCTCATCCATCGTGTCCTGAGAATGAGATATGCTGCTCTTATCGGGTTCGTCAACACGTCGGGTGGTCTTGCTGGATTTGTTTTACCTTTATCGAGTGTCTTGCATGAAGGGCTCTGACTTTCTTCGGGCTATCTCGAGGTGTTGGAATTCCTTTGGAGTTGCCTAGGATGATCACAAGATCCATGGTCGAGGCTGTTCCCGTGGAGTGTGATTAATTTATGATGGGCTAGTTGGACCACCCCTGAGGGTTAAAACTTTCGGAAAGCCGTGCCCGCGGTTATGTGGCAACTTGGATATTTGTTTAACACCCGGTTATAGTTAACGTGAAGTAAACTCTAATAAAATACACCAACTGTGTGAATAACCGTGATCGTCTCTGCTCGTAAACATGAACCGAGAGAGAACACGGTGGGGTTATGATTGACGTAAGTAGGTGTTCAGGATCTCATAGAGGTCATTCTAGTTTCGATCGTTTATCGTAGACCACATATTTACTTTCATGTTTCGTAAGATTAGTCACCATAAATGCTTAGTGCTGCTGCAAACTAAACACATACCCCATCCCAACCTATAAGCTTGAATAGTCTCGGTACCTGGGCATGAGATTGATGAGTCCTCGTGGCTCACAAATTACTACAACAATCCAGGTACAGGTACAGATGAGATCATGCCAGATGATGGGATGCAGATCAGTGGGAGTATGACGAGGAACGTGGCAGGATGTACGTGACTTATCCGGATGAGTAGAGGACCGTGGTCGTCATCTTTGGGGCTAGCAAGACAGTGTCATTGCATCTTCTTTTATCGTTTGTTTTCGTTCGTAGCCGGACCCTGTCTTTGGATTGATGTTTGAACTCTTGTGTGGAATTGTAATTTAGCATGTGGCAAGTCTAAGCCAACTCATATACTCCTCTCTTCATAAATGTATTATGTAATGATGTTGTACTTGCGAACGGCAAGATGCGCATCTATCCTTTGTTGAGGCCCCCATGCCTTAATATGGATAGGCGCACATCTTAGTCGTGACACTGGATTTTCCTCTTGGTTGTGTTGGGTCAGGTCATAGACACATGGAAGATCACATTTGGATCCGAGATTCAAATATATTCCCTCTGTGTGGATGACAAGGCATGTGCGAAAACATTTTTTTGAAGTTCATGAAACATTCTGACGTAAATTGATATAAAATTTGTCTCATTTGGCCAAGGAATAAAAAATATATAAACAAGTCAAAACAAGAGGGTTTTTTCAAATTTGAAGCAAACATGATTTTAGTTTGTTCAAAATTGAAAACATAGTATACCAACAGAATCCTTTCAAGACTCTGATCCAAAAACATAATTTGTCAAAATCAATGCAAGTATGAATTACTTGTGATTTTAACAAATTATAAGGACCTATTTGCAGAAGCACATGAGGTCGCATTATTAACATATTCAAAATATAAACAAGGTGGATATTTGTAATGTACAAAAAAATCTACCCGAAATTGATATATAATTTGTATGTGCTTAAGTTTAGGTAAGTCAGATTAGAATTAATCAAATTCAAACTTAAAAAAACAGAAAATGATTTAGAATTAAAAATTAATAAAGAAAATATTGTGTTTATAGATCAAAAAATAATTCAGATATGGCCGTCAGGGCCGTCGGCATCGATCTAAGGGCATCAGCCTTCCTTCACCCAACGAGCTCGGCCACGTGTCAGGCCACATGCCAACAGCCACTCTCGGCATATCTGGAGCTTTACCGACGGGCGCATGTATGTCGACGGTTGTCGTCGGCATATCCGGAGCTTTGCCAATGGTTAGGATTTGCCGTCGGTTTTTCTCTGGCCATAGGCTTATCTGTATGTATGCCGACGGACCCGATAAAAAGTTGTCGGCATATCTTTTGACGTCGGCAGCTAGCGTATTTCTATAGTGTCCTTGGTGTAGATCATGTGGCATCTTCCACACCACAACATTTAGTACATGCCCCGGTAGGGCAGAAAAAGACAAATTACTCTTCATCATTTATTAAAGGTATACCATCTGCTATCTTTTTATTATTGCAGCACAATTCTCCGTTTAAAAAAAATGTTGCATCGTCATCATCCACACCTCCGCAGCAACACCATATTGGATACTACTCCCTCTGTTCATTTACATAAGACGTTTTAGCAAATTCAGACACTATACTAAATAGTTCAAAGCCTGCTGTCTGAAACGTCTTATAAAAACGAACGGAGGGAGTACTACTTACGGCAACATGAACAAACGACAAAAAAACAAGGTAGTTAACACTTCTACACCAATCCTAACTTCCATTCTTGCAAAAAGTCCTGACTTGCACACCTCACACGGTCGTGCAGATCTAGCCTTTTAAAGGATCTTCTCAGCAACCTTAAAAACAAATAGAGGTAAAGATCCACCTGAAAACTTATCCGCAATATACTACCTCTGTTCACTTTTACAAGTCCTTGTAGACATTTTAGACATGGTGCAAAACAGTTTAATTTCAGTTGTCTGAACGGACTTATAAAAGTGAACGGACCGAGTATCTATTTTTGGCCAGTAGGCTACTATGAGCGTGTTTGGTTGGAGACCTGGGTAAAAAATGCATGGCCTGGAGGCCTGAGACCAGCCAAGATATTGTTTGGTTGACATCCACGAAGTTTCTACATAGCTGAGAAAGTGACAAGTACTCTGTGAGGACCGGAAGAACCACATCCATAAACTAAAGCGGAATGGCGGTTGCGTCACTGACCACAAGGTCAAGGAGGAGATCATCCATGAGCACTTTGTGAGGACCTTGGGCGGCGGCCAGCGCCGCCACAGAGACCTAAACTGGGACAACCTAAATCTGAGGAAGAGTGACCTTACCGGGATTGATGCCCCCATATCTGAGGATGAGGTCAAGGCGGCAATTGGCCTCATGCCTGGCGACAAGGCCTCGGGGCCAGCTGACTTCACGGGCACGTTCTTCGAGAGATGTTGGCATATCGTCAAGGACGACATCATGCAAGTAATCCACCAGTTCAGCAACCTTCGGACGTCCAATCTCCACTGGCTTAACTCGGCAAATATTATCCTGCTCCCGAAGAAGGATGGGGCAGAAGATATTGGGGACTTCCGCCCCATTAGCCTAATTCACGCCATCACCAAGATCATCGCCAAGGTGTTGTCTATTCGTCTTGCCCCATGCATGAACAACCTCGTTTCCAACGCGCAAAGTGCTTTCATAAAGAAGAGGAGCATCCATGACAACTTCATGTACGTTAGAAACCTTGTGCGGCGAATGCACCGGAACAAGGTCCCTTCCCTGCTCTTCAAGTTGGATATCCGGAAGGCCTTCGACTCGGTGCAATGGGATTACATTCTGGAGCTCCTACGTCATTTAGGTTTTCCAGGCCGTTTCCGTGATTGGATTTCCGCCTTGCTCTGCACATCATCCTCGCGTGTTCTTCTCAATGGTGTTGTCGGGCCACCGATTCTCCATGGTTATGGGCTTAGGCAGGGCGACGACCCACTCTCCCCTTGCTTTTTGTCATTGCAATCGACCCGCTCCAGCACATCCTCGACATCGCCTCTGACCACAACCTTTTGCACAAGCTTCGAGGGAGGAGATCACTTGTTCGTACCTCCCTCTATGTGGGCGACACGGAAATTTTCATCACGCCAACATGGGAGGATATCCACAACCTCGTTGCCATCCTCAAGTCTTTCGGTGAGGTCACCGGGTTGTCCACCAACTTCCTAAAGAGCTCCGTGGTTCCTATAAGATGTGGTCATTTGAATTTAGATGACATTTTGTGTGGTCTTCCCGCCATGCAGACATCCTTCCCGATGAAGTATTTGGGCCTCCCTCTTTCGACTTGGGAACTCAAGAGGGTAGACTTTCAACACCTTGAAGATAAGGTTGCGGCAAGGTTGCCTCCTTGCCAGGGAAGGAACATCACCACCATCGGGCGAGCGGCCTTGGTGAATCGGTCCTAACTTCTCAAGTTTTCTACCACATCACCCCGCTTGCAATCCCCCCTGGTGTGCTGCGAAACATCAACAAGATTGAGAGGGCATTTCTTTGGTCAGCCAGCAACACTACTACCGGGGCAAAGTGCAAGGTTAACTGGGAGACCGTCTGTCGCCCCACGCAATTGGGCGGGCTTGGAATTCTACATTTGGGGAAGTTTGCGAGAGCTCTTAGGCTAAGATGGCCCTGGGTGGCATGGAAGGAGCCGTCCAAGCTGTGGGTTGGCCTGGGTAACCCGTGCAATGAGGTGGACATGAAACTTTTTTACGCATCCACTATCATCACCTTGGGTAACGGAGGAAAGACACCTTTCTAGGACGCGCCATGGTTGGGAGGAAAAAGGTCTAAGGATATTACCCCACTCATTTTCGAGGCCTATAGACGAAGAAACTGGTTCGTGAGTGAGGCCATGCGGGACAATGCCTGGGTATGCAAGATAAGCCCTTCTACCAATCTCTCGGTCCAACACATCGTCGAGCTTGTGGACCTATGGGCGCGGCTCCAAGGCGTCCAGTTGCAAATGGACGTCCAAGACGATATCACCTGGAAATTTGAAGCGGATGGGGAGTACTTGGCGGGCTCTGCTTATAGGGCGCAATTTCTAGGATCCACATCCACTATCATGAACAAGATCATCTGGAAGGTTTGGGCGCCTCCCAAGGTCAAGTTTTTCTCATGGCTGGCAATTCAAAACAGGATTTGGATGGCCGACAGACTGGCGAAGAGGGGATGGGAGAACTGTGGCCTATGCACCCTTTGTACAAGGGCCCACGAGACCTCGGGTCATCTTTTCTTCAAGTGTCGGTTCACGTTACGCATTTGGCGTCTGGTCAAGGCATGGCTTGGATTGGGGATGCTGGATACACGCGGATGGGGTATGGAACGCAGCACCAAGTATTGGTGGACGAACAAGTCAAAGCCGAATACTGCAAACAAGAAGGCCATGGCTTCGCTTACGATGCTTGTTTGTTGGGTCATCTGGAATGAGAGGAATGCTAGAGTCTTCCGGAAGAAATCGATGCCGCCATACTACGTTCTAAAGCTCATCCAAGAGGAGGCCAAGTTGTGGGTGACTGCGGGGGCTATGCACTTGAGCATCATCATGCCACGAGAGTAGTCCGGTTGTATCTTAGGTAGATGGGCTATGATGTAAAGCCGGTTGTTGTGTACCCTAAAACTCTCCTTCTTAATTAATGAATGAGGCAAATCTTTTGCCTCTGTTTCAAAAAAAACAAGTACTCTATTGGTCATATATTTGAAGTTCAGTGTGTTTGTATCTCATATCCGGAAGCCAGATGTATACACCCACCTCAGGAAAAAATATGAAAACTAATTCTCACATGGTAAATCAAGACACTATGGTTCATGAGAAATGTAGTTATAGATCATGTACTTCTAAGGCCCTGTTTGGTTAAAAAGTTATAGGACTTTTTTGTCCCAACTAAAAGTCCCTAGTCCCTACCTATTTGGTTCCAGGGACTAAACATGGACTAGAGGTTATTAAATGACATGCTAAAAGACCATGTTACCCCTAGTAATGAACTAGGTAGGCGGGGAAGTAGCGAGTCGGGCGAAGGGATAAGGGGCAGTTGTTGGAAAAAGTCCCAAAAAGACTCTCCCTCGGGGTCTTCTTTCTTTAGTCCCAAGTACCCACTTTTAGTCCCTAATAGTCCCTCATGTTTGGTTTAGATGGGACTAAAAGGGACTTTTTTTAGTCCGTACACCAAAAAGTCCCTATAAACAAACATCCTCTAAGTTTTGTTCTTTATGGGCTAATAGGGAAAATAATTGCTAGTGAGGCTCAGGACAGGAACCAAATGCATTAACTCATTTAACTGTAGGCTAGAAGGCCAAGCACTTTTTTTCAATAATGCTACACCTACGTAAGAGTTATGTGAGTTTACGTGCTGACTAGGAACGAAGCCGAACTAGCCGCGCAGATCGCTCCGAGCGAGAAAAGGGAAAATTACTTGCGGTGAAAAAGGTTCTCTCCCCATCCCACCCCGTGTCACCTCCCTGGTGGCTCAAGGGAGAAAACCTTAGCCTCCAAAACTTCCTCCTCCCTCCTCTTCTCGTCCCGCCGCCGTCGGAGGGCACATCCTGGCGAAGCTCGGGTCGGCCCAAGGAAGGTGGCGGCGGGGCACTCGGTCCCTGCCTGAGCGACGTGGAAGTGAGCTCGAGCACTAGGTGACGCGGGGGCGATGCACGGTGCGCGGCGTGCCTCCAGATCCACGAGGGGGCGGTGCACGGCGCGTGCTGGCGCCTGTGCGGAGCAGGAGTCCACGTTCGCGGGAGCGTGGCGCTTGGTCAGGGCGCGTACGGCGCCCCTGGCCTGGGTCTACCGCTGGCTATGTGGCACGGTGGTGGCGGCGCATGGGCGAGTGCCTCGTCCTGGCCCATGGGAGGAGGGAGACGGCGCGCAACAAGGACGGGGCAAGGCACGAGGTGCCTCCGGTGTGTGTGCGGCGCCGGCTGCGAGCGGGGCCGGTCGGATCTGGGTCCTTCCTGTTCATGGATGGTGCGGGTGGTGGAGCGCTCTGCGGCGCTGGCTGCGGGCGGGACCGGTCGGATCATGGTCCTTCCTGGTCGTGGCTGGTGCAGGTGGTGGAGCGATGGCTGCGGGCGAGGTCAGCCAGATCTGGTCTTTTCCTAGCCATGGCTGGTGCGAGTGATGGAGCGGACTGCGGTGGTGGCTGCGGACGGGGGCCGGCCAGTTCTGGGCCCTTCCTGGCCCGTGGCTTGTGTGAGTGGTGGAGCGGACCGCGATGCGTGGTGGTGAGATGTCGGTGCTCCGTCATGCTCCGACCTGGATGTGAGGAGGGGCAGCTCCAGATCTACTGGTGGGTGCGTCCGGGGTCCTCTCCCCAACGTAGGTTTGCAATTTCTCCGGACGAAAGTCTTGCTCTCTGCCGGTGTTGACAACACCCGTGGGTGTTGTTTCCTTGTTAAAGGCCTCACCGAGGAGATCTTGCACCTCTCTCATCCTCGACTTCAACCTCCGGGTAAAAGCCAAGATCTGCCTTGTTGGATAGACGATGATGACGTCCTTGACGTCGTTTCTTTGTTGGAAGCATCGTTATGGAGTTTTGACCTCTTGATGGGAGCACATGGTTTGCGGCATGGTGTCCAGTCCGGAGTTGGCGGTGGCGGGGTGATGATAGGGTCTGCGGTGGCGTGTCCGTTGTGGGTTGGCTGTTGGCCGGTGGTGTTTGGACACTGAAACACTATTAGCATCCAGGCAATGCTAAACAAGGTTGGATTGTCCTCTCGCCATCGGAGCGGCACATGTTCGTTCCTTTATCGGATATGTCTTCTCTCTCCGGTGGTTCAAAGTTGTTCAGATGTTTGTGCCTTGCCGTTTTTGTATGCCCTATAATGCTTTAGACCTAGTTTAGCTAGGTGTTTTTGTCCTTTGTATCTGTTTGTTTTTCTTTAATAAACCGAGCAGTTTCAGCCATCGACTTCCTTTTTCTGCAATGAATCTTAACAGCTCTCCTGCTAACTTTAAAAAAAAACTTGCGGTGAAAAAACAACCGCAACCCCATCGCTTTCTCTCCCAGGCGACAGATGCCTCGCACAGATCGGCCCGACGGCCGCGCGAGCGGCGAGTTCCCCATCAGCAGCGCGACGCGGCGAGTTCCCCTGTGACGGCTGGATGCGGAGATTTCTTTCGCGGCGCGACGACGTGCTACTCTGAGGCGGAGAGGCGGCCTCCTCCTCGTTGGATGCGCCATGGCTGGCTCCTCCGATGTGGGGAGGTGATCTCCTCGTCGTTGGCAGCGTCACTGCCGGCTCCTCCGAGGCGACGAGGCGGCCTCCTCGTATGGACGCTGTTGAAGCCCCATGGAGCCCAGCCGGGTGTACTGACTCGTCGTTTGGTGGCCGACGACGCTGGTCCACTTGCTCCTGAGCGTGCAGTCGGGCAACCTCTTCGATCTCAGGCCATGGCCGGTCCAGATCGACGAGCTACATAAGTTGGTAGCTTAGAAATAGTACCTCCTATTGTTCTCAATTTTGTTCTGCTTTGTTCTGAATTTTGTTCTGCTTTGCATCCTGTTGGTAGCATGGCTGGGCCAGATCAAAACTCTGAATTTTGTTCTGCTTTACACAGAGATGACTAGAAACAGGAAGTGTAGTTTCAGAGACCAAAATATTGGAGATATTGAGCCTGTCTCTGGAAGAAAAGATAACTGGAATGTGCAACTTCGAAACGGAAATTGCTGATGCAGTAGTTGTTGATTGTAACATGAACTTCTTGCTATATGAATTTGTGCGGCTGTAAACTCTGACCTTATAATAAATAAAATGAATATACAAGGTTTCATTTCTGGAAAGTATGAAGGATGGTAAAGCATGCGTGACTTGTCTGTTGTGATCATAATGTTCCAGAATCGTGAATAAGAAATCCGTGTGATGGGAACATCTTTATGTAGTACTGTTCTGTCAATGATTCTTGAGAAGGACAAATAAAGATTATCAGGCTGCTGTTAACCAGAGATAATATTGACATTGCAGCCACCTTACACAACATATTCGTGAAGCACAATGAAAAGAAGGGCGGACATGAATCTGCAGTGTGCTTCTACTTGATAAACTACCAGTTTGAATAGAAAGCTCCCAGCCACATGTGCACATAAGGCCTAGTGCCCTGGTGCCTTTCAAATATTACATTAAAGTTGCCAAACGCATAGAAAAATACTGCATCCAACTAATTCAAATTACATAAATCATGTCTAAATCTGATCTGTCGTATTGTTGAGCCCTCCCATTCCATCAAAGTGTAATTCTGCAGGACTGGTCAATACAGTGGATCCTTGCTGAACTTGAAACAGCATACTTGTATATTCTCCTAGAATTGGAGGCATAACCATTGACGATTAAAATTCATACGGTATTGCAGATGTTGGGGTTGGATTTATGTTGCCAGTGGCTATGCCCAAGTCCAATGATCCCTGCTCCAAATAAAGTCATTACATTACACGAATTATCAAGTTTTTACTACAAATGAAAATTTGACAAAATAAAATACCTGAACTGTGCTACTACAAGCTGTGCCATCCAAATAAACTGCTTCCTGACTCTGTTTCAGATTGCAAATCTGTTAGCTATAAAAAAAAGATGGAAATAATAGTATTGTTGAAGAACGGATAACAAGAATCAAATACCGCATGTCCCATAAGATCTTGTTCTAGAATATTAGTGTCTGATTGTTTCCTTCTTTTTTTTTACGCGTCAACGACGGGCTTACGCCTGCCTGAACTTTATTGCGATCCTTGAAGGTGTTACAAGGTGCATGGCACCGGAGTTACAGGGGGAAGAGGGGCAGTAATAAAAAAGAAGAGGAAAAAACATAGTGTCTGATTGTTTCCTTTTATTATTGGACCTTTTCTTGTTTAAATTCATGGAGTGAGCCTGAAATAAATACAACAATAGTGAGTTTTTACAAGAAGAAAAAAGTAGTTTGTGATCACACGTAATATAGGCAACAATACCTTCTGTTCAGCTTTCTTCTTCTCCCGTTCTTCTTTTTTCATTTTCTTTTGTTCAGCTTTCTTCTTCTTCTTCTCCTGTTCTGCTTTTTTCTTGTCTCTTTGTTCAACTTTCTTCTTCTTTTCATTTGCTTCACGAATAAGCTTATCAACCTTTGATTCTTTCCTCAATGAAGGAGGACGTCCGGCACATCTAACAGCTATTGGACTTAGTATAGTTTTACTTGTTGTCTTCCCACTAGAAGGTGAATCTTCCTGTGTACCAACCTGTTCCTTATCATTTTCAGAAATTGAGCTGCTAGAGTATTCAACTTTGAGGGTGCAAAGCTTTTCAATCAAAGAATAACATGAATTATCTGACATTGCGCCTAGCTCCGCAACTGGGTAGAAATAATTGCACAATCTATCAAAACGTTTTGCAACAGGAGTGTCTTCCATGCCACCATATGTGCATCTGATAAAATTATGCTTTCTTTTCACATTCTTTTTCCATCGATCAACAATGTATTGTGGAGGAACCTCCTTGATTTTCATGTGAGTGAGCACACATAATACATGCCTACAGAGTATACCTCTGAACTCGAAGCGACAACATGAACACTTAACTTCAAACTCTTCCTCGTTGAAATAAACATGGTACGCAATATCTTTTCTCCGTCCTTTTTCCTCATCAATTAACACATCCTCGGTTATTTCATATGTTTCTATTGCCCCTTCCTTTTCTATGAACTTCCGATCACAATCATAATGTTTGTTAGCTTTTCTTGAAATTCTTTGAACATTGCATTTGTATAGGCTGATTGAAATTGCTTCTCGATGGCAAAGCGTGTGATGGAAGGTATGGTTGAATTGAAGGAATTAAAATCAGCAATATTCTCCTTCTCAACTTTATCACGGAGAGCATTCTCATATTGGCTAACAAAATGCTTCAGTGTAGTTTTTGCGTTAACATATCCATCAAAGAAGGCAGTCATACTCTCACTACGTTGTGTAGTAGACATACCTTCCCAGAAGGCATCTTTCACAAATGCTGGAACCCAACGGTGCCGATGCTCATAAAGCCCTTTAAGCCATTCATTATCATGAAGACTATGCTTCTCAACCATATGCATCCAAGCAACTTCAAACTCTGTAATTGTTAATGAATCGTAAACCACCTTGCCAATGGCAACCTTGATGTGATCATATTCGTCATATCCACCTAACTTCTCGGGTATATTTTTCATTATGTGCCACAAGCACCATCTGTATCGAGATTCAGGGAAAACTTCTTCCACACCATTCTGAATTGCTTTTGCTTAATCAGCTATAATAGCTTTTGGATGACGATTTGACATACAAGTAAGCCATGCTTCAAATAACCAGACAAATGTTGCAGTATCTTCATTTGGTAACAAAGCACAACCTAGCAACACTGATTGGCCATGATGATTCACTCCGACAAAACAAACAAAAGGCATGTCATATTTGTTCACCAAGTATTTTGTGTCAAAAGTAATGACATCATAAAAAGATTCATACACTGCTCTGCTTCTCGCATCAGCCCAAAAAACATTCCTAAGTCGGGGTTCATCATCAACATCCATGACACTGAAAAAGTTTGGATTGTCGGATTGCATTTTGATAAAATAGTCAACCGCTTCAGCATCACCACTACCAAGTTTTAATCTTCTTGTTTTCTCTAGAAAATTGCGACAAGTTTTCTCGCCAAAAGTTAGGTTCTCAGGACCATCTGCTGCCTCAACAAAAGAATTGAAATTCCCGTTTACTCTTATTCCGGCGCGGTCATTTAGCTCAAGCTTGCACTTGACATGGATATCTAACTTCTTATTGCATCTAAATAACCGAGATTTATGTGGACTCAATGCATGATTGTGATCCAAAATCACCTTCGAAAGATGAAGCTTCCCATCAGGACCACGTGTAGCATAAATTTTAGCTTTACATCCTATCCCGGCTGTTGGATTTGGCTTCAACATATTTCTTGAGTTTGATTGAGTCTTACCATAGCGAGAGCAACAAAGTGTAAGGTACTTTACTTGTCCATTATCATCACTGTGTGAGCTTCTTCTCGTCACACCAAAACCTTTTGCTTTAGCATATTTGATATAGTACTCTCGCACCTCATTCTCAGTATCAAAGGTCATCCCCAATTCAGGTTCTCCAAGTAATGCATCTGGTTGATCTTCAATATGATCATGTTCAATTTCCAAGTTGCTTTCATTTTGTTGCTTAATGCCGTCGTCATCACTTGAAATAGACATGTCACTTGATTCTTGAACACCAACTCTTCCATCATCCATTCCTATGATCATGAAAAAAGAGTCATTCTTCTTCGAAAGCAAAACTAAATTGTAACAGAGTGGCCTAAATGTTGGCATGTTAACCATGAACTTGTGACCTTCGTGCTGAACATAGCGAGACGATCAAATCAATAACAGTACTCATATTTGACCATGAACAATACTCTGGATATGTTAACCATGAACAGTACTTTGGATGCGCAATAACATGTACTCCCTCCATATCTAAATACAAGACCTTTTATGGATTTCACTATGGACTACATACGGATGTACATAGACATGTTTTAGAGCGTATTCACTCATTTTGCCCCGTATGTAGTCGATAGTGTAATCTCTAAAAGGTCTTATATTTAGGAACGGAGGGAGTAGATGCAAAGGTGTTGATCAAATCAAGAAGAGATAAAAGCTAGATGAAAGATGTAAAAATTAAACAAGAACCGAACAGCGGCAGTAGAAGCAGTTACAGCCAACTCAAGATGACAACCATTGCGCATTTCAGAATACAGAGAGTCCTGACTCAAGACAAACAAAATTCAAGCAGTAGCAGACAACCAACACATTACCATGATCAACAAAAGATAGAAGAACGATGCAGAATCTAAACTGAACCTTGTATCCTCCCCGTGGTCGAGCTAGGCCAGGCACACCACGCAAGCCACCCAGGATGCAAGCACTGTGATCGGCAGCGAGATCACCAGGCGATCTTGTTTTCCTGCCGTGGAAATCCCATCCAGCGGTACAGATGATCAAAAACTGGAGGCGATGATCTCACAACCTGAAAAAACGGATCAGCCTGTGCCTTCTGTTTTTCCCTTGCGTAAATAGCGGCAAGTTGTCGGTGTACTAAAGTTTAGGTCCCTTAATATCTCTTACTTGTGCACGGACAGTTGTAGCCACACCAACAGCAAGGCCCGTCGAAGGACTGCTGGAAGTAAGTACAAAAACGTCAAGAAAACATTCAAATCAACAAGCGCAAGACCGAAGGCCAGAGGCTGGAACCCCGGCAAGATCTTGCCGGGGGAGGCTTGCAGAACCCCGGCAAGGAGCGCACCCGGCAATACCTCGCCACCCTGCCAGCGTAGAGACGAGGTGTCGTCCCACCAGGGTACGTGTCGGGGCGCTGGCGATGGAGGGGCTAAGCGGTGCGGATGGGATGGGCTCCTGTCACGTCCCGTAGAAGGTCAGGGACGCCTGACGGAGCATTAAATGTGTTTGTCCTACACAGTCAGGGTTAGGTACGATAGCACTCTAGCATTGCACACCTCGTGTACATACTGTATGCCACTGTTGGGATCCCCTTAGTCATATAAAAAGGAGACCCAAGGCGTTACAGTAGAGGATCTTTTTTCCAACCTTTCGACTCACACACGTAGCGGCTCCGTATTGTTCACTACGCGGCGCTCGTGTAGCTGGAACCCAAAAACACCGATAATACACAAAGCAGGAGTAGGGCTTTATGCTTCTCAGCGGCCCGAATAAAATGCCCCACGTTGTTCATTTGATCTGCTCTTTGCATGCACCTTCTCCCTGCCGAACCGAAAGGGACCCTCGTGATCCCATAGGTGTCGTTCCCCTTTCATCTTTGGCGCGCCAGGTAGGGGGGAAGGTCGCGTGAACCTGATCCAACGATCGGTGTGCCATTTTCTTCATCGACTCCATCGCCATGGCCCCCAAGAAGAAGGGCTTCACGGCGGTTGACCCATCCACGTCCGCGTGCCGGTAGCTGTCCGGACAGGCGACGGTGTGGATGCGGGCAGAGGAGGCGAAAATCTTTAGCCTCCACGACGTTCTGGCGATCAAGGCCAAGCAAGCGGAGACGTCCATGGTGGCGACGGCAATCCATGCGTCGCTGGGTCTCAGGACGGAGCTATGCTGCCTACGGGCGGTATAGTGAACTCCAGGGAGGGTAGGGCACCTTCCAAGACGCCCACGCTGGCTCATGCGCCGCGACCTTCCCAGGTTGCGCGCGATGAACGGCGCCGCGATGCTGGTGGTTCCAAGCGTCCCCATGGAAAAGCTCCTGAGCATCACTCCCAAGATGCGCGGGACCAGCATGTGCATCGAGGTGCAGGTGAATGTGGAGCGTAGTTGCGGGACCGTGATGGAGCTCCTTCTAACATGGTTAGGAGTCAGAGCACCTCACGTTCCTCACGCCCTTCACTGTCAACCACATCAGAAGAAGCGATGGCGTGAGCACAACTGCTCCTGAACTTTCCTCCCACTACGGAGAAGCTCGAAGAATGGAGAGCTACTATCCAGAGCCTCCTCAGCCTCGCTGATAGATGCGGGCCGCAGTGGACGGGGCCTTCGCGGAGGCGATCCACCAAGCCAACTCGCACCGAAGGCGAAAAGGCTGGAGGTGGCGCGACCACAGTGCACTCACCTTCATGGCGGCAACAACGGACACCGACCCGGCAGGTCGACACCTGTGATGGCTACTCAACGGCGTCGTCTGATCCGCGAACTCGTCGCGCTCAACGTCAAGTCCTTCAGGAACTGGGCAAAGAAGACGCTCGAACTACCATCGAGCGGCGGCGAGAAGCGCGCCATCAATCCGATAAGCGCACGAGACCCACTTTAGACAAATTTGCGCTAGGGTATCCTATCGGCCTACCTTATGAGGTAGGTTGGCCAGCATTTACCCGCGAGCTGTGGCAAGTCCAGTGGGCCAACTCCCGAATATTCAAGACGGAAGTCCCGGAGAAATATGACGGCAAGACCCACCCGTCGGAGTTCTTGAGCATCTACACCATCACAATGCAGGCTGTCGGGGCTCGCGACGACAAGATACTCACCAACTACTTCCTGTTGGTGCTCAAGCCCAACGTCAGGTCGTGGTTGATGCATCTGCTAGAGAATTCCATTTCCTCCTAGGAAGACCTGTGTCATGAGTTTGTTGGCGCCTTTAACGGAGGCCACCAAGCTCCTGGCCAAGCAAGTGATTTGCATCTCATCCCCCAGAAGGAAGGCGAAACCTTGCGCAAGTATATTCAGAGATTCAGCCGTGTACATCACAATATCCCGGATGTTCATCATGCCGCTGTTATCAGCACGTTCCATCAGAATGTGCACAACCGTAGGATGCGCGAAGAGCTGGCGATGAACAAGGTCAGGGATGTCGCCGAGCTCTATGCTCTGGCTGATAGATGTGCTCGAGCTGAACAAGGGAGGAGACTCCCCGGCGAGGATGCTGCCGCTGGGGTAGACTCTGAAGATGAAGACGCTGTCGCCCCGACAAGAAAAGGCTGATGGCAGAACAAGAAGCGCAAGGGCAAGGTTGTGCTTGCCGTCGAGGGATCCGGCAACCTCGACGCCGCCAAGAAGACTAAGGTTGACGATCCCGGCAAGGAAGTTACCGGGTGCATCTCTTGTCAGGCTTTGGCGGCTGCCGACAAGCCGGAGGGCTCCGACAAGCAATATTGCAAGATTCATCACACCAAGGACCACGATCTCCAAAACTGCCGGCAAGTTGAGCAGCTTGTCGAGAAGCAGAAAGCTGACTATGTGAGGCGAGATAGGGAGAAGGCCCAAGAAGGTACAGAGGGGTCCGGCAAGAAATGCAGTAGCCGGGGAGGTCGCCGCGACAAGGCCAAGCAACAGAAAGAGAGGCCAGCTCGAGGCCGCGACAAGGATGAGGGGGATGACGATAACAATGAGGAGGACGACGAGTCCAGGGAGCATGAGTTCCAGAAGGCTACAGAGATGATGTGCGTTGATGGCACCTCGTTGCATTCTTCTCGCCGCCAACTTAAACAGTGGGCGCGCGAGATTAATCCGATGGAGCCATCTGTCGGTGTCCAGAAACCACTAAAATGGTCCAACACGCCTACCATTTTCGACGCCGAGGATCACCCTGATCGCACACCGTGGTCGGGTGTCTGCCATTGTTGGTTTCAGCAACAATCCACAACCTCAAGGTGAAGAAAATGCTAGTAGACAGTGGGGCCGGCCTGAACTTGATCTCACCTGATGTCATCCAAAGGTTGCAAATCCCTGATGAAGATCTCGAGGAGATAGGCATGTTTCAAGGGATCAATCCAGGAGGAGTCAACCGAAGGGAAAGATCACACTACCGGTAACATTTGGTAGTGACATGAATTCCAGAACAGAGAAGGTTGTGTTCGACGTCCACTCCCATATAATGGTATCCTTAGCCGTCCGGCGCTGGCCAAGTTCATGGAGGCATCACACTACGCTTACAATGTACTGAAGATGCCCGGGCCAATGAGCATCATCACAATCAACTCTGATAAGAAAGGCGACCTTATCTGCGCCGACCAACTCTACCGGGAGGCGGTTGCAGCGCATGCCGCCAAGGCACTCGCTCCTGCCGCTGAAGCTCCCGGGGGGAAGAAGACCGGCAAGGCCTCTAGTACACACTCTGGCAAGCGCACCCCTTCGGAGTGTTGCGCTCCGATGTGCCAGAGAGCTCCACTGGCAAGAACAAGAAATCCAAGGAAGCTCCACCAGGACCAAAAAGGTTCCCATCAAAGAGGATGGTACAAGAGGGACTTTCACCATAAGTTCCACCCTTGACGACAAATAGGAAAGCACGCTCGTTGCCTTCCTGCGGGCGAATGTCGATGTATTTGCATGGCAACCGTGTGACATCCCCGGTGTTCCCAGGGAGGTAATTGAGCACCATATTGTTGCCTGTCCTCATGCACGGCCCGTCAAGCAGAAAGTTAGGAAGCAAGCCTTTGAGCGGCAAGAATTTATTGCCGACAAAATCAGGAAACTGGAAGCGGTAGGTCTAGTCAGAGGAGTGCTCCATCCAACGTGGTTGGCCAATCCAGTTGTGGTGCGCAAGGCAAATGGAAAATGGAGGTTGTGTATTGATTATACAGATCTCAATAAAGCCTGTCCAAAAGATCCTTTCCCCTTGTCACGCATCGACCAAATTGTGGACTCCACTGCAGGCTGTGATGTGCTGTCATTTCTCGATGCTTATTCAGGATACCACCAGGTCTTCATGTCCAAGGAAGACGAAGAGAAGACCGCATTTATCACCTCATGTGGTATGTATTGCTTTGTGCGTATGCCTTTCGGGTTGAAAAGTGCTAGATCAACATTTGCAAGAGCAGTCCAGATTGGTTTTGAGCCGCAGCTACATAGAAATATGGAAGCTTATATGGATGACATAGTGGTTAAAACCAAGGACAAGGCAACACTCATACAAGATCTGGAAGAGACGTTTGCAAATCTACGCAAGATCAATTTGAAGCTCAATCCTGAGAAGTGTGTGTTTGGCGTTCCGTCTGGCAAGTTTCTCGGGTTCTTTGTGTCTCAGCGTGGGATCGAAACAAATCCCGACAAGATCAAGGCCATTGAGCAGATTGAAGCACCAAGACGCGTCAAGGATGTGTGTTGTCTTGCCGACTGCGTTGCGTCTCTGAGCAGGTTCATCTCCAAATCCACCGAGCGCGCCCTGCCCTTTTCCAAATTTTGAAGAAGGCATGTTTGATGAAATGGACTCTGGAGGCGGAGGCGGCGCTACAGGATTTGAAGAGGTACATCTCCTCTCCGCCAACAACGCAGCACTAACCACTTGATTCGTTGCCGCTAAGTACAATAGAAACGGCTCTTGTGGCATAGAGAGAAGTCGACGAAGAAGCAGCAGCAGAGGCAAGGCTGCCAAGCGACGAGCCAGGATCTTCCCCGGCAAAGTCTGGTGCCGGCAAGGTGGGATCTGTGCAGATGAATGAAGCGACACATGAGAAGAAGATGGTGCAGCGCCCAGTTTATTTTGTCAGCTCCCTTTTGCAGGAGGCTAGGACAAGATACTTTGGCATGCAAAAATTGCTTTTCGATCTCCTGATGGCCTCGAGGAAGCTGTGCCATTATTTCCAAGCACATGATATCACCGTCGTCGCTCGCTTTCCGCTGCAACGGATTTTGCGGAATCCATATGCAACCGGTAGGATTGTAGAGTGGGCTTTGGAATTGTCAAGCTTTGGTATCATATTTGAAAGTACTTCAACTATTTAGATCAGAGCCTTGGCAGAATTCATTGTAGAATGGACTCCAATGCCAGACGAAGAGATCCAAGAAACAGCTCCCACGGCAAGGAAACTAGTCAAGAATGGATCATGTATTTTGATGGAGCTTTCTCCCTACAAGGGGCTGGTGCTGGCGTGTTGCTTGTCGCACCCACCAGAGAGCACCTCAAATATGTGGTTCAGATGCACTTTCCCCAGGAGAAGTCGATGAACAACACGACAGAATATGAAGGGCTGCTTGTCGGTCTCAGGATCGCGGCAGACCTTGGGATCAAGAAGCTCATCGTCAGAGGTGGCTCCCGGCTTGTCGTCAAGCAAGTCAACAAGGATTATCAGAGCCCGTTGATGGAAGCATATGTAGATGAAGTAAGGAAGTTGGAGGAGCGCTTCGACAGTTTGTAGACAGAGCATGTTCCTCGTGCAGAGAACAACATTGCCGACGAGCTGTCGAAGCATGCTGCCCTCAAGTTACCTGTGGAACTAGGGACTTTTGTGCTATAATTGACTCAGCCATCCGTAACACCAACGGCGAAGCAAAACAAGAGAAGGAAGTTGAGTTCCAGCCAGTATCTTCCCGCGGAATTCCTAGAGGCTGTCGGCAAAGAGGTTGTCGGGAACAACGCCAAGCTTGTCGAGGAGCAACAGGCTTTGGCAAGACCTCAAGTCCTTGCCATAGAGACAAGCGCTCCGCGGCAAAAGACATGCCTTTAGTCCTTGCTGCCGAGCCTCGGGATCCAGCATGGGCACAACACATTGTTCAAATCCTTCAAACGGGAGAACTCCCTGAGGAATAGGAAGAAGCGGAGAAAGTAGCCCGTTAGTCTAGTATGTACTAGTTTGTGGACGACGTCCTGTATAGAAAAAGACCAAACGGTGTGAAATTGAAGTGCATTCCTCGAGAGGATGGACTAGAGCTATTGGAAAAGATACATGAAGGCATATGTGGCTCCCACATAGGATCAAGAGCACTTGCCGACAAGGCATTCCGGCAAGGTTTATTTTGGCCCACCACCCTCCAGGATGCAACTGCACTAGTAACCAAGTGTGAAGCATGCTAGTTCCATTCAAAGAAACTACATCAACCAGCTCAAGCTCTCCAGACAATCCCTCATTCCTGGCCATTTTCGGTCTAGGGGCTCGACATCTTGGGCCCCTTTCCTCATGCTACCGGGGGCTTTGACTACTTGTACGTCGCAATCGACAAGTTCACAAAGTGAACAGAAGTGGAACCAGTGAGAAAGGTGACAGCACAGTCAGCCGTCAAGTTCTTCAAAGGACTAGTCTGTTGATTTGGTGTCCCGAATAGGATCATCACTGACAACGGCACACAGTTCACAGGCCGCACCTTCATGCAGTATGTCCAAGACCTTGGTAGCAAGATCTGTTTTGCTTCTGTTGCTCACCCGAGGATCAACGACCAAGCGGAAAGGGCAAATGCTGAAGTGTTGCGAGGGCTTAAGACCAAACTTTCGACAAGTTGCGCAAGTGCGGAAGACGCTGGATTGATGAGCTGTCGGCGGTTCTTTGGTCAATCAGAACGACACCAAATCGAGCCATCGGTCGGACGCCTTTCTCCCTGGTGTACGGGGCGGAAGCAGTTCTCCCCACGGAACTCATATACGGGTCGCCTCGAGTGATCACTTATGATGAGCTCGAGCAAGAGCAATTGCGGCAAGATGACGCCACGCTCCTTGAGGAAGACCGTCTTCAGGCTGCTGTGAGAGCTGGACGCTACCAGCAAGCTTTGCGCCGCTACCATAGCCGCAAGGTTCATGCCCGGAATCTTGAGGAAGGCGACCTTGTTCTTCGGTGCGTTCAGTCGGCCAAGAATTCAAATAAGTTGACATCAAAGTGGGAAGGCCCTTATCGAGTAGTACGAGTCACCAGGCCTGGCACAGTCCACCTGGAGACCGAAGATGGCGTCCCAGTGAGCAACTCCTGGAATATTGAACATCTTCGTAAGTTCTACCCATAAGGCGTGGTTGCCGGGCCTCCTGGCTACCATATTTTGTACAAGTCTTGCCGACAAGGCATGTGATCCTTTGTACAAAGACTAACGCAGACCCTGTGCATAGTTGAATAAGATCGGGCATTCTACAACTCTTGTTGATTTCCATGTTTACTTATGTACATGTTTATCTGAGATGTTGCATTACGCTTATTCCCAGCAAGTACTGACGAACCGCCAAGGTTTCATATCTCTATTTCCTCTTCTTTCTTTTCCTTAAAGGATAGAAGGTTCTCTCACGTGCAAGTTTGCCGGGGAGGGAAGAGATGGTATGGACATCAAACGGGCGATGTTCGAAATCGGTATCTTGAACGGAAAGATAAGTTGCAAAACCCTAAGTAAAAATTTTTGTTGATAAGTTGTTTCCTTGGACGATTTCAACTTTTGTATGGGAAACCTGCATGAGAAGGAACCTTGCCATGATCGGTCGCGCCCTGCTCTGTTTCGAGTCCGCTCAACAGCTTAAGTGGCTGCACTGAAAACGTCGAGGTAACTTGTCATGATTGGTCACGCTCTTACTCTGTTTTGAGTCTGCTTAACAGCTTAAGTGGCTGCGCCAACAATGTCAAGGTATCTTGCTGGCAGCGGCCTCCAGCAGGCTGCTAAGGATCCTCTCCTCAAAGCACTCGCAGCAGGGCTGCGTACGCCGACAAGTTTTCCGAAAAAAGCATAGGGGTAAACCATACAGAGAGGAATCTCACAAGAGAATAACATGCATTCATTTAAAGGGAATGCAATTTACACGGGATAGTGCCTCTTCCTAAGTACATCTTTATTTGACTTTTTCCCCTAGGGGCAGATTACAAGAAAAAGATAGGGAGAGGCCCCCGGTAGAAGCCCAGCCTGACCCCTCGTAGACCAGCACTGCGCGGAGGGCAGGGCATCCAAAAGGAAGGACGAAGCCGAAGTCCATGGGGCTGCCAAGAGATCCAGCTGGAAGATGAGGCAGCGCCCGGGACAAGGACCCCTGGCAAGGCCATTCTGTCGGTAGGGGGAGAGGCATGAGATGATGGTGATGGTGCAACCGGCGATCAGTATGAGCTCAGGTCGTCGTATTCTGACTTGACGGCCTGGAGCTTGGACTCATCATCGTCGTCTTCACCACTGTCCTCCTCATCACCGTCGCTCGAGGAGGAACTTTCAGCACCGCTCGAGCTCTCTTCGCAACAGCTGAGATGGATGCCCGAGCGCCCATAAATCTTGATGGAGAGCAGGTCGGCCTCTGTCATCTTGAAGCGGAGGACGTGCCCATCCTAGAGGCTGTGGGCGCGGGCGAAGATTTTCCAACCACGCCTAAGGAACATGATGCGACGCTCCGGGTACTCAAGGTCCACCAGCGCGGCGTGATACGCATCCAACGTATCTATAATTTTTGATTGTTCCATGCTATTATATTATCTGTTTTGGATGTTTATATGCATTTATATGCTATTTTATATTATTTTTGGGACTAACCTATTAATCTAGAGCCTAGTGCAGTTTCTGTTTTTCCTTGTTTTTGAGTTTCCAAGATAAGGAATATTAAACGGAGTCCAAATGGAATAAAACCTTCAGAATGATTTTTTCTGGAATGAAAGGAAACTATGAGACATGAGAACCAAGGCAGAGGAGCCACCATGGGGCCACAAGCCCTAGGGGCATGACCAGGGGGTAGACCGCGCCAAGCAGGCTTGTGGGCCCACGACAGCTCCCCTAACCCTAATCTTCGGCCTATAAATTCCCAAATATTCCATCATTATCAAAAAGAGCCACGAAAACACTTTTCCGCCGCCAGAAGCCTCCGTTCTCGAGAGATCCAATCTTGGAGCCTTTTCCGGTAAACTGCCGGAGGGGGATTCGAGCATGGAGGGCATATACATCAACTCCATTGCCCCTCCGATGATGCGTGAGTAGTTCACCACAGACCTACGGGTCCATAGCTAGTAGCTAGATGGCTTCTTCTCTCTCTTTGCTTCTCAATACCATGTTCTTCATGATCTTCATGGAGATCTATCCGATGTAATACTCTTTTGCGGTGTGCTTGTCGAGATCCGATGAATTGTGGGTTTATGTTTAGATTATCCATGAATATTATTTGAGTCTTTCCTGAATTCTTATATGCATGATTTCATATCTTTGCAAGTCTCTTCGATTTATTGGTTTGGTTTGGCCAACTAGATTGGTAATTCTTGCAATGGAAAAAGTGCTTAGTTTTGGGTTCAATCTTGCAATGTCCTCACCCAGTCACAAAGTAGGGGTAGCGAGGCACGTATTGTATTGTTGCCATCAAGGGTAAAAAGATGGGGTTTTCATCATATTGCTTGATTTTATCCCTCTACATCATGTCATCTTACTTATTGTGTTACTCTGTTCTTCATGAACTTAATACTCTAGATGCAGGCATGAGTCGGTCGATGTGTGGAGTAATAGTAGTAGATGCAGAATCGTTTCGGTCTGCTTGTCACAAACGTGATGCCTATATGCATAATCATTTCCTTGGATATCTTCATAATTATTCGCTTTTCTATCAATTGCTCGACAGTAATTTGTTCACCCATCGTAATACTTGCCATCATGAGAGAAGGCATCTAGTGAAACCTATGGCCCCCGGGTCTATTTTCCATATTATACTTTCAGATCTAAAACCAAAAATACCAAAAATAATTTCTGCCTTATTTTTACTTTTAGTTTTACTTTCCGTTCAAGCATCCTATTATATCTATCTCTATTAGATCTCATCCTTGCAAGTAACCGTGAAGGGATTGACAACCCCTTTATAGCGTTGGGTGCGAGAGTTTGATTCTTTGTGCATGTACATCTATTGGTGACTCGCTTGTATCTCCTACTAGATTGATACCTTGGTTCTCAAAAACTGAGGGAAATACTTATCTACTTTGCTGCATCAAATTGTTCCATTTCACGGGAACCAACAAATGCTCGAGAAGTAGCAAGAAGGATTTCTGGCGCCGTTGCCGGTGAGACACATAGCAAGTCAAGATACCAAGTACCCATCACAAACTCATCTCTTGCATTTACATTATTTGCCATTTTCCTCTCATTTTCCTCTCCCCCGCTTCTAAAATGATTTTCAGAAAATACCAAAAAGATTTGACTTTTTATTCGCCCTTTTTTGTTCGTCTTCTCGTTTGCTTTTTGCTTGCTTGTGTGCTTGATTGCTTGCTTTGTCACGATGATTAAAGAGAATACCAAGTTGTGTGACTTTTCCAATACTAATAATAATGATTTTATTAGTACTCTGATTGCTCTCGCCACTAGTACGGAATCTTATGAAATTAATGCTGCTTTGCTCAATCTTTTTATGAAAGAACAATTTTCCGACCTTGCTAATGAAGATGCCACATCCCATCTAAATACTTTCGTTGAGTTGTGTGACATGCAAAAGAATAAAGATGTGGATAATGATATTGTTAAATTGAAGCTATTTCCGTTCTCACTTCAAGATCGTGCTAAAACTTGTTTTTCATCTTTGCCTAAAATAGTATTGATTCATGGAATAAGTGTAAAGATGCTTTTATTTCCAAGTACTTTTCGCCCACTAAGATCATCTCCCTTAGGAACGATATAATGAATTTTAAGCAACTTGATCATGAACATGTTGCACAATCTTGGGAGAGGATGGAACTTATGATTAGGAACTGCCCCGCGCATGGTTTGAGTTTATGGATGATTATACAAAAAATGTATGCTGGATTGAATTTTGCTTCTAGGAATCTCTTAGATTCCACCGCGGGTGGCACTTTTATGTAAATCACATTAGGATAAGCTACTAAACTCCTAGATAATATTATGGCAAATTACTCTCAATGGCACACCAAAAGATCTCCTACTAGTAAAAAAGTGCATGCTACTGAAGAGATTAATGCTTTGAGTGAAAAGATGGATGAGTTGATGAAATTGTTTGCTAGTAAGAGTGTTCCTATTGATCCTAATGATATGCCTTTGTCTTGTTTGATTGGAAATAAAAATGAATCTATGGATGTGAATTTTGTTGGTAGGAACAATTTTGGTAATAACGCGTATAGAGGTAATTTCAATGCTAGACCGTTTCCTAGTAATTCCTCTAATAATTATGGTAATTCCTACATCAATTCTTATGGAAATTTAAAATACCCTCTGATTTTGAGATTAATATTAAAGAAATCATTAGTACGCAAAAAGGTTTCAATGCTATGATTGAAGAAAAATTGCTCAAGATTGATGATTTGGCTAGGAACGTTGATAGAATTTCTCTTGAGATTGATTCTTTAACAATTAGATCTATTCCACCCAAGCATGATATTAATGAGTCTTTAAAAGCTATGAGAATTTCTATTGATGAGTGTAAGGTAAGAACCGCCAGAGTTCGTGCTAAGCGTGAATGGCTTGAAAAAGTGTGTTCTCATGATAATATTGATGAAGATCTTAAAATGATTGATGTGACTCCTATTGAATATTTGTTTTCCAAGATTAATCTTGATAAGGATGAGACTGGATATGATTGAACATTAGTTAAAAGGCGTCCCAATGATTCGGAATTTATAGATCTTGATGCTAAGATTGATAAAAGTGGGATTGAAGAGGTCAAAACTTTAAATAGCAATGAACCCACTCTTTTGGATTTCAAGGACTTTAATCATGATAGATGATCCTTAATTGATTGTATTTTATTATTTCAATCCATGTTGAACTCTCCTCATGCTTTTAATCAAAACAAGGCTTTTACTAAACATATTGTTGATGCCATGATGAATGCTTTTGAAGAAAAACTTGAGTTGGAAGTTTCTATACCAAGAAAGCTATATGATGAGTGGGAACCTACTATTAAGATTAAGATTAAAGACTATGAGTGCCATGCTTTGTGTGATTTGGGTGCTAGCGTTTCCATGATTCCAAAAACTCTATGTGATGTGTTAGGTTTTCGTGAATTTGATGATTGTTCCTTAAATTTGCATCTTGCGGATTCCACTATAAAGAAACCTATGGGAAGGATTAATGATGTTCTTATTGTTGCAAATAGGAATTATGCGCCCATAGATTTCATTGTTCTTGATATATATTGCGATCCTACATGTCCTATTATTCTTGGTAGACCTTTCCTTAGAATGATTGGTGCAATCATTGATATGAAGAAAGGGAATATTAGATTCCAATTTCCATTAAGGAAAGGCATGAAACACTTTCCTAGGAAGAAAATAAATTACCTTATGAATCTGTTATGAGAGCTACTTATGGATTGCATACCAAAGATGACAATACCTAGATCTATTGCATTTTGCCTAGCTAGGGGCGTTAACCAATAGCGCTTGTTGGGAGGCAACCCAATTTTATGTTGCTTTCTGCTTTTTGCTTCTGTTTTGGTGTGTTTGGAAAGTTATTACTTCTGTAGTAATTGTGTTTTTGTGTTTTCATTAGTGTTTGAGCCAAGTAAAACCTTTGGGGTGATCTATGGTAGTTGTTGATTTGATCATGCTAAAAAACAGAAACTTTTGCGCTCAGTCCAGGAATTTTCTAAATTTTTCAGAGCGTCGAATTGATCTGAAAGTTTTACAAAAGATTTATATACAAATTTCCCTGATTGTAATAATTGTTTCAGAATTTTTAGAGTTCCATAAGTATTCGAAGTTTGCAGATTTCTACGGATTGTTCTGTTTTTGACAGATTCTGTTTTCTTTGTGTTGATTGCTTATTTTGATATATCTATGATGGGTCGTATCGGGGGGTAGAGTCATGGAAAATTTAGAATATAGTAGGTATTACACAAATACAAATAAAGAAGGAGTTCACAACAGTACCTAAAGTGGTGATTTATCTTTTTATACTAACGGATCTCATGAGTTTTCTGTTGAGTTTGGTGTTGTGAAGTTTTCAAGTTTTGGGTGAAGATTTGATGGACTATGGAATAAAGAGTGCCAAGAGCCTAAGCTTGGGGATGCCCAAGGCACCCCACGTCATATTCAAGGATACCAAAAATCCTAAGCTTGGGGATGCCCCGGAAGGCATCCCCTCTTTCGTCTTCAATCCATCGGTAAATTTACTTGAGGCTATATTTTTATTCACCATGATATGTGTTTTGCTTGGAGCGTCTTGTATGATATGAGTCTTTGATTTTTAGTTTTCCACAATCATCCTTGTTGCCCACATCTTTTGAGAGAGACACGTTGAATCGTGAATTTGTTAGAATACTCTATGTGATTCACTTATATCTTTTGAGCTAGGCAATGTTGCTCTAGTACCTCACTTATATCTTTATAGAGCATGGTGGTGTTGTATTTTATAGAAATTATTGAGATCTCATTCGTCACTTATATTATTTTGATAGTTTCTTAAAACAGCATGGTAATTTGTTTAGGTTATGAATTTAGTCCTAATATAATGGGCATCCAAGAGGGATATAATAAAAACTTTCATATTAAGTGCATTAAAAACTATGAGAAGTTCGATTCCTTGCATATAGTTTTGAGATAATAGGGATGGTAATATGAGAGTCATGCTAGTGAGTAGTTTTGAATTGAAGAGATATGCGTGTTAAAGCTTGTGATTCCCGTAGCATGCATGTATGGTGAATCGTTATGTAACGAAGTCGGATCATGATTTGTTTAATGATTGTCGACCTTTGTGTGAGGGTCGGGAGCGCGCAATGGTTAACTCCTACCAACCTCTCCCCTAGGAGCATGTGTCTAATGCTTTGTTTGATAACTAATAGACTTTTGCAATAAGTATATGAGTTCTTTATGACTAATGATTAGTCCATGGATTATACGCACTCTCACCCTTCCATCTTTGCTAGCCTCTCTAGTACCGCGCAACTTTCGTCAGTGCACCAATCCTTCCTTCCTCAAAACATCCACCATATATTCCTCAAAACATCCACCATACCTACCTATTATGGCATTTCCATAGACATTCCGAGATATATTGCCATGCAACTTCCACCATGTAGTTTTTCTATGACTTGCATCATCACTTCATATTGCATATAGAGTCATATTTTGTCATAGGAATCGATTTGTAATTTCTTTTTCTTTGAGTTATAAGTAAATAAAAGTATGATGATTTTTCATTAATAGAGCATTGTCCCATGATATAAAAGGATGATGGAGTCTATGACTCCCTCACAAGTTAGGATGAGTATCAGAACTTCACAAAAAATAAAAGAGGCCAGCGAAGCCCAAACAAAAAAATAAAAGAGGCCAAAGAAGCCCACCATAAAAAAATGAGAGAAAGAGAGAAGGGACAATTGCTACTACCTTTTTCCACACTTGTGCTTCAAAGTAGCACCATGATCTTCATGATAGAGAGTCTCCTATTTTGTCACTTTCATATAACTAGGGGATATTCATCTTGCACGACCACTTAGTTTTATTTTTGAGGTTTCATACACTTATAGTTCTAAGTGCATTTGTTGCATGGCAATCCCTACTCACTCACATTGATATCTATTGACGGGCATCTCCATAACCTGTTGATACGCCTAATTGATGTGAGACTATCTTCTCCTTTTTCCCTTGCACCTCCTCCATATTCTATTCCACCTATAATGCTATATCATGGCTCACGCTCATGTATTGCGTGAGAATTGAAAAGTTTCGAGAACACCAAAAGTGTGAAACAATTGCTTGACTTGTTCATCGGGGTTGTGCATGATTTAGATACTTTGTGTGGGGAAGATGGAGCATAGCCAGACCATATGATTTTGTAGGGATAACTTTCTAAGGCCATGTTATTTCGAAAGGACACGACTACCTTGTTGGTGTGCTCAAAGTATTACTGTTTTTATGTCAATATTAGACTATTGTTTTGAATCTTACGGATTTGAATATTCATGCCACAATAAATAATATTACAAGGATAATATGTTAGGTAGCATTCCACATCAAATATTCTGTTTTTATCATTTACCTACTCGAGGACGAGCAGGAATTAAGCTTGGGGATGCTGATACGTCTTCAGTGTATCTATATTTTTTTATTGTTCCATGCTATTATATTATCTATTTTGGATGTTTTATATGCATTAATATGCTATTTTATATTATTTTTGGGACTAACCTATTAATCTAGAGCCTAGTGCCAGTTTATGTTTTTTCCTTGTTTTTGAGTTTCGTAGATAAGGAATATTAAACGAGTCCAAACGAAATAAAACCTTCAAAATGATTCTTTCTGGAACAAAAGGAAACTACGAGACTTGAGAACCAAGGCAGAGGAGCCATCGTGGGGCCACAAGCCCTAGGGGCGCGACCAGGGGGGTAGGTCGCGCCAAGCAGGCTTGTGGGCCCATGAAAGCTCCCCTAACCCTAATCTTCGGCCTATAAATTACCATCATTATCAAAAAGAGCCACGAAAACACTTTTCCGCCGCCAGAAGCCTCTGTTCCCGAGAGATCCAATCTTGGAGCCTTTTCCGGTAATCTGCCGGAGGGGGATTCGATCACGAAGGGCATCTACATCAACTCCATTGCCCCTCCGATGATGCGTGAGTAGTTCACCACAGACCTACGAGTCCCTAGCTAGTAGCTAGATGGCTTGTTCTCTCTCTTTGCTTCTCAATACCATGTTCTTCATGATCTTCATGGAGATCTATCCGATGTAATACTCTTCTGTGGTGTGTTTGTCGAGATCCAATGAATTGTGGGTTTATGTTCAGATTATACATGAATATTATTTGAGTCTTTCCTGAATTCTTATATGCATGATTTCATATCTTTGCAAGTCTTTTCGAGTTATTTGTTTGGTTTGGCCAACTAGATTGGTAATTCTTGCAATGGGAGAAATGCTTAGTTTTGGGTTCAATCTTGCGGTCTCCTCACCCAGTGACAAAGTAGGGGTAGCGAGGCATGTATTGTATTGTTGCTATAAAGGGTAAAGAGATGGGGGTTTCATCATATTGCTTGAGTGTATCCCTCTACATCATGTCATCTTACTTAATGCGTTACTCTGTTCTTCATGAACTTAATACTCTAGATGCAGGCAGGAGTCGGTCGACGTGTGGAGTAATAGTAGTAGATGCAGAATCGTTTCGGTCTACTTGTCACGGACGTGATGCCTATATGCATAATCATTGCCTTGGATATCTTCATAATTATTCGCTTTTCTATCAATTGCTCGATAGTAATTTGTTCACCCATCGTAATACTTGCCATCATGAGAGAAGCCATCTAGTGAAACCTATGGTCCCCGGGTCTATTTTCCATATTATACTTTTAGATCTAAGAAAATCTGATAGGAAAGGTATGGAATAGTTATGGGTGCTTCTCTTTTGAGTAGGTGGTGGTGGAGGGGTATATATAGGCATCCCCAAAAATCCAACTGTTACACACAAAATGACCAACTCGGTGACACCGATGTGTTAATCTCGATGGTACCGAAGTGATCAAAAGGTGGAAACTTTTGAATCTCGATGAGACCGATATATGAAACTCGGTTGCACCTATAAGGTGACCAACGGTCAGATTTCCAATCTCGATGACGCTGACCCAACAATCTCGGTGGTACCGAAAATGTGAATTTGCGTAACAGAAAGTTGGCAACCTAAACTTGGTGGCACCGGTATGGAATCGGTTGCACCGAAGTGGCTAGGGTTTGGCTGAGTCTGTCTAGGTTCTGGAATCGGTGGCACCGGGATAAGAATGGTGGTTGCACCAATTTTGAATGTTTGGCTATAGATAGACTTTGGTGGGAGAGCTTGTGGGTGTTTTTGGTGACTATCACTTGTGCACGTATGAGCATTTTTTTCACCAACAAAATCTTACCCAATTTTAATAGTATTGGCTTTCCTATGGACTCAAAGTGATTTCTCACAAATGTGAAATTTAGAGTCCTCTTGCTTGAAGCTTGGCCAACCTATTTCCTTGCATCTTGGCGTAATTCCATAATCTCCACAATCTTTTTGCCAACCCAACTCTCCATGGACTATTATCTGAAATACACTAGATAGAGGTGTTAGTCCAAGAGACAATGTATGTTGTCATGAATTATCAAAACCACCAAGGGAGCATGTTGTGCTTTCAATCTCCCCCTTTTTAGTAATTGATGATAACATACAATCAAAGCTTCAAATAAAGATACGCATGGATGTAATGAAGACTTTGAGAAACACATCACTTAGAATTGCTCCCCCTAAATGTGTGCAGTCCTTTAAAGGATAGTTGCTTTGGAATGCATGGACACACAAATAGTAGAAGGGATATGAAAAGTCATGTGTATCTTGGATATTTGCATCAAATGTATATGAATGAGGTGTATCCTTGATCAAGACTTGACTCTTGCAAACAATATGTGCAAGAAGCAGGAGATCATCTTGATCGAAGATATGATGAATATACTTAACTTGAGTTCTTTAGCACTTTAGTAGTAGAGATACACTTTGAGAAAACAATGTTAGGAAACACAAGGGTATTCTACCAATCAAAAGCAATGGAACTCAAATATACCAAGATATGGAGAACATATAGAACATAGTATTCCTTAAGATTGATATGTCTCCAAGATTATTTAGAATTTTCTCCCCCTAACTATAAAAATGTAGGATCTCCTCTCCCCTTGAATATTAGTATGTAGATATTGTGATTGGATAGGGTGAGAAATTTCTAACATGAGAAATCAAATATAATAAACACATCCTTCTTTGTGAACAGTTTTTCTCCCCTTGTTTATATAGGACTAAACTTATATCTTCCTCTCCCCCTAAATCATATCTCCCCCTTTTCATAAGCATGTATCTCCCTCTTTAGCTTTGAAGCTTTGTATATTTCTCCCCCTTTGGCATTAATTTCCAAAAAGGTCAGACAGAGGGTCAGATACAGGGATCATTGATTAAGATGGGATCCTTGAGAACAAGGGTAGATACAAGAATCATTCTATGATGCATTGAAAATATTTTCTTTTCCTTTGGATAAACTGAGAATTTGTAGAACTTCTCTGCCTGTGAGTTAGGGATCCTTGAATGTATTTCTCCCCCTAAGACTAGCTTGTTATTCTCTCCCTTTGAAAAAAATAATGGGGTCATCGAAGGAACAAGAACATATACCAATAAAAAAATTAATAAAGAAACACAGATTTAGAAAAGAAGGAAATTTGATGACTCCGGGATAAATAAATCGATGGTACTAAGATTGTGTAGTGCATCTCGTCTGCAATTTCGGTAGAACCGAGTTATTTATATTGATGGCTCTAAATGAGAGACCACGTTTCTGTTTTCACAGAGACAAAAGAAATAGTTTCAAAAAGGGAATGCGAATTTTTTACAAAGGACATCAATTAGATAAGATTTGAGTGGTTACGAGAGATCATTCAAATTGAGAGCAAACCACACAAGATTCTTAACTAGATGATGGGCGGTGACTAGGTCACCTATATTAGAGTATATTGACTTAGGAGCCAAGCAAGAATACTTGATCATAGTTCATACTCTACGTTAAGCTCAAAATAGGGTTACCATTTTTCGATTAAGCATTTTAATGTGTTCATATCACTTTAGTTGCTTTAGCCCATGACTTGGTGTAAAGCCATTTCAAGGATATGAGTACATACCTTTGAGTGATGTTGATGACGTTGCTCGTAGGTGAACTTGTTGAGGATGCTCGAGGTTGATGAAAATCATCTTGAATTGGGAGCAATCCTTCTCGTTCTAGTACACTAGTCACCTAGAAAGGTTAGTCATGCAAGGAAGAACAATGGATATATCCAATTGACATGATACCACTTAAGATTTTGCAACTAAGATCAAGTATATGTCAAGGATATGTTTTTGGTGTCTTCTTCCTTCCATCATCAAGAGGGGTTGTGGATACTTGGTAATGACAAGATTGCTTATGATTGGAGTTGATGGCAATCTTGTGGAATGAAGTTCTTCCAAGTACCTACAAAAGGTTAGATGCAATACAAGGGAGCATAGGATTCCATGGCATATGATAAAGAGTTACGGGAACATGGAAATAACAAGAAAGCTCATGCCCTTGCTTGCAACCGAGTGAGTCTAGATCAAGTTTGAAGCATCAATGATGTTCAACTCACTCCTCAAGTGACAAAATGTTTTCTCATCAAGTGGCTTGGTAAAGATATCGGCTAATTTCTTGTTAGTGCGAACATGCTTAAGATTAATATCTCATTTGGCAACATGATCACGAATGAAATGATGTCGAACTTGAATATGCTTAGTTCGAGAATGTTGCACAAGATTATGACCAATTTTAATAGCACTTTCATTGTCACAAAGTAATGGAACATTTTTAACATTAATTCCATAATCCTTAAGCATTTGTGTCATCCATAGTAATTGCACACAACAAGATCCAGCAGCAATATACTCAGCTTCGACAGTAGATAGAGATACTGAGTTTTGTTTCTTGGAGGACCAAGACACAATAGATCTACCCAAAAATTGACAAGTACCCAAGGTGGACTTTCTACCAACCTTGTCACCGGCATAGTCCGAATCGGAATAGACAACAAGATTAAAAGAAGATCCCTTGGGATACCAAATTTCAAAGTTTGGTTTTGTATCAAGTATCTCACAATACGTTTCACAGCCAAAAGATGACACTCTTTAGGTGCAGCTTGATATCTAGCACACATGCGAACACTAAGCATAATACCGGGACGAGATGCACATAGATATAGCAATGAGCCAATCATAGATCAATAAATCTTTTGATCAACCGGTTCATCCTCCCTAGTAAGATCAACATGTCCACTAGTGGGCATGGAAGTTTTCATACGTTTGCACTCCTGCATGTTGAACTTTTTGATCAAGTCTTTGGTATACTTAGTTTGAGAGATGAAAGTTCCTTCTCTTGATTGCTTAATTTGCAAACCAAGAAAGAATTTCAACTCACATATCATAGACATCTCATACTTCTCGGACATCAACCTTCCAAATCTTTCACTAAATTTAGGGTTAGTGGAACCAAAGATAATATCATCCACATAGATTTGGCACACGAATAGCTTCAAGTCTAGCGATGGGGGCGTATATCCTTGGGCTACGAGACAAGCCTTGTTGCACACGACTTGACCGTCTTCGTCTTGTTTGTTCCAAAACACCCATTTGGTTCCAATGATGTTTTGTTCGTCCTCGGGCTTCTCCACGAGTGTCCACACTTTGTTCCTCTCGAAGTTGTGTAGCTATTCATGCATGGCATTCACCCAATACGCGTCCTCACGAGCTTGTTCTACCTTCAATGGCTCAATGCTGGAGATGAAAGAATAATGCTCACAAAAGTTATCTAGACGAGTTTTAGAGAGAGTGATTCTCCTTGTTTGTATATCACCAAAGATTTGGTTTAGGGGATGGTTCTTGGCCACTTGAGCTCGAACTCGGGTCAGCTTCCGATTGTTGGATGGTGGAGCTTCTTCTTCATCATCATCATCTCCTTCATCTTCGTTGTTGTTGAAGGTGTCATTCCCTTGAGGTGGTGGTGAAGGTGGTTGTGGTGGATATTCATGATGCACTTCCTCCTCTTCATCATCTCGTCGTGTACCGCTTGTGGATGCCTCCATGTCATGTTGAGGTTCACCTTGACATGAAGTAGGGGCTTCCACTTGAGTTGATGAAGTACTTTCCTTCACCTCCATGGGATGAATCTTGCCGATGGGTAGATCTAGAATAGCTTCCGAAGGGTCCTTATAACCTACATCATTTGGCAATTGTTCGACTTGTGAACCATTAGATTCATCAAACTTCACATCTACCATCTCTTCAACTTTTCAAGTGAAGTTGTTGTAGACACGGTAAGTGTGAGAGTTCGATCCGTAACCAAGTAGGAATCCTTCATGAGATTTAGGAGAAAATTTAGTACGACGATGCTTATCAAGAATGTAACACTTTGAGCCAAATACCCGAAAGTATCCAACTTGGGGTTTGTTATCGATGAGTAGCTCGTATGCCGTTTTACCGAGAAGCTTGTCCAACTAAAGTCGGTTTGTGGCATGACATGCTTCTTCAACGGCTTCTGCCCAAAAGTGTCCTAGCGTCTTGTATTCATCAAGCATTGTTCTTGCCATCTCAATGAGTGTCCGGTTCTTCCTCTCAACAACTCCATTTTGTTCAGGTGTGTACGTAGCCGAGCACTCATGTGAGACACCTTCTTCGTCAAGAAAGGTATCCACATGGGTGTTCTTGAACTCCGATCCATTATCGCTCCGAACCTTCTTGATCTTCACTTCAAACTGATTTTGCTCTTTGCGAGCGAAGTTCTTGAAGATCTTTTGAACCTACGACTATCATCAAGAAAGAATACCCACGTAAATCTGGAAAAATCATCAACTATAACTGGACCATAGGAATTTCCATCGAGACTTGTAAGCATTAGGACCAAAAAGATCCATGTGAAGTAACTCGAGTGGTCTCCTAGTAGTCATGATATTCTTAATGGGATGACTTCCACCTACTTGCTTTCCGGCTTGACAAGCACTACAAAGTCTATCTTTGTCAAAGATAACATCTTTAACACCAAGTATATGATCACCTTTGATAAGCTTGTCTAAATTACGCATGCCAACATGTCCTAGTCTTCTATGCCAAAGCCACCCTTTAGAAGATTTTGCAATAAGACAAGTATGAGGTTTGGATCTCTTAGTGAAATCAACAATGTACAGATCACCTCTCCGGAAACCGGTAAAGACTATTTTATGATTATCTTGACGAAACACTTGACAATCTACTTTCATGAATAACACATTGAAACCGAAGTCGGCAAGTCTAGATACAGAAAGAAGATTGTAGCCAAGAGATTCAACAAGCATGATATTTTGAATAGAGCTATCATGGGATATGTCCACCTTACCAAGACCAAGTACCTTACCTTTGGAGTTATCTCCAAACGTTACGTACCTTCACGGTCCATGGTTTGGTGTGATCTCTTCGAACATCTCTCTATCCCCGGTCATATGATCAGTACATCCATTGTCGAGAATCCACTCTTTTCCTCGGGACATGTGATCCTTGAAGTTTGCCATAAGACTCAGATTCTTCACGATCTTTTCATGCTCGATGTCGAACAACTCATCTTCACCAAAGTAGTCATGTTCCACATTGTCATCATCAAGTGGGAAATCCTCGTCATAAAGAACAAGAGATTCGTTAGAATTGTGATCACGACAATGTTAAAGTTTATGAATGTGAATGGCTTCAAAGATAATGTTGTTAATAGTGGTGACATTTCCTTTAGCACGCATAAGATCACGGATCTCAAATAGGCATTTATCAAAGTTTGGATCACTGGGCTTCATTTTGTGAAAAGCAATGGTTTTATGAAGAATTTCATCAAGATTTCCTAATGAAAGATTTGGATAACATTTCTCCAAATCAGTCCACAAGGTATATGCACATGCAAAGTTCTTCAATTGAGAAAGCACGAATCTTAGTAAGCCTCTAACAATAAGATTGACAGTCCTAAGGTTACCAAGCATGTTAATTTCCTCTTCGTGTGTGGGATGCAATTCATCAATGGGAGGCACATAAGGGCTCTTAACAAATTTATTCAATTTAAATTCGTTAAACAGCTCAAGCATCAAAGTTTTCCATTGCCTATAGTACTATCCATCAAGAATGGGCACTCTACAACTCAAACTCCCTATACTAGACACATCCATCTTCCTCCACAGTGATTAAACTGAAGCAATGGAGACCAATGCTCTGATACCACTTGTAGGATCACTAGAAGAGTGTCTAGAGGGGGGTGAATAGACTACTAGCAGGAATTTAAAACCTAACCTTTTCCCAAGTTAGTTGGTTGACAAATTTTAACAGTTTTAGCAAGTCTAGCAAGTCTAACAGCCCTACACATGCATGTCTACAAATATGGCAGCGGAAAGTAAAGACATTGCACATGAAGTAAAGAGATGAGATAGGAAGATCAAACACAATAGGAGACACAAAGATTTTTCCCGTGGTTCCGATAGGTGGTGCTATCGTACGTCCACGTTTATGGAGTCTTCAACCCATAGAGGGTAACGGTCGCGAGGATCCATGGAGGGCTCCACCCATAAGGGTCCACGAAGTAGCAACCTTGACTATTCCATATGGCTTCCGTCCATGAAGGACTAGCCTCACTATGGGTAGATCTTCACGAAGTAGGCGATCTCTTTGCCCTTACAAACTTCTTGGTTCACTCCACAACACGAAGTAGGAGGCTCCCAAGCAACACCTAACCAATTTAGGAGGCACCACCCTCCAAAAGGTAATAGGCTTGGTAATGATGATGAACTCCTTGCTCTTGTGCTTCAAGATGATAGACTCCTCAACACACAATCACTCTCTCACAGATTTGGCTTGGTGGAAGAGATGGGATTGGTGGAAAGCAACTTGGGGAGGCTAGAAATCAAGATCCATATGGTTGGAGTGGAAGATCTTGATCTCAACACAAGGGTAGGTGGTTCTCTGTCAGAAAATCTGATAGGATAGGTATGGAATAGTTCTGAGTGCTTCTCTTTCGAGTAGGTGGTGGTGGATGGGTATATATAGGCATCCCCAAAAATCCAACCATTACACACAAAATGACCAACTCAGTGACAGCGATGTGTTAATCTCGGTGGTACCGAAGTGATCAAAAGGTGGCAACTTTTGAATCTCGGTGAGACCGATATATGAAACTCGATTGCACCGATAAGGTGACCAACGGTAAGATTTCCAATCCCGGTGATGCCGACCCACAATCTCAGTGGTACCGAAAATGTGAATTTGCGTAACAAAAAGTTGGCAACCTAAACTCGGTGGCACCGGTATGGAATCGGTTGCACCGAAGTGGCTAGGGTTTGGCTGAGTCTGTCTAGGTTCTGGAATCGGTGGCACCGGGATAGGAATGTTGATTGCACTGATTTTGAATGTTTGGCTATAGACAAACTTTGGTGGGAGAGATTGTGGATGTTTTTGGTGACTATCACTTGTGCGCGTATGAGCATTTTGTTCACCAACAAAACCTTACCCCCCTTTTAATAGTATTGGCTTTCCTATGGACTCAAAGTGATTTCTCACAAATGTAAAATGTAGGGTCCTCTTGCTTGAAACTTGGCCAACCTATTTGCTTGCATCTTGGGGTAGTTCCACAATCTCCACAATATTTTGCCAACCCAACTCTCCATGGACTATTATCTGAAATACACTAGATAGAGGTGTTAGTCCAAGAGACAATGTACGTTGTCATGAATTATCAAAACCACTAACGGAGCATGTTGTGCTTTCAGTGTGACCGAGATTTTGGTGTGGTTCCACCGAGATGCACTTGGGAGGTTTTAATGGTCATTCCTTGTCGATACAGAACTCCGAGTGCTCCACACACAAAGGGATCGAAAAGCACTTGTTCAAATTTTGTGATGTAGCATGAATAGAGTATGAGGTGAGAAAGCATAGATAGCTAAAGAAGTGGTCCTAGGCATTCTTGTATATCCAATTGGAAAAATATAAATCAAAATCCAAAAATCAACAATTGGATATCCTCGAATGAGTAAATAAATGCAGACCAACGTGCTCACACAATAAGATGTCAAATGAAATCATGCCAAACATGTACAATCACTACAGCATCTAACAAGCACTTTGGCGATGACGAAGTCATCTATATATGAGTACATTGTCTTAGGAGCCAATTAAGAATACTTGATCATAGGTCATACTCATCGTTTAACAAGTATGGTTACCACTTTCACATAAAGCATTTAATGTTATCACATTCTTTTGAGATGATTTAACTCAAGTCTTAGAGTAAAGCTCCCCCTAGATGTGACATCCCCCCATAAGAGGGATAAACTAACCTTGGGTTTTGTCGATGAAGACTTCTCTTTGGTGAGGTAGTGGTGGATGCTCAAAGTTTATGAAGATCACCAAGAGTTGGGAGCATCCTTGTTGTTTCATTACTCTTCTCACCTACATGAGTTAGTCCCAACACACAAGAGACAAATACAAGGATATCTATGGACATGGAGTGCAATGCATATGTTATGATGTCCATTGATTTGTTGATTACCTTTGTCCCTTGCTTACCTTTGAGGGAATGTGCGACTCCTTGAACTATTGCATAGAGTTGATGTTGATTGCAAATAGTCCTTGCCAACAATGAATATGAGTGAATTTCATTGGCAGAGTCACCCCTCAAGAACTCTCTAGTTATTCTTCTTGGGTACCCACATCAAGTTGATGGGGATCCTTGGTGTTGAAGTAGCACTTGTAGAAGTTGAGCTTGTAGTAGCCTTGGGAACCCACTTCACCAAAGCTTGGGATTCATCTTCATATGACTCAAAGTCCTCTTGGAACTTGTTCTTGCCCTTGAGCTTGGTGTCTTGTGGTGGAAGGTCATCTTGCAACTTTGTTCCCTTGGGGAGAGTATTTTCATACTTCTCCTTTTGAGGAACAAACTTGGGATTGCGGTATTGACCTTCTTCCCATTCAACTCCATTTGCGTTTAAGTAACCAACACCACGATTCTTTCGGTATCCTCCATGCTTGCGTACAATCTCATCAAATTGTTTGCACCCTTCAAGACTTTTGTAGATACCTTTCTCTATAATCCCTTTCAAGAGTTCATTTTCTTGCTCAAGTGTAACTTGGCTAAGAGAAGAGTTAGTGGGATCAAGAGAACTACTAGAAGCAATATCATTGGATTTATCATTTTTATTGCTACTAGTTAAAGAATCTTTCTTTCCTTTGTTACTAGCTTGCTTAGACTTAATGTGAGGCATGAATGTAGATAAGAGAATTCGTTTGGCTAGATAAGAGGAAGTCTTATTTCGAAGATCGTCATTGATAGCTTCAAGGAACTCATGCTCTTGCTCTAAATTGAGCTTCTTCAAGCGTAGCTTCTCACGTGTCCTTACAAGCTCTCTATGATCTTCTAAAGTTGACTCATGAGACAACTTAAGAGTTTTTAGTTCTTGGGTTAGTCGTTCTAATTCCATCTTATCATCATCAGACGACTTATCTTTACTAGAGTGAGTACTAGCAAGTTCATTTTGACTATCATTACTAGTTTTGTCAAATATCAAGTCATATTCAATTAACAAGTCATCTTCATCACTATTGAAATCAAGATACTCGGGGTGTGATACCTTGGGGCCTTTAGCCATGAAGCAACTTCCACTTCCTTCATTTGGTGAATCGATAGATCATAGGAGTTGGTTGTCACTAAAGCAATTCCGGCAACACCTTCATCTTGACTATAGTCGGAGTTGGAGTGATAGCTTCTCTCGGAGTGGTTGTCGGAGTCGGAGCCGGAAACCCATTCACCAACATGATCTTGATGTTTCCTTCTTGAGTAGCTCTTGGTGTACTTGTCCTTCTTCTTCGAGTCCCTACTTATCCTTGAGGGTCTTCGTTCATAACGATTATCTCTACTCCTTCTCTCTCTTCGAGGTGACACGTCTCTTGAGCTTCGTCTTCTTGATCACTCTTCTCTTCGTTTGTAAGGAGACGTGCATTCATTGGAGTAGTGTCCGGGCCTCCCACAATTGTAGCAGTTTTGGTCACGACTTGACGAACGCTTCTCTTCATGTCTTGTGTTGGAGCTTCGATCTTTGCTTCTATTCTTGTAGAACTTGTTGAATTTCTTGACCATGAGTCTTATCTCTTCATTTGTGACAAGGTTGTTGCTTGAGGTAGTGGGAGCATCGCTTGTGGCTTTGTAAACATCGCTGGACTTGTGATGAAGCTCTTCCTTATCTTTGAGTGTCATCTCATGAGCAACAATTCTACCAATCACTTCCGTTAGTTTAAGATCTTTGTAGTTGGGCATCATTTGGATCAATGTGCAAACGGTGTCATATCGATCATCCAAAGCTCGAAGTATCTTCTTGATGATGAATTTGTCAGTCATTTCTTCGCTTCCTAAGCCGGCAGTCTCATTGGTGATGAGAGCTAGCCTAGAGTACATCTCAGCGACTCCTTCACCATCCTTCATCTTGAACTTGTCAAGCTGACCTTGAAGAATATCTAACTTGGATTCTCTCATGGACACAGTTCCTTCGTGCATATCAACCAAAGTATCCCAAATCTCTTTTGCATGTTCAAGGCAGCTGATTTTGTTGAATTCTTCGGGGCATAGCCAGTTGAAGAGAATGTCACATGCTTGAGCATTGATTTGCAACATCTTCAATTCATCCGCAGTCGCTTCACGATCGGGTTCCTTTCCTTCCGCAAAGAATTCACCTTGCAAGCCAACACAAACAACAGACCAAACGGCAGGATTATGACCAAGCAAATGCATTTTCATTCTGTGCTTCCAACTAGCAAAATTTGTGCCATCAAAGTACGGACCTCTACGGTGATAGTTTCCCTCACTAGATGCCATACTTCTCCTAGGTTGTGAAACCAATGCAATGGAGACCAAAGCTCTGATGCCACTTGTAGGATCGAAAGTAGGTCTAGAGGGGAGGGGTGATTAGACTACTTGACCAAATAAAACTATGCTTTCCCCCAATTTTAATTCTTGGCAAGTTTTAGCATTCATAGTATGTCAAGTACACCCTACACATGCATGTCTAAGAGTATAGTAGCGGAAAGTAAAGACATTGCATATGTAAGTAAAGAGAGGGTAAGGAAAGCAAACACAATGGATGACATGATGATTTTTCCCGTGGTTCCGATAGGTGGTGCTAGCAACCTTGACTATACCATGACGGCCTACGTCCATGGAGGACTAGCCTTACTCAGGGTAGATCTTCACGAAGTAGGCGATCTCCTTGCCCTTACAAATTCTTGGTTCAACTCCACAACATGAAGTAGGAGGCTCCCAAGCGACACCTAACCAATCTAGGAGGCACCACCCTCCAAAAGGTAATAGGCTCGATAATGTCGATGAACTCCTTGCTCTTGTGCTTCAAGATGATAAACACCTCAACACACGATCACTCTCTCACGGATATGGCTTGGTAGAAGAGATGGGATTGGTGGAAAGCAACTTGGGGAGGCTAGAAATCAAGATCCATATGGTTGAAGTGCAAGATCTTTATCTCAACATAAGGGTAGGTGGTTCTCTCTCAAAAAACTGGTAGGATAGGTATGGAATGGTTCTGAGTGCTTCTCTGTCGAGTAGGTGGTGGTGATGGGTGTTGGAAATATGCCCTAGAGGCAATAATAAAATGGTTATTATTGTATTTCCTTGTTCATGATAATTGTCTATTGTTCATGCTATAATTGTGTTAACCGGAAACCATAATACATGTGTGAATACATAGACCACAACATGTCCCTAGTGAGCCTCTAGTTGGCTAGCTCGTTGATCAATAGATGGTCATGGTTTCATGACCATGGACATTGGATGTCATTGATAACGGGATCACATCATTAGGAGAATGATGTGATGGACAAGACCCAATCCTAAGCATAGCACAGAACGTGTAGTTCGTCTGCTAAAGCTTTTCAATGTCAAGTATCATTTCCTTAGACCATGAGATTGTGCAACTCCCAGATACCGTAGGAATGCTTTGGGTGTGCCAAATGTCACAGCGTAACTGAGTGGCTATAAAGGTGCACTACGGTTATCTTCGAAAGTGTCTGTTGGGTTGGCACGAACCGAGATCGGGATTTGTCACTCCGTGTGACGGAGAGGTATCTCTGGGCCCACTCGGTAAGGCATCATCATAATGAGCTCAATGTGACTAAGGAGTTAGCCACGGGATGATGTATTACGGAACGAGTAAAGAGACTTGCCGGTAACGAGATTGAACAAGGTATAGAGATACCGGCGATCGAATCTCGGGCAAGTATCATACCGATAGACAAAGGGAATTGTATATGGGATTGACTGAATCCACGACATCGTGGTTCATCCGATAAGATCATCATGGAGCATGTGGGAGCCAACATGGGTATCCAGATCCTGCTGTTGGTTATTGACCGAAGAGGTGTCTCGGTCATGTCTACGTGTCTCCCGAACCCGTAGGGTCTACACACTTAAGGTTCGATGACGCTAGGGATATAGGGAAATGGTATACGTGGTTACCGAAGGTTGTTCGGAGTCTCGGATGAGATCCTGGATGTCACGAGGAGCTCCGGAATGGTCCGGAGGTAAAGATTGATATATAGGAAGTCCATTTTTGGTCACCGGAAAGTTTTCAGGCTCATCGGTAGTGTACCGGGAGTGCCGGGAGGGTGCCGGAGGACCCTCGGGAGGGTTGTGACGACCAAAGGACTTAGTGTGCTGTTAGAGGAGGTGTACCAGCCCTTATTGGGCTGGCCAAGTCCTTCCGAAAAGACCCATGCGGCTAGGGATAAAGAGATAAGGCTAAAGGAGATTCAAAAGGAAGAGATCCACCTCCCTTGTGGGAGGTGGACTCCTCCCTAGCTTCGGCCAAAGCTCTCCTCCTTGGAGGAGGGGCCAAGAAAGCCCTCCCTCTCCCTCCTCCTATATATACTTGAGGTTTTGGCTGTTTTGAGACAAGATTTGATCTCTCTCTCCCACGGCGCAGCCCTACCTCTCTTCTTCCTCCTCCGCGGTACTTAGGCGAAACCCTGCCGGAATACCTTGCTGCTCCACCACCACCACGCCATCGTGCTGTTGTTGGAGATCTTCCCCAACCTCTCCTTCCTCCTTGCTGGATCAAGGCGTAGGAGACGTCACCGGGCTGCACGTGTGTTGAACATGGAGGCGTCGTTGTTCGGCGCTAAGATCGGAGTCCACCGCGATTTGAATCGCTACGAGTATGACTCCACCAACCACGTTCTTGTAACGCTTCCGCTTAACGATCTTCAAAGGTATGAAGATGCAATCTCTCTTCACTCGTTGCTGGTTTCTCCATATATAGATCTTGGTGACACATAGGAAAAAATTTGATTTACTACCACGTCTCCCAACAGTGGCATCATGAGCTAGGTCTATGCGTAGAATCTATGCACGAGTAGAACACAAAGCAGTTGTGGGCGTCGATCTTGTTAATTTGCTTACCACTACTAGTCTTATCTTGATTCGGCGGTATTGTGGGATGAAGCGGCCCGGACCAACTTTACACGTACGCTTACGTGAGACCGGTTCCACCGCCTGACATGCACTTGTTGCATAAGGTGGCTAGCGGGTGTCTGTCTCTTCCACCTTAGTCGGATTGGATTCGATGAAAAGGGTCCTTATGAAGGGTAAATAGCAATTGGCATATCACCTTGTGGTTTTGACGTAGGTAAGAAACGTTCTTTCTAGAAACCTATAGCATCCACGTAAAAACTTGCAACTACAAATTAGAGGACATCTAACTTGTTTTTACAGCATGTGCCTCATGATGTGATATGGCCAAAAGGATGTGATGTGATGCATTGTGATGTATGAGATTGATCATGTTCTTGTAATAGGATTCACGACTTGCATGTCGATGAGTATGACAACCGGCAGAAGCCATAGGAGTTGTCTTATTTTATTGTATGACCTGCGTGTCAATCATAAACGCCACGTAATTACTTTATTTTATTGCTAAAAGTTAGCCATAGTAGTAGAAGTAATAGTTGGTGAGACAACTTCATGAAGACACAATGATGGAGATCATGATGATGGAGATCATGGTGTCGTGCCGGTGACAGTGATGATCATGGTGCCCCGAAGATGGAGATCAAAGGAGCAAGATGATATTGGCCATATCATGTCACTATATTGATTGCATGTGATGTTTATCATGTTTACATCTTATTTGCTTAGAACAACGGTAGTAAATAAGATGATCTCTCAATAAAATTTCAAGAAAGGTGTTCACCCTAACTGTGTACCGTTGCTAAGGATCGTTGTTCCGAAGCACCACGTGATGATCGGGTGTGATAGGTTCTAACGTTTGCATACAACAGGTGTAAGCCAGATTTACACACGCGAAACTTAGGTTGACTTGACGAGCCTAGCATGTACAGACATGTCCTCGGAACACGAAAGATTGAAAGGTCGAACATGAGTCGTATAGAAGATACGATCAACATGGAGATGTTCACCATGGATGACTAGTCTGTCTCACGTGATGATCGGACACGGGCTAGTTGACATGGATCATGTGTCACTTGGATGACTAAAGAGATGTCTATATAAGTGGGAGTTCATTAAATAATTTTATTATGTGAACTTAATTATCATGAACTTAGTCTAAAATTGTCTTTACAATCTATATTGTAGATCCAATGGCCAACGCTAATGCCAACATCAACTTCAACGCATTCCTAGAGAAAACCAAGCTGAAAGATGATGGAAGAAACTATGCGGACTGGGTCCGTAGCTTGAGGATCATCCTCATAGCTTCCAAAAGATTGTATGTCCTTGATGCACCGCTAGGTGACGCACCCATTCTCCCAGTAGAGCAAGACGTTGCGAACGCTTGGCATTCACACTACGATGATTACTCCCTTGTTTAGTGCGTCATGCTTTACAGTTTAGAACCAGGGCTCCAAAAGCGTTTTGAGCAACATGGAGCATATGAGATGTTCCAAGAGCTGAAACTAGTTTTCCAAGCTCATGCCCGGGTCGAGAGATATGACGTCTCCGACAAGTTCTTCAGCTGTAAGATGGAGGAGAACAGTTCTTTCAGTGAGCACATCCTCAAGATGTCTGGGCTACACAACCGCTTGACTCAGCTGGGAGTTAATCTCCCGGATGACTCGGTCATTGACAGAATCCTCTAGTCGCTTCCACCTAGCTACAAGAGCTTTGTGATGAACTATAACATGCAAGGGATGGAGAAGTCCATTCCTGAGTTGTGCTCGATGTTGAAATCAGCGGAGGTCGAGATCAAAAATGAGCATCAAGTGTTGATGGTAAATAAGACCACTAGTTTCAAGAAAGGCAAGGGTAAGAAGAACTTCAAGAAGGACGGCAAAGCTGTTGCCGCGCCCGGTAAGCAAGTTGCCGGGAAGAAGAACAAGAATGGACCCAAGCCTGAGACTGAGTGCTTTTATTGCAAGGGTACGGGTCACTGGAAGCGGAACTGCCCCAAGTACTTAGCGGATAAGAAGGTCGACAACGTTAAAGGTATATGTGATATACTTGTTATTGATGTGTACCTAACCAGCACTCGTAGTAGCTCCTGGGTATTTGATACCGGTGCAGTTGCTCACATTTGTAACTCCAAGTAGGAGCACCGGAATAAATGGAGACTGGCGAAGGACGAGGTGACGATGCGCGTCAGGAATGGTTCCAAGGTCGATGTGATAACCGTCGGCATGCTACCTCTACACCTACCTTCGGGGTTAGTTTTAAACCTTAATAATTGTTATTTAGTACCAGCTTTGAGCATGAACATTGTATCTGGATCTCGCTTGATACGAGATGGCTACTCATTTAAATTTGAGAATAATGGTTGTTCTATTTATATGAGAGAAATGTTTTATGGTCATGCCCCGCTGGTCAATGGTTTATTTTTGATGAATCTCAAACGTGATGTTACACATGTCCATAGTGTGAGTACCAAAAAGTGTAAGGTTGATAACAATAGTCCCACTTACATGTGGCACTGCCGCCTTGGTCATATTGGTGTCAAACGCATGAAGAAGCTCCATGCTGATGGACTTTTGGAGTCTCTTGATTTTAAATCATTTGACACGTGTGAACCATGCCTCATGGGCAAGATGACCAAGACTCCGTTCTCCGGAACAATGGAGCGAGCAACTGACTTGTTGGAAATAATACATACCGATGTATGCGGTCCAATGAGCGCCGACGCTCGTGGTAGATACCGTTATGTTCTCACCCTCACTGATGACTTGAGAAGATATGGGTATGTCTACTTAATGAAACACAAGTCTGAAACCTTTGAAAGGTTCAAGGAATTTTAGAGTGAGGTAGAGAATCAACGTGGCTGGAAAATAAAGTGCCTACGATCTGATCGTGGTGGAGAATATTTAAATCACGAGTTTGGCACGCACCTAAGGAAATGTGGAATTGTTTCACAACTCACTCCGCCCGGCACACCTCAGCGAAATGGTGTGTCTGAACGTCGTAATCGCACTCTGTTGGATATGGTGCGATCTATGATGTCTCTTACCGACTTACCGCTATCATTTTGGGGATATGCATTAGAGACTGCCACATTCACTTTAAATAGGGCACCGTCAAAATCCGTTGAGACGACACCGTATGAATTATGGTTTGGAAAGAAACCTAAGCTATCGTTTCTAAATGTTTGGGGATGCGATGCTTATGTGAAGAAACTTCAACCTGAGAAGCTCGAACCCAAAGCGGAAAAGTGTGTCTTCATAGGATATCCCAAAGAGACTATTGGGTATACCTTCTACCTCAGATCCGAAGGCAAAGTCTTTGTTGCTAAGAATGGATCATTTCTTGAGAAAGAGTTTCTCTCGAAAGAAGTAAGTGGGAGGAAAATAGAACTTGATGAGGTAATTGTACCTCCGCTCAAACCGGAGAGTAGCGCAGCACAGGAAGTTGTTTCTGTGGAGCCTACACCGGCTAGAGAGGAAGTTAATGATGATGATCATGAAACTTCAGATCAAGTTACTATTGAACGTCGAAGGTCCACTAGGACACGTTCCGCACCAGAGTGGTACGGCAACCCTGTCCTGGAGATCGTGTTGTTAGACAACGGTGAACCTTCGAACTATGAAGAAGCGATGGTGGGCCCGAATTCCAACAAATGGCTTGAAGCCATGAAATCTGAGATGGGATCCATGTATGAGAACAAAGTGTGGACTTTGGTGGACTTGCCTGATGATAAGCGAGCCATTGAAAATAAATGGATCTTTAAGAAGAAGACTGACGCGGATGGTAATGTGACCGTCTATAAGGCTCGGCTTGTCGCTAAGGGTTATCGACAAGTTCAAGGAGTTGACTACGATGAGACTTTCTCACCTATAGCGATGCTAAAGTCTGTCCGAATCATCTTAGCAATTGCCGCATTTAATGATTATGAGATTTGGCAAATGGACGTCAAAACGGCATTCCTTAATGGCTTCCTTAAGGAAGAATTGTATATGATGCAACCGGAAGGTTTTATCGATCCTAAAGATGCTAACAAAGTATGCAAGCTCATGTGCTCCATCTATGGGCTGGTGCAAGCATCTCGGAGTTGGAACATTCACTTTAATGAGGTGATCAAAGCGTTTGGGTTTGTACAGGTTTATGGAGAACCCTGTATTTACAAGAAAGTGAGTGGGAGCTCTGTAGCATTTCTCATATTATATGTGGATGACATACTGATAATGGGAAATGATATAGAAATTTTGGAAAGTGTAAAGGCCTACTTGAAGAAATGTTTTTCAATGAAGGATCTTGGAGAAGCTGCTTACATAGGTATTAAGATCTATAGAGATAGATCGAGACGCCTCATAGCTCTTTCACAAAGCACATACCTTGAAAAGATATTGAAGAAGTTCAATATGGATCAGTCCAAGAAGGGGTTCTTGCCTATGCTCCAGGGTGTGAGATTGAGTACGACTCAATGCCCGACCACGGCAAAAGATAGAGAAGAGATGAGTGTCATCCCCTATGCTTCAGCCATAGGCTCTATTATGTATGTCATGTTGTGTACCAGACCTGATGTGAACCTTGCCATAAGTTTGGTAGGGAGGTACCAAAGTGATCCCGGAGCGGAACACTGGACAACGGTCAAGAATATCCTGAAGTACCTGAAAAGGAAAAGGACATGTTTCTCATATATGGAGGTGACGAAGAGCTCGTCATAAAGGGTTACGTCGATGCTAGCTTCGACACAAATCCGGACGACTCCAAGTCGCAAACCGGATATGTGTATATTTTGAACGGAGGGGCAGTCAGCTGGTGCAGCAGCAAGCAAAGCGTCATGGTGGCATCTACATGTGAAGCGGAGTACATAGCTGCTTCAGAAGCAGCAAAGGAAGGAGTCTGGATGAAGGAGTTCATCACCGACCTAGGAGTAATTCCAAGTGCGTCAGGCCCGATGACTCTATTCTGTGACAACACTGGAGCTATTGCCCTTGCGAAGGAGCCTAGGTTTCACAAGAAGACAAGACACATCAAGCGCCGCTTCAACTCCATCCGTGATTACATTCAGGAGGGAGATATAGATATTTGTAAAGTGCATACGGATCTAAATGTCGCAGATCCGTTGGCTAAACCTCTCTCACGAGCAAAACATGATCAACACCAGAATGCCATGGGTGTTCGATTCATCACAATGTAACTAGATTATTGACTCTAGTGCAAGTGGGAGACTGTTGGAAATATGCCCTAGAGGCAATAATAAAATGGTTATTGTTGTATTTCCTTGTTCATGATAATTGTCTATTGTTCATGCTATAATTGTGTTAACTGGAAACCATAATACATTTGTGAATACATAGACCACAACATGTCCCTAGTGAGCCTCTAGTTGGCTAGCTCGTTGATCAAAAGATGGTCATGGTTTCATGACCATGGACATTGGATGTCATTGATAACGGGATCACATCATTAGGAGAATGATGTGATGGACAAGACCCAATCCTAAGCATAGCACAAGATCGTGTAGTTCGTCTGCTAAAGCTTTTCAATGTCAAGTATCGTTTCCTTAGACCATGAGATTGTGCAACTCCCGGATACCGTATGAATTCTTTGGGTGTGCCAAACGTCACAACGTAACTGGGTGCCTATAAAGGTGCACTACGGGTATCTCCAAAAGTGTCTGTTGGGTTGGCACGAATCGAGACTGGGATTTGTCACTCCGTGTGACAGAGAGGTATCTCTGGGCCCACTCCGTAAGACATCATCATAATGAGATCAATGTGACTAAGGAGTTAGCCACGGGATGATGTATTACGGAACGAGTAAAGAGACTTGCCGGTAACGAGATTGAACAAGGTATAGAGATACCGATGATCGAATCTCGGGCAAGTATCATACCGATAGACAATGGGAATTGTATACAGGATTGACTGAATCCCCGACATCATGGTTCATCCGATGAGATCATCATGGAGCATGTGGGAGCCAACATGGGTATCCAGATCCGCTGTTGGTTATTGACCGAAGAGGTGTCTCGGTCATGTCTACGTGTCTCCCGAACCCATAGGGTCTACACACTTAAGGTTCGATGACGCTAAGGATATAGGGAAATGGTATACGTGATTACCGAAGGTTGTTAGTAGTCTCGGAGGAGATCCCGGACGTCACTAGGAGCTCCGGAATGGTCCAGAGGTAAATATTGATATATAGGAAGTCTAGTTTTGGTCACCGGAAAGTTTTCGGGCTCATCGGTAGTGTACCGGGAGTGCCGGGAGGGTGCCAGAGGACCCCCGGGAGGGGTGTGACGACCAAAGGACTTCGTGTGCTGTTAGAGGAGGTGTACCAGCCCTTATTGGGCTGGCCAAGTCCTTCTGGAAAGGCCCATGCGGCTAGGGATAAAGAGATAAGGCTAAAGGAGATTCAAAAGGAAGAGATCCACCTCCCTTGTGGGAGGTGGACTCCTCCCTAGCTTTGGCCGAAGCTCTCCTCCTTGGAGGAGGGACCAAGGCAGCCCTCCCTCTCCCTCCTCCTATATATACTTGATGTTTTGGCTGTTTTGAGACAATATTTGATCTCTCTCTCCCACGGCGCAGCCCTACCTCTCTTCTTCCTCCTCCGCAGTGCTTAGGCAAAGCCCTGCCGGAATACCTTGCTGCTCCACCACCACCACGCCGTCGTGCTGTTGTTGGAGCTCTTCCCCAACCTCTCCTTCCTCCTTGCTGGATCAAGGCATAGGAAACGTCACCGGGTTGCACGTGTGTTGAACGTGGAGGCGCCGTTGTTCGGCGCTAAGATCGGAGTCCACCGCCATCTGAATCGCTACGAGTACGACTCCACCAACCGCGTTCTTGTAACACTTCCGCTTAGCGATCTTCAAAGGTATGAAGATGCAATCTCTCCTCACTCGTTGTTGGTTTCTCCATAGATAGATCTTGGTGACACATTGGAAATTTTTTGATTTACTACTACGTCTCCCAACAAAGGGGTATATATAGGCATCCCCAAAAACCCAACCGTTACACACAAATGAGCAACTCGGTGACACCGATGTGTTAATCTCGCTGGTACCGAAGTGACCAAAAGGTGGCAACTTTTGAATCTCGGAGGGACCGATATATGAATCTCGGTTGCACCGATAAGTTAACCAACGGTCAGAATGCCCATTCTTGGTGACGTTGATTCAACATTCTCGGATGGACCGAAAATGTGAACTTGCATAATAGAAAGTTGGCAGCCTAACTCGGTGGCACCGAAAGCAGTATCGGCTGTACCGAAGGGTTAGGGTTTGGCTGAGTCTGTCTAGGGTTTGGAATCGGTGGTACCGGGATGGAAATGTTGTTGCACCGATTTGAGTGCTTGGCTTAGAGCATACTTTGATGGGAGAGTTTGTGGGTGTCTTTGGTGAGTATCACTTGTGCACGTATGAGCTTTTTGTTCACCAACAAAACTTTACCCCCTTTTAATAGTATTAGCTTTCCTACGGACTCAAGGTGTTTTCTCACAAATATAAAATGTAGAGTCCTCTTGGTTGAAGCTTTGTCAATCCATTTCCTTGCATCTTGGGTTGTTCCACAATCTCTTTGCCAACCCATCATTGAACTTTTCCTGAAATATACTTGATGGAAACATTAGTTCAATGACTTATATGTTGTTATGAATTACCAAAACTACCAATGGAGCAAATGTGCTTTCAGTAGTTCGAGGACGAACTCCAGCGCCGTCCCCTCAGCGTGAGTCTCTACGAGGAGGGGGTCTGGCGTTGGAGGAAGAGGTGGAACGGTGCTTCGCCTCCCCCGGCCTTGGCCTCCACGCCGACCACGACCCCTCACACCCCTTCCACCACGCACGCTCGAGCCACCCTCCGCCTCCGTGGCCGAAGCGGTGGCATGATCCTGACGGGAACCCCTCGTCGTACGGGCGGAGGACGAAGGTCGCCCTCGCCGCCCAGCCACGGCTAAGGGCGAGTACAACTCAAGATCGGGAAGGTGTAGGAGGGCAGGCTTTGGAGGTTTACACTCAATGAAGAAGAAGGATGGGTGAGCCTCGCCCTCGCTACCCTCCCCCCCCCCCAATTTATAGGGAGAAGCGCAAGGGCTGGCTCTCCCTCGCTCCAAGAGTCGCCGCCCATCTTCACCAATAGCGCCGCCCACGATCACAGGGCGAACAGGTAGCCGCCCCGTTCCCCCAATCCATGGCGCTGCAATTTCTGCCACGACCGGGACTTTAAGTCACGGGCGCCCATTGTCGATGCCCTGCTATGCATGCGGCGCGCATGGCGGAAATGGCCTGACGCAGTAATTGGAATAACTATGGCTGCTCCGCGCATGCCTCCCACGTCGCGCACTTAACGCGCGTCGTGGGGAGGCGTAGTAAGCGGAATGATTACAACCACAGGCTCCTGCCACGTGTGCCCGTGCACTGTTTGGGCCTAGCCCAACAACGCCTCACGCCGTGTGTGGCCTTAGGCCCGGGGGCTCTTGTCGGTGTACTAAAGTTTGGGTCCCTTAGTACCCCTTACTTGTGCACGGGTAGTTGTAGCCACACCAGCGGCAAGGCCCGCCGGAGGACTGCTGGAAGCAAGTACAAAGACGTCAAGAGAACATTCAAATCAACAAGCGCAAGACCGGAGGCCAGAGGCTGGAACCCCAGCAAGATCTTGCCGGGGGAGGCTTGCAAAACCCCGGCAAGGAGCGCACCCGACAAGACCTCGCCACCCTGCCAGCGCAGAGACCAGGTGTCGTCCCACCAGGGTACCTGTTGGGGCGCTGGCAACGGAGGGGCTAAGCGGTACGGATGGGACGGGCTCCTGTCCCGTCCCGTAGAAGGTCAGGGGCGCCTAACAGAGCATTAAATGTGTTTGTCCTACACCGTCAGTGTTAGGTACGATAGCACTGTAGCACTGTACACCTCGTGTACGTACTGTATGCCACTGTTGGGATCTCCTTAGTCATATAAACGAAGGCCCACGGTGTTACAGTAGAGGATCTTTTTTTCAACCTTCCGGCTCACATGCGTAGCAGCTGCGTACTGTTCACTACGCGGCGCTCCTGTAGCTGGAACCCAAGAACACCGATAATACACAAAGTAGGAGTAGGGTTTTACGTTTCTCAACGGTCCGAACCTGGGTAAAAATCCTCCGCGTTGTTCATTTGATCTGTTCTTTGCCCCCACCTTCTTCTTGCCGAACCGAAAGGGACCCTCGTGATTCCATAGATGTCATTCCCCCGACACACATTATCTTTTAATTTTTCCTTTTCTCGCTTAGAACGATCTCGCGGCCAGGTCACCTTCGTTTCCTAGTCAGCAGGTAAACTCACGTAACTCTTAAGTAGGTGTAGCATTGTTGCTTTTTTTTAAGTTTTCTGTCACGGCCAGGCTCCTCTTTTCCTAAGCATGGAACCCAGGCTCCTCTTTTCCCAAGCATGGAACCCAGGCCTCAAACCAAACTAGCCCTATGTGCCACATTACTACAGAACATATATATAAGATGATTTTTTAGTTTCAAATATGACGTGTTTATTGACATTGCAAATACATGGGCATGTTCTGATGAATAAAGGTCACCATGATGGCAATTGGCAAGCGAGTGGTAGTTGTTGTTACAGACACCCGGACATGTACTTATGAATAAAGGCCTGACAAAGATGGATTTTTCGAATATTCAGTCTCTTCTGTCAAATGTTTTACATTTCCCTTCTGCATGTGAGGAATCCTATGGTTTTTTATTCGCATACGTGTCTTTAATGCTGATGTGAGGGATACATAGTAATCACTTGCTGGTGAAACATTCAGACATATTTTGCTACAATGCTATTAATGATGAGCATGCCTTTTATTATCTAAATTATAGTTGGTTAACTCCTGTCATGCCTAAGATTTTTCATGCCATTTTTCGTATACAAGAAAATCATATCTAATGCCCACCGCAACGCGCGGTGTATCAACTAGTTAATCTACAAAATATATTACCTTGGAAAACTGGAGAGTAAGCTTCACAAGTATTGGTAAGTGCTGGAGGAAGCAACCTAACAAAATGAGGTCAGCATCGATGCCCGGGACACAGTGTTACGCATCGGACATTAGGAATAACTAGCTAGAATGGTAAAATGGCTGAGCAATTCGCATGCAGATCACTCTAAACCAAAATATATTGCATTGCTCCTACGCACGAGACCTCTTAAGTAACATATGCTAACCCTCTCAACAAAAGTGACCACATGAGTTATAATGAAAACTCAACCATAGAGATAATTTAAGTTTCAGCAAAACAATATTTCTCACACATCCACTATAAATAAAATCTGGACATTAGCGTCTTAACTCGCACAATCTTAAGCATTATTGCAATTCTGTCCAAAACATACAGATCACTTAATCTTTTCGTAAGAATTAATGTTCTACACGAAATTTTGTAAACAATATGAGTTACAACAGAAGAAAAACATTCACCACAATTTTCATGTTTAACCCTTAATTTGATTCAAATGTTAAATGTTAAAAAGACCTAAAGTTGCAAAGAAGGTCACTACATGCAGAAAAACATATTCAGGACAGATCACTAAACTGACCACTGCTTCGGTCATCCCCAGCTTGTACATCTGCTGTCATCTCGGAGATGTACAAGCTGGGGATGACCGGAGATATATTTATCTTTAAGTTTTAGGGCCCAATTATTTTGACTGATGGTGACTTGCAAACCGAGAATCAATTCATTTCTGAAATCTGGTGCATCTTGGACTCAACGACTTCACAAACGTGGGTTGCAGCTCCATGTCATGCAATTGGCCACAAGAAATTGGCATCCTGGTTATGCATTCCTTGCTGGTTCAGGTCTGATAAAAGGTACTGTCGTCTGGACCTTGTTCTATTGGCAGTGGATGGTTTGTGTGCTACTTCTCCGACCCTGGGATCCTGTTGTTAGCTGCCAATGCACGCATTGAAGCCCTTGGTTCAGGTGGATGATGTTTGAGTGGCTATCACTACTCAGAGAGAACCGACAGCTCTGCATACAAACAGCACATGTGAAACTACATATGGAATGGGCATGAAAATTTACTCTAATTACAGCAGATAAAGAAAAGAATACGTCATTATAATAGACAGTTGATTAGGGATAAGAAGGGATGATCTCTTCCTGGTCAAGGCAGGGCAAGCAAGCCAGCACCAAAGACCATCAACTCAAACACAAACCAACTTCTCCTTCTGGTCGGAGCTAGAGGAGCACACAGCACAATGCTCACCCAAACAAAGAAGGTTATCTCTTCCTTTTCTTCAGATTGAAATGTTCTAGAATATGGATAATCAAATTCTCCTTTAACATATTGCTGAATCATTCTATGACCATGAGCTTTGTATCATGACCATGATGAACTACTACATGAGAACAGTCGTGGTTACGTCAAGAACATATTACTGCAGTACTAATAGGTGAAGAAACACTGAAAAATATGCCAAAAAACATGGTGCTTGAAGGTGAATTTCAGTTAAAAGTCCAGTTGTGGTTTAGGGAGCGGAGGAGATGGGGGGATTTCCAGATATGTACCCAGGGCTGACCCCGCGTCGCCTAACCTAGGCGACATGGGGGGCGATCTGCCACCGCCGGCCCAAAGGCCTCCTCCCTCGTCCTCTCTCCCCTGCCGCCGCCGGAGACCATGCCCGTAGCCTCGCCAGTGATGGTGGCGGCGGGGCTTTCCCCCTCGCGCGGTGGTTGCGTCTTCCCCCGGCGGCGGCGGCGCATGGAACTGCGGGGCACCGGCGGCGTGGAGCGGCGGGTTCCCGACGGCGAGTGTGACAGCGGCGTCAGCGCAGGCGCGAGACCGCGGCAGAGGAGCCCCTGTGGCGGCGGCCCAAATCGTGGATCTCGCCATGTCCAGATGGGCTTCGACGGGCCGGCGGATCTGGTGAGCGTCTATAGATGGGCATGGTGGGCCTGACGACGCCGGCCTAGGCACCGTGGTGGTGCCATGGCCGTTCAGGCGGCGGCGGCGGCCTGGATTCTCCGTCCAGTCCCCGACAGAGATGGCGACGGTTCGTGTACAAGTTGCTTGATGGAGGTCCTCTGTTAAGATCCGGGTGAAAACCTGCTTTCAGCCACATGCCAAGGCCGGCGGTAACGGCGCAGTTATGCGACGTTCCCTTCTTGAAGGCATCGCCGAGGAGAAGTTCAAGACCGCTATCTGCTATCTCCGAGGGAAACCCTAGATCAGTAGATCGGATGACGACGGCGCTCGTGCGTTGTTTCCCCCTTGGGGGCGTCATTCTTGGAGGTGTACACGGACTCGAGGGAACAGTGGTCGGTTTCTTTGGTGAGGGGTGCTTCATCTTAAACATTGATGGCGGCTGATCTCGGCAACGTGGTGCAGTGGAGACTTGGCGTCCAATGCTTGGAGATGGACTCACGCAGGAGGAGGACGTTGTCTGGCGTCATGGTGGCGTCGATGGCAGAGTGGCCTGACAAGGTAGAAGCCTCAATATCTCCTCTGAAGACGGACCTGTGAAAGATGACGACGACGACACATGTGAGTGCGTCCGGCCGGTTTATGCCCCAGACGCGGTATGTGGCTCGGCTGGGGCTTCCGGCTTTTGATGATAGGCTTAGGTGAGTGGTCTGAGTATTTAACGCAGCTAGCACCCCTTCATCATATGAATAGGAATAGGGGCATATGTTGTCAAGATGACGAATTCAGTCATATTGTTATAATACTTTGTAAGGTCCTCAAGAATAATCAATAAAGTGATTGCATGCATTTTTCAGATGCAGAGGCTGGGGTCATTTTTTTTTATAAAAAAAAAGAGCGGAGGAGACGTTGGCTGTTTGCTCTCTCACCTGCAGCTTGCGGAAGTGCGAAATCTAGGAGCAGAGACCTCTTCTTGCCGCCACCGCTGGTTCTTGGCTGTTGGTTCTAGCAGATGTTTCTGCCCTGAGTGTGTGTTCATCCGGAAATCAAGATCCACCGAGACAGAGAAGCGGAGTGGAGGGAGGGTTAGAGGCCACCGGTCCCGTAAACCCTAGCTCGTGGAGAATCCAGGGAGAGAAAGGAGGGGAGTCGACGCCGCAGGGAAAGGGGAGCTGCACATCGCCGGAAGGGGGGCGGGAGAAGGGGTTTCGTATGTGCTCGGAGGCGAGGTCGGCGAAGAATATTTCGACGACGGCCCATGTTCAGGCCTGGTAGCACAGGAAATGTGCTCTCTCAAGCCTTCGACGCTGGATAGTCCCACCTTGGAAAATTACCAGCATTACGACCAGTTTATATATCGAAGCTTCGCGGAGTGCTCGCCGAGTTGATGAGGGGGCAATTGACACTCACTGCTGGCCTGGTCGTGTCGGCCCACAGCCCAATTACAAGTTAGGCCCCCTTGCCCAATTACAGGTCGGGAGAAATTGACTGTTGATTATATTTTTTCTTTCTTTTTTCTGATTCCTGTTTATTTATACTTTTTATACTTATTACTCTGCTCAGATTTCTATAATACGTTGTTTATTTATAAATCTTATATGATCCGTGTATAAATTTGTTTACTTATTATTCTCTATGATTCGATTCTATATATAGATTGCTGATTGGAAAATATCGAGATAAATTCCTATTTATTCATATTTTGTTACTTATTCTTTGCTCTAATTCATGCTCATATCTTTTTACCTATAAATATATATGATTTGTATCTATATTTTTTTAACTTATAATTATATATGGTTCGTGTCTATATATCGATTGTCGATCGTTCAAGATCGAGACAAGTGAATGCAAATCCTATAGATCACTCTAAGCAGCACTATTGCCTCTTGCCGCCAGAAGCAAACTGGTAATGGGCCAGGACCATCCTTATTTTTTAGTGGGCCGCATTTTGGAGAGGCCCGTCAAGAAAAGTAGCCATCCGTAATGAAATAGTCCGTCAACCATACCAAGACTTTGGTCATTTTATCGTGGTAGATGAAAATTCATTTATTTTGTTTGGCGGTCCCTCTTCTGCCATAGATTTGAAAAAAAGTGATAGATATGCTCGGTCGGTGTGTGGCAAGTGTCAATTTTTTGCTTCCTTTAGCGTTTTGACACTCATCGATGCGCCGCAGTCTTTCAAAACTTGTGAGGTCGTGATGTGTGTGTTTGGCAGACTTTTTTATTGTGCTCGCTATTTAGACCTTGTTAATGTTGCTCGATGGAGGTGTGTACGATCTGACTGTCGGGTCCTGATGTCAGCCTCTTTGTACAAGAAACGCGTTCTCTGTTGGACTCTTTTTTTATCACGCCCGCTGTTTTGACCTTGTTAATGTTGTTCCATGCAACTGAGTATGGTATGATAAAAGTGCAACTAATCCCCGGATGGTTACTCGGCGAGACCAGGTGAAAACACTCTGTGAGACTACTCGGGGGGGGGGAGCGAAGCTAACCTAAGCACTTTCCCGAGTGAGGCTGGTCTTTCATGGACGTAAGCCATGATGTAATAGACAAGGTTGCTTTTTTGTGGAATCTTCATGGGTGGAGCCCTCGAGGACTCGCGCAGCTGTTACCCTCCATCAGTTGAAGTCTTTGTCAACGATAGCACCACTTATCGAAACCACACCAAAATTTTGTTGGAAATATGCCCTAGAGGCAATAATAAAATGGTTATTATTATATTTCCTTGTTCATGATAATTGTCTAATGTTCATGCTATAATTGTATTAGCCGGAAACCGTAATACATGTGTGAATACATAGACCACACTATGTCCGTAGTGAGCCTCTAGTTGACTAGCTCGTTGATCAATAGATGGCCATGGTTTTCTGGCCATAGACATTGGATGTCATTGATAACAGGATCACATCATTAGGAGAATGATGTGATGGACAAGACCCAATCCTAAGCATAGCACAAGATCGTGTAGTTCGTCTGCTAGAGCTTTTCCATTGTCAAGTATCATTTACTTAGACCATGAGATTGTGCAACTCCCGGATACCGTAGGAATGCTTTGGGTGTATCAAACGTCACAACGTAACTTGGTGACTATAATGGTGCACTACAGGTGTCTCCAAAAGTGTCTGTTGGGTTAGCACGAATCGAGACTAGGATTTGTCACTCCGTGTGACAGAGAGGTATCTCTGGGCCCACTCGGTAATACATCATCATAATGAGCTCAATGTGACTAAGGAGTTAGTCACGGGATCATGTGTTGTGGAACGAGTAAAGACACTTGCCGGCAACGAGATTGAACAAGTTATAGGCATACCGACGATCGAATCTCGAGCAAGTAACATACCGATGAACAAAGGGAATTGTATACGGGATTAATTGAATCCCCAACATCGTGGTTCATCCGATGAGATCATCGTGGAACATGTGGGAGCCAATATGGGTATCTAGATCCCGCTATTGGTTTTTTTATCACGCCCGCTGTTTTGACCTTGTTAATGTTGTTCCATGCAACTGAGTATGGTATGATAAAAGTGCAACTAATCCCCGGATGGTTACTCGGCGAGACCAGGTGAAAACACTCTATGAGACTACTCGGGGGGAGCAAAGCTAACCTAAGCACTTTCCCGAGTGAGGCTGGTCCTTCATGGATGTAAGCCATGATGTAATAGACAAGGTTGCTTTTTTGTGGAATCTTCATGGGTGGAGCCCTCGAGGACTCGCGCAGTTGTTACCCTCCATCAGTTGAACTCTTCGTCAACGATAGCACCACTTATAGGAACCACACCAAAATTTTGTTGGAAATATGCCCTAGAGGCAATAATAAAATGGTTGTTAATCCCTCCATTCCTTTATGTAAGGTGTATTATTTTTGGCACGGTGACCAAGGCACGCAATTATACACATGTAAGGATGAAATTAACCTTGGCAAAATCATTCATTAGCGGCAACTAAATCATTTAGGCTAGGAAATTAAGAGATACACACAATCAGGAGAGAGATACTTTACTTTTTGTCTTTACAAAAAGAGATGCATGCAATCAGGGGAAAGATACTTTCCTTTTTTGAAGGGCTAACGACGGAATTACGAGAAATTATAAGACATACACCTTACATTGTGAATTTTTATCAAAAAACAAATACACCTTATATAAAGGAACGGAGGGAGAATGATGTGATGGACATGGTTTTCTGGCCATAGACATTGGATGTCGTTGATAACAGGATCACATCATTAGGAGAATGATGTGATGGACAAGGCCCAATCCTAAGCATAGCACAAGATCGTGTAGTTCGTCTGCTAGAGCTTTTCCATTGTCAAGTATCATTTCCTTAGACCATGAGATTGTGCAACTCCCGGATACCGTAGGAATGCTTTGGGTGTATTAAACGTCACAACGTAATTGGGGACTATAAAGGTGCACTACAGGTGTCTCCGAAAGTGTCTGTTGGGTTGGCACGAATCGAGACTGGGATTTGTCACTCCGTGTGATGGAGAGGTATCTCTAGGCCCACTCGGTATACATCATCATAATGAGCTCAATGTGACTAAGGAGTTAGTCACGGGATCATGTGTTGTGGAATGAGTAAAGACACTTGCCGGTAACGATATTGAACAAGTTATAGGCATATCGATGATCGAATCTCGAGCAAGTAACATACCGATGAACAAAGGGAATTGTATATGGGATTAATTGAATCCCCGACATCGTGGTTCATCTGATGAGATCATCATGGAACATGTGGGAGCCAATATGGGTATCCAGATCCCGCTATTGGTTATTGGCCGGAGAGGTGTCTCGGTAATGACTGCATGGTTCCCGAACCCGTAGGGTCTACACACTTAAGGCTCGGTGATGCTAGAGTTGTAATGGGAATTGTATGTGGTTACCGAAAGTTGTTCGGAGTCCCGAATGAGATCCCGGAAGCCACGAGGAGTTCTGGAATGGTCTGGAGCTGAAGATTTATATATGAGAAGTCCAGTTTCAGTCACCGGAAAGGTTTCGGGGTTTATCGGTATTGTACCGAGACCATCGAAGGTGTTCCGGGGGTCCACCGGGAGGGTCCACCTGCCCCGGAAGACCTAATGGGATGTAGTTGGGTGGGAACCAGCCCCTTAGTGGGCTGGTGCGCCCCTCACAAGGGCCCAAGGCGCCTAGGGTTGGAAACCCTAAGGGCCCCCCCGGGCCGCCGCCCCCCTCTAGATGGAAACCCTAGGGGGGCCGCCGCCCTCTAGATGGATTTAGGGGGGCCGTGCCCCTCTCCCCTTCCCCCTATGAATAGTGGGGGGAGGGCATCCACACCCCTTCCCCTAGAGCAGCCCTTCCCCCTCCTACACCTCCTCCTCCGTAGCGCTTAGTAAAGCTCTGCGGGAGAACCGCGAACTCCACCGCCACCACGTCGTCGTGCTACCAGAGCTCTCCCTCAACTTCTCCTCCACCCCTTGCTGGATCAAGAAGGAGGAGAAGTCCCCGGGTTGTACGTGTGTTGAGCGCGGAGGCGCTGTCCGTTCGGCGCTTGGATCGGATCTTCCGCGATTTGAATCGCCGCGAGTACGACTCCATCAACCGCGTTCTTTGTAACGCTTCTGCTTAGCGATCTTCAAGGGTATGAAGATGCACTCCCTCTCTCTCGTTGCTAGCATATCCTAGATTGATCTTGGTGACACGTAGGCAATTTTTGAATTATTACTACGTTCCCCAATAGTGGCATCATGAGCTAGGTTTATGCGTAGATTCTATGCACGAGTAGAACACAAGTAGTTGTGGGCAATGATTTGGTCAATTTGCTTGCCGTTACTAGTCTTATCTTGATTCGGCGGCATTGTGGGATGAAGTGGCCCGGACCAACTTTACACGTACTCTTACGTGAGACAAATTCCACCGCCTAACATGCACTTGTTGCATAAGGTGGCTAGCGGGGGTCTGTCTCTCCCACTTTAGTCAGATCAGATTCGATGAAGAGAGTCCTTATGAAGGGTAAATAACAATTGGCATATCACCATTGTGGCTTTTGCGTAGGTAAGAAATGTTCTTGCTAGAAACCAATAGCAGCCACGTAAAACTTGCAACAACAATCAGAGGATGTCTAACTTGTTTTGCAGGGTATGCTATGTGATGTGATATGGCCAAAAGGATGTGATGAAATATATGTGATGTGATATGGCCAAAAGGATGTGATGAAATATATGTGATGTATGAGATTGATCATGTTCTTGTAATAGGAATCACGACTTGCATGTCGATGAGTATGACAACCGGCAAGAGCCATAGGAGTTGTCTTAATTTATTGTATGACATGCGTGTCAATCAAAAACGCCATGTAATTACTTTACTTTATTGCTAACTGTTAGCCATAGTAGTAGAAGTAATAGTTGGCGAGACAACTTCATGAAGACACGATGATAGAGATCATGGTGTTGTGCCGGTGACGATGGTGATCATACCGCGCCCCGAAGATGGAGATCAAAGGCGCAAGATGATATTGACCATATCATGTCACTTTATGATTTGCATGTGACGGTTCTTACATCTTATTTGCTTAGAACGACGGTAGCATAAATAAGATGATCCCTCACTGAATTTTTTAGAAATGTGTTCCCCCTAAGTGTGCATCGTTGCGAAGGATCGTTGTTTCGAAGCACCACATGATGATCAGGTGTGATAGATTCTAACGTTCGCATACAACGGGTGTAAGCTAGATTACACACGCGAAACACTTAGGTTGACTTGACGAGCCTAGCATGTATAGACATGGCCTCGGAACACGAGAGACTGAAAGGTCAAACATGAGTCGTATAGTAAATGCAATCAACATGGAGATGTTCACCATTGATGACTAATATGTCTCACGTGATGATCGTACACGGCCTAGATGATGTGGACCATGTATCACTTAGATGACTAGAGGGATGTCCATCTGAGTGGGAGTTCATTAAATAATTTGATTAGATGAACTTAATTATCATGAACTTAGTCTAAAATTGTCTTTACAATTTATCTTGTAGATCCAATGGCCCATGCTAATGTTGCCCTCAACTTCAACGCGTTCCTAGAAAAAACCAAGCTGAAAGATGATGGAAGCAACTATACGGACTGAGTCCGTAACTTGAGGATCATCCTCATAGCTTCCAAGAAATTATATGTCTTTGATGCACCGCTAGGTGACGCACCCGTTTTCCTAGAAACTCAAGACGTTATGAATGCCTAGCAGTCGCGTAGTGATGATTACTCCTTGGTTCAGTGTGGCATGCTTTACAGCTTAGAACCGGGGCTTCAAAAGCGTTTTGAGCAACACGGAGCATATGAGATGTTCCAAGAGATGAGAATGGTTTTCCAAGCTCATGCCTGGGTCGAGAGATATGAAGTCTCCGACAAGTTCTTCAATTGTAAGATAGAGGAAAATAGTTCTGTCAGCGAGCACATACTCAAAATGTCCAGGTTGCACAACCGCTTGTCTCGTCTCGGAGTTAATCTTCCGGATGACTCGGTTATTGAAAGAAACCTCAAGTCACTTCCACTTAGCTACAAGAGATTTTTGATGAACTACAATATGCAAGGGATGGAGAAGTCCATTCCTGAGTTATATTCGATCCTGAAATCAGCGGAGGTGAAATCAAAAAGGAACATCAAGTGTTGATGGTGAATAAGACCACTAGTTTCAAGAAAGTAAAGGGTAAGAAGAACTTCAAGAAGGACGACAAAGCAGTTGCCGTGCCCGGTAAATCAGTTGCCAGGAAGAAGCCCAAGAATGGACCCAAGCCTGAGACTGAGTGCTTTTATTGCAAGGGAACCGGTCACTGGAAGCGAAACTGCACCAAGTACTTAGCAAATAAGAAGGCCGGCAACGTCAAAGGTATATATGATATACCTGTTATTGATGTGTACCTTACCAGCGCTCGTAGTAGCTCCTGGGTATTTGATACCCGTGCGGTTGCTCACATTTGTAACTCAAAACAGGAGCTGCGGAATAAGCGGAGACTGGCAAAGGACGAGGTGACGATGCGCGTCGGGAATGGTTCCAAGGTCGATGTGATAATCGTCGGCACGCTACCTCTACACCTAGAGAATATTTGAGTCACGAGTTTGGCACGCACATAAGGAAATGTGGAATTGTTTCACAACTCTTGCCGCCTGGTACACCTCAACGTAATGGTGTGTCCGAACATCATAATCGCACTCTATTGGATATGGTGTGATCTATGATGTCTCCTACTGATTTACCGCTATCATTTTGGGGATATGCGTTAGAGACTGTCGCATTCACTTTAAATAGGGCACCGTCTAAATCCGTTGAGACGACACCGTATGAATTATGGTTTTGGAAGAAACCTAAGCTGTCATTTCTGAAAGTTTGGGGATGCGATGCTTATGTCAAGAAACTTCAACCTGAAAAGCTCGAACCCAAATCGGAAAGGTGCGTCTTCATAGGATACCCTAAGGAGACTATTGGGTATACCTTCTACCTCAGATCCGAAGGCAAGATCCTTGTTGCCAAGAATGGATCCTTTCTAGAGAAAGAGTTTCTCCCGAAAGAAGTAAGTGGGAGGAAAGTAGAACTTGATGAGGTAATTGTACTATTGGAAATATGCCTATAGGCAATAATGAAATGGTTATTATTGTATTTCCTTGTTCATGATAATTGTCTATTGTTCATGCTATAATTGTATTAACCGGAAACCGTAATGCATGTGTGAACACATAGACCACAACATGTCCCTAGTGAGCCTCTAGTTGGCTAGCTCGTTGATCAATAGATGGTCACGGTGATAACAGGATCAAATCATTAGGAGAATGATGTGATGGACAAGACCCAATCCTAAGCATAGCACAAGATCGTGTAGTTCGTCTGCTAAAGCTTTTCCAATGTCAAGTATAATTTCCTTAGACCATGAGATTGTGCAACTCCCGGTACCGTAGGAATGCTTTGGGTGTGCCAAATGTCGCAACATAACTGGGTGGCTATAAAGGTGCACTACGGGTATCTCCAAAAGTGTCTGTTGGGTTGGCACGAATCGAGACTGGGATTTGTCACTCCGTGTGACGAAGAGGTATCTCTGGGCCCACTCGATAAGACATCATCATAATGAGCTCAATGTTACTAAGGAGTTAGCCATGGGATGATGTGTGACGGAACGAGTAAAGAGACTTGTCGGTAACAAGATTGAACAAGGTATAGGGATACCAACGATCGAATCTCGGGCAAGTATCATACCGGTAGACAAAGGCAATTGTATACGGGATTGATTGAATCCCCGACATCGTGGTTCATCCGATGAGATCATCATGGAGCATGTGGGAGCCAACATGGGTATCCAGATCCCACTGTTGGTTATTGACTGGAGCGGTGTCTCGGTCATGTCTACGTGTCTCCCGAACCCGTAGGGTCTACACACTTAAGGTTCGATGACGCTAGGGTTATAGGGAAATAGTGTACGTGGTTACCAAAGGTTGTTCGGAGTCCCGGATGAGATCCCGGACGTCACGAGGAGTTTCGGAATTGTCCGGAGGTAAAGATTAATATATAGGAAGTGAGGTTTTGGTCACCGGAAATGTTTCGGGCGTCATCGGTAACGTACCGGGACCACCGGAAGGGTTCCGGGGGTCCACCAAGTGGGGCCACAGGCACCGGAGGGCTGCATGGGCTGCAAGTGGGAGGGAACCAGCCCCTAGGTGGGATGGTGCGCCCCCACAAGGGCCCAAGGCACAACTGAAGGTGGGAGGGGGCAAACCCTAGGGCAGATGGGCCCTAAGGCCCACCCTAGGGCAGCCTCACTCCTCTCCCTCTCTGGCCGCCAGCCAAAAGGCAATCTAGGGCCGGCCGCAGCTCCTAGAGTGGGAACCCTAGGGCTGTGCCCTCCCTCCCCCTCCTCCTATATATAGTGGAGGGTTTTGGGGCTGCCAAACACACGAGTTCTCTCTCTCTCGGCGCAGCCCTACCCTTCCCCTTCCTTGTTCTCCGTGGTGCTTGGCAAAGCCCTGCCGGAGACCACGCAGCTCCACCGTCACCACGCCGTCGTGCTATCGTAGTTCTCCCTCAACCTCTCCTTCCACCTTGCTAGATCAAGGCGTAGGAGATGTCACCGGGATGCACGTGTGTTGAACGCGGAGGCACCGTTGTTCGGCACTAAGATCGGAATCCATCGCGATCTGAATCGATGTGAGTACGACTCCACCAACCGCGTTCTTGTAACGCTTCCACTTAGCGATCTTGAAAGGTATGAAGATGCAATCTCCCCTTACTCGTTGCTGGTTTCTCCATAGATAGATCTTGGTGGTCGTAGGAAAAAATTTGATTTACTACTACATCTCCCAACAGTGGTATTAGAGCTAGGTCTATGCGTAGAATCTATGCACGAGTAGAACACAAGTTGTTGTGGGCGTAGATCTTGTTAATTTGCTTACCGTTACTAGTCTTATCTTGATTCGGCGGTATTGAGGGATGAAGCGGCCCGGACCAACTTTACACGTACGCTTACGTGAGACCGGTTCCACCGCCTGACATGCACTTGTTGCATAAGGTGGCTAGCGGGTGTCTGTCTCTCCCACCTTAGTCGGATTGGATTCGATGAAAAGGGTCCTTATGAAGGGTAAATAGCAATTGGCATATCACGTTGTGGTTTTGACGTGGGTAAGAAACGTTCTTGCTAGAAACCTATAGCAGCCACGTAAAAACTTGCAACTACAAATTAGAGGACGTCTAACTTGTTTTCGCAGCATATGCCTTGTGATGTGATATGGCCAAAGGATGTGATGTGATGCATTGTGATGTATGAGATTGATCATGTTCTTGTAATAGGATTCACGACTTGCATGTCGATGAGTATGACAACCGGCAGGAGCCATAGGAGTTGTCTTCATTTATTGTATGACCTGCATGTCAATCATAAACGCCATGTAATTACTTTACTTTATTGCTAATCGTTAGTCATAGTAGTAGAAGTAATAGTTGGCAAGACAACTTCATGAAGACACGATGATGGAGATCATGATGATGGAGATCATGATGTCGTGCCGGTGACATAAGATGATCATGGCGCCCCGAAGATGGAGATTAAAGGAGCAAGATGATATTGGCCATATCATGTCACTATATTGATTGCATGTGATATTTATCATGTTTACATCTTATTTGCTTAGAACGATGGTAGTAAATAAGATGATCTCTCAATAAAAATTTCAAGAAATGTGTTCACCCTAACTGTGCACCATTGCTAAGGATCGTTGTTCCGAAGCACCACGTGATGATCGGGTGTGATAGGTCCTAACATTTGCATACAACGGGTTTAAGCCAGATTTACACACATGATACACTTAGGTTGACTTGATGAGCCTAGCATGTACAGACATGGCCTCGGAACACGGAAGACCGAAAGGTCGAACATGAGTCGTATAGAAGATACGATCAACATGGAGATGTTCACCATGGATGACTAGTCCGTCTCACGTGATGATCGGACACGGGCTAGTCGACGTGGATCATGTGTCACTTGGATGACTAGAGAGATGTCTATCTAAGTGGGAGTTCATTAAATAATTCGATTATGTGAACTTAATTATCATGAACTTAGTATAAAATTGTCTTTACAATCTATATTGTAGATCCAATGGCCAACGATAATGTCACCCTCAACTTCAACGCGTTCCTAGAGAAAACCAAGCTGAAAGATGATGGAAGCAACTATGCGGACTGGGTCCGTGGTTTGAGGATCATCCTCATAGCTTCCAAAAGATTATATGTCCTTGATGCACCGCTAGGTGACGCACCCATTTTCCCAGTGGCTCAGGACGTTATGAACGCCTAGCAGTCGCGCTGTGATGATTACTCCCTGGTTCAGTGCGGCATGCTTTATAGTTTAGAGCCGGGGCTCCAAAAGCGTTTTGAGCAACACGGAGCATATGAGATGTTCCAAGAGCTGAAACTGGTTTTCCAAGCTCATGCCCGGATCGAGATATATGATGTCTCCGACAAGTTCTTCTGTTGTAAGATGGAGGAGAATAGTTCTGTCAGTGAGCACATACTCAAAATGTCTGGGTTGCACAACCGCTTGACTCAGCTGGGAGTTAATCTTCCGAATGAGCCAGTTATTGACAAAATCCTCCAATCGCTCTCACCTAGCTACAAGAGCTTTGTGATGAACTACAACATGCAGGGGATGGAGAAGCCCATTCCTGAGTTGTACTCGATGCTGAAATCAGCGGAGGTCGAGATCAAAAAGGAGCATCAAGTGTTGATGGTCAATAAGACCACTAGTTTCAAGAAAGGCAAGAGCAAGAAGAACTTCAAGAAGGACGGCAAAGAAGTTGCCGCGCCCGGCAAGCAAGTTGCCGGGAAGAAGAACAAGAATGGACCCAAGCCTGAGACTGAATGCTTTTATTGCAAGGGTACCGGTCACTAGAAGCGGAACTGCCCCAAGTACTTAGCGGATAAGAAGGCCGGCAACGTTAAAGGTATATGTGATATACTTGTTATTGATGTGTACCTTACCAGCGCTCGTAGTAGCTCCTGGGTATTTGATAGCGAAGGCTGGCAAAGGACGAGGTGACGATGCGCGTCGGGAATGGTTCCAAGGTCGATGTGATCGCCGTTGGCACGCTGCCTCTACATCTACCTTCAAGACTAGTTTTAAACCTTAATAATTGTTATTTACTACCAGCTTTGAGCATGAACATTGTATCTAGATCTCGCTTGATGCGAGATGGCTACTCATTTAAATCTGAGAATAATGGTTGTTCTATTTATATGAGAGAAATGTTTTATGGTCATGCCCCGCTGGTCAATGGTTTATTTTTGATGAATCTCGAACGTGATGTTACACATGTTCATAGTGTGAGTACCAAAAAGTGTAAGGTTGATAACGATAGTCCCACTTACATGTGGCGCTGTCGCCTTGGTCATATTGGTGTCAAATGCATGAAGAAACTCCATGCTGATGGACTTTTGGAGTTTCTTGATTTTGAATCATTTGACACGTGCGAACCATGCCTCATGGGCAAGATGACCAAGACTCCGTTCTCCAGAACAATGGAGCGAGCGACTGACTTGTTGGAGATAATACATACCGATGTATGCGGTCCAATGAGCATTGAGGCTCGCGGTGGCTACCGTTATGTTCTCACCCTCACTGATGACTTAAGCAGATATGGGTATGTCTACTCAATGAAACACAAGTCTGAAACCTTTGAAAAGTTCAAGGACTTTCAAAGTGAGGTAGAGAATCAACGTGACAGGAAAATAAAGTGCCTACGATCTGATCGTGGTGGAGAATATTTAAGTCACGAGTTTGGCACGCACCTAAGGAAATGTGGAATTGTTTCACAACTCACTCTGCCTGGCACAACTCAGCGAAATGGTGTATCTGAATGTCGTAATCGCACTCTATTGGATATGGTGCGATCTATGATGTCTCTTACCGACTTACCGCTATCATTTTGGGGATATGCATTAGAGACTGTCGCATTCACTTTAAATAGGGCACCGTCAAAGTCCGTTGAGACGACACCGTATGAATTATGGTTTGGAAATAAACCTAAGTTGTCGTTTCTAAAAGTTTGGGGATGCGATGCTTATGTGAAGAAACTCAACCTGAGTAGCTCGAACCCAAAGCGGAAAAGTGCGTCTTCATAGGATACCCCAAAGAAACTATTGGGTACACCTTCTACCTTAGATCCGAATGCAAAGTCTTTGTTGCCAAGAATGGATCCTTTCTAGAGAAAGAGTTTCTCTCGAAAGAAGTAAGTGGGAGGAAAATAGAACTTGATGAGGTAATTGTACCTCCACTCGAACCGGAGAGTAGCGCAGCACAGGAAGTTGTTTCTGTGGAACCTACACCGGTTGGAGAGGAAGTTAATGATGATGATCATGAAACTTCAGATCAAGTTGCTATTCGAAGGTCCACTAGGACACGTTCCGCACTAGAGTGGTACGGCAACCCTGTCCTGGAGATCATGTTGTTGGACAACAGTGAACCTTCGAACTATGAAGAAGCGATGGCGGGCCCGGATTCCAACAAATGGCTTGAAGCCATGAAATCCGAGATAGGATCCATGTTTGAGAACAAAGTATGGACTTTGGTGGACTTTCCTGATGATAAGCAAGCCATAGAAAATAAATGGATCTTTAAGAAAAAGATTGACATGGATGGCAATGTGACCATCTATAAGGCTCGGCTTGTCGCTAAGGGTTATCGACAAGTTCAAGGAGTTGACTACGATGAGACTTTCTCACCCATAGCAATGTTGAAGTCTGTCCGAATCATGTTAGCGATTGCCGCATTTTATGATTATGAGATCTGGCAAATGGATGTCAAAACGGCATTCCTTAATGGCTTCCTTAAGAAAGAACTGTATATGATGTAGCCGGAAGGTTTTGTTGATCCTAAAGATGCTAACAAGGTATGCAAGCTCCAACGGTCCATCTATGGGCTGGTGCAAGTATCTCGGAGTTGGAACATTCGCTTTAATGAGGTGATTAAATCATTTGGGTTTATACAGGTTTATGGAGAACCCTGTATTTACAAGAAAGTGAGTGGGAGCTCTGTAGCATTTCTCATATTATATGTGGATGACATATTGTTGATGGGAAATGATATAGAACTTTTGAAAAGCGTAAAGGCCTACTTGAATAAGTGTTTTTCAATGAAGGACCTTGGAGAAGCTGCTTACATATTAGGCATCAAGATCTATAGAGATAGATCAAGACGCCTCGTAGGTCTTTCACAGAGCACATACCTTGACAAGATATTGAAGAAGTTCAGTATGGATCAGTCCAAGAAGGGGTTCTTGCCTGTGTTACAGGGTGTGAGATTGAGTATGACTCAATGCCAGACCACGGCAAAGGATAGGGAAGAGATGAGTGTCATCCCCTATGCTTCAGCCATAGGCTCTATTATGTATGCCATGCTATGTACCACACCTGATGTGAACCTTGCCATAATTATGGTAGGGAGGTACCAAAGTGATCCCAGAGCGGAACACTAGACAGCGGTCAAGAATGTCCTGAATACCTGAAAAGGACCAAGGACATGTTTCTCGTATATGGAGGTGTCGAAGAGCTCGTCATAAAGGGTTACGTCGATGCTAGCTTCGACACAGATCCGGATGACTCGAAATCACAAACTGGATACGTGTATATTTTGAACGAAGGGGCAGTCAGCTGGTGTAGCAGCAAGCAAAGCGTCGTGGCAGCATCTACATGTGAAGCGGAGTACATAGCTGCTTCGGAAGCAACAAATGAAGGAGTCTGGATGAAGGAGTTCAGCACCGACCTAGGAGTGATTCCCAATGCGTCAGGCCTGATGACTCTATTCTATGACAACACTGGAGCTATTGCCCTTGCCAAGGAGCCCAGGTTTTACAAGAAGACAAGGCACATCAAACGCCGCTTCAACTCCATTCGTGATTACATTCAGGAAGGAGATATAGATATTTGTAAAGTACATACGGATCTGAATGTCGCAGATCCGTTGACTAAACCTCTCTCACGAGCGAAATATGATCAACACCAGAACTCTATGGGTGTTCGATTCGTCATAACGGTATCACATCATTAGGAGAATGATGTGATGGCCAAGACCCAATCCTAAGCATAGCACAAGATCGTGTAGTTCGTTTGCTAAAGCTTTTCCAATGTCAAGTATCACTTCCTTAGACCATGAGATTGTGCAACTCCCGGATACCATAGGAATGCTTTGGGTGTGCCAAATGTCACAACGTAACTGGGTGGCTATAAAGGTGCACTACAAGTATCTCTGAAAGTGTCTGTTGGGTTGGCACGAATCGAGTCTGGGATTTGTCACTCCGTGTGACGAAGAGGTATCTATGGGCCCACTCGGTAAGACATCATCATAATGAGCTCAATGTGACTAAGGAGTTAGCCACGGGATGATGTGTTACGGAACGAGTAACGAGACTTGTCGGTAACGAGATTGAACAAGGTATAGGGATACCGACGATCGAATCTCGGGCAAGTATCATACCGGTAGACAAAGGGGATTGTATACGGGATTGATTGAATCCCCGACAACATGGTTCATCCGATGGGATAATTGTGGAGCATGTGGGTGTTGGAAATATGCCCTAGAGGCAATAATAAATTAGTTATTATCATATTTCCTTGTTCATGATAATCGTTTATTATCCATGCTATAATTGTATTGATCGGAGACTTAAATGCATGTGTGGATACATAGACAAAACCATGTCCCTAGTATGCCTCTAATGGACTAGCTCGTTGATCAAAGGATGGTTAAGGTTTCCTAGCCATGGACATGAGATGTCATTTGATAATGGGATCACATCATTAGGAGAATGATGTGATGGATAAGACCCAAACTACAAACATAGCATATGATCGTGTCAGTTTATTGCTACTGTTTTCTGCATGTCAAGTATATGTTCCTATGACCATGAGATCATGCAACTCACAGATATCAGAGGAGTGCCTTGTGTGTATCAAACGTCGCAACGTAACTGGGTGACTATAAAGGTGCTCTACAGGTATCTCCGATGGTGTCTGTTGAGTTGGCATGGATCGAGACTGGGATTTGTTACTCCGTGTAACGGAGAGGTATCTCGGGGCCCACTCGGTAATGCAACATCACAATAAGCCTTGCAAGCAATGTGACTAATTGTTAGTTGCGGGATCTTGTATTACGGAACGAGTAAAGAGACTTGCCGGTAACGAGGTTGAACTAGGTATGGAGATACCGACGATCGAATCTCGGGCAAGTAACATACCGAAGAACAAAGGGAACGATATACGGGATTAACAGAATCCTTGACATAGAGGTTCGACCGATAAAGATCTTCGTAGAATATGTAGGAACCAATGTGGATGTCCAGGTCCCGCCATTGGTTATTGACCGTAGAGGTGTCTCGGTCATGTCTACATAGTTCTCGAACCCGCAGGGTCTGCACACTTAAGGTTCGGTGACGTTTCGGTAGTGTAGAGTTATGTATGGTGGTGACCGAAGGTTGTTCGGAGTCCTGGATGAGATCCCGGATGTCACAAGGAGCTCCGGAATGGTCCGGAGGTAAAGATTCATATATAGGAAGTCCCAGTTTGGTTTCCGGAAAAGTTTCGGGCTCATCGGTAGTGTACCGGGAGTATCGGTATTGTACCGGGAGTGCCGGTAGTGTACCGGAGGACCTCCGGGAGGGGTATTTCGACCCCAAGAGGTCCATGGGCTGTGGGAGAATAATAACCAGCCCTTAGTGGGCTGGGAAAACAGCCACAAAGGCCCATGGCGCAGGAGAGAAAGTCCTAAAGCAAAAAGTGGAAAATCAGCCAATAGGAGGCAATCCTACTCCAACTAGGATTGGAGGTGAAGTAGGATTGCTCCCACCTCCTATTTCGGCCGACCCAAAGGCCTTGGCTGCCTCTCCTCTCCTCTCCTCCTATATATACTAGTGGATTGGGTGGTTTTTGGACAGAATTTCCGGCCACGTGCTACCCGTTTCACCGGTGCACAGTTTCTCCTCTAGATCGGTTTTCCGCAGCGCTTAGGCGAAGCCCTGCCGGAATCACTCCACCACCATCACCGGAGCGCCGTCACGCTTCCGGTGAACTCTCTCTCCTCTCCACCTCCTCTCGCTGGATCGAGACGGTGGAGATCGTCATCAAGCTGCACGTGTGCTGAACGCGGAGGTGCCGTTCGTTCGGCGCTAGATCGGAAGGACCGTGATCGAGATCGCGAGACAATTCGTGATGAGATCGCGGAACGGATCGTGATGAGTTCGCGGGACATATCGTGATCAATATCGTGAGACGGATCGTGATGAGATCGCGGGACGGATCGTGATGAGTTCACGGGACGGATCGTGATTGGATCGCGGGACGGATCGTGATGAGATCGCGGGACGCTCGGCGATTTGGATCGCGAAGATGTTCGACTACACCAACCGCGTTTCTTAACGCTTCCCGCTTAGCGATCTACAAGGGTATGTAGATCCACTCTCCCTCTCGTAGATGCTCATCACCATGGATAGGTTTGCGTGTGCGTAGGAAATTTTTTGTTTCCCATGCGACGTTCCCCAACAGTGGGATCCAACATGGGTATCCGGATCCCGCTATTGGTTATTCACCGGAGAGGTGTATCGGTCATGTCTACGTGTCTCCCGAACCCGTAGGGTCTACACACTTAAGGTTCGATGACGCTAGGGTTATAGGGAAATAGTGTACATGGTTACCTAAGGTTGTTCGGAGTCCCGGATGAGATCCCGGACGTTACGAGGAGTTCTAGAATGGTCCGAAGGTAAAGATTAATATATAGGAAGTGAGGTTTTGGTCACCGGAAATGTTTCGGGCATCACCGGTAACGTACCGGGACCACCGAAACGGTTCCGGGGGTCCACCAAGTGGGGCCACAGGCACCGTAGGGCTGCATGGGCCACAAGTGGGAGGTAACCAGCCCCTAGGTGGGCTGGTGCACCCCCACAAGGGCCCAAGGCACAACTGACGGTGGGAGGGGGGCAAACCCTAGGGTAGCCAAGCCCTAAGGCCCACCCTAGGGCAGCCGCACCCCTCTCCCTCTATGGCCACCGGCCAAGAGGCCATCTAGGGCCGACCGCAGCTCCTAGGGTGGGAACCCTAGGGCTGCGCCCTCCCTCCCCCTCCTCCTATATATAGTGGAGGGTTTTGGGGCTGCCAAACACACGAGTTCTCTCTCTCTCGGCGCAGCCCTACCCTTCATCTTCCTCGTTCTCCGTGGTGCTTGGCGAAGCTTTGCCGGAGACCATGCAGCTCCACCGTCACCATGACGGAGCTCTTCCTCAACCTATCCTTCCTCCTTGCTAGATCAAGGCATAGGAGACGTCACCGGGCTGCACGTGTGTTGAACGCGGAGGCGCAGTTGTTCGACGCTAAGATCGGAATCCACCGCGATCTGAATCGCTGCGAGTACGACTCCACCAACCGCGTTCTTGTAACGCTTCCACTTACTGATCTTCAAAGGTATGAAGATGCAATCTCCCCTTACTCGTTGCTGGTTTCTCCATAGATAGATCTTTGTGGTCGTAGGAAACTTTTTGATTTACTACTACGTCTCCCAACATGTACCCCCTCTCGAACTGGAAAGTAGCACAGCGCAGGAGAATGTTTCTATGGTGCCTACACCGACTAGAGAGGAAGTTAATGATGATGATCATGAAACTTCTGATCAAGTTGCTACTAAACTTTGTAGGTCCACGAGGACACGTTCTGCACCAGAGTGGTACGGCAACCCTGTCCTGGAAATTATGTTGTTAGACAAGGTGAACCCTCGAACTATGAAGAAGTCATGACGGGCCTAGATTCCAACAAATGGCTTGAAGCCATGAAATCCGAGATAGGATCCATGTATGAGAACAAAGTATGGACTTTGGTGGACTTGCCCGATGATCGGCAAGCCATGGATCTTTAAGAAGAAGACTGACGCGGATGGTAATGTGACCATCTATAAGGCTCGGCTTGTCGCTAAGGGTTATCGACAAGTTCAAGGAGTTGACTACAATGAGACCTTCTCACCCGTAGCGATGCTGAAGTCCGTCTGAATCATGTTTGCAGTTGCCAAATTTTATGATTATGAGATCTGGCAAATGAACATCAAAAACGGCATTCCTTAACGGTTTCCTTAAGGAAGAATTGTATATGATGCAGCCGGAAGGTTTTGTCGATCCTAAGAATGCTGACAAGGTATGCAAGCTCTAGCGCTCCATCTATGGACTTCTGCAAGCATCTCGGAGTTGGAACATTCGCTTTGATGAGGTGATCAAAGCGTTTGGGTCTATACAGACTTATGGAGACGCCTGTATTTACAAGAAAGTGAGTGGGAGCTCTATAGCATTTCTCATTTTATATGCACATGACATATTGTTGATGGGAAATGATATAGAACTTATGGAAAGCATAAAGGCCTACTTGAATAAGTGTTTTTCAACGAAGGACCTTGGAGAAGCTTCTTACATATTAGGCATCAAGATCTATAGAGGTAGATTGAGACGCCTCATTGGTCTTTCACAAAGCACATACCTTGACAAGATATTGAAGAAGTTCAATATGGGTCAGTCCAAGAAGGGGTTCTTGCATGTATTGCAAGGTGTGAGATTGAGCACAGATCAATGCCCGACCTCGACAGAAGATAGAGAAAAGATGAGTGTCATCCCCTATGCCTCAACCATAGGCTCTATTATGTATGCCATGTTGTGTACCAGACCTGATGTGAACCTTGACATAAGTTTGGTAGGGGAATTACCAAAGTGATCTTGGAATGGAACACTAGACAACGGTCAAGAATATCCTTAAGTACCTGAAAAGGACTAAGGATATGTTTCTCATTTATGGAGGTGTCGAAGAGCTTGTCGTAAAGGGTTACATCGATGCTAGCTTCGACACAAATCTGGATGACTCCAAGTCACAAACCGGATACGTGTATATTTTGAATGGTGGGGCAATCAGCTGGTGCAGTTGCAAGCAAAGCGTCGTGGCGGCATCTACATGTGAAGCGGAGTACATAGCTGCTTCGGAAGCAACGCAGGAAGGAGTCTGGATGAAGGAGCTCATCACCGACCTAGGAGTGATCCCCAATGCGTCGGGCCCGATGACTCTGTTCTGTGACAACACTGGAGCTATTGCCATTGCCAAGGAGCCCAGGTTTCATAAGAAGACCAAGCACATCAAGCGCCGCTTCAACTCCATTCGTGGTTACATTCAGGATGGAGATATAGATATTTGTAAAGTACATACGGATCTGAATGTCGCAGATCCATTGACTAAACCTTTTTCACGAGCGAAACATGATCAGCACCAGAACTCTATGGGTGTTCGAGTCATCACAATGTAACTAGATTATTCCTAGGCGGCTAGGGTTTCCCAATTATGTAGGCTAGGGGTGTATAAATAGCAGTTTGGGAGCTAGGGGAAGGGGGGTTTGCACCGTTTTCGGACCGTTCGATCTTGATCGGACGGCCCGGAAGCGGAGGGGGCTAGGTGGGCTGCGGTGGCTGTGTAGATGGGCTAGGTGGGGATGAGAGGGAGGTTTGCGGCCCGTGACATGAGGTTTTAAAACACCAAAAATGTTCGACGAATAACCGATGACCGCACTGCTACGGTTGACCGACGGGGTATCAAACGAACTCGGAACGCGACGAAATTTGGCAGGCGGCCTTCCTACAATATAACAAGACTCCACGCCAAGTTTCAACCCAATCCAAGAATATTTTTTGCGCACTTTAAAAACGGGTTTTTTAAAATGATGTCACGGGCGCGTGCGTGTGGTTGGTCTCGAAACGGGCAATGGCAAGAACGGAGAGAACCGGCAACTACGAACGGATGCAAGTTTTGAAAACAAGTAACAATGCTATGAAGATGATGCAAATGATGCAATGATGAATGCGACAACCAGACGAAACACATGACGAGAATGGAAATAAAAGGGGAATCTTCTGGAGCGTTGGTCCCGGGCTGTTACAACTCTCCTCCACTACACGAGGATCTCGTCCCGAGATCTAGAACGAGAAGGGGAAGAGAAAGAGCAAAAGGTAAAACTTAGTTGCTTCTCTAACAAACGAGTGAAACCCATGATCATTGAAGGTTCCAACGAGATGAAGAATCACATGAGAAACAAGCAAGAATTCACAAGAAATTTCGGCAGCACTTCGGTAGGAAAGAGCAGTAAAATTTGATATGAAGGAAAAGAACTTCAACATAGAACACAACACTCCGGTAAAATGAATAAGCAAGAAAGAACATGATCTTGATAAAACCAGATGACAGATTGAAGAGAGCAACATCACAAGGCCTCCGTAACAAGAGAATAGAAATTGGATTGATGGAAGGAAAAGAACGGATAAGAAAATGACAATTTCAGCACAAATGAATTTGAAAGCATAGGTTTAATGGAGTTGATGAAGAATCAACAATGAAAATAATAGCTTGCTATGGGCTTATGGAAAACATCTCAAAACTATGAGGTGACAACCTGCCACAACAAAAACAATTGATTGCTTGAGAGCAACAAGATATGCAAAACTTCTTTCACCAAGAGGAGGAGGAGAAAACTTGGATCTTTTATGACACCATGATAGCAACATCCTTAGGAAATGCTTTAGGTGAAATCCAACCCAAGATAACTCCGAGAAAACAAGATGGGTTTACTTATCTTATTCTTGACAATTTTCCTTCGAGACTCCTCGTAATCAAGAATTTAATAACACCATCTCAAAAGACAATGGAGAAGGAATTGAACTTAGAAATCCAAGATAAAGAACACTTGAGCATCTCCAACAAGAATCTTGAAAAACACTTCAAGAAAGAATTAACTCCTTGACGAACCAGCATGAAGAAGCATCAGGATGAACTCCGGAATTAAAGGATGATAGAAAAGAATTGAAGGATTCAAAAAGAACAAGATTGAGGCCTTGCTACGAACTAGATGGAGCTTAGCGACAAGATACTTGAGAAAAACTAGGAACTCCGGAAAAGAAAGATGACCACTTGGGATAAGGAATTTGATATCATGAACAACTTCGAAAGAAGGATTGAAATCAGTAGGATGAAACAAGAATAAGAATTATGATATGCCTATCCTTCATCAAGTTAAATTGATGACAAACAACGGATTTGGCATACCACTTATCCTTTTGGAAGAGATGGGAAAGATAGATAGAGCACAAACTTGAAGAAGTCTTGCACGAGAACACCGGTAAGAATTGAAACGAAGGAGGATAATACAAATGAATGACATAACATATGAACAAAGAGAGCATGATCCACCTAATAGAAAACTTAACGAAGCACCGGAATAATTGAGATACGAACGAAGGGACAACAACTGAGAAGAATTTGAGAACGAAAGCTGACAGCTGAGAACAAAGAAATCTTCTGAAACGAAGGCCTTCGGAGGATCGAGAAATGAAAACAACTCTGAATGCACCGAATAGATATGGGAGAAATTCTCATGATCAAAACAATTTGAGATGATAGCAACAAGCTGAAACCATGAATCTCTAGAATAATGGATTAAGATTTAAGAGAACTCTCCTTCAGTCTTCAATGCAGAGAATGATGACGAGAAACAACACCATGAATTGTTGAGACACTCCGGAATAATGAATAAATAAGGTTGAGCCAATGGTGAAAATGATACGAAGTGATCTTGGAAGAGGAATATGACTGACGAAAATCATTCTTACATCATATTGAAAAGAACTTGAGGACATCTCCGGAAAGATTAGAAGAGCCAGGTAGGATCCTAGGAAAAAACCTGTGGGTTATAGGCCCACTCAAAAGAAACCACCGTTGAAACAATTTGATTAAAAGAGAGATTGCACCGGTACAAATTAAGAACTTGATGAAGTGAGAACCTCGAAATAACTTAAGAGGATAAGAATGAAAATGAATGTCTTCTGAGATATCTTCAACACTCCGGATAGAATAGATAGGGATGAATAAACAAGAGAGGCTTGGAAAAGAAATTCCCACATGGAAACCACTGAACGAATGAGAAAGGATAAGATTAACACCGAGAGCTTGAATCAAATCCATCGGAGAAGAATAACAACAAGAACAAAGAATATGAGGATAGACCTTGAAATTGAAACTCCTGAGAATATCCACAAGGAATCATTAGAAACAAAACAGAAGAGAAGATAGCGGAAGCATCAATGAAGAGAAAGGCACTTGGATGAGAATTTAATCATTGAAGAAAAAGGGCGGGAGGGTGGGGAAAACAAAGAAAAATTGGGACAGATGAGACAAACTCCGAAGAAGAATAAGAGGATTGATCTTGCAAATATTGAAGAGGATAGAATTATCTTGAAGAGAAGCACACCGGTAGGAAAAGAATTGATATGATAACTTGATTTGGCAAAAGAATTAGCACTCCCACAGAAATATGAGAACACTACTTGGCAAGATATGAAATCACCACTTGACATCGAAGCAAATCGAGTTACCATATTCAAAACAAAACGAAGGATGAGGCTTATGAAACAAGCCAGAACAAATACATACCCACTATGCACTTGTTGGAAAGATAATCCTAGGTACCTACTTGACTTCCCACCTAAGAACTTCCAAAAACTTTCTGATTATGCAATCCGGTGTGGGGGATACAAGGAGGAAATATCTCACACAACTAGCAAACCTACACCCCAACTGTATCCATCCTTCAACACATAACCAGAGGCTTTTACAAATCCATCTAACTCGAATCCTCGAAAGCACAACGATACTAACCATGGTGGTACCCCGGACGCCTCCCCAGTACTGGGTGACTCCGACCTTATCTCACCACGACAAGTATTGAAGCAATTCCGAACATCCTCCGCCCTGAGATACTAAGGAAACTGAACAATAACGATGTGTCAAGAATTCCCTGGAGCTCAACTCCCCAGAAGAAATCAAGTCGGACAGGAGGCACCAAGACAGAACTCCGTCACATCGGTATCATATAGTTTCCAAAATACCCGCGTGATCCTAAAAAAATTGAGCAAGAAGAGGAGTAGAATCAAAATTCCTAAGTCGAATACCTCACCAGAGTATAGAAGAGGAGTAAAAAGAATCCTACTCTCCGATATAACTAGACTCGAAATAGTTTTTTTTACTAGACTCGACTCGGCCAAGTTCGATCAATCAAGGGGGCTCCTAGGTCGGTACGGGCTCTGATACCAACTTGTCACACCCAAAATGTTGTCCTATCCTTATTTCTGCACTAGGGCCTTGATAGGGATAGAAGCGCATCTCGTCATGTTGCAATAATGCATATCATTACAAGTACATGTACAGAAGAAATGAGTATATGGAATTGGCTTACACTCACCACAAGCTACATCAGAGTCACATCAATACAACAACATAGACAAACATCATACAGAAGAGCAGGGTCCGACTACGGAAGAAAACAAACGACAAATTGACATCCATCCTTGCTATCCCAGGCTGCCGCCTGGAACCCATCCTAGATTGATGAAGAAGAAGACTCCAAATCAAACAAGCAACACGCTCACATCAAATCATCACATTACCTGCACCTGCAACTGTTGTTTTAGTAATCTGTGAGCCATGGGGACTCAGCAATCTCATTTCCAGGGGTATCAAGACTATTAAAGCTCAATGGGTGAGGTATGGTTAAGTGGTGAGGCTACAGCAAGCGACTAAGCGTTTATTTGAGTGGCTAACCTACGAATTATGGTGGTCTACGCATAACGAACATGAACTAGTAATGATCACTAACTTATCCTCAAAACCTACTTACGTCAAACATAACCCCACCATGTTCTCTCTCGGATAAGGACTCACGAGAAGAGACAATCGCGGTTACACACTCAGTTGGTGTATTTTATTTGAGTTTACTTCAAGTTTGCTATGACCGGGTGTTAAACAAAGTATCCAAGTTTGCCACATAACCACGGGCATGGCTTTCCGAAAGATTTAACCCTACAGGGGTGCTCCAACTCATCCATCATAAATTAACCACACGCAGCGGGAATAACCTCGACCACGGATCTCGTGATCTTCCTAGGCAATTCCATAGGAAATCCGCCACCTCGAGATAGCCCGAAGAATAATCGAAATTCCTCACTCAAGACGTTCGAGAAAGGTAAAACAAATCCCGCAAGGCCTCCCGACGTGTCGACGACCCTGATAGGAGCCACGTATCTCGTTCTCAGGACACGGCGGATAAGCGACGCGTATAGTGGCCTGATAGAAATCTCCCGAGTTGCCCCGGTTGGCCCCGCATAGTGCTCTATTTTGGACCAGCACCAGCAACATTGGCCCCCCTGTATTATGTTAAATTAATCCACGAGGGGGCGACCCTCTATGCTTTAATAAGGTGATCAGTATTATTATGATGGGCAAATATAGTACCAAAGTTGGGCCTTGCCAGACAAGTTTTATCCTAAAATGGAAATCAAGGGGGTCCCCATAACAACCCCGAGCATGTTAGGAGCGCTCAATTATGGAACATAACACCGGTTCACAAGTAACTAGGGCGGCAAGAGTAGAACAAAACACCGAGCAAAAGGCCAAGCCTTCCACCCTTTACCAAGTATATAAGTGCATTAAATTAAATAGCAATAATATTGTGATAACAAAAGAATGTCCATGTTGACACATGGAAGCAATTGCACCTGCGGCTAGAAACGCTATAAGAAGGGCTGAGCAAGCGGTAACATAGCCAAACAAAGGTTTGCTGGGAAGGTGGAGGGTTAGAGTCTTTTCATGGCAATGTTGGAAGGCTTGTCAAACAAGTGGTAGGTAGCGAGACATAACGATAGAAAACGAGACATCTAGCATGGCAATGATAGTAATGGTATCCAGGGAAAGGTGTCATCTTGCCTGAGATCCCGCTCGGAAGAAGAACGAGTCCATGAAGAAGACGAGCCAACGTAGTCTAACGAATCCTCACACTCCGAACTCTTTCGGAACTCTATCGAGAAGAAGCAATCCGAAACAAACAATCAACACAAGAGAAACACCACAACATATGCATGACATGATGCGCAAACAAATATGATGCATGTCCGGTTTAATATGCAAGGCATGACAATTCACATCAAACATCTACTACACATTAAAGTGAAGCTCAATATGCAATGAGTTGCATATTGACGAAACTCCACGTTCGAATTATTTAGTTCTCTCCCGTTTAGGTACTCATCAATATTAAATGTTGTTTAACATGGGTGGTCATGGCATAAGGCGAAGATGGAATTAAGCAATTTTAAATGGAGAGGGACAACATACATATAACAAAATAATAACTCTCCATATTATGAGAAAGTGGTTAATGTTGTTTATCATGGAAAGAGGTGAATCATGAACAACTATAATATCTAGGCATTTTAAATGAGGTCGGAAACAACATATAGCATTTCCGAAAGGACCCCATATGCATATTATGAATTTGGTCCAGATCTGTCCTAACATAATTTTAGAGTTGTTAAACAGCAAAATAAATGTCACCATGTGATTCTACACATTTTTCTAGTCAAGTTACATATGTGGAACATTTTTATCGGAGCTACGGTTTAAAAGTTATGATATAAATCATTTTAACATGGCATATGTGCAAATTAATGTAAAAAGCAAGTTAAACATTTTTATCACATGTGAAAGCTGGATATTGTGAATCTACACGAAATTCTAGTCAAGTTTCATGTATAAAGTTTTTACATATGATGCACGGTTAATTATTTATTAGCAATTTTAAAACAAGGATTTTTTCTGTAATTCTGAAATTCGGTGGATAAATTGATAAATCACAAAACGAGGGAAAAAACTACAATGGGCCGAAACTGCTACGGGCCGAAACAGGACATGGGCACAATTTAATAATGTAGCGCTCGGGCGCGGGATAAGCAGGCTCACCATGGGCCAGATCGGGCCGATGGAGAGGAGTTGGGCCACTGGGGCGGCGAGGCCCACACGGGGTCAACGGGACAGGGGCGCTCGCCCCCGACCTCCTGCTCGCTCCCGAGCAACGGCAGAGCGCCGGTGGCGGCGTGCTCATGGCGGCGGGGTTGGCGCGGGGAGGCTTCAGGCGGCCTAGGACAGGGGAGATTCGGCCGGCAGGCACCGGATCCAGCCAGCACCGGCGACTGGCGACGGTGGCTAAAGCACGGCGACGGCGCTCCTGCGAGAGAAGAGAGAGGTCGGGTGAGAGAGGGAGAAGGAGGAGAGGAAGGAAGGAGGAGAGGGCAAGGGCGGTGGCTCCAGGTTCCGGCGTAGCTCCGGCGAGGCTGGCGGCGCTCCAGCGACGGAAGGAGGAGCAGCGGGGGACCTCCGGCGAGTGGAGGCCATCGGGCGCGACGGGGCTCGGGGCAGCTCTCGAGCCGTGGGAGCCTGCGGGGGTTGCGAGCGGCAACGACGCGGCTTGGGCCCGGACGGGCCTCCAGATGGGCCTCGGCGGGCCCGGCGGCTGTAGGGAGGCTGATGGCGGCAGCGCGGATCCCTACGCGGATAGGGTTTCCCAATTATGTAGGCCAGGGGTGTATAAATAGCAGTTTGGGAGCTAGGGGAGGGGGTTTTGCACCATTTTCGGACCGCTCGATCTATATCGAACGGCCCAAAAGTGGAGAGGGCCAGGTGGGCTGCGGTGGCTGTGTAGATGGGCAAGGTGGGGATGGGAGGGAGGTTTGCGGCCCGTGTCACGAGGTTTGAAAACACCGAATACGTGTGACGAATAACCGATTACTGCACTGCTATGGTTGACTGACGGGGTATCAAACGAACTCAGAACGCGAAGAAATTTGGCAGGCGGCCTACCTACAATATAACAAGACCGCATGCCAAGTTTCGACCCAATCCAAGAATATTTTTCACGCGCTTTAAAAACGGGTTTTTCAAAACGATGCCGCGGGCGCGTGCGTGTGGTTGGTCTCGAAACGGGCAACGGCAAGAATGGAGAGAACCGGCAACTACAAACAGATGCAAGTTTTGAAAACAAGTGATGATGCTATGCAGATGATGCAAATGATGCGATGATGAATGCGACAACTAGACGAAACATATGACGAGAATGGAAATAAAAGGGGAATCTTCTGGAGCGTCGGTCCCGGGTTGTTACAATTATTGACTCTGGTGCAAGTGTGAGACTGTTGGAAATATGCTCTAGAGGCAATAATAAAATGGTTATTATTATATTTCCTTGTTCATGATAATTGTCTATTGTTCATGCTATAATTGTATTAGCCGGAAACCATAATACATGTGTGAATACATAGACCACACCATATCCGTAGTGAGCCTCTAGTTGACTAGCTTGTTGATCAATAGATGTTCATGGTTTCCTGACCATAGACATTGGATGTCGTTGATAACGGGATCACATCATTAGGAGAATGATGTGATGGACAAGACCCAATCCTAAGCATAGCACAAGATTGTGTAGTTCGTCTGCTAGAGTTTTTCCAATGTCAAGTATCATTTCCTTAGACCATGAGATTGTACAACTCCCGGATACTGTAGGAATGCTTTGGATGTATCAAACGTCACAACATAACTGGGTGACTATAAAGGTGCACTACAGGTGTCTCCAAAAGTGTCTGTTGGGTTGGCACAAATCGAGACTGGGATTTGTCACTTCGTGTGACTGAGAGGTATCTCTGGGCCCACTCGGTAATACATCATCATAATGAGCTCAATGTGACTAAGGAGTTAGTCATGGGGTCATGTGTTGCGGAATGAGTAAAGAAACTTGTCGGTAACGAGATTGAACAAGGTATAGGCATACCGACGATCGAATCTCGGGCAAGTAACGTACCGATGAACAAAGGGAATTGTATACGGGATTAATTGAATCCCCGACATCATAGTCCATCCGATGAGATCATCGTGGAACATGTGGGAGCCAATATGGGTATCTAGATCCCGCTATTGGTTATTGGACGGAGAGGTGTCTCGGTCATGACTGCATGGTTCCCGAACCCGTAGGGTCTACGCACTTAAGGTTCAGTGACGCTAGAGTTGTAATGGGAATTGTATGTTGCTACAAAAAAATTTTGAGTCCCGGATGAGACCCTGGACGTCACGAGGAGTTCCGGAATGGTCCGGAGGTGAAGATTTATATATGGGAAGTCCAGTTTCAGTCACCGGAAAGGTTTCAGGGTTTATCACCATCTCCTTAGTGGGCTGGTGTGCCCCTCCCAAGGGCCCAAGGCGCCTAGGGTTGGAAACCCTAAGGGGGCCGTTACCCCCCACCCCGCGGGGGGGCGCCGCACGACCCCCTCTCCCCTTCCCCCTATAAATAGTGTGGGGGTGGGAGGGCAGCCACACCCCTTCCCCTGGCGCAGCCCTTCCCCCTCCTACACCTCCTCCTCCTCCATAGCGCTTAGTGAAGCTCTGCCGGAGAACCGCGAGCTCCACCGCCACCACGCTGTCGTGCTGCTGGAGCTCTCCCTCAACTTCTCCTCCCCCCCTTGATGGGTTAAGAAGGAGGAGACATCCCCGAGTTGTACGTGTGTTGAACACGGAGGTGCCGTCCATTCGGCGCTTGGATCGGATCTTCCGCGATTTGAATCGCCATGAGTACGGCTCCATCAACCGCGTTCTTTGTAACGCTTCCGCTTAGCGATCTTCAAGGGTATGAAGATGCACTCACTCTCTCTCGTTATTAGCATCTCCTAGATGATCTTGGTGACATGTAGGAAATTTTTGAATTATTACTACGTTCCCCAAAAATTTAGCATGTCTTCATTGCGCTTCATTATCTCCAAACCCTCCTCTACTTTCATGTGCAAAGTATTTACTTTTCACTGCTACTATATTAGACTTGCATGTGTATGGTGCTAGTAGACTTGCTACAATTGCTCAAATCTGTCAAGAACTAGAATTGGGAAAAGGCTAGGTTTTTATTGGTCAAGTAGTCTAACCCCCCCCCTCCTCTAGACCTACTTTTGATCCTACAAGTAGTATCGGAGCATTAGTCTCCGTTGTATTGGCTTACACACCAAGGATAGGTATGGCTTCTAGTGAGGGTAGTTATCATCGTAGATGTCTTTACGTTGATGGTACAAACTTTGCTAGTTGGAAACATAAAATGGAAATGCATATTCTTGGTCGTAACCCCGCCGTATGGGTTGTTATTCGTGTTGGCTTGTAAGATGACTACTTTGAGGATGGAAAAGAAGCAGATCGTGAAGCAGCCGTGAAAGAGTTGAAGATGTTGCAATACAATTCTCAAGCATGTGAAATACTATTCAACGGTTTGTGTCCCAAAGAGTTCAACAAGATTAGTCGCCTTGAAAATGCAAAGGAAATTTGGTATACCTTGGTCGATATGCACGAAGGTACCGAGTCCGTCAACGAATCCAAGTTGGATGTGCTCCAAAGTTAACTTGACAAATTCAAGATGCAGGATGGTGAAGGAGTCGCGGAAATGTACTCTAGGCTAGCTCTCATCAACAATGAGATTGTCGGGTTAGGAAGTGAAGAGATGACCAAGAAATTTATCATCAAAAAGATCCTTAGAGCCTTGGATGAAAGTACGACACCGTGTGCATATTGATCCAAATGATGCCCAATTACAAAGATCTCAAGCCAACAAAAGTCATTGGAAGGATTGACGCTCATGAAATGTCACCCAAGCATAAAGAGGAGCTCCACAACAAGTATAGTGGTGCTTACAAGGCATCAAGTGACGCTCCAACAACCTCAAGTGACAAATTTGTGTCCAATGAAGAGATTAGTCTCATGGTCAAGAACTTCAACAAATTCTACAAGAATAGAGGCAAAGAGAGAAGCTCCAACTCAAGATACAATGAGAATAGATCTTCAAGTCATGACCGAAATTGCTACAATTATGAAAGGCCCGAACAATTCTCAAATGAGTGCACGACGGCTACTTGTGATGCGTTCGCATTTTCCTCGAAGAGGAAGGGTGAAGTAATATAGTAGCGAAATGTAGTTCCCTCAGTTAAGAACCAAGGTTTATCAAACTAGTAGGAGAATCGCCCAAACAATCGTGAGCAGCATCTACTCAAAAAGAGCAAATGCTTGCACCCAACGCGGGCAAAAGGGTTGTTAATCCCCTTGTACTCGTTAACAGCAAGGACTAAATCTGATAGTGATAGATAGATAAATTGAAAAGTAAAATAAAAAATTGCATCAAGATATTTTGGGTTTTTGTAATATGATTAAAGTAGACCCGAGGCCCATAGTTTTCACTAGATGCTTCTCTCTTTAAGCATGGCATACAGGGGCAAACAAATTATTATTGGGAAAATAATAGAAAAACGCATAGTTAAGACATTACTCATGGCGTGATCATATACATAGGCAGACCTTGCGAGAGAGGGTAATCATAAGTGGGTTGTTTGTTCAATTAAGAATAACACTCTAGCACCGATCCACCCACATTACAATTTATCAAGTGAACGTGAATCAACTAAAACATGATAATCATGACTAGAAAAAATTTCAATGTGTCCACAAGTAAGTTTTTTCTCATTATAAGAATTACTCTTGGTTTGTCCTTAGAAAAATAAGGATTGGGCCACCTTGGTGCACCTTATTACTTCGGTTACTAGTTGCTTGCTAAAAAATTACCTTGCTATCAAACATATCTGTTACTACTCTTTTACAACAATTGCAGAGAACTCCTGGCAAAAACCGCTTATCAATTCCTTCTGCTCCCCGTTTGGTTCGAAACTCTTACTGATTGAAAGGAATACATTTGATCCCCTATACTTCTAGCTCATCAATGAGATCGGGCACGATGGAGGCAAGGTTGGCACCCCAAGGTCCGAGGCCACATAAGATGGAGCGGACAAAGATGAATGATTTGCGACATGGGGGAGTGGAACAAGAGAGGTCTCCAGCACCGGTTACGGATGAGAAGTTTGGCGGTGCCGCTGTTCTTTAGGTGTGTGATGCTATTTTTCTTAGGACACACGGGAAAAAGAAACACACATGAAGAGAGAGAGAAAGAGAGATCGTGTTGAAAGCCAAAACAAACTAGAATAGAAGTATGATAGGCTTGTGGCCCATGAAACGTCCCGCACGACATCTCTTCTCTCAATAATAAAAGAACACATCTCACTGGCATATCTTCTCTCAATAAACAGATACATCCTACCTCGACATGTATAGATAATTAGATCCAGATCAACAAATATGTAGATATGGGCACCGGATACGTAGATCGTTTCAAAGCTTTTCTTCGTTCCACTCCGTTGGGCAGCAAGGTGATCGGCAAAACACAGATCCAATCGAGAATTTTTCAAACCCACGATATGTCCCACACGACATCTTTTCTCTAAAAAACTAAAAGAACAGGTTTGATCAACAGTTTCTAGTCTTCTTAATTTTTGCTCATTTTTAGAAATTTGTGAACATTTTTCAAACCTGTGGGTTTTTTAATTCGTGAACATTTTTTGTAATTCATGAATAGTTTTTGAATTCATGGACATAATTTCCAAGTATGTGAACGTTTAAAAAAAGTCATGAACATTCTTGAATTTGCAAAAGTTCCTTAAAGTCATGGACTTTTTTCAAATACCGCGAATATGTTTTTAATTCATGAATAACTTTTGAACTTCTGAACTTTTTTTTTTGAATTCCCGAGCATTTCTTGAATTGATGAATACTTTTTGAACTCGTAATATTTTAAAAAATTAAGAACCATTTTTGTATGCAAGGAAATTTTTAACATTCGAGAATAATATTGAATAAGAACATTTTTAACTCAACTACAATTTTTCGAACTCCCAAACATTTCTTGAATCCGGCAACCTTTTTAAATTTTTAAAGAAGCTAAAAACAGAAATAAAGAATAACAAATAGAAAGAAACAACAAAAATAGGGAAGGACCGTCCTTAATTTTTTGAACAAAAAATAATCAAAAAGAGAATAAAAATAAGAAATAAACAGTATTATAACAAACATTTTTTGAACGCATGAACATTTTAAAAAATGGACACTAACAAGAAATAACAAATAAGAAGAAACGAAAATGATTAGGGAAGGCCCGCCCCGTACGTGGGCCAGCTAGAGTTTGCGCGTGGGGGAGCGAGGCCTCGCTTTCCACCGCACGAGCCGGGAAATAGGAGTCCCCCCAGTCAGACCTGGCTTCGTATACTTGTACGTACGCAGAACCGATCTACAAATACTCCGTACAGATACGTCGTATCTGGACACATACAAATACCTAGATCTAGATCTACAAATACGTAGATAGGGGCACGAGATACGTACCTCGGCTTTTGTTTGAGAAGATAATCAGCACCAGACTGCAAATCTTTGTCGAGGAGACGGAGGCTACACCGGCTGAATAATGACTTCGGTTGGAACTTGCATCACATCGATGCAACAGAAGCATTCCAATGTAAGTCCATTTGTATGTATTAGCCCATAGAGTTGAATTGGCCTTTTTTGATGTGTTCTTTTCCTTCATATGTAATGTATATTTTACTAGGTACCACCGGTAACTCGTGGCACGTCAAGGTTATAAAGCCTTGCGTAGATACTGTTAGAAGATTCTTGTCTAACGATACAAGTTTGGCAATTAAAGATCATTTGAATGGTGGTGGAGGAACTAGGTTGGCCTCAAGAGAGTTATGGACTCAATTGCAAGGTGTTGTTTTTTGTTTAATGTTCTTACAAAATGGTTGTGGTTGTGCTTTTGCTGTCCAATGATAATTGGTTGAAGTATATGATGCTTCTCTTTTGTCATTTCCCACGATGTATTAGCTAATAAAATACATGGATCTGACAAACTTTTACTCTTTCCAAATCATGTGTTATAGGCCTATGACAACTGAGTCCATCGAGGGGCACATGAGTGGGAACAACACAAACAAGGGCAAGGCCACCGAAAAAGAACGCGGCGCTGGAAGTGGAAGAGTAAGATGAAGAGTACATCGTCTGAAGCAGAAGTATAATTGTATGAGCATCAATTGTAGTTTCGGTGTAGATGAAACACCATTTAGATTGGTTTTGAGTCTTATGGAGGAGACTGTGGAAGGGGATTGATAAGGGCACGGATCCCAACACTAGTTTTGATCTGTAAAGGTCTGTTTGTATGTTGCCTGACTTCATATCGCAGCAAACACTAGTTTTTCTTAATTTATACCCATCCTGAACATGTCGTCTAATTGTTCATGGACCTTGTGAATATCGTCAAGGTAAATTCAAAAGCAATCGATAGTGAATTGAAAACTAAATCGATGAAAAAATAAAGGGCAAGTCGATGAAACATTAGAATGCAGGTCATAATAGTTTAGAAAGAAAGATCCATGATGAATTCAACGAGCAAATCAGGGAAGCTAGCAAAGCAACAATCTTCTCGGTGGTCCAGACGGTTTTATAATGCCAAACTCGGCTTAAATTTGTCTTATAAGACAAAAAGCACTTATATTTATGTTTTTGGCCTTTGGCTTACGTCACAACGATATCCACTCAAAAGTGAAATACTCAAAAGCACATAAATACGTGTTTTTCTTCTTCTTATAAACCAAACTTCAGAAATCAAAGGCAAAGAGGACGAGCGAGGTTGTAGACACGGACTTGACATAGGTTAGCGAGGACGATGCGTTGTATGTTGGTGTCGGCAGTCGAGGGGCCGAGGCCGTGTAAGAGGAATAGGACAACGACGAATCATTTGCGCCGTGGGAGAGTGGAACAACACAGGTCTCCGGCACCGGCATCGAAGGAGGAGTCTAGCGGCACGACTGTTCTTTAGATGGTTGCTATTATTTTTCTTAGGAGTCACGAAACACACGCATGCACACATGGAATATAAGTCCGTTGGGCTCGCAGCCGACGAAACGTCCCACGCGGTATCTCTTCTCTTAGAAATAAAAAACATGGCCGACTAGCAGTTCCTATAGCAACCAACCGCGTACCCTCCTATGTCTCACGTCCTCCGTATGGGCCGGCCCATTATATGTTTTTTTCACTGGTTTTTTCCTTTCATTTTCCCTTTTGCAGGGTTTTTTCTTTCTTTTATCTTCATTCATATTTTTGTACTTCTTCTCCTTTTATTTTTAGTTTTCCATTTCTTTCTTCTTAATTTTGTGATTTTTTAATTCATAAATATTTTTTCGAATTCACAGACATATTTTCCAAATATGTTGATCTTTTTAAAATTCCCCAACATTTTTAAAAACTTGCGAAGATTTATTGAAATTCATGAAAAAAGAATTAGTAAAAAAATTCAATTTCGTGATTTTTTTTCAAATGTAGGGGCATTTTTAGGATTCCAAAATAAATTTCTAATTGAATAAAATTTTCTTAATTTGAGAAGAAAAAAGAACTCACCATCATTTTCTAAATTCGAGACATGTTTTAAAATGTTGGTTGTTCATTTAGAACCGAAGCAGTCTAGCGGCATGACTGTGTTTTTAGATGGTTGCTACTAGTTTTCTTAGGATTCAGGAAACACACGTGCACACACACACGCATACATGAAATATAAGTTTGTTGGTCTTAAAGCCGACGAAACGTCCCATATGGCATCTCTTTTCTTGGAAATAAAAGAACACGTCCAACTGACAGTTCCTAGCCCTAAAAAAAAAGACTGACGGTTCCTATAGCAACCAACCACGTACCCTCATATGTCTCATGTCCTCTGTATGGGCCGGTTCATTATATGTTTTTTACCACCGATTGTTTTCCTTTCATTTTCCTTTTTTTCTGGTTATTTTCTTTATTTTATCTTCTTAATTTTTTGATTTTTTCAGTTCTTAAGTATTTTTCGAATTCACAGACATATTTTCCAAATATGCGAACGTCTTTAAAATTCACTAAAAAAATTAAAATTTTAAAAATATTTTTAAAATTCATCGATATATTGAAAAATTGCAATGATTTATTGAAATTCATGAAAATGAATTAATAAACTATTTTTCGATTTGGCATTTTTTTTGGAATGCAAGGGCATTTTTAGAATTCCAAAAGAAAATTTTCTTAATTCGATAAGAAATTTTCGAACTCACCATTATTTTCTGAATTCGAGAACATGTTTTAAAGTTTTGAAAAATTGGTATAATGTTTTTCAAATACCGAACTTTTTATAAATCCAGAATATTTTAAAGAAGCTAAAAAAACAAAAGTAGTAGAAGAAACATAGCAAATAAAAAGAAACGAAAAAAATTGGGAAGGTCCACCCCATATCTGGGCCGGCTCAAGTTTTCGCTTGTGGGAGTCATTCTCGCTTTCCACCACACGGACCGGGAAATAGGAGTTCCTCGTCGGACCTGGCTTTGTACGCTTTTCTAAAAAAAACATGGCTTTGTACGTACGCAAATCCGATCTACAAATACCTACGCCGTATCTGGACACGTACGAATACCTAGATCCAGATCTAGAAATACGTAGACACGGGCACCTTGGCTTTGGCTTTCGTTTCGAAGCTTTCGAGTTCATCCTTCGTTCCGCTCCGTTGGGAAGCAAGCTCATCGGCGAAAAGGAAGATCAAATCGAGTAAGTTGCCTTCTTCCCCCCTCCGTCGATCGAGTTAGGGTTCGTGAATTTCGTCTCTTTTTCTGCTTCCTTGGTGTTTGGTCTCTGTTCTTGACAGGGCAAGCTCAAGATGGCTGTGGTTCTTCCTGCGCTGCTGCCAACCCCGCCGTCGGCCCCAATCGCTACGTTGCTCAAGACATCACGGACGGACGGGAAGGCGTCGGCGAAGCGGAGCTGGATAGACGAGAAATTTATGATTCTGGCCGCCGCATCGGACATGACCGGCGGTGAGCGTGCCGGACGCGTGCTGTTGGAGATGAGCAGCGGCAAGCGCGCCGGACGCGGGACATCTGACATGGGCGGCGGCGACCGTGCCGGACGCGGGCCATCTGACGCGGGCGGCGTTGAGCGCGCCGGACGCGCCACATCGGACATGGGCGGCAGTGACCGCGCCGGTCGCGAGGAATCTCGAATAAGCTGGAGCGCTGGCAAGAGGCCCGCCAGACGCGCCCCTTCCACTGATCGGTGTGACAAGAAGCCCAAGGCTCCGATCCAGAAGGAAGCCGCTCCGGAACCGTTCGCTGGTCCGACGTTCATGAGCGCCGTGCGCCCGGACCCCAGCGAGCTCCCAATCCCGTACTACTTTTTGAAAAAGAAGACAGGCTAGTGGAGTAGCAACGACACATGGGATTCACTAAGCCAGTATCTCACAGTCGTCGTGTAAATCTTGTTTTCCAGTAGTAGTGTTAAACCAATTTCAGCGCTTATTAGATGCGCTTACTATTGGAATTTGTCATGCCTCTCTGGCTTGTGTTAGTAATTCTTGATGCAGCTTGTATCAGATCCTCTACTGAAGAAACCCAGTTTTAAGATCAACGTTGACCAGCTTGTATCATAATCTTGAAGACTGGCACATGGCAATGTTTTCTAGCTAGTCTCTGTTGATTTAACAAGCCGCTTCATTTATAATTCTTGACCTCCAATTTTATGTTTCCAAGTTCAAATCCTAATGCCTCCAATTTCATTTTCTTTTTTGTGCAAAAAACCTCCAATTTTCTTGACGAAATGAACAAGTTTACTGATGCTACCTCTTGAGCGGACATCAACAATGTTTCCGCTTGGTGGGGCCTCTTCATGGACGGAAATCGCGATAACCGCAAGGGCATGGCCTCGCTCGCAATGCTAGTCGCGTGGGAGATTTGGAATGAGCGGAATGTGAGGATCTTTAACAACAAATTCGCAACTACGGGATGCATCTTCAATCGAATTTGTCAGAAGGCCCGTATTTGGGTTAAGGCGGGTGCTAGACGTTTGAGTAACTTGATGCCGGGAGAGTAGGCTTTTCTCTCTGGGGTGGTGGCCTTAGGGCTTGTAAGAATCACAAACTCTCTCTTAATGTGGCAAAGCTTTTGCCCTTTTCATTTTCGTACTCCAGAATTTAGTTAGTACGGAGTACATGGCAAAGCATGAAGGTGCATTCATGATGCAAATGTACTGCGACTTGCGACTACGGTAAGTCCGTGGAAGTAGATCAACAAATCTTCTGGTGATATATAGCCGGTTTCAAGGCTCAAAAGTTAAACCGCAGTAAAAATAACTCAGTGCACTGAGACATAACCATAATTTTCAAATTTTCAGTTACAAGTGCTTATTTGGAAAAGCCGAGACCACTATGTGGGCCAACCTCATTCAAGCAATGATACTGAAATTGAACCATCAAATATAACTTTTAGCAGAATAAAGTTGAAAATATGAGTTCCACCTGGGGCTTGCAAACCATAAAATGGCATTTACTCGAAAAGGCATAAACGTAAACCTGACATGTTGAACTCACCCGCGATTACTAACAGCTGAATGAGAAGAGAAACAAATTGACCATGCGTTTCCTTTTTCTTACTTCAACCTCCCAGCTAGAAACAAAACTAGTCATCTGATTACAGTGACTTGCGCTTTTCTAGTTAAACCGCCCAACCGGAAACAATACATATAGATTGATCATGCGGACTTGCTCTTCTCTTATTTAAACTACGAAACTGAAGATAAACCACTTATTTAAGTGCGGGCTATGCAAGAAGCCAGCACCAGCAGGTTCATGTCGACAGATGTATCAATGCATCATCACTGGCCGTTGCAATTGACGAATAGCGCGGTCTGAAATGATACAAGTCACAAAAATCATAAGCATGTCAGCTAATTGAATAAAAGCAGCACTGCTGCATTTTGTTAATAAAAAAAAAGCATAAGCATGCCATTGCTAAAACTTCAGTCCTACAAAGAATGAAAGTTGAGACATAGAAAAGATTGAGTTTGGATGGTGTGCTTCAGGTTGAGTAGAAACTACAAAGGACACAACATATACAAGTTCCTAGCTATACTTATCTAGTTCATTTTCCAGCACAGATACCATCATCCATATTTTTATGTTCCCAACAAAAATACTCTGACGCTTCCCCTGAGACTATATGACAAAAAATTCCCAATTCATAACTAAAGAAATATCCAAGCATCAGGGATGCTACTACCTGGAGTGTAGAAGCTAGTGTAGGGAATGGCAGTGCAGACGCTTCCCCTGCTGGACACCTTTCTTACTCGGCCGGACTTGAGCTCAATGGTGAACAGGCCAACAATAGTCCTCACGAAAATGACACCGACGCCTTCGGCAAATCCAATCACATCCGGTGTGATCATGAGGGATCGAGAGGGGAGCATCTTCCCGATGTCGACGACTCGATTTTGTACCCACGCTGCAGCTCCATCGGGATCGACTTCCATAGACCAAAGGTAGAGGCTGGATTCCTGCACGCCTGCGAATCCCAGTGTGCCGTCCTCTGCTGTTATGAGGACGATGTTATTCTCATGCACGTCCGGCCGGTCAATCACAGATAGCTTCCTGTCGCCAACAAAGTCGCACTGCAGAATTCGCGTGCTCGGATCGCAGAGGAAATAGACTGCATTTCCAGAGAGGACGCTTGGCTGCATCTCGATGGAAGCATCCGGATGCTCAACAAAGATCGTGCTGCTCCATGAACTCGCCTCCGACGAGTAGAAGCACGCGGACGTGATCCAGATCCCCTCCTCTTTGTCGGTGCCCACGAATGCCACGAGGAAGGGGTCGTCGCCATGGCAGTCGAGGTGGTCACAGCCATCCACGGCGCAGAGCACCGCCGCGTTCCAGGACTTGGGGGTCTCGGGAAGGGGAATCCTCCGATGCCCGTCGGTGACGGGGTCCCAGACGACGAACTCAGCGGGCTTCTGTTCTGAATCGTAGAAGAGGGCTCTGCCGTGGCGGGCATCGAGCGCGTACCAGAAGCGGCGGTCGGTGCGTGGCGGTCGGAAGGACTTCGCCGTGGGGACGAATCGAGCGACGCAGGGATCCTCGTCGTAGAGGCGGTGGAGGAATCCCAGCATGGGCGGTGCCCCGTGGAACTTGCGGTAGCTGCGGGGGAAGGCGTTACCCGTGAGGAGGCGGCGCCAGGGCTTGGAGACGAGGCAGGCGCGGACGAGGCACCCGGGATCGTCGGGCGGGAGGCGGAGCAGGATCTCCGCGACCACATCGTCCATCAGCGCCGTCGCCGGCGGCATAGCGGGGAGTTTTTGCTGGGGACGGAACAAGAGGAGGAATGCGACAATTGCTTCGGCTCTGTTGTCCGTTCTCACTGCCTCCCGGCCCCACCTGGAAGTCTGGAACTGGAAGAGCCTCCAGTCAAGCAAGCTGTTCTTCTGTATAGAGTAGGAAATGGTGAATTTATTGCTTTGGAGTGCATCTTCTTTTTCTCTTTTTTTTTTGGAAAAAACATACGAAATTTATTTAATTAGAAAAAAATTGACCTATTCATCTTCAATCATGACAGCACAATGAACGTCAGAAATAATAAAAACTACATCCACATACATATACCACCTAATGATGACTACAAGCATTGGTCCGAGCTGAAGGCGTGTGTCATCATCACCCTTCCTTCACTAGAATCGAGCAAAATTTGTTGTATTAGACAGTTAACAAGTCGTTGTATAAAGTCCGTATAGGACCAAGCACACGTAAACAACAAATGACGTCGATGAAGAGAAGCGTACATTGGAAGGATCAACCCTCAGGACGATGAAGGTAGAGGAACGAAGATTGAATCCGAGTAGATCCACCAAAGACAGTCACCGACTGAAGCATGCGAGACCCACTGGAGACATGCCTCCACACGCCTTCCGATGACGCTAGTCACACCACCAGGATGGGTCTAGGAGGGGAGAACCTTTCCATGGAACCTTCACCAGCACGCCTTCCCAAACAGGACACAAACCCTAACAAAACACAAAAATACATCCAATAACGAAGCCCCCCCCCCCTCGACAAGGGATGGGCACCTAAACAACAAATGACATCGATGAAGAGAAGCGTTCATCATAAGGATCCAGCCTGAGGACACACAAAGGTAGAGGAACGAAGACCGAATCCGAGCAGATCCACCAAAGACAATCACCGACAGAAGCCTACGAGATCCATTAGAGACATGCCTCCATACGCCCTCCGACGATGCTAGTCGCATCACCGGGACGGGGGGAGAACCTTTCCATGGAACCTTCACCGCCATGCCTTCCTGAGCAGGACACAAAACACAAAAATGCATCCAATAACGAAGCCCCCTCCCCCCCGACAAGGGATGGGCATCCTAAACAACAAATGAAGCCGATGAAGAGAAGCATACATCGGAAGGATCCACCCTAAGGACGCACAAAGGTAGAGGAACGAAGAGCGAATCTAAGCAGATCCACCAAAGACAATCACCGATCGAAGCCTGCGAAATCCGCTGGAGACATGCCTTCACACACCCTCCGACGATGCTAGTCGCACCACCGGGACGAGGCTAGGCAGGTGGAACCTTCACCACCACGCCTTCCCGAGTAGGAGATAAACCCTGACAAAACACAAAAAATACATCCAATAACGAAGCCCCCCCCCCCTCCCAACAAGGGATGGGCACCTAAACAACAAATGACGTCGATGAAGAGAAGCGTAGATCGAAATGATCCACCAAAGACAATCATCGACCGAAGCCTACGAGATCAGTTGGAGACATGCCTCCACACGCCTCCAACGATGCTAGTCACACCACTCATACGGGGGCTAGGAGGGGAGAACCTTTCCATGGAACCTTCACCGCCACGCCTTCCCGAGCAGGACACAAACCCTAACAAAACACAAAAATACATCCAATAACGACCCCCACCCCTCCGACAAGGGATGGGGACCTAAACAACAGATGAGGCCGATGAAGAGAAGCATAAATCGGATGGATCCACCCTGAGGACACACGAAGGTAGAGGAACGAAGACCGAATGTGAGCAGATCCACCAAAGACAATCAGTGACCGAAGGCTGCGAGATCCGCTGGAGACATGCCTCCACACTCCTCCAACCATGGTAGTCGCACCATCGGGACGGAGGCTAGGCGGGGAGAACCTTCCCATGGTGAGGGAGTTCTGGATTAAGGGGTTCCTTGGGAGGCCGACCTATCTCTATGGGCCGGACTATATGGGCCGCTTACCAAACACATGATTCATTGAAGACCTTATTTCCAAGATGGAAGCTTCGGGAAGTACGTCTTGCGCTCCATGTTTGATGTAGCGAATAGGCATGTTTATCTCTTCGGCGTGTAACTGACCATGTGTAAACCCTAATACCTGATGTCTACTACACAACCTTCTTCTTGTAGACTCGTGTTGGGCCTCCAAGCGCAGAGTTTTGTAGGACAGCGGCAATTTTCCCTCAAGTGGATGACCTAAGGTTTATCAATCCGTGGGAGGTGTAGGATGAAGATGGTCTCTCTCTAACAACCCTGCAATCAAATAACAAAGAGTCTATTGTGTCCCCAACACACCCAATACAATGGTAAATTGTATAGGTGCACTAGTTCGGCGAAGAGATGGTGATACAAGTGTAATATGGATGGTAGATATATGTTTTTGTAATCTGAAAATATAAAAACAACAAAGTAACAAGTAACAAAAGTGAGCACAAACGGTATTGCAACGCTTGGAAACAAGGCCTAGGATTCATACTTTCACTAGTGCAAGTTCTCTCAACAATATTGGCATAGTCGAATCATATGTAAATACCTCTCGTGCGACAAAGAGTTCACTCCAAACTCACAAATAGCGGAGAACTAATGAAGAAATTATTGTAGGGTACGAAACCACCTCAAAGTTATCTTTTCTGATCAATCTTATGAGTTGTCCCTATAAGTGTCACAAACAACCCTAGTTCGTACTAAAATAACACCTTAAGATACACATCAACCATAACCCTAATGTCACCTAGATACTCCATTGTCACCACAAGTACCTACTGGCTTGATTATACGATATGCATCATATAATTTCAGATTCATCATGTTCAATCCAACACAAAGAACTTCAAAGAGTGCCCAAAAGTTTTGTTGGAAATATGCCCTAGAGGCAATAATAAATTAGTTATTATCATATTTCCTTGTTCATGATAATCGTTTATTATCCATGCTATAATTGTATTGATCGGAGACTTAGATGCATGTGTGGATACATAGACAAAACCATGTCCCTAGTATGCCTCTAATAGACTAGCTCGTTGATCAAAGATGGTTAAGGTTTCCTAGCCATTGACATGATATGTCATTTGATAACGGGATCACATCTAGAAGAATGATGGGATGGACAAGACGCAAACTACAAACGTAGCATATGATCGTGTCAGTTTAATGCTACTGTTTTCTGCATGTCAAGTATTTGTTCCTATGACCATGAGATCATGCAACTCACTCACACCGGAGGAGTGCCTTATGTGTATCAAACATCGCAAGGTAACTGGGTGACTATAAAGGTACTCTACAGGTATCTCCGAGGGTGTCTGTTGGGTTGGCATGGATCAAGACTGGGATTTGTTACTCCGTGTGACGGAGAGGTATCTCAGGGGCCACTCGCTAATACAACATCACAACAAGCCTTGCAAGCAATGTGACTAAGTGTTAGTCACGGGATCTTGTATTACGGAACGAGTAAAGAGACTTGCTGGTAACGAGGTTGAACTAGGTATGGAGATACCGACGATCGAATCTCGGGCAAGTAACATACCGAAGAACAAAGGGAACATCATACAGGATTAACTGAATCCTTGACATAGAGGTTCGACCGATAAAGATCTTCGTAGAATATGTAGGAACCAATATGGGAATCCAGGTCCCGCTATTGGTTATTGACCGTAGAGGTGTCTCGGTCATGTCTACATAGTTCTCGAACCCGCAGGGTCTGCACACTTAAGGTTTGGTGACGTTTCGGTAGTATAGAGTTATGTATGGTGGTGACCGAAGGTTGTTCGGAGTCTCGGATGAGATCCCAGATGTCATGAGGAGGTCCGGAATGGTCCGGAGGTAAATATTGATATATAGAAAGTCCTATTTTGGTCGCCGAAAAAGTTTCGGGCTCATCGGTAGTGTACCGGGAGTGCCGGTAGTGTACCGGGAGACCATCGGGAGGGGTATTTCGACCCAAGAGGCTACATGGGCTGTGGGAGAGTGAATACCAGCCCTTAGTGGGCTGGTGGAAGTCCCACACAAGGCCCATGCGGCTGGGAAGAAAAGCCCAAAGAGAAAAAGGTGGAAAAAGGCAAAAAGGCAAAAATAAGGAGGAGTCCTAGTCCTACTAGGATTGGAGGAGGAATCCTCCAATCCTCCTTGGTTCGGCCGACCCAAGGGCTGGCTCCTTGGGAGCCAAGTCTCCTCCTCCTCTCCTCCTATATATACTGGAGGTTTTAGGGTTTTTGGCACTAGTTTTTCAGCCACGTGCTACCCGTTCCTCTAGTGCATAGTTTCTCCTCTAGATCAGATTTCTGCAGTGTTTAGACGAAGCCCTGCCGAAATGGCTCCACCACCATCGCCGGAGCGCCGTCACGCTGCCGAAGAACTCTTCTACCTCTCTGCTCCCTCTTGCTGGATCAAGAAGGCAGAGATTGTCATCGAGTTGTACGTGTGCTGAACGCGGAGGTGACGTCCGTTTGGCGCTAGATCGGAAGGACCGTGATCAAGATCGCGAGACGGATCGTGATGAGTTCGTGGGACGGATCGTGATGAGTTTGCGGGACGGATCGTGATGAGTTCGCGGGACGGATCGTGATTGGATCGTGGGACAGATCGTGATGAGATCGCGGGACGCTCGGCGATTTGGATCGTGAAGACGTTCGACTACACCAACCGTGTTTCTTAATGCTTCCCGCTTAGCGATATACAAGGGTATGTAGATCCACTCTCCCTCTCGTATATGCTCATCACCATGGATAGGTCTTGCGTGAACATAGGAATTTTTTTTGTTTCCCATGCGACGTTCCCCAACAGTGGTATCAGAGCTAGGTCTATGTGTAGATGAGATCTCGAGTAGAACACAAAGAGTTTGTGGGCGTTGACGCTTAGATTGCTTCCTCCCTTGGTCGTATTTTGGTTCAGAGGTATTATGGGATGAAGCGGCCCGGACCAACCTTACTCATACGCTTACGAGAGACCGGTTCCATCGACTAACGTGTAACCTCGTTGCACAAAGATGGCTAGCGGGTGTCTGTTTCTCCTACTTTAGTTGGATTGGATTCGACAAAGGCGGTCCTTGAGAAGGTTGAAAATCAAGTTATGTATCACCGTTGTGGTTTTTGCGTAGGTGAGAATTGTTCTTCCTAGATACCCGTAGCAACCACGTAAAACATGCAACAACAATTAGAGGACGTCTAACTTGTTTTTGCAGGGTATGTTGTGATGTGATATGGTCAATTACATGATGAGATATATGTGATGTATGAGATGATCATGTTTTGTATAGAATATCACGACTTGCATGTCGATGAGTACGGCAACCGGCAGGAGCCATAGGGTTGTCTTTAATTATTGTATGACTTGCGTGTCAATCATTAAGCGCTATGTAATGCTTTACTTTATCGCTAAACGGTAGCAATAGTAGTAGAAGCATGGTGGGCGCAACAACCACGATGGCGGCACGTTGATGGAGATCAAGATGATGGAGATCATGGTGTCATGCCGGTGACGATGGAGATCATGCCGGTGCTTTCAAGAAGGAGATCAAAAGCACAAGTTCATGGCCATATCATGCCACTTATGATTTGCATGTGATGTTAATCCTTTTATGCACCTTGTTTTGCTTAAGACGACGGTAGCATTATAAGGTGATCCCTCACTTAAATTTCAAGATGAATTGTGTTCTCCCTGAGTGTGCACCATTGCGAAAGTTCGTCGTGTCGAGACACCACGTGATGATCGGGTGTGATAGACACTACGTTCACATACAACGGGTGCAAGCCAGTGTTGCACATGCAGAACACTCGGGTTACACTTGACGAGCCTAGCATGTACAGACATGGCCTCGGAACACAAGAGACCGAAAGGTCGAACATGAGTCATATAGTAGATATGATCAACATGATGATGTGCACCATTGAAACCACCTCAACTCACGTGATGATCGGACTTGAGTTGGTGAATTTGGATCATGTATCACTCGGATGACCGGAGGTATTTTAATTTGAGTGGGAGTTCTTAAGTAATATGATTAATTGAACTCATTATCATGAACATAGTCAATAGTGTGTTTGCAAAATTATGTTGTAGTTTACTAGCTCACGCTGTAGCTCCCTTAAATTTTTATATGTTCCTAGAGAAATAGAATTGAAAGATGATGATAGCAATATTGCGGACTGGTTCCGTGATGTGAGGATTGTCCTCGTTGCTGCACAGAAGGCTTATGTCCTTAATGCACCGCTCGGTGCGCCAACCCCTCTAGCATCGTCTGTAGATGTTATGAACATGTGATAGGTACATTCTGATGACTACTTGATAGTTTAGTGCGTCATGCATTACGGCTTAGAATTGAGGCTCCGAAATTTGAACGCCACGGAACATATGAGATGTTCAAAGAGCTGAAATTAGGATCTCAGGCTCGTGCCCGCGTTGCAAGAATGAGGAGAATAGCTCAATCGTTGAGTATGTGCTCAGATTGTCTGGGTGCTACAATCTCTTGAATCGAGTGGGAGTTGATCTTCGAGATAATATAGTGATTGATATAGTTCTCCAAGTCACTGTCACTAAGCTACTAGAACTTGGTGATGAACTATAAAATGCCAGGGATAGAAATAATGATCCCTGAGCTGTTTGCGATGTTTGACACCGCGAAGGTAGAAATCAAGAAGGAGCGTCAAGTGTTGATGGTTAGTCAAACCACTAGTTTCGAGAAGGGCAAGAGCAAGGAGGGAAACTTCATGGATAGCGAGTCAGTTGCTGCTCCAGTGAAGCAACCCAAAGTCTAACCCAAACCCGAGACTAAGTGCTTCAATTATGAGGAGAGCGGTCGCTGAAGCAGAACAACCCTAGATACTTGGTAGATAAGAAGGCTGGCAACGTCGACAGAAGTATATTTGATATACGTGTTAATGATGTGTACCTTGCGAGTACTCCTAGTAGCACCTGGGTATTGGATACCGGTTCGGTTGCTAAATGTTAGTAACTGGAAATAAAAGCTACGGAACAAACGGAGAACTAGCTAAGGGTGAGGTGACGATGTGTGTTGGAAATGTTTCCAAGGTTGATGTGATCAACATCGCACACTCTCTCTACCTTCGGGATTAGTGACGAACCTAAATAAAATGTTATTTGGTGTTTTGCGTTGAGCATGAACGTGATTAGATCGTGTTTATTGCAACACGGTTATTCATTTAAGTTAGAGAATACCGGTTATTCTATTTACATGAATAATACCTTCAATGGTCATGCACCTAGTAAGAATGGTTTGTTGAATCTTGATCATAGTAATACACATGTTCATAACATTGATGCCAAAGGATACAAAGTTAATAATGATAGTACCACATACTTGTGGCACTGCCGCTAAATGTCATATTAGTATAAATCGCATGAAGAAACTCCATGTTGATGGACCTTTGGACTCATTCGATTTCGAATCGGTTGAGACATGCGAACCATGCCTCTTGGGCAAGATGACTAAGGACCCCGTTTTCCAGATGGATGGAGCGGGCAAGTGATTTATTGGAAATGATACATGTTGATGTATGCAATCCAATGAGTCTTGTAGCGTGTGGTGGATATTGTTATTTTCTTACCTTCACTGATGATTTGAGTAGATATGGTGTATATTTGCTTAATGAAACACAAGTCTGAATCATTTGAAAGGTTCAAGCAAATTCAGAGTGAAGTTTAAGATCATCGTGACAAGAAGATAAAAATGTCTGCGATATGATCGTGGAGGTGAATATTTGAGTTATGAGTTTGGCATACAACTTTAGACAATGTGAAAGTTGTTTCACAACTCACGCCACCTGGAACACCATAGTGTGATGGTGTGTCTGAACGTCATAGTCGTGCTCTATTGGATATGGTGTGGGCTATGATGTCTCTTATCGTTTTGCTACTATAGTTTTGGGGTTATGCATTAGAGACAACTGCATTCACTTTAAATAGGGCACCATCTAAATTCGTTGAGATGACACCTTGTGAATTATGGTTTGATAGAAACCTAAGCTGTCATTTCTTAATGTTTGGGGCTACGACGCTTCTGTGGAAAATGTTTTCACCGAATGAGCTCAAACCCAAAGCGGGTCCAAGCATAAAGTGTTTGGTGCTAAAACTGGGTCCTTTCTCGAGAAAAAGTTCCTCTCGGAAGAATTGAGTGGGAGGAAGATAGAACTTGATGAGGTTGTTGAACCTTTGTTTCAATTAGAGAGTAGCGCAGCGTAGAAAAATATTTCTGTGGAGCCTACGTTAGTTGAAGAGGAAGTTAATGATGATGATCATGAAGCTTTGGATCAAGTTACTAGCAAACCTCGTAGGTCGACAAGGACACGTACTACTTCGGAAAAGTTGTATGTGATACAACTAGAAGGTTTTGTCAGTCCTAAGGATGCTAAAAGGTGTGCAAGCTTTAGTGATCGTTCTATGAACTGAAGCAAGCATCTCGGGGTTGGAATATACACTTTGATGAGGTGATCAAAGTTTTTGAGTCTATACAAAGTTTATGAGAAACTTGTATTTACAATAAAGTGAGTGAGTGCAAAGTACACACGGATCTGAATGTCGCAGACCCGTTGACTAAAGACCTCTCTCACACGCAAAGCATGATCGAGCCCCAGAACTCATGGGGTGTTAGATTCGTAACAATGCGAATCACATGGTGATGTGAACTAGATTATTGACTCTAGTGCAAGTGAGAGACTGTTGGAAATATGCCCTACAGGCAATAATAAATTGCTTATTATCATATTTCCTTGTTCATAATAATCATTTATTATCCATGCTATAATTGTATTGACCGGAAACTTAGATACATGTGTGGATACATAGACAACACCATGTCCCTAGTGTGCCTCTAATGGACTAGCTCATTGATCAAAGATGGCTATGGTTTCATAGTCCTAGACATGAGATGTCATTTGATAACGGGATCACATCATTAGGAGAATGATCTGATGGGCAGGACCCAAACTACAAACATAGCATATGATCATGTCAGTTTATTGCTACTGTTTTGTTCATGTCAAGTATCTGTTCCTATGACCATGAGATCATGCAACTCACAGACACCGGAGGAGTACCTTCTCTGTATCAAACTTCACAACGTAACTGGGTGACTATAAAAGTACTCTATAAGTATGTCCGAGGGTGTCTGTTGGGTTGGCATGGATCAAGACTGGGATTTGTTACTCCGTGTGACGGAGAGGTATCTCAGGGCCCACTCGGTAATACAACATCACAACAAGCCTTGCAAGCAATGTGATTAAGTGTTAGTCACGGGATCTTGTATTACGGAAATGAGTAAAGAGACTTGCCGGTAACGAGGTTGAACTATGTATGGAGATACCGATGATCGAATCTCGGGCAAGTAACATACCGAAGAACAAAGGGAACATCATAGAGGATTAACTGAATCCTTGACATAGAGATTCGACCGATAAATATCTTCGTAGAATATGTAGGAATGAATATGGGCATCCAGGTCCCGCTATTGGTTATTGACCGTAGAGGTGTCTCGGTCATGTCTACATAGTTCTCGAACCCGCAGGGTCTGCACACTTAAGGTTTGGTGACGTTTTGGTAGTATAGAGTTAAGCATGGTGCTGACCGAAGGTTGTTCGGAGTCCCGGATGAGGTCCCGGACATCATGAGGAGCTCCAGAATGGTCCGTAGGTAAAGATTGATATATAGGAAGTCCTGTTTTGGTCACCGGAAAGGTTTCGAGCTCATCGGTAGTGTACCGGGAGTGCCGGGAGGGTATTGGGGGACCATCGGGAGGAGTATTTCGACCCAGTAGGCTATATGGGCTGTGGGAGGATGAATACCAGCCCTTAGTGGGCTGGCCGAAGTACCATAGAAGGCCCACGTGGCTGGGAAGAAAGTCCAAAGTGGAAAAAGGTGGAAAAGGCAAAAAGGTGAAAATAAGGAAGGAGTCCTAATCCTACTAGGACTGGAGGAGGAGGACTCCTCCCTCCACTTCGGCCGAAGACACCAAGGGCTGGCCCTTGCGCCAAGCCTCCTCCTCTCCTCCTCCTATATATACTAGAGGTTTTAGGCTTTTTGGATATAGATTTTCAGCCACGTGCTACCCTCTCCTCTAGTCTGTAGTTTCTCCTCTAGATCGGTTTCAGTAGTGCTTAGGCGAAGCCCTACTAGAATTACTCCACCACCATCGCTGCAATGCCGTCGCACTGCCGGAGAACTCATATACCTCTCTACTCCCTCTTGCTAGATCAAGAAGGCGAAGATCGTCATCGGGCTGTACGTGTGCTGAACGCAGAGGTGCCGTCCGTTCGGCGCTAGATCGGAAGGACCGTGATCAAGATCGTGAGACGATTCGTGATTGGATCGCAGGACAAATCGTGACGAGATCGCGGGACAGATCGTGATTGGATCGCGGGACGGATCGTGATGAGATCGCGAGACGCTCGGCAATTTGGATCGCGAAAACGTTTGACTACACCAACCGCGTTTCTTAACGCTTCGTGCTTAGCGATCTACAAGGGTATTTAGATCCACTCTCCCTCTCGTAGATGCTCATCACCATGGATAGATCTTGTGTGTGCATAGGAATTTTTTTGTTTCCCATGCAACGTTCCCCAACACACAGAACTTCCTGTCCACTCGCTCCTTCTGAAGATCGTTCTTTAGGGTGGACACTTTGGTCGCGCTCCCCTTTCCCTTCTGATCAAGGGCCTCGCACTTCTCGCTAGCTTCCTTGAGCTCCTGCTGGAACTCCGCCACACGAGACTCGTGCTTCTGGCTGGTGGCTCGCATGGCGGACAGGGCGGTAGCCGCTTCTTTGGTCGCCGCCCACTCGACGGCCGCGTGTCTTTTGCTTGTTGGAGCTCGGCCTTGAGCCTCTCCACCTCTTTCACCGAAGCCGTTTAAACATTAAAACATTATGAAAAACTGCATGGACAGTGTTCAGGTAAAGGTGTTCGAACAAAGGAGTTCGCGCAAAGGTATCTTCAGTTGAGGGCCTCAACTTCATCCTCGGAGCGTTTAAGCTTCCGATTCAGCTCGTCCATCTCGGTGTCATTTATTGCCACCACCGATGACGAAGCCTGCATTACACATTTGACATATTACATGGGTTCTCAAGTCCTGAATTATAGTCAACCTGATCACACTTTGGACCTTATTAGGGGATATCCTAACACGTCGGATGCATAAATTGTATCTAGTCCGGTACCGGATAAATGATCGACCCCTAGGTAAGTTTTTCAAACTCACCTAGGGCTCGGGGGCTGCCATGTATATAATAGAAACAAATAAAAACTTTGCAAATAAGAGTATCAGGTGACTTACTTGAAAACCCGCCAGGAGACCCTTGAAGGCCTCCTTCAGTCTGTTGTCAATGGACTGGATGATCTGCAATACCACACCCATGAGGTGCGGTGCTCCTCGAAGACGGAGGCGCTTGATAGAGCCTCCTCCATGACCGGCCACCCATTGGTCAGTGGCATCAGAGGTGATCGGATAACTCGATCACTGACCGGGGTTTGAACCAGTACCTCGGGAGGCATGGCGCGCTCCGGAGATGCCCTTGGAGGGGACTGAGTGGCCGCTCGTCCGGCCTCCTTAGTGTTCGGGCGGGGTACCTCCCACCGGTCTTCGGTGTCCGAGGTGTTAGCCTCGCCCATTATGTCGTCTCCCCTGTCGCCGGTGCCCGGCTTCATAGGAGCATGTTGGGATGACACCTCGGCGGTGTCCTTCGTGGTGCCCGGAGTGGCGAGATGCGAGGCATTCCTGCTCTTCCCTAGTTCGGGGGGCGAGGTCTCCCCTTCCGATATTTGATCGGTGGAAAGGACGCGCGGGGGGCTGCGAAATCAATAAGCACCGGCGTGTTAATGAACTCTAAACCTGTTAAAGGACGAACAAGGGGTATTTGGATACTAACCTTCGGGCCGGGGGCTTGACCCCGAGGTTCCTTCCTGGAACCACCCCGAGGTCATCGAACTCAGTATCTGAGTCCGAGCTATCATCGGACAGGATCACCTATGCCCGACGCATCCTCTTCCGGGCCGAGGGGGGTACCTCCTCCTGGGTGTCCGATGACGCCGCCCTTTTCCTTGTGAGGGGGGAATTGCCTTCCTCCTCGGCTTCTTCCTCCTATTCTTCCTCCTGTTCTTCGTCTTCCCCTTCCTCCTCATGCTCCTCTTGATTTGAGGAGGCGTGAGTTTCCCCGGACACAATCTCCAACTGGTCCCGGATGCGAAGGCCGCTTCGGCCTGGTTTCTTCTTCTTCTCCTTCTTCGTGGGGGCCTCGTAAGGCTTCGTCATGAGCATTTCTGCCAATAGCTCGGACCTGGCGTCCTCGGGCTAAGATGTCAGACTGCTGATATTAACGACTTTCTTTAGCCATTTCTGCAAGAGAATGATCGGAAGAAAACATTATGTATCCTCTTCGGAAAAGGTAGAGCCGATCAAGCGGAAGTGTCCCGTACCTCGGTGGTAGGCTTGGAGGCCTGCATGCCTCTATCTTCCTCCTCGGATGGCCAACTCTCCTATGACTTGAAGAGCACCTTCCATAGCTTCTCCCGCATAGTGCGGAAGAGGTTCCGAATTTTGGGCGCATCGTCAAGCCGACGAGCCCACAAGGGAGTGTCCCAGCGCTGGCAGGTGAGGATGCGTCTCCAGAGCATCACCTGGACCACATTGGTCAGCTTGATGTCCTTCTTGACCATGGAGCCAATGCGCTTCTACAGGTCATTCACCTCCTTGCTCGTCCCCAGTTAAGGCCCCTTTTGAGCCATAAAGCTAGTCTGATGGGGGGACTGGATCTGAATTCGACGGGAGGGATTTGACCTTCTTCTCGTGGTTCTGTGATATAGAACCACTCCTTCTGCCACGCCTGGGTGCCTGATGGTCACACGACGCGGGTGAGCTTGCCGATGACAGCTCTGCCGTAGTCTACGTGCTTCCCGCCGACGCACTTCGGCTTGACATTGAACACTTTGAGCCATAGCCCAAAGTGAGGCTCGACTCGTAGGAAAGCCTCGCAGACGAGGATGAACGCCGAGATGTGCATGAAAGAGTTCGACAAGAGGTCATGGAAGTCGAGGCCGTAGAAAAACATCACCCCCCTGATGAAGGAGTGGAGCGGGAAGCTCAGCCCCTGATGAAGTGGGGGAGGAAGACCACCCTTTCGCCTGGCTGGGGGGTGGGGGTGGGGATCACTTGGCCCTCCTCCAGTGCGCGATGAGGGATGTCAGCGGAGAGGTAGCCGACCTTCTTGAGGTCGAGCATGTCCCGGTCGATGACCGTGGATGCCTCCCACTGGCCGTTGGAGCCTGCCATTTGGTAGGTTTGGAGGTGAGGGCGGAAGACCTAGATCTATGCATCGAAGGCATGGAGGAATGGGAGGTGGAGAAGTCGAATGGAGAGCGTGAATAGCCTTCGGGGTTTTCTTCCCCTTTTTATGAGGCTTATCAATTCGGTCTCCCCTTGCTGCGCCGTGAATCCCTCCACTTCCCGAGACGTGCGAGCCGTTGCGTGCACATGATTAAACATATCCCATATAAAACGGTACACGATCGGTATATTGATAGATCGTGATGATTAAAATGGCTTCGAACCGCAAATCGAGTCTATGTAACTGGCCTAGCGGTCGTGGTGGGCCATGACCTTTTGTCAGAGAGGTCGTCAAAGGAATATTGTTTACCCCCTGATGTTTGGCGTTCAAGGCCAGCCAATTTACAGTGTTCGGACGCGCCACTATGCGAAAAACTACTTATCATCGAAGGTCGAACTATGTTCAGCGGGAAGAACTCACCTCGCAAGCCGAAGACTCTGATCATGTGAAGCAATCAAAGCTGGGACCCTTGGCGTTGGAGGCAAGTTCGGGGGCTACTGAGGGATTCCTGGATTAAGGGGTTCCTCGGGAGGCCGACCTATCTCTATGGCTCGGACTATATGGGCCGCTTACCGAACACATGATTCATTGAAGACCTTATCTCCAAGATGGAAGCTTCGGGAAGTACGGCTTGCGCTCCACGTTTGATGTAGCGAATAGGCATGTTTATCCCTTCGGTGTGTAACCGACCATGTGTAAACCCTAATACCCTTGGCGTGTATATAAGACGGAGGGTTTTAGGGTGTAGGGACAGAACAACTCATCTAGGGTTAGCTATTCGATCTCGAGTTAGATCAACTCTGTAACCCCCCATATCATTAATACATCCAAGCAGGACGGAGGGTATTGCCTCCATAGGAGGGCCCGAACCTGGGTAAATCTGTGTCCCCTTCGTCTCCTGTTACGATCGGTTCTAGTCTCACAGTTCGGGACCCCCTAACCCGAGATCCGCCGGTTTTGACACCGACACATGGAACCTTCACCACCACACCTTCTTGAGCAGGACACAAACCCTAACAAAACACAAAAATACATCCAATAATGAAGCCCCCCCGACAAGGGTCGGGATCCATCACGCACCCATGGGCATAATGCCACAAAAGAGGAGGCAGATCGACAGTGCCGTCGATGGGAGGGAGGACCCCTAGTTGCATGTCGCTTGGAAGAGAGATGATAGGGTAAGTACGAGTTGACGCATGCAAAAAACTTTATTCAGTAGAAACAAGGTATGCATCGTTAACGAGGAATGGTACAATCTATTTTCAAAGGCTCATCAAACCAATCAATGGTAGAAGAAAATCTAGCCAGCCTAGCAAGCTCATGAGCAGAGCCTTAGTTGCTTCTCTATTACAATGTTTGAACCTAGAAATGAAAATCGTAATAAACTAGAATTCATCGAAAAATGTCTTCATCGCTCCTGCCGACCATCCTCCATTATCCGTGATATAAATGGCCTCCAAATTATTAGAATTAATGACAGGTCGATTCCACCCCGCCCGTTGCACCAGAGATAGATTGAATATAAGCTTTGAAGCTTCTGCCGTGAGAATATCCACATACCAATATATTCTCTAGAAACCACCTACAATGAATCTTCATTTATCGTTCCTCAAGACCGCCCTAGTTGAGCGTCTCCCGGACTGGTGGGCTGGGCCAAGGACCCATATGTCAATTCAGAAGTGGGCCACATACGACAGACCATAATGTATCAAAGGAAGGCCCCCGAAGACTTGTCGTGTACTCCAAAAGGCCAGATTCATTGAAGATACTAATTTCTTGTCCATAGTCAATTAAATTGATGAAAACTTAGACGCCCCCAGATATCTATATAAGACAAAGGGTAGGGCTCATAGAACGAACAACAATCTCATGGTAGATCATCTGTACTTTGTACTCCAACCCATATCAATAAGCACAAGTAGGACAAATGATATTATCTCTTCGGAGAGCCAAACCTAGGTAAAACCTCATGTCCTTGTTACTACCACATCTAGCCGCTTAGTTTGGGACCCCCTATTCGAGATCTGATGGATTTAGCTATGTCATTGGTAGCCTATACAGGCCATGCTAAGCAGTCGTCGTGATACGATGAAGATCTATATCAACGAACGTATCGATACCAACATTACCTTCGTGCCGAGACAAGTCTTTTTCTTCGGCAGTATCATAATCGTTGCTGAACCGAAAGGCCGAGATCAGGTCAAGACCTTCACTCCTGATCGGGTCGTTAGATTCGGTGGCATGGAGTACATCGTAGATTCCCAGGGAGAGCTAGTGTTCACAAGCTAGGTGTCAAACCAGATTAAGGACCAACACAAGGCACCTACCCAACCCCAATGTCAGATCTAGGTCACGACAACCATGCGCGCCTCTCACCAGACTTGACCTTGAGTCAGGACCTGATGATGTCTCCCAATGCCCAGATGTCGGATTAGGCTAAAGATGATGAGTTGAGGTCCATGTCAGATCGGATCTCGAACGATTTCCCTCTGGTCCCAACGTCAGATCGGGCCTAAGAAGAACTCGATTAATCTCTCCTAAGCGAGATGTTAGATAGGATTCAGAGGCTCACTATATCGAACGAGTAGGCCTCAGTTTATGATTGGATCTAGGAGTCACTCGGAAAGGTTGGATTCTTTGACCAACCCACCACTCCTCTCATCGCCAATGTTGAGGACCTATCTGAAGTCGTCCCATTTAACATCCCAGATTTTTTCCAACTCTGGAATGATTATTTTTTCACCTGGAATAAAAATTTTGCTAGAAAAATGTTTGTTTGATTGCTAATTAGCTGCAGTGCCTAGGATTGCTTGATTGCCGATTCTTAGGAGGGTTAAAGGCCCTACATAAGTAGTTGAAAGACCTGAGTGAAATTTATCGGAAGTTGAAAGAACCCTAAAGGAGGGCAACATTAAAGTTAAACTCAATCCCAAGGAAAATGGCAAAAAAAACTCAAAATAAATTTTCAAATGGAACAAAAAACTAAGCAAGTCAAATTCATATAAGGAAAAAACTAAATTGGAAATGAGAAAATTCTCCAAAGAATAATTAGACTAGGCAAAAAAGTGTCATAAAATATTTGACCAAATGGCCCAAATAAAATGTTCACCCCTCTAAAAATACCCTAGGAGGATTTTAGAGTTTACTTTTTTTTGTGGGGATTTAGAACAAGTTTACGGTTGAAAGAAAATCAAGTTCAACACATATTTGAATTTGAAAATAAAAAGTGAAAAAGGAAAAGAAAAAGAAAACACACATAAAAGTAAAAGGCCAGCCAGCCGACCTAGTGACACACCAGGCAGACAAGCCAACCAATCCATGCATGTGCAACCCAACAGGCCGCGGAGTGGTATGCCACATTATATCCAAGTTGTTGGATCAAGATCCAACGACCAGTGTTAGCCTTGCACCCTTTCTCTCTCCTCTCTTCTCTCGTTGGCAGCGGGACCCACTCGCTAGCTCGCCCGTCGTCAACCTCTCCACGCGCATGCGCCCAGCGGAACTGTTCGGAAGACGGTAGGAATTAAATTACTTTATTCTCAAATTAGCTATTTAAATAATTTTTAATATTAAATATTTTCGAATTTTTAGTCAATTAAGTTTTATTGTAAATAATTTCATATTTCCATATTAAGTTTTAACGAGTTTAAATAATTATTTTAATATATATTGTGTGTTGGTATCATGTGGATACCTGGCTAGCCGCTCGCGGTCACGGTGACCTTTGAAGTTATACTCTTTGAGTAAATTGTAAAATAACCATCATAATTTAGTCGAGTGTGGTGGGCTTTTGGTGGGCTTTGTTGACTTTTGCACAAGTGTGGTGGGCTTTTGCAATTTACTTTCGTTTCTGAACGTGATTGGATGTCGAGTACTGAAAACTCTGAAGAAAATATTTGAACAAGCATCTCTGCACCGAGGTAACACAGCAAGGCTTCAGTCTTGTGTCCTAGCTTTTTCTGCATCTTGAACTTGCGTGTTTATGTTGCAAGTGTTTGCGCTTTTTACATACTTATCCGGGTTGGTGTTCATGTCATGCTTGGTTAGGCTACTTGGAAGTGGAATTCAACATGTATTCACCGTCTTTCGAAAACAAGGTTTGGTCAATATACCTGAGAAATCCCAGTGACACAGTACATCAGATTAAATTCAGAAACAAAAGCACTGACCAGCATTCACAGGGCCCTTGGTCTTGTCCTCAGGCCAAACACAAGGAGATGAAATAGCGACATCATCAAAGAATAGTGGTACTAGTACATGAGTTTTTATCTGGAGCAGTAGTACATATTTCCAAGAAATCGTAATAATTATAACCTTCATTTCAGCTATTTATATAGTAGTAGTAGCAGCAGCAGCAGCAGTAGTATTGAGCCTTTGTTGTTCCTCAGTGTGGAAGGCCGGCAGCTCTGCCGCAGAGTATGGCGTTTGTCGGGATGCTGTATTCGTTGGAGAAGCTCTGCTCCGCCGTCCAGACCCTCAGGTACAGCTGCTGGCCGAGGTACTGCCGGTCCCAGTTCGCGGACCTCAGGTTCCACATCCCCTGGTTGTCCAGCGACACCAAGATCGCCGACCATCCGTTGGGATACACCTGATGGATGAAGCAATTGCAAATTTCAGGCTTATACAGAGCTTCTTCTTCTTGAATTACTCTCAAGCCAAGAATTTCATGGAATCGATTTTGTATGCCTGCTACATTATACCTGAACAGTATGCCTCGCCTGCGCGTCGACCAGGTTGTAGTTCAGCCGCTCATCCTCCGTCCACTGCCCATTATCGCCGAACCTGAATCAAGTGAGAAGATGAATGAGTTTGATGTGCATAATGTGAACGACTTCAAGTTTTACATGGTGATATAAGCTGCTGCAGCTTACCCGACGACCCAGAAATCATATCCGTCAAGATGCCAGGACTGCATCTCGTTCTCGGTGTTCTGGAACACCACCTCGACGAACTCGTGCAGGTTGAGCCTCACCACCGGCGTCCCTGGCCGGGGTGCCCCGCCGTCGGGCCTCTCCGGGACACTGTCCCATTCGATCACGTTTGCGATGTTGTAGTTGTCCAGGAGCTTCAGAGGCGTGTCTGGGACGACGAAGGAGACGCCGTTCACGGCGTACCGTCTCTGCCCAGCGACGACGGGAGCGGAGCTGGCAAAGACCAGCGTCCTCGACGTCTGGATGGTGCCGTAGTGGAACGACCCCTGCGGGTTGGGCCGCGCGGCGCTGGCCGTCAGGTTCCACCGGAACGACCTTGCCTGGTTGATCGACCACTCAATCTCCTCCGGCGGCCCTGCCGGGAGCGGGCCAGGCGCCATGGAGGTGGCGCTGCTGTAATGCAGCGTCCCGACCGCCGTCAGCGGGCTGGTGTCGGCCGGGTTGAACCGCGTCGACGCCACCACGGCGTAGTCCATGGGCGGCTGGTCGAGGGTGACGAGGAACGCCACGGACTGACCGACGTGCACGTCGAGGGAGTCGTAGACGTTCTGCACCGGGTGCGTGCCTTCCACCTCCGCCAGCTTCAGAGAATGGCCCTGGATCCTGAAGTTGATCGACGTCTTCATCCCGACATTGGACACTCTCAACAGATACGTCCTCCCTGAACAACAAAACCAAGAATGTTATTCATTTTCAGTGCCGGTTTCAGAAGGGAGATTGTGAGAATGCTGCCTACCTTGGTCGCCCACCATGGTAGCGGAGGGCATGCCGTTGATGAGCAGCGCGTCTGGGAACGGCAGCGGCGCGCCGGAGTCGAGTGTCTGGCGGAGCTGGTCGTGGCCGGCGAGGTACCAGTCACCGACGAGGAGTGTGAAGTCGCCTGCGGGGGGCGGGTAGGGGACGGGGATGGCGGGCCGCTGGTAGACGTTGAGGGCGCCGAACCCCCCGGCGGCGCGGTGCAGCGCGACGGAGGGGAAGTAGGTGAAGGTGCCGATCTGGTCCTTGGCCTGGAACTTGTAGGTGTAGTTGCCGCCGGGCGGGATGGGGCAGTTGGTGCCCGCCACGCCGTCCTGCCATGAGTTCTTCCGCTGCTTGATCCCATTCCTGCATTTTGCATTGGCGTTTGCAAGTAGAGAGTGAGCAAGAAGAGAGGGAGGAGGTTGAGGAAGAAGAGGGCGGCAACGAGTAATTGAATATACGGACCATGTGATGAGGAACGGCTCGTCGAGGTTGTTGACGACGTTGACGATGAGGTTGTCGTTGGTGACGCAGTCGATGCGAGGGCCCGGGAACTGCCCGTTGATCAGGATGCCCTTGAACAAAGATTACTGGTCCGTCAGTCCAATAATTCCTTTTCCTCACCGGTGTGGACTATTTATACTACGCAGTAGTGATTTTTACGGTACCAGTAAATTGCAAGTAAAAAAAAGTGAACAAATTTGGGACGAAACAGGCGTCAACCAACATTGTGGCGAATTTGGGCATGAAAAATCACCAATCATGAGCAACATTTGGCATTTGGGAAGCACCCAGAAATGGCAGAATGAGAGGGTACCCCCAATCTATGTAGCAAAATGCAGGGAGGTGGCCACCCCCATTGGCAGTAGCGTACCTGCTGGGTGGTGCTGAGCGGGTTGATGGGGCCATACGTCACAGTCCAGGTGAAGTAGCGGTAGGGGTCATCAGCGCCGGCGAGCCTCGCCGCAAGGAGGAGCAGGAGCACCCACCGCGCCAGTGCCAATGCCAGAGAAGGCCTCGGAAGCATGGGCAGCGGCCCGGGAAGAACCTCTAGATCTGGAAGGAGTGAGTGGAGTCGCAGAAAGAGAGAGAAGAGAAAGTGAAAGAGATGGCCCTTATTATAGCTGGAGCTGCTAGCTTTCGCCGGTCGCAGCTGTGCTCGTGCTTTGCATTAAGAAAACGGAATTGGGAGAGAAAGCGAAAGGAGCAGAGGTATAAATGGAGGAGGACGGCGGGAGCAAAGCGAGCGGGGAATGCGGGATCGCCGCGTTGAGCTGCGGCGGCAGTGCGGGTGAAAGCGGCGAGGAAGAAGACAGCTTGGCCCGAGCTGTCCCCTTCCTCTTTTCAGTCCAAGGTACGCCGCGGCAGGCTCACTAGTCACTCACTCCGGTGTGAATGCAGCTGTGCTGTCCTGTCTCGCCCGTCTGCTAATTTCCTTCCTTAATCGTGCATGTACGGGTTATACCGTGTACTCGCTGCTACTAGTATAACTGCCGGTAAATGCAGAAACTTCGAGTACAAACCTTTTCATTTTTCTTTCTGTTCAGTGGAGTGGTTAGTCCTAGTCCTAGGAACATGCACTGCATGCAGCATGCATGGTACGGGTAATTCCGACTTTACAGAGACTTTGGGATTCAAATTAACAGGATATATTAGTATACTTCAACTACCCAACAGTTCAAAGTACGTCTACTTGGTTACTAAATATAAGATTTGATTTCACTATAGACGACATATGAAATAAAACGAATGAATCTATATTCTAAAGTATGTCTATATACATCCGTATGTAGTTCATAATAAAAAATTTAAAAGTTTTATACTCCCTCCGTCCGGAAATACTTGTCCTATACTTTGTCGTCTCCTTGAACGGAGGGAGTATAAGACTTTTAACCATCTATACTTTTGATGGCAGCGTCTCTAATGTCGTTTCCTTGTCTAGGGATCGTCGTTACAGTTTGCGTCATCATGCTAATGATTTTGGAAAAGAGGATAATGCCCAGATCTGAGATTTTGCCGGAGCATCACAAGCATGATGACGCAAACTATAACGACGATCCCTAGACAAGGAAACGACATCAGAGACGCCGCCATCATCTATCACGATCGTAGTCGACACGATTTTCATCGGCAGTCGTGCCACCAGATCGTGCGCCACCGACGCTGTTGGTCCTTTCAACCGGAGGAAACTTCAAAAACGATGCCCTTAAGAGGGACTAGACGGAAAGCACCGCCATCACTTGATCCCAAAGAAATCTAGGGTTTTCCTCTGGAGTTGTCCGCGCTACCAAGGACCAGACAAGGGTTGAATCCCGACATGATCCGAAGAACCCGTCAAGAGCCGCCCAGTTGTCGACGTGCCGCACCTGCCACCGCGCTGTCCGTAACCCGGTGACCATGATCGGATGCTAGCCACCGGTCATCATGGACACATACAACCACCGACCATGGCCAGATCTGGACGAGGCCAGCGACCCCATCCTGGTCATGGCCGAAAGCACGGAATCTCCCCGATATCACCACAAGGCGATCCTAGACCTCTACAGCAGCTCGCTGAGTCCCGCGGCTGTATGCCCGGATGTGCACCTAACCGGACGCCGTCGGCCACCACCAGGTCATGTCGCCCACACAGTAAGTGGAGGCCGCGAGAGATGGGTCCCGCCGCCGCCGTCGGCCACCACCAGGTCATGTCGCCCACACAGTAAGTGGAGGCCGCGAGAGATGGGCTCCGCCGCCGCCGTCAGCCACACGGGCTTCGCCCGGTGACGTCCTTCGACGACGGCGGGTGAGGAGAGAGGAAGGGTGATGGCGGGTGGGGAGGGAGCAGTCGCCCTGCACAGAGGTGACCAAGGGGTGCAAGGATTCTGTTCGGCCTTTTCTCTTGGTTTTACTCTGTCGTTAATTTTGTTTCTCTTCTTAGTAGGAGAAAATCGTGGATGCCTCTAGTATTAGATATCCACATGTACATTAGAGCACCTCCAAAAGACGCGCGGTAGCGCAGCGCTCTAATTTTTTACAGCCCCGAAATAACGATAGCACGACGTGTTAAGACTTTTTTCTCCAACAGATGCACAAAATCACGGCACCCAATCCGGCGGCCCCCACTTGCAACGGCCGATCAAGCAATCCGACACCCCAATAATGCAGTCCGAAAGCCAGCACGCTCAAACTTTATAGCGCGGGCGCTTATTTTTTTTGTGCGCATTCTATTTTAAAGCTTCTTCTAAAGCGTTTGTTTTCTGTTTTCGACACTCAAAAAACAAATCTTTTAATCGCGCGAAACAGTTTTTGGGCGTCTGTTACGATGCTCCTACCACCGAGCTGAACAACTTCTCTGTTGCAGGAAGCTTCTTCTCTGCAAGAAGGAAGAAAGCTTAGCTTTGAAGAAAACCAAACGAAAAGAGCATCCACGCAAGGCACTCCGGCACCGGCAGTAAAGAGAAAAGGGAACCATCCAGCATACATGTCCGACTCTTTTGATGGCTTTATTTAATACTACTACTCTATATACGCAAATCATGCAGATGATTTTGGTTGTTGCTATAATAACGCATAGAGCTTTTTCCTAAACAATGTAGCGAAATCACACGGTACCAGTCTAAAGTCTCACCGATGGGCAAACATTCGTTCTGAAAGAATACAACCATACTCTCTTGGAGTATAAACAATACTACTCCGAGAATGTTTATATAAGAATGTTCTGAAACATTTGTCCACATCACACAGCCCCAAGAATGTTTGTCCGTCGGCGAGAGGAGCGTCGAGGAGAGACGCCGCGAGCTGCTTCATTAGTTTAGGGCATGTTCGGTTATTACCATAACCTCCATACTAGTATTTGAAAGGAGCAACTTTGGCTAGTTGGTTTACCCGTGAGTTTGGCTGGACCTAATTTTATTGGAACGGTTGAATCAATAGTTTCCAGCGAGTCAGGTCCGACGGGCATAAAGAGGGTACACGGTTTCATGTGGGGAAGAGCAGGATACGACGCATGTTTTCCAAAGGTGTGCCATAGAAACTCTCATGCTCACTCTTGTATGGTTCCCTTATTTCATTAATGCTGGCACCGAGGTGACCATAGACGGCAAGAAGATTTGGCGGTAAATATTGCCAAGGTGAAGGTCTGGACAACGACCATCCGAACACGCTTCATTTTTTTTTTAAACGAAGGCAAAAAATTTGCTTCATCGATTAATTAAGAAGAAGAGAATTGTTCAGTTAATTAACGAAAAATCGGGCGAAAACCATTACAAACCAACAACATATGGACTACTCATAGAGCATGCAACTCCATAAGTGCATAATCCACTCGACAACCAAACCCAACACGTAACAAGCATCAACCCACATACTGCTACATCGCAAAGAAATCACCAAGAAGAGTAACACGGCCAAAGACCACAGCCGCCATCAAATCCACGGAGACAAGAGACTAATGAACATCCATCAAGAAGCTGGTGACGCATTTTCTATGACGCCACTTTTCTTTCCTTTGCTCCTGAGAGCCTCCTCCACAATCTCTTTGCGAGATCCAGGGCTAGCCGTTTCCAAACGTTTGAGCAAGCTGCGAATCTCTATCTAAAACGAACGCGCTTCATCACCACTTCATCAATGACGGTATGCCCTGAACCCATCAATATGTATCTAGGGGGCAAGTAATGTCCTTCTAAGCCTGATTTGGGTTTGATTTAGGTTTACAGTTCAATGTAGGCTTTGATACGGTTGAATTTGGTGGAAGATCTCTGATTAGGCATGGATTGTGTAGTATGGTCATGTGTAATATCGTATATGCATGCTTTGTAGTAGTGTGTTGAGCTTCATGATTTTCATTGTTATGCAATTCATGGGAAATACACTTCAGTTCCTGGTTGTATATGCATCCTATATAAGGATTTTTTTTAATAATTAAATAAAAAATCTAAATAATTATGAATTATTTTGAGAATAAACTTGACTTATTTTTGTACTGGTATATAAAATTTCACCAAAAAAACCAACGTTGACTTCACAGCAAAAAAGACAAAATTTATTTGCTATTATAGGTAACTATTCATGTTATTTTGACCAAAATTTGTTTTTTTAAGAAGTCAAAGTGTAAATTTTTTTGTGTGAAATTTTTCTCACATGTACAATAGAAGGTAAGTTTATTTCAAAAAAAATTTCAGAAATTTTTGACTTTTTATTGAATTGCTAATTTTTTTCATATAGGGTGTAGATGTACCCTAGACCAAACTTCTGCGTCCTGCAATTCATGTATTAGGGCGATCGTTGGTACGAGATTGGCTCTTCATTTTGTAGTTCTGATATGGTACCAGCTATTTATTTCCACATGATAACATGTAGTGAAAAATCACCCAAGCTTTATCCAATGATGCATGTTCAACACTGTTTATCCCGATGTTTACTAGTGTAGTGAGACATTGTTCTTCTTCACATTGCTATTTCTTATGCATGTTTCTTCCATGTGTAACGTGTTTGATGTGGTAGTGTGTTGAGTTTCATGATCCTCATTACAATGCTCTTCCGGCAAGATGATCCTCTACAATGTTCCTCAGGGCAGCTGCTCCAAGGATAAAGAGAAGACATCGTCTTCAAGAGGCGCAGGATGAGCCTAGTGAAAGTTGGCCACTTCCATGATCAAGTTTTAACCCACTTTTACAAGATGCTCTTAGCACCTAGGTTGGACTTGCTTCCAAATCCATGGTACTTTCTGTCCTTACCTAAGTACCATCCCAAGGTCCATCTTTCAAAGACGAACACTGGATGCAATTGGATGGTGAAGCTCAAGGATGTAAACGTGAGGGTTGATAGATAAAGGATGGCCAAGCTTTGCCGATGCTCACGAGTTGTAGACCGATTACTTCTTCACCTTTAAAGTGCTAACTAACATGTCTTCAAGATCACCATTTTCAATCGTTCCTGTGTAGAGGTGGTCATCAAGTGCACCGAGCACGAATCAGCCCTTGCCATGATCAATGACTAGCGATTATAATTTTGTTGCTGCTACTTTAATGTTCAAATTTGTGTGGGTGAACTATTATGACTATGGTTAAATGTTCTTGCTGCTAAATTAGTGCACATGCTTGTTAACCTCCATTGTGCAACTACTTTAGTTGTGATGGTAACATCACCACTCGAAGAAAATATTACCACACCGCACATCTTACCCACAACCAAACATGGGTCATTGCATTAGCCACACCCTAAGCAGTGAACCAAACACCATATTTATGTTTTTTTCTCCATGTAGAAAGAAATTTAGTAGGCAACCAAACATGATGTAGAAGCTATCTCAGAGTTGCATACATACATTCAGGCTTTGTCGGGCCATCCTGTATGCCCTGAGAAAATTACAACCAAACACGTCATTACGACAATTCTAAAAAGTCGTCATATGGCTCCAGTCATGAGAATAACTATCAATATGGTGATTTTGACCCAAAAATAGACTTAGTAAAGTCGTCGTATGGCTCCCAATCACGAGCTACATAAACCATCTCGCAACCTCATATTTGGAGGACGCAGCAATCCACTGTGGATTTCACTACATTATAGCTCACAACCTCCATATTCGGGGGTTGCAGATGGGCCGCCGTGAAGCTCCCTCAAAACCCAACCACCATCACAAGAGGGAAGTTCCAACTTCTTCCTTCTCGCGCCGTCGTAGGGTTTGAAGCAGCATATCGCCTGTACATGCACCTCCACATTATGATTAATCTCTATCGAGCGGGGAGACATGACTGCTAACCAGCCGCCCATTAATGGCGTGTCGCTCGCTCGGATTCCCGAGGTTGACACTCATGGCCACCATGCGACATCAGTCCCCGGCTATAAGAGACTGGAGATGACGCGTTCCCATCAGACAAGCCCAAGTAGCCGCCTCCTTATCGTCCCGCCTCCTTGCCTCCCATCTCCTGCACTCTTAGTGACAGTACCGCCACACAAGAAAATGATCTGTTGGCTCAGTTTTGGTGGCAGGGCGGAACCTTCCTCGCATATGTCGTCCAATCATGGGACACACTCCCACCACGACACACTACACACGGTAGCTGACTGTGGGATCGAGAAGTGACGCCTAGAGGGGGATGAATAGACACTTAACAAGACAAATGTGTAGTTTTTAATTTGCGTGAGATTTCGGCAGATTTTAACACAAGTTAAGTTGCATAAAATGAGTCATGCACATGCATATCTAGAGATAGAACAACAGAATGTAAATATCATGCATTTGCAATAAACATAAAGATGGTAGAGTTAGAAGATGAAACACAATGAAGACACTGAGATTTTTGGCGTGGTTCCGATAGGTGGTGCTATCGTACATCCATGTTGATGGAGACCTCAACCCACGGAGGGTAATGGCTACGCGAGTCCATGAACGTTCCATGAAGAAGCAACCTTGTCTATTCCAACATGACTTACGTCCACGAAGGACTAGCCTCACTTGGGGTAGATCTTCATGAAGTAGGTGATCTCCTTACCCTTACAAACTCTTACAAACTTCTTGGTTCAACTCCACACGATTAGGACGCTCCCAAGCGACACCTAACCAATATAGAAGATACCACTCTCCAAAAGGTAATAGATGGTGTGTTGATGATGAACTCCTTGCTCTTGTGTTTTAAAAGATAGACTCCTCAAAACTCACCGGAATCACTCTCTCACAGATTTTAGCTTGGTAAAAGAGGATGATTGGGTGGAAAGCAACCTGGGAAGGCTAGAAATGAAAGATATATTGGTTGGAGTGGAATCTCTTGATCTCAACACATGAGTAGATGGTTCTTTCTCAGAAAATGAATGGTGAAAGTGTTGTTTCGTTCTGATGGCTCTCTAAATGAGTGAGAGGGAGTGGAGGGGTATTTATAGCCTTCTCCAAAAATCTAATTGTTACAACATTATTTCCTAACTCGATGTCACCGAAGTTAAAACTCAGAGCCACTAACTAGTGCAGAATGTCCTAACTTTTGGCTTTCCGGTGAGACCAAAAGGAACATCTCGATGAGACCGATTCAACTTAACCTCGGAAGATCTAGTGCTTCGGTGGCACCGAAACATAAAATTTGGAGGTTTCGAAATCAAATATTTTAACCATAGAAGGTTGGTCACTGTTTCTCGGTTGCATCAAATGCTATCTCAGTTCTATCGAGGTGGTAGGGTTTGGCATAGGATTTGTCTCGATGGGACCGAAGTGTAAAACTTGATGGCATGGAATATGGAGTTTAGGGTTAGAGACAGATGGTTTGTGAGAATTTGATTGAGGCTTTTGGTGGCATATCTCTACGCACTTGAGCAACCAGATCATTTTAATAGCAGTGACTTTCGTATGAACTCAATTGTGATTAACTCACATAAAATAAAATATAGAGTTTTGAAGCTTTTGCCAATAAGAGTTCTTTGCATCTTAGGGGATCCTCGTCACAATTCCTAGCCAATCTATTCATTGAACTTTCTTGAAATATACTTGATAAGCATATTAGTTCAATGAATCATATGTTATTTTTAATTACCAAAACCACGGGAAGTTGTGCTTTCAAGTAGTTGTATGGAAGCTTGTAAGGCTCCGACCACGACGATGTCTTTATTGCGCGCATGCCCGTCTGGCGGCGGCCGGCACGGCTGCGTCGTCCGCCTTGACCCTCACGCCCATCGCCACCAGTAGGCCCACCGGCGGCCAACCTCTTCTTGAGTTTCTCCTCCTTTGCGGCCTTCGCTTTGACACGACGAGTTTGCCATGTTGCAGTGTTGATCTTCCGGGCAAGCATGATGCTCAGATCCTCCGACACCTCCACCGACTCCATCTCCGATAGGTTTTTCGACTGCTCCATGCGTCGGCGACAGAAGAAAGGAGATGGTGAGAGAAAAGAGAGGAAGTGGCCGGAAAGCGACGGGGAATGGAAAAAAGAGGAGTGATGATTTTGGCGCGGAAATGATGGGTGATGCTATAAAAGTGCGGGCTCCCTCTTCCTTTTGGGTGATCCAGAGGATAGATAACGACGTTTCTTATGTCCGGACTCCCATAATATTATCCACGGTTATCTTCGATTTGCGAAAAAAATAACGTCTGGACTGCTCCGTTGACCGATATGGGAACACGTTGGATGACTTTTACGGTTTGGACAGTATGATCCCGACGGTTGCGAAATGTTTAGAGGGTCGGAATGGGATATGCACTGATACATAATACAGTGATAATATGCATGATAGCGCTGGCTAGTTCATGGTTGGTGTCATCAAACATGACGAAATGCGGGGAGTTGAAAAAGGAAAAAAAACATGACCGGAGCGGAGAACACGGTAATTACCTGCCTTTGACCAGCGATAATGGCTGCATGTGGCCGCTGGCTGAACCTGAACCGTGTCGTGTGCAGTTGTTGTATACGAGTGCAAGGCTAGTTGGAGACTTGGAGTACCCCACAACGCCATTATTAAGCCGCACCTCACCTGAGTACTACTCGCTGCGGCTTTTCTTTGCTTTTCGTGGTTGAGCGAATGCCGCGTGCGCGAGCTAGCGTGCTGCTTCACAGCGACAGCAGAAAACACAGGACCGCCCCGTTCCTGATTGCTGCCGTTTATTGAGGTGTACATTCAGTCCCGTTTAACGTAATCAAATAAATTTCAAGTGGTAGAGAAACAAGAACCGTCGTAGTCCATCTCGGTCGGTTTAACACAAGTGATGAGGGCATCTCCAAAGCTAACACTTAAGTGCCTGCATACGTTTGGAGCCTGCATACGTTTGGATCTCGTGATCCGAATCCTACATCAATCTATTTGTCAGTATGAATGTTTTCATTTTTCGCAAACTGAAGACAAAATGGTGTGTGTGGGGGGGAGGGGAAGGGTGGAGCATTTCATCCAACACCTGCGTCACTTGCCGTGCCGCATTCATGCAATGGCAGTGGCAGGCATTGATGCACACGATTTAACCGGATGGATGGACGACGCCGACGGACATGACCTCTTGAACGTCGTTGCTTCAATGCAGACGCCGCGTCCAAAGAAACCAACTCCGGCCGGTGTGCCGCATTGGAGCGGCTGATCGCCCCTTCACCTTGCCTGGCCGATGGTATTTAAACCGTGCGTCGATGACGCGCAGAGCCACATCTCCCCTTCGAGCACCGCCCCCTCCCTTTCCCGTCAACGTCCCCGAGCACTTACTTCTCTGCGAGCTGGGCGACGATGCCGAAATCCTGGTTCTCCGTGTCGGCAGGCGGAGGCGGTGGAAGTTCTTCGTACGGTGGTTCTTGGCGCCACTGCCCTCGCTCTCCGGGCCCCTCGGCATCCACGACGTCTGGATCCTTCGACAAGGAGAAGATCGTCATCTCCTCCGGCGACAAGAAGGACCAAACGCTGCAGCAGAGGCCCCGCCAGCTCTCGAAGGCCGCTTCGTCAGATTGAGTTAATGACGAAGTGCTCACTCTGTCACATGGGCACATTGCCACCATCACTGACGCACATCAAAGGAAGAGTTGTCGTCGCCGCCGCGGCACCGCACGAAGCATGAGTCGACGTCTCCACTCCGACGGGTCAAGGGGAGCCGCCGGCGTCCCAGCGCCACAACTATTGTGTCCACATTGGACGTCACGTCAAGAATGAACCAGCGTCACCCCTGCGCAATCACGGCGTCCGATCCTCAAGGACAAGCCGCCATCGCCACCACAACCGCTACGCGCAATGACATGCATGCCTCGCCGCCCCACCACTACCACCGCGCCTTCAAGAAGGAGTTGCCGCCCACCACGATCACGTGCTACTTGAATGATAAAGAGAGTAATCAGTCCGTATTATCCTCCCTGGTCATAGATGTATGATGATGGAATTGCACGATGTATTGATCAGGTGCAACCACACGTATATATGATGTACAAGGTGGGCCACGACCTCAACTATACAAGACTAGGAGGTGGGCCCAAACACAATATGCGCGCGCACACACGCGCGCGCGCACACACACACGCAGTCGAAGCGGCACCATCGCTGACGCAAAGACTAGATCGGAACTCCTCGAAGGACGCCGTAGGCAAGCCTTTGGTCATGATATCGACAAACTATTGGGAGGTCGGAACGTGTAAAACACGAACATGGCCAAGGGCGACCTGATCCCGAACAAAGTGAATATCAACCTCAATGTGCTTGGTGCGGCGACGATGAACCGGGTTGGTGGAGAGGTAGAAGGCTGAGACATTGTCGCAGTAGACAACCGTTGCCTTGTCGACCGGACACAACAGCTCGTGAAGAAGCTGGTGAAGCCAGGAGCACTCGGCGATGACATTCGCCACGCCGCAATACTCAGCCTCAACACTGGACCGAGAGACCGTAGGCTGCCGCTTGGAAGACCACGAAACCAGTGACGGTCCAAGGAAGACACAGTAACCCGAGGTGGAGCGACGTGTGTCAGGGCAGCCGGCCCAGTCAGCGTCGGTGTAGGCCGTGAGGTCGGTGGAGGTAGAGGCATGCAACGTGAGACCAAGGTCCACAGAGCCGCGGATGTAGCGAAGGATCTGCTTGACGAAGGTCCAATGAGCATCTCGAGGGGCATGCATGTGAAGACACGCCTGCTGCACAGCATACTATAGCTCCGGTCGAGTGAGAGTAAGGTAATGAAGAGTACCCACAATAGACCGCTAGAAAGGAGCATCCGGAGCAGGAGAACCATCCGCAACAGGGAGCTTTGCCTTCGTGTCGATAGGGGTGGTCGCAGGTCTGCAATTAAGCATGCCAGCACGATCAAGGAGCTCAAGAGCATACTTGTGCTGGTGGAGAAAGAAACCATCAGGACGGCGGACTACCTCGACACCAAGGAAGTAGTGTAACAGACCCAGATCCTTGATGGCGAACTCAACGCGAAGACGATCAGTGAGCTGACTGAGGAGCCTAGTGGTGCATGCTGTCAAGATAATGTCGTCGACATAGAGGAGCAGATATGCAATAGCAGCGCCCTGGTGATAAACGAACATCAAAGCATCAGAGCGTGTGGATCGAAACCCAAGTTGATGCAGAAACGCTGCGATGCGATGGTACCAGGCGCGAGGAGCCTGCTTCAGCCCATATAATGAGCGCGAAAGCACGCACACATGATCTGGATGCACCGGATCAACGAACCTGGTGGGTTGCTGATAGAAAACCTGCTCCTGAAGATGACCATGAAGGAAGGCGTTGGAGACGTCCATCTGTTGTACGGGCCAGGCACGAGAGACCGCAAGCTGGAGGACAGTGCGGATCGTGCCTGGTTTAACAACCGGAGCGAAGGTGTCGGTGAAGTCAATGCCGACACATTGGCGGAAGCCACGAACCACCCAACGCGCCTTGTATCGGTCAAGAGTACCGTTAGGGTGGACTTTGTGCTTGAAGGCCCACCTCCCAGAGATCATGTTAGCTAGACGGGGACAAGGGACAAGCTGCCAAGTCCGGTTACGCTGCAACGCGTCAAATTCCTCCTACATTGCCGCAACCAGAGAGGATCGCGCAGGGCCGCCCGAACAATGGACGACAGGGGCGACAACACGGAGGTGAAGGCGATGCAGATGTACTCATTCGAAGCATACCGCGTGTTAGGACAGTGGATGCCCGCCCGAGCACGAGTGGTGGGACCAGCCGGCAGGGCAACCGCGAGTGGCGCAGACGGGGCGGCCGAAGGCGTCGATGCCGTGACGGAGGCAGTCACAGCACGCGCCGCGGGCGAGGCCTGCTCGGCAAGCGACGGAGGGGCCGCGGGCGAGGCCGGCAGCGCGAGCAAGGGCGGACCAGAGGAGGTCGACACCGATGATGGGCTCGCGGCGGTTCTAGGGATCACAACGTGTAGAATCGAGAGAGTGGTGTCTAGAGGGGGGGGGGGGTGAATAGACTACTAGCAGAAATTTAAAATCTAACCTTTTCCCAAGTTAATTGGTTGGCTGATTTTAACCATTTTAACAAATCTAGCAAGTCTAACATCCCTACACATGCATGTCTACAAGTACGACAGCGGAAAGTAAAGACATTGCATATGTAAGTAAAGAGGTGGGGTAGGAAGATCAGACGCAATAGGAGACACAAGGATTTTTCCCATGGTTCCGATAGGTGGTGCTATCATACATCCACGTTCATGGAGTCTTCAACCCACGGAGGGTAACGGCCGCGAGAGTCCATGAAGGGCTCTACCCACGGAGGGTTCCACGAAGAAGCAACCTTGACTATTCCATGCGGCTTCCATCCACGAAGGACTAGCCTCATTATGGGTAGATCTTCACGAAGTAGGCGATCTCCTTGCCCTTACAAATTTCTTGGTTCACTCCACAACAAGAAGTAGGAGGCTCCCAAGCAAAACCTAACCAATCTAGGAGGCACCACCCTCCAAAAGGTAATGGGCTCGGTAATGACGATGAACTCCTTGCTCTTGCGCTTCAAGATGATAGACTCCTCAACACACAATCACTCTCTCACAGATTTGGCTTGGTAGAAGAGATGGGATTGGTGGAAAGCAACTTGGGGAGGCTAGAAATCAAGATCCATATGGTTGGAGTGGAAGATCTTGACCTCAATACAAGGGTAGGTGGGTCTCTCTCATAAAACTGAGTAGGATAGGCATGAAATAGTTTTGAGTGCTTCTCTTTCGAGTGGGTGATGGTGAAGGAGTATATATAGGCATCCCCAAAAATCCAACCATTACACACAAAATGACCAACTCGATGACACCGATGTGTAAAATCTCGGTGGTACCAAAGTGACCAAAAGTGGCAACTTTTGATCTCGGAGGGACCGATATATGATTCTCGGTTGCACCGACAAGGTGACCAACGGTTAGATTTCACAAACTCGGTGACGCCGATTCACCATTCTCGGACGGACCGAAAATGAGAACTTGCATAACAGAACCTTGGCAACCCAACTCGGTGGCACCGAGAGCAGTGTCGGCTGCACCGCAGTGTTAGGGTTTGGCTGAGTCTGTCTAGGTTTTAAAATCGGTGGCACCGGAATAGGAATGTTGGTTGCACCGATTTTGCATATTTGGCTTAGGACAAACTTTGGTGGGAGAGTTTGTGGATGTTTTGGTGACTATCACTTGTGCACGTTTGAGCATATTGTCCATCATCAAAACTTTACCCCCTTTTAATAGTATTGGCTTTCCTATGGACCCAAAGTGATTTCTCACAAATGTAAAATGTAGATTCCTCTTTGCTTGAAGCTTGGCCAACCTATTTCCTTGAATCTTGGGGTAATTCCACAATCTCCTCAATCCTTTTGCCAACTCAACTCTCCATGGACTATTATCTAAAATACACTAGATAGAGGTGTTAGTCCAAGAGACAATGTATGTTGTCATGAATTATCAAAACCACCAAGGGAGCATGTTGTGCATTCAATCTCCCCCTTTTTGGCAATTGATGACAACATACGATCAAAGCTTCAATTAAAGATATGCATGGATGCAATGAAGACTTTGAGAAACACATGACTTAGATTTTCTCCCCCTAAATGTGTACAGTCCTTTAAAAAATAGTTGCTTTGGAATGCATGGACACACATATGGATGAAAGGTATGTAAGAGTCATGTGTATCTTGTCTATATGCATCAATATATGTGAATGAAATGTATAACCTTGATCAATACTTCACTCTTGCAAACAATATGTGCAAGAAACAAGAGATCATGTTGATCAAATATATGATGCATATACTTACCTTGAGTTCTTGAGCATTCTAGTAGTAGAGACACACTTGAGAAAACAATGTTAGGAAACACAAGAGTATCCTACCAATCAAAAGCAATAGAACTCAAATGATACCAAGATATGAAGAACATATAAAATATGATAATCCTTAAGATTGATATGTCTCCACCTTTAGCATTAATCTATTATATATTTTCTCCCCTTTGATATGAAAATGGTAGTACATCCTCTCCCCCTGAATCTCAGCATGTAGATTTTGGGATCGGATAGGGTGAGAAAAGGAATCCTTTCTTCACTTGAGACTTTTCTCCAAAAGTAGTTTTCTCCCCCTATATTGTTGTTCCTCTCCTTGATTATATAAGTGTGAACTTTTGATATTTTCTTGTCCCCCTAAATCATATCTCCCCCTTTGCATAAGCATGTAACTCTCCCTTTAGCATGAAGCTTTGCTATTCTCCCCCTTTGGCATAAAATACCAAAAAGGTTAAATTTGGGAGTAGTGACAGGGATCATTGACAAGGGAGGGATCCTGGAGATCAAGGGTCATTGAGGTAGGGTCCATTAAAAGACTAAGGGAATCATTGAATGTAACTTCTCTCCCTTTGGCAAATTTTAGTTTTCTTCTCCTTGGAGCTAGGGATCCTTGAATAAAGAATTTCTCCCCCGAAGTGTTGTTTGTTCTTCTCCCCCTAAAAATAATATATATATATACATATATTTAAGAAGGGGTTATCGAAAGAACAATAATATCACAAGAACGGAAACAAATAAACAATATCAAAGAAACACAGATTTTGAAAGAAAATCGGTGACTCCGGGATAAATAAATTGATGATATCGAGATTGTGTAGTATAGCTTATCTGCAAATGCGGTAGAACCGAGTTATTTATATCGGTGACTACGAATGATAAACCAAGTTTCTGTTTTCAGAGAGACAAACGGAATAGTTTCAAAAAGAAAAATGCGAAAGATTTACAAAGGACATCAAATATATATGATTTGAGTGGTTATGAGAGATCATGCAAATAGAGAGCAAACCACGCAAGATTCTTAACTAAATGATGGGCGGTGACTAGGTCACCTATATTAGAGTATATTGACTTAGGAGCCAAGCAAGAATGCTTGATCATAGGTCATACTCATCGTTTAAGCTCAAAATGGGGTTACCATTTTTCGATTAAGCATTTTGATGTCTTCTTATCACTTGAGTTGATTTAGCCCATGACTTGGAGTAAAGGCTTTTCAAGGATATGAGTACATACCATTGAATGATGTTGATGACGTTGCTTGTAGGTGAACTTGTTGAGGATGCTCGAGGTTGATGAAGATCATCTTGAATTTGGAGCAATCCTTGTCGTTCCAGTACACTCATCACCTACAAAGGTTAGTCATGCAAGGAAGAACAATTGATATATCCAATTGACATGATACTACTTAATATTTTGCAACTACGATCAAGTATATGTTTTTGTTGTCTTCTTCCTTCCATCATCAAGAGGGGTTGTGGATACTTGGTAATGACAAGATTGCTTATGATTGGAGTTGATGGCAATCTTGTGGAATGAAGTTCTTCCAAGTACCTACAAAAGGTTAGATGCAATACAAGGGAGCATAGAATTCCATGGCATGTGATAACGTGTTACGGGAACATGGAGATAACAAGAAAGCTCATGCCCTTGCTTGCAACCGAGTGAGTCTATCTCAAGTTTGAAGCATCAATGATGTTCAACTCACTCCTCAAATGACAAAATGTTTTCCTAGCAAGTGGCTTGGTGAAGATATCGACCAATTGTTTGTTAGTATGAACATGCTTAAGATTGATATCTCCTTTGGCAACGTGATCACAAATGAAGTGATGTCGAACTTGAATATGTTTGGTTTGAGAATGTTGCATAGGATTATGTCCAATTTTAATAGCAATTTCATTGTCGCAAAATAATGGAACATTTTTAACATTAATTCCATAATCCTTAAGCGTTTGTGTCATCCATAGTAATTGTGCGCAACAAGATCCAGCAGCAATATACTCAGCTTCGGCAGTAGATAGAGATATCGAGTTTTGTTTCTTGGAGGACCAAGACACAAGAGATCTACCTAAAAATCGACAAGTACCCGAGGTGGATTTTCTACCAACCTTGTCACTGGCATAGTCCGAATCGGAATAGCCAACAAGATTAAAAGAAGATCCCTTGGGATACCAAAGGTCAAAGTTTGGTGTTTGTATCAAGTACCTCATAATATGTTTCACAGACAAAAGATGACACTCTTTAGGTGCAGCTTGATATCTAGCACGCATGCAAACACTAAGCATAATATTGGGACGAGATGCACACAGATATAACAATGAATCAATCATAGATTGATAAACCTTTTGATCAACCGGTTCATCCTCCCTGGTAAGGTCAAACATGTCCACTAGTGGGCATAGGAGTTTTCAAACCTTTGCAATCCTGCATGTTGAACTTATTGATCAAGTCCTTGGTATACTTAGTTTGAGAGATGAAAGTTCCTTCTCTTGATTGCTTGATTTGCAATCCAAGAAAGAATTTCAGCTCACACATCATAGACATCTCATACTTCTCGGACATCAACCTTCCAAATCTTTCACTAAATTGAGGGTTAGTGGAACCAAAGATAATATCATCCACATAGATTTGACACACAAATAATTCTCCATTAACTCTCTTAGTGAACAAGGTTGCATCAATTTTACCAATTTCAAAACCTTTTTCGATGAGAAACTTCGTTAAGCATTTATACCAAGCACAAGGGGCTTGCTTAAGACCATAAAGAGCTTCGCGAAGCTTGTAAACATGATTAGGTTTCTTAGGATTCACAAAACCGGGTGGTTGCTTAAAATAAACTTCTTCCTCAATTTCACCATTTAAAAACGCACTTTTGATGTCCATTTGATAAAGCGTGATATCATGGTGATTAGCATAAGCAAGAAGAATACGAATAGTTTCAAGTCTAGAGACGGGGGCATAAGTCTCACCGTAGTCCATAACTTCGACTTGCGTATATCCTTGGGCTATGAGACGAGTCTTGTTGCGCACGAGTTGACCATCTTCGTCTTGTTTGTTCCGAAACACCCATTTGGTTCCGATGATGTTGTGCTCATCTTCGGGCTTCTCCACGAGTGTCCACACTTCATTCCTCTCAAAGTTGTGTAGCTCTTCTGCATTGCGTTCACCCAATCCGCGTCTTCAAGAGCTTGTTCTACCTTTAAAGGCTCAATGCTAGAGATGAAAGAATAATGCTCATAAAAGTTAGCTAGAGGGGTTTTAGAGCGAGTGATTCTCCCTGTTTGTATATCACCAAAGGTTTGGTTTAAGGGATGGTTCTTGGTCACTTGAGCTCGAACTCGGGTCAGCTTCCGATTGTTGGATGGTGGAGCTTCTTCTTCTTCATCATCATCTCGTTCATCTTTGTTGTTGTTGAAGGTTTCGTTCCCTTGAGGTGGTGGTGAAGGTGGTTGTGGTGGATCTTCAATATGCACTTCCTCTTCTTCATCATCTCGTCGTGTAGAGATCGTGGATGCCTCCATGTCGTGTTGAGGTTCACCTTGACGTGAAGTGGGGGCTTCCACTTGAGTTGATGAAGTACTTTCCTTCACCTCTATGGGACGAATCTTGCCGATGGGTAGATCTAGAACGGCTTCCGAAGGATCCTTACCACCTACATCATTTGGCAATTGTTTGACTTGCGAACCATTAGATTCATCAAACTTCACATCTACCGTCTCTTCAACTTTTCGAGTGAAGTTGTTGTAGACACGGTAAGTGTGAGAGTTCGATCCGTAACCAAGTAGGAATCCTTCATGAGATTTAGGAGCAAATTTAGTACGGGATGCTTATCAAGAATGTAGCACTTTGAGCCAAATACCGGAAAGTATCCGACTTGGTGTTTGTTACCAATGAGTAGCTCGTATGCCATTTTACCGAGAAGCTTGTGCAAGTAAAGTCGGTTTATGGCATGACACGCTGTTTCAACGGCTTCTGCCCAAAAGTGTCTTGGCGTCTTGTATTCATCAAGCATCGTTATTGCCATCTCAGTGAGCGTTCGGTTCTTCCTCTCAACAACTCCATTTTGTTGAGGTGTGTACGTAGCCAAGAACTCATGTGAGACACCTTCTTCGTCAAGAAAGGTATCCACATGGGTGTTCTTGAACTCCGATCCGTTATCGCTCCGAACCTTCTTGATCTTCACTTCAAACTGATTTTGCGCTTTGCGAGCGAAGTTCTTGAAGATCTTTTGAACCTGCAACTTATCATCAAGAAAGAATACCCACGTAAATCTGGAAAAATCATCAATTATAACTAGACCATAGGAATCTCCACTGAGACTCTTGTAAGCATTGGGACAAAAAAGATCCATGTGAAGTAACTCGAGTGGTCCCCTAGTAGTCATGATATTCTTAACGGGATGACTTCCACCTACTTGCTTTCCATCTTGACAAGCACTACAAAATCTATCTTTGTCAAATATAACATCTTTAACTCCAAGTATATGATCACCTTTGATTAGCTTATCTAGATTTCGCATGCCTACACGTCCAAGTCTTCTATACCAAAGCCAACCTTTAGAAGATTTTGCAATTAAACAAGTGTGAGGTTTGGATCTTTTAGTGAAATCAACAATGTATTGATCATCTTTACGGAAACTGGTGAAGACCATTTTATGATTATCTTGACGAAACACTTGGCAATCTACTTTCGTGAATAAAACATTGAAACCGAAGTCGGCAAGCCTAGATACAGAAAGAAGATTGTAGCCAAGGGATTCAACAAGCATAACATTTTGAATAGAGCTATCATGGGATATGGCCACCTTACCAAGGCCAAGTACCTTACCCTTAGAGAAGTCTCCAAAGGTCACGTACCGTCGAGGACCTTGATTAGGCATGATCTCGTGGAACATGTCTTTATCACTAGTCATATGATCCGTACATCCGCTGTCAAGAATCCACTCTTTTCCTCCGGACATGTAATCCTTAAAGTTTGCCACGAGGCTCAGATTCTTCATGATCTTCTCGTGCTTTATGTCGGACAACTCATCTTCTTCATAGTAGCGATGTTCACATTGTCATCATCAAGTGGGAAATCCTCGCCATAAAGAACACGAGATTCGTTAGAATAGTGATCATGACAATGTTCAAGTTTATGAATGCGAATGGATTCAAAGATAATGTTGTTGATAGTGGTGACATCTCCTTTAGCACGCATAAGATCACGGAGCTCAAATAGGCATTTATCAAAGTTTGGATCACTAGGCTTCATTTTGTGAAAAGCAATGGTTTTATGAAGAATTTCATCAAGATTTCCTAAGGAAAGATTTGGATATCGTTTCTCAAAATCAGTCCATAAGGTATAGACACATGCAAAGTTCTTCAATTGAGAAAGCACGAACCTTGGTAAACCTCTAACAATAAGATTGACAATTCTTAAGTTACAAAGCATGTTAATTTCCTCTTCGTGCGTGGGATGCAATTCATCAATAGGGAGCACATAAGGGTTTTCAATATATTTTCTCAAACGGAATCTAATAAATAGATCAATCACGCCATTCTTCCATTGACTATAGTACTCTCCATCAAGAATGAGCACTCTACAACTTAAGCTCTCTACTCTAGACACATCCATCTTCCTCCACGGTGATTAAACCGAAGCAATAGAGACCAAAGCTCTGATACCACTTGTAGGATCGAGAGAGGGATGTCTAGGGGGGGGGGTAAATAGACTACTAGCAGAAATTTAAAACCTAACCTTTTCCCAAGTTAAATGGTTGGCTGATTTTAACTATTTTAACAAATCTAGCAAGTCTAACAACCCTACACATGCATATCTACAAGTATGGCAGCAGAAAGTAAAGACATTGCACATGTAAGTAAAGAGATGGGGTAGGAAGATCAAACGCAATAGGAGACGCAAGGATTTTTCCCGTGGTTCCGATAGGTCATGCTATCGTACATCCACGTTCATGGAGTCTTCAACCCACGGAGGGTAATGGGCATGAGAGTCCACGGAGGGCTCTACCCACGGAGGGTTCCACGAAGTAGCAACCTTGACTATTCCATGCGGCTTCCGTCCACGAAGGACTGGCCTCACTATGGGTAGATCTTCACGAAGTAGGCGATCTCCTTGCCCTTACAAACTTCTTGGTTCACTCCACAACATGAAGTAGGAGGCTCCCAAGCGACACCTAACCAATCTAGGAGGCACCACCCTCAAAAGGTAATAGGTTCGGTAATGACGATGAACTCCTTTCTCTTGTGCTTCAAGATGATAGACTCCTCAACACACAATCACTCTCTCACAGATTTGGCTTGGTAGAAGAGATGGGATTGGTGGAAAGAAACTTGGGGAGGCTAGAAATCAAGATCCATATGGTTGGAGTGGAAGATCTTGACCTCAGCACAAGGGTAGGTGGTTCTCTCTCAGAAAACTGAGTAGGATAGGTATGGAATAGTTCTGAGTGCTTCTCTTTCGAGTGGGTGGTGGTGAAGGGGTATATATAGGCATCCCCAAAAATCCAACCGTTACACACAAAATGACCAAGTCGGTGACACCGATGTGTAAATCTCGGTGGTACCGAAGTGACCAAAAGTGGAAACTTTTGAATCTTGGACCAACATACGATTCTTGACACCGACAAGGTGACCAACGGTTAGATTTGACAAACTCGGTGACGCCGATTCACCATTCTCGGACAGACCGAAAATGAGAACTTGCGTAATAGAATCTTGGCAACCCAACTCGGTGGCACCAAGAGCAGTGTCGACTGCGCCGAAGTGTTAGGGTTTTGCTGAGTCTGTCTAGGTTTTAAAATCGGTGGCACCGAAATAGGAATGTTGGTTGCACTATTTTTGCATATTTGGCTTAGGACAGACTTTGGTGGGAGAGTTTATGGATGTTTTGGTGACTATCACTTGTGCACATTTGAGCATATTGTCCATCATCAAAACTTTACCCATTTTTAATAGTATTGGGTTTCCTATGGACTCAAAGTGATTTCTCACAAATGTAAAATGTAGACTCCTCTTTGCTTGAAGCTTGGCCAACCTATTTCCTTGAATCTTGGGGTAATTCCACAATCTCCTCAATCCTTTTGCCAACTCAACTCTCCATGGACTATTTATATGAAATACACTAGATAGAGGTGTTAGTCCAAGAGACAATGTATGTTGTCATGAATTATCAAAACCACCAAGGGAGCATGTTGTGCATTCACAATGCCCGAGCCGGGGTGCGCCGTGGCAGGAGGGCTGGGGTGGACCTCAAAGCCGGGTGGCGGGCCAATGGTCGCACGCGCATGCCCGGGGTGATGAGTCAGCGGCCCGGCGCCATCAGAGGCCGCCGACGAGGGAGCAGTCAGAGGCACCTGCTGAAAGGGAGACACAAACTCGTCAAAGTAAACATGTCGGGAGGTGTACACGCGATGGGAGACTGGATCATAGCAGCAGTATCCTTTGGAGTTGGGAGGGTAATCGATGAAGATGCAGGCAACAGAGCGTGAAGCGAGTTTGTGAGGTGCAATGTCGATGTTGCTGGGATAGCAGAGGCACCCAAAATACGCAAGCCATCATAGGAGGGCAACTACCGAAGAGAAGGTGATAGGGCACGTAATTCCAGCGCGACCGACATGAACGGAGATTCAGAAGGAGTGACGCGGAGGTGAGGGCATCCGGCCAGAAGCGAGGAGGCATGTTGGCATGAAAGAGGAGGGTGCGATCGCAGTCGTCGAGAGTGCGTAGAACACGTTCAGCGCGACCATTTTGCTGTGATGTATACGGGCATGTGAGACGAAAAACCGTGCCATGGTGTGCGAGAAAAGTACGGAATGCAAGATTGTCGAACTCTTTTCCATTGTTAGTCTGAAGAGCGAGAATGGGGCGCCCAAACTGTGTGCGGACATAGGAGTAAAAAGCCAACAAAGTGGAGAGTGCATCCGATTTCCGTCGTAAAGGAAAAGTCCACACATAATGGGAGTAATCATCAAGAATAACGAGATAGTAGACATAACCCGAATTACTAGGAACTGGAGAGGTCCACACATCACTATGGATCAACTCAAAGGAAAAGACGCAATGGTGGCTGAATTATTAAAAGGCAGGCGAACATGTTTGCCGACATGACATGCATGACAAGTGTGATCCTCTACTTTATTACAATAAAAACTGAAACTCCTAAGAATATGATAGAGAGTGACGGGGTTGGGATGACTGAGACGAGCGTGCCAAAGGTCGACGCCGGCCGAGAGAGCAATTGGAGCGGCGGTGGTGGAGGACTTCAGGTGGACCGAATAGAGATCGTCGTCGGGACTATCACATCGCTGGAGTACCATCGTGGTTCGAGCGTCCTTGACACAAAAACCAAAGCCGTCAAACTCAACAGTTATAGGATTTTCATGAGCAAGATAACGAACGAAAACAAGATTCTTAATGAGGTCAGGAGAAACAAGAACGTTAGACATAGTGAGTGTCGTGGATGAAGAAGGAAACGAAGTGCGCCCGACATGTGTGATCGGGGGGGAGGAGCCATCGCTGACAGTGATGTGGGTGGAAGTGTTGATGGGAGAGAAAGAGGTGAGGTTACCCGGATGAGCGAACATGTGGGTAGTAGCACCGGTATCCATGTACCAGTCACCGCCACTAGGATAGTTGTTGCGCGAAGGGACGGAGTGCAGCACAGCAAGGAGTGCCGGATCCCATGGCGGTGGAGGTAGGGCCGAAGGTGGTGATGGAGATGCCATACCGTAAGCGCCGGTCATCTGTGGCGGTGGAGGAGTCGGGAACCCTCTATAGGCGGCCGGCTCAGCAAGGTAGGCCTGATGAGCCGACGGGCATGGGGCGGGCATGGTCGGTGCCGGGGCCCAAGGAACCGACATGGTGTAGGCATGAGCAACATCCGTCCATGGGTTGTAGCCGCCCATCCAGGGCGGGGGTGGCTGCTGCGCATGTTGCTGTTGCTCGGGGGCGCCGCCCTGCTGCTGCTGGCAACCGCCGCGCAGACCGCCCCGTTTGTGACCAGCGGGAGCGGGCGTTGGTGGGGCTAGAGGTGCGCCAAACGATGCGGGTGGCGTCAGGAGCGGGGGAGGCTGTTGTGGCGGGGGGACCCGCTGCTGTTGAGGAGCGGTGGTGGACAGTGGGGGACCGTCGTAGGTTGGTGCTGGTGTCTAGGGCAACATGCATGGCCCGACTCTTCACCTGCTTCATCCGGCGCTCCTCCAACCGGAGATAGGCCACGAACTTGGCGAAGGATGGCTCGGTGATGAGGGAAAGATTCGCCGCGACGTTACCGAAGTTCTCGTTGAGACCGACGGTGAGTGTGCTGAGGAGGGTATCATCATCGATCTCCGCACCAATATCAGGGAGCTCGTCAGCAAGGGTCTTGAGATGAAGGCAATATTCGTCGACGGAGGAGTTGTCTTGGTGGCACCCAAAAAACTCTTGCTGCAAGAACCAGCGTTGGAGGCGATTGTCGGTGAAGAGCCCGTTTAGCTTGGTCCAAACCGCACAAGCGTCGTCACCGTCATGCACGACCGTGTGAAACAGATCGGGCGAGAAGGTGAGGAAGAACCAGCGGATGAGGGTGGCGTCGATGGTGGACCACTCATGGTGCGCAGGCACAATGCCGGAGTCAACGGACCCGTCCACATGATCAAGGAGATTGTATTCCCGAAACACAAGGGAGAAATAAGTCTTCCATGCATAGTAGGAGGAATCCGTCTAAGTAAGACGAACTGGAACACGATCGTGGATGTTGAGGTTGCGGATGTCGGCAACGTCGGGAGGGTTGGCGTCGGTGAAGGGGTTGGAGCCGGAGGAGGTGACAGAAGACATGGCGGCGGCGACGACGCTAGATGGCGCGGCGATGGCGGCTAGGGTTTGTGGCAGCGACGGCGCTAGGATGGCGCGGCGGCGATGACAGAGGGAAAGACGGCGACGCGAGGAGGCGTGGAGGTGGCGGCGCAGAGGGATGGGCACAGCGGCGACTGATGGGTGATGCGGCAGCGGCGGCGTGGAAGGGAGGGCTCAGCGGCGGCGGCGAGCGAAAGGTAGGGTTAGATTCTAAAAACTGATACCATGTATGGTGATGAAATTGCACGATGTATTGATCAGGTGCAACCGCACGTATATATGATGTACAAGGTGGGCCACAACCTCAACTATACAAGACCAGAAAGTAGGCCCAAACCCAAACACAACATATACACTCAACAATAGATATTAGGCATCTCCACAAAATGATCAAAGAGGTACTCTTCAGAGCCGTGGGAAGAATCACCAACAAAATGACACATGAGCTCGTCGCTCTAGCCAGGAGACAAGGAGATTACTTCTCTTTTGACGATGTTCCCCTGTCTAAGAAGTATCCTCATGGATGGTTATACTAATTCTTTTACGTATCCTATATACCTAAGAGATTCATCCCCACTAACCTATTTATCTAGACATGCAGCCCATCCACATCATCAACCATGCCAACTCAGCACAAATAGTTCTCACCTTTGTCATGTCAACAAATCATCGAGAGAGAGAAAATAACGCCTGGTTCGACGGCAAACAAACTACCCTTTCGTTTCCGCTTCTCCCTTCCCTAACTGAAGAGTAAATTTACCACACAACTGCATCCAATACTTCAACCCTCCACGAGAGTGACCCGGGAGGCACAGCGACACAGTGACACTGCCGAATTTGAGCGACCCCAGCAATCCAAGAATGACATCTGATGTGACACCGATGAGCCAACAATGATATCGGCGGCGTTGCCCTGACCCCTCTTCCCTTCGTCCCCATCGGTGGCGCCATGTGTGTCCTCGGCGTGCCACCACGTGACCACCTGTGCACGATGCCGCTCCAGCGACCGTGGCTAACCGTGTTTCCGTTCTTCCACCAATCAATCTATGTCTTACAGGGAGAGGCCACTCCCGTGGGCGACATGTGATCACTGCAAGTCAACCTAGACCAGCAATTGGAGAGCCCCGCAGGTTCCGTCGGCCCATGCCCCACACCTCGGCATCGTGGTGAGCCACAAGCGCTATCGTCGGTATCCTCGCACAACAGCACCGGCACCAAAGGTGGTCTCTCCATCCTTTCTATCTCCCAGATGTAAGTTAGTTTTTTTAGTCAATGCCCTTCTATAGTTAGCCTGGGTAGCCCGCTCTGATTCGTGGGTGGTATGATGAAGTATTTAGAAGAAAGCACTATTCTGTCTCCAGCCACTTGCTCGGTGGCAGCAAGTCCGGTCTCCAACACTGCCGGCAACCATTTGTCGAAACACGATGGATTCATGGTCACCTCTACAATCCGGTTGGTTTTGATTGGAATCACTAGATGATGAAAAATTCTCTTTATCTGTTTCCTTTATTGTTCTTGAAGAAAATAATAAAAAGGAAGCTTATCATTTACAACGGGCTACTACAATCCTGCATCTCTCTAACTTATTAGTTTACTATGATTTTTTTGGGTATTTCTATTGCTTTCCGTTGATGTTTTGCAGAATCACGACATATGTGACCGTGCTATTTACTTTCAGGTATGTTTTTGCCTACAGTATTCCACTGTGATGACATGAGACTGATCTAATAACCGACCGATACCAATGTGTAATTGACATTTTCGTTCTTCTACTGCAGGGTACACAACCGAAGGATTTGTTTTTGATGCTAGGCAGTCCGGAGTCTCCCTGTTGACAATTACATGCATTGCATGCAAAATAAGGAGGCAATGAGCTCTAATTATTATGATTAGTTTAGTGTTTTCTTTCTCCTTTCAAACTGAGCATACATGATCACTACTCTAGGGAATTTTCTGCCCCGTCATTGTTTCATACGCTTGCACGTCACAAGTACAAACTGGATTTAGTATTTAGCAGTGGCTACACTTATTAAGTATGATAATTTTGTATACTAATTTAATTTCTAGACTTATGGACTTTAATTAGTTCGATGCAAAAAGGTTTCTTAATTCCTTTAACTCATTGTAGGTGCTTGATGATTTGCCTCTTCTGTGAAAATAAGTTCAGTGCGCATCAAAGCGAGGTCAGACATGAAACCCATATTTTGCCTAGAATATAATTGTTCATGCAAAAGCATAGTATATTCTATGGGCCTTTATTTGATTACATGATTTTTACTACAGTTTGATGAGAGCAAAATTCTAATCCATATCATATCTGCTATGTATACCTCGGTATGATTCCACCCTTTTGGTTATTAAATACTACCTCTGTCCTGGTTTATTGGCCCCCTTCATATTTTGTGCCAAATTTTTATCATAGATTTAACTAGGAAAATATTTATGCATATCATCAAAAGTTATATCGTTGGATTCGTATTTGAACATAGTTCCCGATGATATAATTTCTCGTATGTATAAATTGTATTTTATTTGTTAAAAACATGGTAAAAACGCGACCCTCAAGACAAGGGGGACAAATAAATACGAAGTTAGTATCTATTTCCACTTATCCAGTTATCACGATGCTCCTAATTCTTTTGGTTGATTTTTTTACTCCATCGATGGTGCTCAATTCAAAGTACCATTGTGAATAATTCTTTTAGATTATGAGTTACATGTTAATCGATTGGTGGTTCAAGTGTGACTTTCAAAGAAATCCATCTATTAACAAGATCGATGGAAAATTGTATATTTGCATTTGATTTACATGATGTGTAGACTTTTCCTTTGTGAAATTGGGTCTTTTATTAATTATTTGCACCATATAAAGGTGACACAACCACCAAAATGTTCAGTCCATGCAATTGCCTTATCATTCACATTTCAGCATAACAGAGTGGTATATGTTTTGTTTTCATATTTTGCTGCTGCTATTACTGTTTCGTTTTTGTTTCATGAAATTTGGTCATGCCGAGTAAGTAGGGATTTATAAATGCCAAATGGTTTCATACACCCAAGCCATCGCCTTAACGTATCTATTTACTCTTTCGTGCATATTCCTTTTAGATGTGTAATAGTATACTTATAATCAAATGATATGTTTTCAGATTTTAAAATGTATCTTTGTTGTTCCCCAAATGGCTGATACATTACAGTTTACAGGCTCCTTGGTGTTGTTGTTTGTTCAGTTGAATGCTTAACTTGACTACACCCTCTGTTTACATTCGTGTCTCATGCATACTCCTCCTAGAGGCATGGGAGGTGAAGCTGTGACGTGTTTCTGGTTTGGCGATAGATGTTATCATTTTATTGTTTATCTAATCTGGTTCTGATTTGATATAGCAGCAAGAATAGTAACGATGTTCAGTTTCCAAGCATCCATGTGTAATTATAATCAAACAATCTTATATACGGCTAAGCACTTTGATGTTATTTATTTAAACACATATCTTCACTTACTGATGTAAGAATGAACTTTTTATGTTCAGAATTATACTACATGATTGTTCAAGTGTTGATAACAATCCTAGCCTAAAAGGTTTGCCCTTGCTGACATGATCAAGTATAGCCAGTTCTGATCATGTGTCTGTTTAATTAGTCTACGCTGAGTGTCGACCTATATTAATAATATTTAGTAAAATGGACTATACTTTTTCCTACTCACGAACCATGCCATTCTGTAGACCTTTGGTTATACTGATCATGGTTGACGCTCCAAGCTAATACCTGCTCTTGCGCATTAGCATCAAAAGGCTCATGGTTTAGCATGGATTTTTTACCCTCATGCACTTCGAATATACAACCAAGTTATATTACATTATTCTAAGAAAAATCTTACCAAACTATATCTTTCTTCTTTTCATGTTAGCAATGCGCTATAATTAAGCAAATATGAAGGTACTTTGCAATACACTAATTTTCCTGACTTCTCATGATACCATAAAGTCGGTAAAATTAGGATATTGTAATCTCCATATTGTTTCGTTTCATTCATTCCCATTCCATAAATCCTTCTTGCAATACTATAAATTCCCGTAACAACGCGCAGGGTATCATCTAGTTATGTAATGTGTGGCTGGGTTGTTCCTAAAAGAAAAAAGAAAAGAAAGAAGTTACCCGGGAGGGCACTATAGCCAGTCAATGGCCGTGACGGCACGAATGCATTTGCTTTAGATTAAGAAAGGAACACGATGATTACCATGCACACATGCATGTCTGCGAAGCATCATTGCTTCATGCTATGGACATTCACTAGCCGTTAGAATCTTCGGAACGCTCTCACCAAGCGCCCTTGCGAAAACATATTGATAATATTCTTTTGTTTCCATGCTTCCTAGCAACAACGCAACATCATAAGTTACTATGTTAAAGTGGAAAGTATTTGCCTTTTCTTTTTCTTTTTTGATTTTTTAAGAGTTTATCGTTCAATTATGTGAATAACATGAACAGTGCTAGCCGACACTAATGGCACGTGAATAGCAATTATCGTGTGAATACTGTCCTTTGTGTGAGCATTGCTTCCGCAGAAAAATGCACTTACTGTTAGAAAAACTGAAATTATTTTACACATCATTTCTATCCCCCTCCTCCACCCTCACGGCCTTATATAAAGAATTATGATTTAAATCTTTTCTACACATCATTTCTCTTCGCCGGCAAACAGATGCAAAGCGGTCACGATCGTCTACCGATCCTTCTAGTGGTATTTTTGGCGAGGCACAAAACAGTAAACTGGGACAGTATATTTGCAAGAACAGTAACATGTGGGAAAAATAAATTCTTGATCGAAGATTGTCCATCTTTACCCTACAACATTAGTGAACAATGCACCAATAACAATTACCCGAACAAAAATCGGACCAGTATGCAAACAAACCCAGAACTGCTAACTGGAAAAATAGCCCAAATAAACCAAAACAACAAAATCGAATAACCCAAACAATAAAACCGGTGCAACGAAACAACACATGAATAAACCGAAAACAGTAACCCACCTGAACCATAACCGAAACAGTAACCGAATTATAACCTAGAGCAACACATCTGAATAAACCAGGACAATAAAAACATTAAACCAGCATTATGCATTCACATGAACAATAGTCTAGAAGGAAAGAAAAAACAATGGGACTCCTCCCTTGACTCGGAACAGCAAAACCAGTGAACAGAACAATACCTAAATATACCAAAAACACCAACCCATTTAAACCATAAACCGAAACCGGATTGTAACCCATAGCAATACACCCGAATAAACCGTGACAATAAAAATATGCATTCAAGTGAACAGTAATCCGGAAGAAATGCCAGGAAAAACATCCCTAAAAAGATAAGAGCCCATTTCCCTTGGTGTGTTCACCTCGACAAGGAGAATAACCGATGTGGTTGCCGTCATCTACCTTACCTTCTCCTTCCCTATGGCCAACCAAATCGACGCTTTAACGACAGTGCGGTCACTAAAGCCCTCTTTAACCATAATGCGGCTATTGAGGTCACCTATACAATGCATCCCATCACGGCAGTCTATAAGCTGCCAGCGAGAAGAGGAAACATGAAAATAAAAATGGTCACTCGACCAACCTCTTCACTCTACTCCCTAATATGTTTCTTTGACCAATTCAAAGATAATGAGAAAAATACAAGAAAGTGAATCATCCGTGGAAGGTGGTATTTTCACAAAAAACTACTGTAGAACCAGTTATTCCTCATTCGCAAAATTTCCCGAAATATGGATATACCACTTATCCTATATCAGTTTGAAAAACGCGTAGGATTGAACGTCATATTATCAAATTAGCCATTTATACAAAGTGCGTTAAAATAGGCTCTCCTCCAATTACAATCCACTTTTACACCGCAACAAATTTGGGGTTCAAATTACTAACAAAATTTCAAATTTTAATTTTATTGGATAAATCCATGTTAGAGAGAGAATGAAAGAGTGTTGACTAGAAACTAGATATGAAATGTAGGTGAAAAGGATGCATAAACTGGAAAAGAAACATTCCCCTACTATAGGGTCTACACATTGGTAACAATCCATTCGATCTCAATGTTCATCAAACATGCCGTACGAGAATGAATCCAAATACATATTACTACTGCGTCTATTACATTTGTTTTATTTACTAAAGGAGAAAATGTGTGCTTATGAGAAAATATTAATAGGCCAGCCGTTTACTTATCGTTAAATAATTTAATGTTTGTTTGGTGCCCACGCATATCATGGGGGTAAAGATAGAATTTGTGTTCTTCGTTTTACTTCATTTTCTCATGTAATATATGTTGCTTACCTGCTTATTTCGGTATAATACAGATGGAATCAATCACGGGCGTGACATACGTCATGCTTCTTCGACGCTAGTATTACTCAAACAAAGTGTCCTAGTCAGTTGGTTTGCTTCGGACCTCCTGTGAGTTTTTGATAAGAGAGTCTACAGGCCTGCTAGTTAGGCAGCGTCCAATTAACCAACGCTTTTTAGAGAGTCTTTCAAGGGTCAACTGAAGTGGGGTGAGAGCGCGTCCCTTGACACAGTCTCAACTGCCGACACATGTCGCACTCCAGGTGTTTTTTGTTTTTTCAAATTTTCTTCATGCATTTTCTGCTTTGTAGAAGGTTTTATCGCCTTTTTGGATTTCATCCTTTTTTCTTAGCTCTTGAACAAAAAAACGCGTTAAAAACACGTTTTTTTGTTTTCGTGGAAGACACGGATTTGCTTTCGCGAAAAGCACGGTCGTGCCTCTCAAAAACGAAAAAAAATATTTTTTACTTTGGCGAGAGGCATAGATTTGTTTTCGTGAGAGACACGAATTTGCTTTCGCGAAGAAACGGTCATGCCCCTTGAAAACAGGAGAAAATGCTGCGAGAGACATGGATTTGCTTTCACTAGAGGCACGGACGTGCCTCTCGAAAAAGAAAAAACAATTTTCTTTTTCTTCTACAAGAGGCACATATTGCTTTCCGTTGCCTCTTGAAAGGGGAAAAGCGTGTTTTTTCCTTTCGCGGAATGCATGGATTTTGCTCTTACAAGAGGCACATATTTGCTTTCGCGAGAGGCACGCCCATGCCTTCCAAAAACGTAAGAAAACGTGTTTTCATTTTTTTCCTTCCGTGAGAGGCACATGTTTGCTTCTAGTGGAGGGCACGGATTTGCTTTCGCGAGAGGCACAATCGTGCCTCTTCCGGAAAGGAAAAGAACATGCTTCTCGTTTGTTTGTTTGGTTTGGGTTTTTAAGTAAAAAATCGTCAAAATCTATTAACATGAGATCTAGTTTGTAAAATCTCGATGCGCGAAATCCAACGATGAAAACGGTTCAAGATTTGAACGCATGGTTTAAGAGATAAAACGTTCGAATAAACGAATCTACGAAAAAAAGAAAAACTCTCAGATTGTGATAAGTGGTACTCATGTAGTGTCCCACTTGTCACAACCTAGGGAGGTGGAAGTAACCTTTGCAAAGATTTCTCCTTAATTAGTGATTTCACTACTAATTATGGCGTGGGCCGTTGATCGAAGATGTTGACTCCGCGTGAAGTTGTCGAGCAATCGCATAGGCATTCACAAGCGAGGGATGAGTCAGGCCGGCCCGTTCAACGCTTCAACGATCTAGGTTCTAAGAACCTTCTAGGAGGTTCATAGCTGGTTTTTTCCGGTTTTAGGAACCTTTTAGGACGTTCCAAAACCAGGTTTTTTGTTTCTATTTTTTATCCTTCTTTCTTTTTCCCTGTTCTTTTCTCCTTTTCATCTTCATTTTCATTTTTTAATTTTATTATGTTCCAAAAAAAATGTTTGTTTGTTTTCAAAATTGTTCGTAATTTTCCAAAATGTTCGTGTTTTAAGGTTTATTCAACAGTTTCAAAAAATATTTATATTAAAAATTGCTTAGGTTTTCAAATTTGTTCGGTAGTTTTAAAAACTATTCATGTACTCAAAATATGTTCACATTTTTACGAAAATTGTTCGCAATTTTTTTAAAACATGTTCCCTTATTCAAATTTGTTCGGGAGTTTTTGTTCGCGTCTTTCAATTTTGTTAATATTTTAAAAAATTTGTATATATTCAAAAAAAAGGTTCGTCATTTTCGTAATATATTCATGTATTTAGAAATATTTTGGGTGAAAAGTGGTCATGTTTCATTAAAAATTCATTTTACAAAACGTCAGAATTTTTATAAACATGAACATTTTTACAAAAAGTGAAAAAAAATTGAACGTTTTTTTTCAAATACAAACAAGATCATTTTTGTATTTTTTTTAAAAAGGAAAAGACAAAATTTTTTGAATTTGTGAAAAAAATTCAGGTTTGAGAACTTTTTTTTGGAATTTTGAACAAAAAATTCTGAAACACGAGAAGATTAATAAAAGAAAAAGGAAATGTCTGGATCTGCCTTGGTACTGGTTCTTATACGCTTGCACTGCTATGTAGTCACTAGCAAACACTATCTACATTGGCTTTTGCACGAAAAGCTTCTTTGCAAGAGGTCTCTTGTTCGATCCTAGGTTATGTTTTTTTTGTTAATTTATAGTCCCTACAAGGGATGATCACTGGCACATCAGCTCGCTTCAATCGTTCGCGAGTGGGCAGGCCCGGTCGGTCCGCCTGTGTGTTTGTCCGCCAGTCTCCCGCAATAAGTGGCAGATAGGAGCTCCCGACTCCTCGGGCAGATCAAGGGCTTGAGTTTCACCTCGTTTTGTTAATCAGGTTAAAAATCAATTTTTTGAGGAGCTAGGTACACTTCGGGCCGACCCAATTAGCTCTTTCGAAGCCCCCCCTCCCCCCCCCCACACTTCTGTTTTTGTTCTATCCCTCATTTTCGTTTTTCTCTCTTTTCTCTTTAACTTTTAAGTTTCATTTTTCTTTTTTTAAGACTTTACAAATTCATGACACTTAGAAAAATTATGAACATTTTCTGAATTCCGAACCTTGTTCTGAAATCATTAACATTTTTTCAATTTAGTAACATTCTTTACATATTTCTGAATAGTTTTTGAATTCATTTTTTAAAATCGCGTGTATTTTATGAAAATCGTGAAATGTTTTTGAACTGACGAACATTATTTTGATCCGATGAAGTTTTTTTTAATCCAGCAATAGTTTTTTAATCGATTAACAATTTTGAGAAATCATGATCACAATTTTAGATCATCCAATGTTGAGGGGGGAACCTTCAGATTTCTTGAGAGTTTTTTTAAGTCTTTCAAGAGCATCATATTCTTTTGTTAACACTTGATTTTTCTCCATCTGTTCGACCAACAAACCTTTAGATTTCCTGAGAGACTTTTCAAGTCTTTCAACAACATTTTATTGCGATTTGGCCGTTTGAACAAGGTTATCACAGACTACATTCTTTGAAGAGAATGCATCTTTTTCAATCAATTTTTGGCGCTTTGGTGATACCTGATCTCTTGAAATTTTTCCATGAAGGAGAATGTGGTTGTCTTGCCATCACTTCAATCATCGTTAGAGTGGCTTGAGGATTCATATGTTGCCCATGCAAAAAAGGCATTTCTTCGGTGTAGATTCTTGTAAGACTCATCGTCTTCATTAGATTCAAACTTTGATATTTCATCTTTCAAGTCCATAATCATTCTAGCATATGCACTAGCTATCCCATATATTTTCTTCATGTTGGAAGCAATCACCGCATTGCGATTCGTGTTAGTGATCGGTCTCGTTGAAGAAGACGTTGGACGTTTGAACCCAGTGCAATTGAGTCCTTTCCATCCTCTGCTTTGTTTGATATCCATTTCCGATGATGGATAGTTGGTGATGAAGTGACTTAAGTTTATTCATTTGAAGCATAAAATCTCAAGAGGAGGTAATATTCTCGAAGAGCTTGAAGAATCATCTTCAGATGACCCAGGTAGTCATAGAATTTGTCTCCTGACATTGGTGAGACATTCAATAAGCATTTCCAATTCCCTTGTGATGGTGTGTTGGTTCTCATAATCTTCTTCGTGAGAGCTACCATAGTGTGATAGTGTTTCTCCTTCCTATTCTGAAGATGAATCAGATTTGGATTTTTCTTTCTGGTGCTGTTCTTCATGAATGATTAATAATTTCGTAGTTTCGGCTGAACAAAGTTCTTCATTGTCAGGGCTTTCTTTGATCTTGAAAAGTATTAGGTCAAAGTAATCATCAAGAGACTTGAGCAGTTTTTCAACAATATCTTGGTCAGTGATATTGTTGGTGCACTAAGAAACGGGGTCCTTAGTTCCCGGACTTGTGCACAAACGACAACGGCCTTCGGCACGACAAGACCTTGCCGGGCAAAGGAATTACTTCCAGGCAACCCCAAGCCAAGGATAAGGCGACCGACAAGCCTCCTTGCCGATCGAGAAGGGCCAGCCATGAGCACTACAAGCGCCTTCTCGCCAAGACCTCCACCCGGCAAGCTGCCGCCCCACGCCACCAAGCTGGTTTCCCACATCGTCTAGGTGGCGGGCGGGAAGGAAGTTATGTGGAGTTGGTCAGGGCATGTGGTGGCTGGGCAGAATTACTGCAACTTTAATGACACCCGTCCTATGGTGTGGCAATAACATAGGAGGTAGCTGTGTGAACGGCACAAAACGAGAGGCCATCTTTGTTGAGAGACGTCGCTGACGCGCCCCCTCATGGCGCAGTTAATGCGCATGTACTACTCCGTGAGAGTTAGGTATTTCACACTGTAGCTCCTGGCATCGCCTCGGGTAGCGCTAGTGCGCACTATTACCCCATGTAATTACCATATTAGCCATTGTGGTAGCCCCTTGAGCTATAAAAGGAGGCACATGGCTACCTTTAGAAAGGTCAACTCTCTGTTCATTCTACACACGTAACCGCACCACCCTAGAGCATCCCTTGCCGGGTGACGTAGCTCCTGTATTGTGAATAATCCAATAAACCACCACACAGGATGTAAGGTATTACGCTCTCGAGCGGCCCGAACCTGTCTAAAACCTCGTGCACGTAGCTTTTGATGGTGCTCTTTGTGTATTCCGACTCCTCTCGATCGAACCATATAAAGGGGCCTTGTCGGTCTCATAGATCGCCGTGTTAGGGAAAGTTACATGAGAAACAAAAAAATTCCTATGCACACACAAGGTCTATCCATGGTGATGAGCATCTACGAGAGGGAGAGTGGATCTACATACCCTCGTAGATCGCTAAGCGGGAAGCGTTGAGAAACGCGGTTGATGTTGTCGAACATCTTCACGATCCAAATCGCTAGCAGTCCCGCCATCCGATCACGATCCATTCCGCGATCCAATCACGAACCGCCCCGCGATCCAATCACGGTCCTTCCGATCTAGCGCCGAACAGATGACACCTCCGTGTTCAGCACACGTATAGCTCGATGACGATATCCACCTCCTTGATCCAGCAAGCGAGGGTGGAGAGGTAGATGAGTTCTCCGGCAGCACAACAGCATGGTGGCGGTGGTGGTGAAGCTGATCCAACAGAGCTTCGCTAAGCACGTGGCTTTCCAGGTGGTGGCTGCCCTAAAAACCCTCCAATATATATAGGAGGGGAGGTGGTAGGTGGGAGGCACCCTAGGGAAAACCCTAGGTCCTTGGCGCACAAGATAGGGGAGGAGTCCACCTCCCACAAGGGAGGTGGAATCCGAGTGGGACTCCTTCCCACTTCGCCTCCTCTCCCACCCGTTGCACATAGGCCTCTATGGGCTGTCTGCCCAGCCCACCAGGGGCTGGTGCGCTACCTCCTAGGCCCATGTGGCCCCTGGGGTGGGTGGGCCCCACTTGGTGGACCCCCGAAACCCATTCGTCACTCCCGGTACACTACCGGTAGTGCCCGAAACTTTTCTGGAATCCAAATACCACTTTCCTATATACCAATCTTTACCTCCAGACCATTTCGGAGATCCTCGTGATGTCCAGGATCTCATCCAAGATTCCGAACAACCTTCGGTCACCAACATACATAACTCAATACTACCAAAACGTCACCGAACCTTAAGCGTGCAGACCTTGAGGGTTCGAGAACTATGTAGACATGACCGAGACACCTCTATGGCCAATAACCAACAACGGGACCTGGATGACCATATTGGTTCCTACATATTCTATGAAGATCGTTATTGGTTGAACCTCTATGTCAAGGATTCAGTTAATCCCGTATACAGTTCCCTTTGTTCTTCGGTATGTTACTTGCCCGAGATTCGATCGTCGGTATCTCTATACCTAGTTCAATCTTGTTACTGGCAAGTCTATTTACTCGTTCCATAATACAAGATCTCATGGCTAACACTTTAGTCACATTGCTTGCAAGGCTTGTTGTAATGTTGTATTACCGAGTGGGCCCTGAGATACCTCTCCGTCACACGGAGTAACAAATCCCAGTCTTGATCCATGACAACCCAACAGACGCCCTCGGAGATACCTATAGAGCACCTTTATAGTCACCCAGTTACATTACGACGTTTGGTACACACAAGGTACTCCTCCGGTGTCAGTGAGTTGCATGATCTCATGGTCATGGGAACAGATACTTGACATGCAAAAAACTATAGCAATAAACTGACACGATCATATGCTATGTTTATAGTTTGGGTCTTGTCCATCACATCATTCTCCTAATGATGTGATCCCGTTATCAAATGACATCTCATGTCCATGGCTAGGAAACCTTGACCATCTTTGATCAACGAGCTAGTCTATTAGAGGCATACTAGGGACATGGTGTTGTCTATGTATCCACACATGTATCTGAGTTTCCAATCAATACAATTCTAGCATGGATAATAAATGATTATCATGAACAAGGAAATATGATAATAAATGATTTATTATTGCCTCTAGGGCATATTTCCAACAGTGTTCCACTTGCACTAGAGACAATAATCTAGCTCACATCGCTATGTCATTTACATTGTTAAGAATCTCACACCTAATGAGTTCTGAGGTTCGATCATGTTTTGGATGTGAGAGAGCTTTTAGTTAACGGGTCTGCGACATTCATATTCGTGTGTACTTTGCAAATCTCTATGTCATACTGCAGGTACTGCTACCACGCTCCACTTGGAGCTATTCAAAATGGCTGCTCCACTATACGCATCCGGATTGCTAATAAGAGTCATGCAGGTTGGTTTTAAAGCTTTGCATCGACGTAACCCTTTATAGCAAACTCTTTATCACCTACATAATCGAGAACCATTTCCTTAGTCATCTAGTTACTAAAGATAATTTTTACTGTTGTCCAGTGATCCACTCCTGGATCACTCTTGTACCCCTTGACAAACTCATGGCAAGGCACACATAGGTGCTGTACACAACATGGCGTACTATATAGAGCCTATGAATAAGGCATAGGGGACGACCTTCGTCCTTTCTCTTTCTTCTGTCGTGGTCGAGCTTTGAGTCTTACTCAACTTTACACCTTACAAATAAAGCAAGAACTCCTTCTTTGATTGATCCATTTTGAATTCTTTCAAAATCCTGTCAAGGTATGTACTCATTGAAAAATCTTACCAGTCATCTTGATCTATCTCTATAGATCTCGATGCCCAACAATTAAGTAGCTTTATCGAGGCTTTCCTTTGAAAAACTCTTTTCAAACAACCGTTTATGCTTTCCATAAATTCTACATCATTTCCGATCAACAATATGTCGTCCACATATACTTATCAAAAATTCTATAGTGCTCCCACTCACTTTCTTGTAAATACAAGTTTCGCATAAACTTTGTATAAACCCAGAAAACTTTAATCACCTCATCAAAGCGTATATTCCAACTCTGAGAGGCTTACTGCAGCCCATAGAAGGATTTCTGGAGCTTGCACACTTTTTAGCATCCTTAGGACTGACAAAACCTTCTGGTTGCATCACATACAACCTTTTCCTCAAGGAAACCATTAAGGAAACGATGTTTTCACATCCATGTGCCAGTTTTCATAATTGAAAATGCAACAACTACTAACATAAATCCAACAGACTTTAGCATCGCTACGGGTGAGAAAGTCTCATCGTAGTCAACTCTTTGAACTTGTCGAAAACTTCTTTGCGACACGTCAAGCTTTATAAATGGTGACATTTACCATCAGTGTATGTATTCTTCTTATAGGTCCTGTGGTACTCAAAGGCCTACCGTTAAACGGACAAGTCTACCAAAGTCCATACTTGGTTTTCATACATGGATCCTTTCTCGGATTTCATGGCTCCTAGCCATTTGTCGGAATCCGGGCGCACCATCGCTTCTTTATAGCCCGTAGGTTCATCGTTATCCAACAAAATGACCTCCAAGATAGGGTTATCATACCACTCAGGAGCAGTACACGTCCTTGTAGACCTACGAGGTTCGATAACAGCTTGATCCAAAACTTCATGATCATCATCATCATTAACTTCCTCTTCAACTGATGTAGGCTCTACAGAAACATCTTTCTGCGCCGCGCTAGTCTCTGGTTGAAACAAAGGTTCAACAACCTCATCAAGTTCTATCTTCCTCCCACTCAATTCTTTCGAGAGAAACTCTTTCTTAAGAAAGGACCCGTTTATAGCAACAAACACTTTGCCCTTGTGTAAGGGCATTCTCATACCCTTGATGTTTTGGCGACGATGACAACTCACTAGGATCTAACCATGCGTCAAGTTATACAGGGATTGTATGTGGAACACAAGACGGTTAGGTGGACCCTTCAAACATAAAAGATCGAAGATGGGATTTTGTACGTGTTTATTCTCTTTGGTCGTAGGGATCCCGTACTATCAAGAGGGAATCCACATTGGAAGTTTTGGGTGAATCAGTTCTTCCGCTCATCCATCTTCACCCAATTCTCTTCCCCGCATCATTGAGAGAGAGGCCCCTCTTTCTTCCATTACGTGCCAGGTAATCCGTGGTGTCAACCTAATTGCACAACTGGCTTTTAACCTACGGTTTGACCACCACTCTAGGGGTGATACCCTGGGGGTGCTGTCAAAATGGTCACCAGCGGTTGTACCGCTGCCCTCGGGCGGTAGTACCACCTAAGGCTGGGAGACTCAAAAAGGCAGCTATGGGCAGTTGAATCGGCCCAGCACCGGGCCACAACCGGACAAGTTTCTGTTGTTCTCGGGTTGTTGGGCGGTTCTTGACCGGTTGTACCGCTATATTCATATAGCCGATATAACCGGAGTCCATAGCGGTTGTACCGCTTGGGACTTTGCCGAGTCCGGGGCTCAGACCTGGCTGCTGCATCTGGGCCAAGTTTCTGTTATGGCCCGGTGGTTGAGCGGTGGTTGGCCGATTGTACCGGTCATACCGGTTGTACCGCTCACCTCCCAGTTGTACCGCTCCCATGTGAGTCTGGCTGTAACGGTTGGAAATGGGGGGCCCTATATAAGAGGTTCTTCGTCCTACTCTCTCTTATCTCTTACCTCTCTCTCTCCACCATTGATGCCCCTTGTGCTTTCTTGCCTGATCTCTCTCTCTAGCCACCCAAACTTGTTGTCTTTCTAGGCATTGAAGGAGGAGATCTAGATCTACACTTCCACCAAAGGAAAATTGATTCCCCCATAGTTTCTTGTGTGGGTTTTGTTACCCTTGGGTATTTGAGCGCACTAGACGGAAGAGGTCACCTCGAAGCCATATTCCATTGTGGTGAAGCTTCGTGGTTTCGTTGGGAGCCTCCAATTAAGTTGTGGAGAGAGCCCCAACCTTTTTTGTAAAGGTCCGCTCGCCGCCTTCAAGGGCACCAATAGTGGAATCACGGCACCTCGCATTGTGTGAGGGAGTGAGGGGAATACGGTGGCCCTAGTGGCTTCTTGGGGAGCATTGTGCCTCCACACCGCTCCAACGGAGATGTACTTCCTCACAAGGAAAGGAACTTCGTTAACACATCCTTGTCTCCATCGGCTCCACTCTTGGTTATCTCTTACCTTTACTTCTTGCAAGCTATTATTATGTTGTATACCTTGATTGCTTGTATGCTTGTTGTGATTAGCATCATATAGGTTCCTCACCTTGTTGCACATCTAGCCAACCTATTTGATGCTAAGCCTAAATTTTTAAAGAAAAGTTAAAAGTGTTAGTTGCCTATTCACCCCTCTTTAGTCAACCATATCGATCCTTTCAATTGGTATCATAGCTACATCTCTTTATTAAGGGTTTCACCACCCGACGAGTATGGCTGGCGAAGAGGAGCATGTGGGAGAACTTCCCAAGGCCATGGGTGTGAACACGGTCTCTCGCGAGGATTTTACTGAGGCCTTGTCCTTGCTCAAATCCTCCATGGCGATCGAGGTTCAATCCATGTTTAAAGAATTCCTTGCAACTCTTAAAGTTTCTACCGATGCGGTGCAAGTGGGTAAACCCACTAACTCGACATCGGATGTCAACTCCGGTAAGGAGGGGGCTAGTGTTGACAAGGATAATCATTCTCAAGGAATTAATGGGTCGCGGAGCTTTGCCTTAGTTCCCCCTCCCGTGGTCTATGGAGGACCGGTGCACCCACCTCATATAGTTAATCACGGTCCTCCTCCTAAACTTGTTAAGAATGATTTTGCTAACTTGGTTTTTAGTATTAAGTCTCATTTATATCACATCTCAATTCATCTCATGAGAGTCATTGAAGAAGGATACTATCCTCATGATCCATGCAATCTTACTTCAAGAGAACAAGCGGATAAACAACTAAATTCGTCTGCCTTGTTCATATTCCAAGCTGTTGTTCCTACTGAAGACCTACCTCACCTACGGCCCTTCACTGTTGCTAAAGAGTGTTGGGAACACATTATCTTCATGTACAAGGGCAGTTCAAGCATTCAACGGTCAAACTATGAAGTTGTCCTTGATCAGTCAGATGAGTTTGTGATGATAGAGGATGAGGAACCGCGTGAGCTCTATAGAAGGGTGACCTCTCTTGCCGTTTCCCTCAATGATCATGGCAGCAAGGATGTGGATGATACTTGGATCAAGCGTAAGTTTCTGAAGGCCATCATGCCCTACAACAAGGCCATGTCTGCTGTCATCCGTCAAAGGCCGGACTTTCACACCTTGTCTTCTGGTGATGTGTTGGACGAATTTATTGCAATGAACATCCCGAACACGACAGCTGATAGTGCTCTTGCTCGTGTGCAACGGTCAAAGAAATCCTCTCCCAACCTTGCTTTGAAGGCCAAGGTCTGTCAAGAGGAAGAATAATAAGAAGAAGAGGGTTGCCCCGAGGACACAAAATATGCTTATCATGAGCACATGGCTCTTGCATCCAGACAATTTTGGGGCAACAAGAGAAACACAAGGCCCAACTTCTCCAAGAACAACTCAAATGGGTCAAAGGGAAAGCAACGTGTGAGAACATTGTACAACTATGGTAATGTGAGTCACTTTGTGGTGGATTGTCCATATGAGAAGAGGGAAGACAATGGTGGCAAGCTCATTCGCAAAGATAAGACCAAGTCCTTCCCCAACAAATAACTTCACCAAGAAGGCTCCTCACGAAGTATTGGTGGCTCAAGAAGAGTATGCCTCAGATGATGATGTTGATGACAAAGACACAAGCGGTGAAGGAATGGCAATGGCATCTGTGTCAATTGCTTCCTCTACCCCAACAAAGGTGTCACTCTTTGACGCCCCCAATGAGAACATCATCATGAGGTGCCTCATGGATAAAGGTATCACCAAGGTAAACTCCATCGCCAAAACCTCAAACATTAAGACTTCTATTTCTTCCACTTTGTCTTTAGAATGTGTGTATGAACATGAGGAGGCGAAATAGGATAAAAATGAGTTTGACAAATTCATGTGTAAACTCAAGGGAGAGTCCAAGAAGCCTTCGTTGCTCTCTTGGAACAACTTGGTGAGGCCCATGACACTATTGAGTCTCAAGAAGAATTTCTTGAGGAGTTGAGAGGCCATAGTCGTGATTATGCCGACGAGATAGCGGATCTATCTATTGCTCTTGAGGAAGAGTGAGGTCTTCGTATGACTCTTGAGGAGTCACAAAATGATGACCTTGCTAAATCACGTAAAGATTATGATCATGCTATTGTTCTTAACAGTGTGCTCAAGTCTGAAAAGGTTGCACTTGGAGTTGGCCATGATCGACTCAAGGTTGAGCTTGACACACTTGACAATGCTCACAAGGCATTGAAGTGTGATCATGCCTCTCTTAAGGAGTCGCATGATCAACTCCAAGTAAAACTCACTAAGGAAATTGCAACGTGTCCTCCTTTTGTTCTAATTGATAATGCATCTGGTACTATCCCATGTTGTGAGCATGCACATCTTGTGGAGGAAAATGCTAAGATAAAATAGCAGCTTGAAAAGGGCTTGGTGATGTATATCCAAGGTGACAAGACGCTCAATGATCTCTTGAGTAATCAGAAGGAAGTTGTGGCAAAAGAAGGGGTTGGGTTTGCACCCAAAAGCAAGAAGAAGAAGATGGTGAACACCAAGGAAATTCCACCGCTCAAGGAAACCTTTGTAAGAGTAGGAGATGGTCCTCATGAGAATAAGAAAGACAAAGTTGTGGTTGGTAATGCCAAGAAGGGAAAGATCACCCACCCCAACAAGATCGGCGACTTTAACCCCTGTTATGTTTTGTGTTGTGCTAATGATGGGCATGTTTATGCCAAATATGTTGGTTCTTCTTATGAGTACATTGAATGGTGTATTTGGGTTCCTAAGACCCTTGTTGCTAACATGAAAGGACCCATTAAATAATGGGTACCTAGAACCAAACATTGATCTCTTGTAGGACTTTGCTTTCGGGGGAGTCTCATGGTTGCTCGATAGCGGAGCAACAAATCATATGACCAGAAGCAAGGACTTGGTGGTGGATGTTAAACCCGATGAATCTATGGCCACCCAAGTCTCATTTGGATATTATGCAATCTCAAAGGTATTGGGTCTTGGTAAGGTGGTTATCTCTCCTACTTTAACTATTGAGAGAGTCATGCTTGTTGAGACCCTTGCATACAATTTACTTTCCGTTCGCCAACTTGCAATCATGGGTTTTAGTACTTTATTTGGCATTGATACAATGACCCTTTTGTGGAGCAAGACTCTTAAAGTAGACTTATTTGGACATGTTGAAAATGGTCTCTATGTGATTAACTTCTCTAAGCGACCCACTAAGACCGCGACATGTCTAATGGCTAAAGTTGATGGGGGATGGCTTTGGCATCGCCGACTAGCCCATGTCAATATGAGATATTTGCAAAGTCTCCTCAAAGTGGATCACATTCTTGGACTAACAAACATGAGTTTTGCCAAAGATCGTGCTTGTAGTGCTTGTATCAAAGGAAAGCTGCATGAAAAGGCTCATCGTCCGACTACAACAATCTACTCAAAGAGGACCTTAGAGCTCCTTCACATGGATCTCTTCGGGCCTCCATCTTTTGATAGTCTTGGTGGAAGAAGATATTGCTTGGTGATTGTGGATGATTACCCGAGATATACTTGGGTATATTTCTTCAAGAGGAAGATTGAGACCCAAGAGACCATCATCGACTTTGCAAATGAAGTCCAACGTCAACATGATGCAAAGATTCTGATGATCAGAAGTGACAATGGCACTGAGTTCAAGAACTACACCCTAAATGAGTTTCTCAGTGATGAAGGGATAAAGCACCAATATTACACACCTTACACTCCTCAACAAAACGGCGTTGCGGAGAGGAAGAACCAGACATTGATGGATGCGGCAAGAACCATGATGGCAGAGTTTAAATCTCCGTGCAACTTTTGGGCCGAAGCCATCAACACAGTGTGTCATGCATCAAACCGGCTCTATTTCTGCAAAGGCTTGAACAAGACTCCTTATGAGATTCTTACCGAGAACAAGCCCAACCTCAAATACTTACGAGTGTTCGGTTGTAAGTGTTTCATCCTCAAGAAAGGTGCTTGTTTGTCTAAATTTGAATCTAGAGCCCATGAGGGCATATTTGTTGGTTATGCTGCAAACTCTCATGCTTACCGTGTCCTCAACAAGTCCAGCGGACTCATTGAGGAGACTAGTAACATAGAGTTTGATGAAAATAATGGCTCCCAAGTGGACAAAAGTGGTCTTTGTGATGTAGGTGATGAAATTCCCCCCAAGCCATAAGAAGAATGGGTGTGGGATATTTCCTACCCGTCGAGGAACACCTTGTGGCCGAAGGAGAAGGACAATGTTCCACTCAAGTGGAACCATCACCGATGCAATACCCACACACTTCCGAAGAACAAAATGAAGGTCCTCTACCACATGGACAAGATCAAGGGAAAGATCAATCTACTGATGATGGTGTTTCACCAAATGATGCCTAAGATCAAGTTCACGTCTTCGAGCAAGCTCAAGCTCAAGATCTTCTTCAAGATCAAGAGAAAGCTTATGAAGGCGCTCAAGATCATCAATAAGATGACTCTGAGAATGTTGTCCCTCAACCTTCCATGGAGGAAATCTTAGAGAGACGAGCCACCAAAAATGCTGCCAAGCTCAAACTTAGACAACAATTGTTGGAAAACGTCTATGACGACTTGCAAAAAGGGGTAACCACTCGTAAACAATTAACAAACTTTTGTGAACATCACACATTTGTTTCTTGAATTGAGCCCCTTAAGGTACAATATGCGCTCGAGGATATGGAGTGGGTTGAAGCTATGCACGATGAACTCAACAACTTTGAGCGCAACCAAGTATGGTGATTGGTGCCAAGACCTAAGGAGAACCACAATGTTATTGGAACTAAGTGGATCTTCAAAAACAATCAAGATGCAAATGGTACCATCATTCGCAACAAGGCAAGATTGGTGGCACAAGGCTACTCCCAAGTCGAGGGTATCGACTACGGTGAAACCTTTGCTCCTGTTGCTCGTCTTGAATCTATTCACATGTTGCTTGCATATGCTTCTCATCATAACTTTAAATTATATCAAATGGATGTTAAGAGTGCTTTTTCTTAATGGTCCTCTTAAGGAGTTGGTATACGTCAAGCAACCCCCGGGGTTCGAGGATCCCAAGTTCCCCAATCATGTATACGTTCTCGATAAGGCTCTCTATGGCCTTAAGCAAGCCCACGCACGTGGTATGAGCACCTTACCGAGATGTTGCAAGATCGTGGGTTTGAAATTGGGAAAATCGATCCCACCGTTTTTACGAAGAGCGTCAACGGGAACTTGTTCATATGCCAACTATATGTTGACGGTATTATATTTGGTTCTCCTAACAAAGCTTTCAACAAAGAATTTGCCACTCTGATGACAAATAATTTTGAGATGTCTATGATGGGAGAGTTTAAGGACTTCCTTGGTTTCGAAGTCAAGCAACAAAGTCAAGGTACCTTCATCAATCAAGCCAAATACACTCAAGACATGCTCAAGAGGTTCAAGATGGATGATCTCAATCCTCCCAAGGCCAACACTCCTATGCCACTCAAACGCCATCTTCACAGCGATCCCAATTGTAAAGCTGTGGATCAAAAGGTATATCGCTCCATGATTGGATCTTTGCTTTACCTTTGTGCATCTAGACCGGATATCATGTTAAGTGTGGGAATTTGTGCACGATTTCAATCCGCACCTAAGGAGAGTCACCATGTGGCTATCAAGCGAGTCTTCCGATATTTGGCTCATACCCCAAACTTTGGCTTATGGTATCCCAAGGGGGCTTCATTTGATCTCATTGGATATACTGACTCGGATTGGGCGGGAGACCGTGTGGATAGGAAGTCCACTTCCGGAGGCTACCAATTTCTTGGTTGGTTTTTGGTAAGTTGGTCTTCAAAGAAAGAAAACTGTGTTTCTCTCTCGTCCACCAAGGCTAAGTATGTAGCTGCTGCCAGTTGTTGTGCACAAATTCTTTGGATGAGGCAAACTTTAAAGGATTATGGTGTCAATTGTAACAAAGTGCCTCTTTGCTGTGATAATGAAAGTGCCATTATGATCTCCAGCAACCAGGTTCAACATTCCAAGACGAAGCATATTGATATTCGTCATCACTGTCTCCGAGAACATGTCAAGCGAGGAGACATCAATCTTATTCATCTGAACACTAACGAGCAACTTACATATATATTTATGAAGCCATTGGATGAAGCAAGGTTTCGCGAGTTAAGGCATGAGCTAAATATCATTGATTTGAGCAATGTGGATTGACTTAGTGCACACCCCACCACACTCATCATTATGTCTTGTCTAGGTGTAGGCATGGATTTTGGGGGAGTCTAGTTCTCTCAATGAACTATCCCTCCTCCTATTATGCATAAACTAATCAAACTCTTTCACATTCACCATTCTTGATATCACTTGTGCTTCAAAGACGAGTTTTGGTCAAGGGACCAAGAATAATTCTTCGCGGCGCCATACCAATTAACTCATACATAGGTGGCCTCGACCACCACCCCCACTATTGTGAATCTGTCATATATGGTCACATTTGCTTGGAGCCCCAGATGTGGAAATTCTCCATGGTTCTTTATTGGTGTGTTTTGTTTTTCTTTTCACCATGGAGTTTTCCCCCACCATATTTATTGGAATGAAGATTGTATGCTTTGATCATCTAGTGGTGGTGGCTGTGGCCGGGCGGTACAACCAGTGGTATAAGTGGTTCTACCGCTAATTCACCTGTTGTCCCGTCCCAGCGGTACAACCAGGGAAGACAGCGGGTCTACCGCTAATTCCCTGGCCTGGTACTTGGACCGGTAAAACCGCTCCTCTGGAGCGGTACAACCGGTCGCGACTCGGTACTTAGATCTGGAGGCTGGGCCAAAGGGGTATTCAGTTATCCCCTTCGTGCCCGACTGCTCCTGGTACCCCCCTGTCGCCGATCGCCGCCACCATCGACCCGGAGTGCCCCCGACGCCTCAGATTCGTGGCTTCCTCCCCGGATCTTTCCCGTGGAAGCCCTTCCTTCCCTGATCTTCTCCCATGGATGCCGGTAATGCCTAGCCTCCCTATTCTTGGTTCTTCTTTGAATCCTCCATTAATAGGGCATTACTCGGTTCCCGCGTTTTCTAGTCAAAACTATTGACGGGATGAGATCATACATTATTCATTTAACTAGTTGTGTTGATTAGATACCTCAAAATGGATGCATCTATCTGGATCCGGATCCACCGGTTCTTCCAGCAGCGGTACAACCGCTCTGTGCGAGTGGTACAACCGCCGGGGCTGCCAGTTGAACCGGCCTCCCTGAGTCATGCTCTCTGTTTCTTGTCCCTAATCTGTGCACCTAATTTATTCCTTCCATTGCGTACAATCTTCTCATCTTCTATGGGTTTCCACTCTATGTTTCTCGGGTGCTTGTCTGCAGGTGGTTCTAGTGCTGCTCCTCGGTAGAAGACCAAGAAACATGCTCGCAGGTGCAAGATTGTTGAGGATTCTGAGAATGAGGAAGTTGTGATCCCCACTAATCCCTCTCGCCGTGACAAGTCCTTGGATGACAAGAAAAATACTAAGCCTGTGCATTCCTGGAAGCAATCTGATTGGGAGAGGGCCCGTCTTCCAAATCCGTATGAGGTTCCTGTTGCTCCCAGATGGACCACTCCTCAGTTCTAGAATGAGTTTCAGTTTCGGATCGTGCATGAGCTCTATGACCATCACAAGAACAAGTATGCCAAGCAATGGACGGTTGACATCGAGTACTGTAGGAACAACATGGATTACTTTTGAGACGCCTTGGCATTGTGTGAAGAATTTGACCTAATCAAGCTCATGACTTTCAACTGTGCCTTTGATGTGCAACTTATTCATCAGTTCTATGCCACGGTTCACTTTGGCACTAACTCAGAGCGTCATCTCTCCTTCATGTGTCGTGATGAATTCTTCCATGTTCCGTGGCGCGCCTTCTGCAATGTCCTTGGCTATGATGATACTGGGCTCACTTGGAATGGAGGCATTCGTCCTCATGATTGGGCTCACTCCATGGATAAGGACAGGTTAGCCCCCTTTACATACCCGGGCGGGGGGTTATGGGAGCCTATAAGGACTTGCAGCAGGTCTATGACATTCTGCATCGAGTATTCCATAATGTTCTTCTACCCAAAGTTGGAAATCAGGATGAGATTCATGGGTACTTTGTTGATCTGCTTGTTGCCATGAAGACTAAAGCTGGCTCTGGTGCTACCTTTGATGTTTCCAAATGGATGTGGGAGGAGTTGTACTCCACGATGGTCTACCAGAAGGTACCCACCTATGCTCCTTATATCATGAGTTTTCTCAACTCTGTGTGGGCCCTTCACCGGCCAGCGAGCTTCTCACTTCTCCTGACAACCTCATCATGCATGAAGTCAAGCAGCTTCGAAAGAAGAAACATGCTGCACCTCGCTTTCCTGATGCCAACCCCGAGGATGTGTTTGCTACTTCCAGTGAGTGATTTTGAGCTTCGTGTAGGTTCCAAGCCATCTTGGGCCTCCAAGCTCTCTGACAAGATCAAGAAAACCTTCTGCCTCCAGACTCATGTTTAGAAGAAGCTTTATGATGCCCATGTTAATGAGAAGCTTGCGCGATGTAGACAGATACAGATTATGTGGGCTCTCCATCTTGATGCTGCTAGTGGCTCTGAGAAGAACGTCACTCCCGAAGAACAGTGGATCTATGAGCATAGCACTTGGACTGATGATGAGATCCCGGACCAGCCGACTGCCTCCTCCTCTGTTGCTGCTGCTACTGATGATGAGGATGATGGGGATGACTCTAGCGATGATGATTCTGACGGATATGCTACCAACGAGGAGATCTACCGAGTTCTGGGCACTAGGATCACTCTTTTCCTTTTTGGTGTCTTGATGCCAAAGGGGAAGAAAGTTCCTTAACGGGATTTGCATGGGTGTTGCATGGTTGTTTATTTTTCTCTTTGTTGCGTCTTCCAGTTGAACTCTTATTTGCTTCTTATCAGTTTGTGTGGAGACTATGTGTGTTTAAGTAGAGTCTGAGACTTATCGTTCCCTTAATATTATGCTCTAATCATTATCTCGTTTATCTTGCTTAGTAATGTTTCATCTTATATTTATCCCCAGTGGGTGGTCTATAAAATCAAGGGGGAGCTCCAATTCTTGCACATATCTCATCTATTGCACACATTAAGGGGGAGCTCCACTTTTATTTTACAGATCATCAATGAAAATCGTGTTGTTATCATCATCCACCAAAAAGGGGGAGATTGTAAGGGCATTCTCATACCCTTGGTGTTTTGGCGATAGTGACAACTCACTAGGATCTAACCGTGCGTCAAGTTATACACAGATTGTATGTGGAATGCAAGACGGTTAGGTGGACCCTCCAAATGGAAAATATCGAAGATGGGATTCTCTACGTGTTTATCCTTTTTGGTCGTAGGGACCCCGTACTATCACGAGGGAATCCACATTGGAAAGTTTTGAGTGAATCAGTTCTTCCGCTCATCCATCTTCACCCAATTCTCTTCCCCGCATCATTGTATAGCTGGCTTTTAACCTCCGATTCGACCACCACTCTAGGGGTGATACCCTAGGAGTGCTACCAAAATGGTCCCCAGCGGTTGTATTGCTGCCCCCGGGTGGTAGTACCACCAAAGGTCGGGAGACTCAAAAAGGCAGCTCTGGGCGGTTGAACCGGCCCAGTACGGGGCCATAACAAACAAGTTTCTGTTGTGCTCCGGTTGTTGGGCAGTTCTGGACCGGTTGTACCGCTATATTCATATAGCCGGTACAAACGGAGTCCATAGCGGTTGTACCACCTGGGACTTTGCTCAGTCCGGGGCTCATACCTGGCTGTTGCATCCAGGCCAGGTTTCTGTTTTGGCCCGGTGGTTGAGCGGTGGTTGGCCGGTTGTACCGGTCATACTGGTTGTACCGCTCACCTCCCCGGTTGTACCGCTCCCATGTGAGTCTGGCTGTAACGGTTGGAAATGGGGGGCCCTATATAAGAGGTGCTTCTTCCTCCTCTTTCTTATCTCTTACCTCTCTCTCTCCACCATTGATGCCCCTTGTGCTTTCTTGCCCGATCTCTCTCTCTAGCCACCCAAACTTGTTGTTTTGCTAGGGATTGAAGGAGGAGATCTATATCTACACTTCCACCAAAAGGAAAATTGATCCCCCCATAGTTTCTTGTGTGGATTTTGTTATCCTTGGGTGTTTGAGCACCCTAGACAGAAGAGGTCACCTTGAAGCCATATTCCATTTTGGTGAAGCTTCGTGGTTTCGTTGGGAGCCTCCAATTAAATTGTGGAGAGAGCCCCAACCTTGTTTGTAAAGGACCAGCCGCCGCCTTCAAGGGCACCAATAGTGGAATCATGGCACGTCGCATTGTGTGAGGGCGTGAGGAGAATACGGTGGCCCTAGTGGCTTCTTGGGGAGCATTGTGCCTCCACACTGCTCCAACGGAGACGTACTTCCTCACAAGGGAAGGAACTTCGGTAACACATCCTTGTCTCCACCGGCTCCACTCTGGGTTATCTCTTACCTTTACTTCTTGCAAGCTATTATTATGTTGTATCCCTTGCTTGCTTGTATGCTTGTTGTGATTAGCATCATATAGGTTCCTCACCTAGTTGCACATCTAGCTAACCTATTTGATGCTGAGCCTAAATTGTTGAAGAAAAGTTAAAAAGTGTTAGTTGCCTATTCACCCCCTAGTCAGCCATATCGATCCTTTCACCTTGGATCTGAGATACAAGGTATACCCAACTGTTTCTTAGGGTGTCCTATCAAGATGCAACTTTCCTCTTTGGGTTCGAGCTTATCAGACATAAGTGTCGCATTCCCAAACTCTGATAAATGACAGCTTAGGTTTCTGCCAAACCATAATTCATACGGTGTCATCTCGACGGATTTAGATGGTGCCCTATTTAAAGTGAATGTAGTTGTCTCTAATGCATAACCCCAAAACGATAGTGGCAAAAACGATAAGATACATCATAATATGCATCGTATCCAATAGAGCATGACTACGACGTTTGGACACACCATCACACTATGGTGTTCCAGCTGTTGTGAGTTGTGAAACAACTTACACATTGTCTTAAGCTGTATACCAAACTCGTAAGTCAGATATTCACCTCCATGATCATATCGTAGACATTTTATCTTCTTGTCACGATGATCTCAAACTTCACTCTGAATTTGCTTGAACTTTTCAAACATTTCATACTTGTGTTTCATTAAGTAAATATACCCATATCTACTCAAATCACCAGTGAAGGTAAGAAAATAACGTTATCCACCGCACGCTACAACACTCACTGGATCGCATACATAAACATGTATCATTTCCAATAAGTTACTTGCCCGCTCCATCATATTGAAAATGGGGTCTTAGTCATCTTGCCCATGAGGCATGGTCCGCATGTCTCAACCGATTCGAAATTGAATGAGTCCAAAGATCCATCGGCATGGAGTTTCTTCATGCGCTTTACACCAATATGACATTTAGCGGCGGTGCCACAAGTATGTGGTATTATCATTATTAACTTTGTATCTTTTGGCATCAATGTTATGAACATGTGTATTACTACGATCAAGATTCAATAAACCATTCTCATTGGGTGCATGAGCTTTGAAGGTATTATTCATGTAAATAGAATAACCATTGTTCTCTAACTTAAATGAATAACCGTATTGCAATAAACACGATCTAATCATGTTCATGCTCAACGCAAACACCAAATAACATTTATTTAGGTTCATCACTAATCCCGAGAGTAGAGAGAGCATGCGAGGGTGATCGCATCAACCTTGGAAAACACTTCCAACACACATCGTGACCTCACCCTTATCTAGTCTCCGTTTATTCCGTAGCTTTTACTTTGAGTTACTAACATTAGCAATTGAACCGGTATCTAATACCTAGGTGCTACTAGGAGTAATAGTAAGGTACACATCAATAACAGTTATATCAAATATACTTCTATTGACGTTGCTAGCCTTCTTATCAACCAAGTATCTAGGGTTGTTCCGCTTCAGCGATCGTTCTCCTCATAATAGAAGCACTTAGTCTCGGGTTTGGGTTCAACCTTGGGTTTCTTCACTAGAGAGGAAACTAGCTTGCCATTCCTGAAGTTCTCCCCTTCTTGCCCTCGCCCATCCTGAAACTAGTGGTTTTACTAACCATCAACACTTGATGCTCCTTCTTGATTTCTACCTTCGCGGTGTCAAGCATCGCGAACATCTCAGGGATTATCTTCTCCATCCCTGGCATGATATAGTTCTTCACGAAGCTATAGCAGCTTGGTGGCAGTGACTTGGATAACTATATCAATCGCTGTCTTATCTGTAAGATCAACTCCCACTCGATTCAAGCGATTGTAGCACCTAGACAATCTGGGCACATGCTCACCGGTTGAGCCATTCTCCTTCATCTTGCAGGCAAAGAATCATGTTGAAGGTCTCATACCTCTTAACATGGGCACGAGCCTGAAATCTTAATTCCAACTCTGGGAACATCTATTATGCTCCGTGACGTTCAAAATGTCTTTGGAGCCTCAATTCTAAACCGTAATGCATGACACACTAAACTATTGATACGTCTCCAACATATCTATAATTTTTGATTGTGTCTTTCTATTATATTATCTGTTTTGGATGTTTTATATGCATTAATATGCTATTTTATATTATTTTTGGGACTAACCTATTAATATAGAGCCTAGTGCCAGTTTTTGTTTTTTCCTTGTTTTTGAGTATTGCAGACATGGAATATTAAACGGAATCCAAACGGAATAAAATCTTCGCGATGATTTTTTCCAGAACAAAAGAGATCTACCAAGCTTGGAGTGCAAGGCAAGGAAGCTACCAGGAGGTCACAAGCCAGGGGGCGTGACCACCCCCTGGCCGCGCCTAGCAAGCTTGTGACTCCCTGGCAGGATCCCTAGCCCTATTCTTCGTCCTCTAAATACCCAAATATCCCCCCAATACCAAATAGAGCTATGCAAAAACTTTTCCGCAGCCAGAAGCCTCCGTTCCTGAAAGATCCAATCTTGGAGTCTTTTCCGGTAATCTGCCGGAGGGGGATTCGATTACTGAGGGCATCTACATCAAATCCATTGCCCCTCTGATGATGTGTGAGTAGTTCGCCACAGATCTACGGGTCCATGGCTAGTATCTAGATGGCTTCTTCTCTCTCTCTTTTGTGCTTCAATACCATGTTCTTGATGATCTTCATGGAGATCTATCCGATGTAATACTCTTTTGCGGTGTGTTTGTCGAGATCCGATGAATTGTGGGTTTATGTTCAGATTATCCATGAATATTATTTGAGTCTTTTATGAATTATTATATGCATGATTTCATATATTTGCAAGTCTCTTCGAGTTATTGGTTTGGTTTGGCCAACTAGATTGGTAATTCTTGCAATGGGAGAAGTGCTTAGTTTTGGGTTCAATCTTGCGGCATCCTCATCCAGTGACAAAGTAGGCGTAGCGAAACACGTATTGTATTGTTTCCATCAAGGGTAACAAGATGGGGTTTTCATCATATTGCTTGAGTTTATCCCTCTACATCATGTCATCTTACCTAATGCGTTACTTTGTTCTTCAGAAGTTAATACTCTAGATGCAGGCAGGAGTCCGTCGATGTGTGGGGTAATATTAGTAGATGCAGAATCATTTAGGTCTACTTGACACGGACATGATGCCTATATGCATAATCATTGCCTTGTATATCTTCATAATTATTCGCTTTTCTATCAATTGCTAGACAGTAATTTGTTCACCCACCGTGATACTTTCGTTCAAGAGAGAAGCCTCTAGTGAAAACTATGGCCCTCGGGTCTACATTCCATATTATATTTTCAGATTTATGATCCAAAAATACCAAAAATACCTTGCTGCAATGTATTTACCATTTTACTTTCCACAATCTTTTACATCCATCTCTATCACATCTAATCCTTGCAAATAACCGTGAAGGGATTGACAACCCCTTTATAGCGTTGGGTGGAAGAGTTTGATTGTTTGTGTAGGTGCATCCATTGGTGACTTGCTTGTTCCTCCTACTGGATTGAACCTTAGTTCTCATCAACTGAGGGAAATACTTATCTACTTCTATGCATCACCCTTTCCTCTTCAAGGGAAAACCAACGCACACTCAAGAAGTAGCAAGAAGGATTTCTGGCGCCGTTGCGAGGGAGGATACACATCAAGCCTACCAAGTACTCATCACAAACTCATCTCTTGCATTTACATTATTTTACATTTGCCTCTCATTTCCTCTCCCCCACTTCTAAAATGATTTTCAGAAAATACCAAAAAGATTTTCCTTTTTATTCGCCCTTCTTCCGTTTGTCTTTTCGTTTGCTTTTTGTTTGCTTGTGTTGCCATGTGCCTTCTATTTGCTTGCATCTTCATTTGCTAAAAATGTATTGATATGGATCCTCATACACTTTCTAATCTTTTCAAAATACCAAATTATGATTATCCAATTGCTAGTGAGTTGAGTGCACTTGATTATCTCTATGAAGTTTTGCTTGAAAATCATGAAATTTTTGATGAAGTGTTGAAAGAAGAAAATTATAAGGTGATTCATGATATCTCCGTGAATGAAAAGAATGATTGACATGTTGTTAGTATGAATTCTATGAATATCCATGATGCTAATGAAATGCAAAACCACAAGCTTGGGGATGCTATGCTTGATGAAGATGAATTTTTTTGTTCCCCAAGTTTTGGAGATGACACGTATGCTATTATTGATCATGAAAAGAATGCTTTGTGTGATAGTTATATTGTCATATTCCTTCGTGATGCTACTGAAAGTTATTATAGGGGAGGAACATATGCTTGTAGCAATTGCAATAATATCAAGTTTCCTCTCGTGTGTTCAAAGTTTTGAAGTTATGCTTGTTTTGCCTTCCTATGCTAGTTGATTCTTGTTCCCATAAATATTTTGCTCAAAAAATAACTATTCATAGGAATTGGGTTAGACTTAAATGTGCTTGTCATGAGATTTATGATGCTTAATTGCATATTTCATTACTAGTTTTCATGAGAGCATCACTGAAATCATTATGCCTAGCTAGGGGCGTAAAACGATAGCGCTTGTTGGGAGGCAACCCAATTTTATTTTTATGTTATGTTTTTTTGATTCTGTTTTTGAGTGTTCCACACATTATTTATTATTTATTAATTGTGTTTTGGTGTTTTAATTTGTGTTTGAGCCAAGTAAGACCTTTGGGATGGTGTATGGTGGTTGTTGATTTGATCTTGATGAAAAACAGAAACTTGTGCGCCATGTCCTGGAATTTTATAAATTTTCCGGAGCGTCTAATGAGTCTGAAATATTTAAACAAGATTGATATACAAGTTTCCCTTATTTTCCTAATCTTTCAGAAGTTTTGGAGTTACATAAGTATATGACGTTTTCAGATTGCTACACACTATTTTTTGATGTATCTATGGGTTGTATCGGGGGGGGGGGGGTATGAACCATGGATAAGTTATAATATAGTAGATATTAGACCAATATAAATAAATAATGATTTCACAACAGTATCTAAAGTAGTGATTTATTTTTCGTATACTAACGGATCTCACGAGTTTTCTGTTCAGTTTTGTGTTGTGAAGTTTTCAAGTTTTGGGTAAAGATTTGATGGACTATGGAACAAGGAGTGGCAAGAGCCTAAGCTTGGGGATGCCCAAGGCACCCCAAGCCGTATTCAAGTATGCCAAAAAGCCTAAGCTTGGGTATGCCCCGGAATGCATCCCGTCTTTCTTCTTCAATCCATCGGTAAATTTACTTGAGGCTATATTTTTATTCACCACATGATATGTGTTTTGCTTGGAGCGACTTGTATGTATGAGTCTTTGCTTTTTATTTTTCCACAATCATCCTTGATGCACACATCTTTTGAGAGAGACACACATGAATCGTGAATTTATTAGAATACTCTATGTGCTTCACTTATATCTTTTGAGATATGCAATTTTGCTCTAGTGCTTCACTTATATCTTTTCAGAGAACGGCGATGTTTGGTTTTATAGAAATAATTGAACTCTCGTACCTCACTTATATTATTTTTAGAGTCTTTAAACAGCATGGTAATTGGTTTAGGTTATGAATTTAGTCCTAATATAATAGGCATCCAAGAGGTATATAATAAAAACTTCCATATTAAGTGCATTGAGTATTATGAGAAGTTTGATTCCTCGCATAAAGTTTTGAGATATAAAGATGGTAATGTTAAGAGTCATGTTAGGAAGTAATTTTGAATTGGTAAGAATACTTGTGTAAAGGTTTGTGATTCCCGTAGCATGCACGTATGGTGAACCGTTATGTAAGGAAGTCAGAGCATGATTTGTTTGTTGATTGTCGACCTTTGTGTGAGGGTCGGGAGCGCGCGATGGTTTACTCCTACCAACTTCTTGTTGGGGAACGTCGCATGGGAAACAAAAATTTTCCTACGCACACGCAAACCTATCCATGGTGATGAGCATCTACGAGAGGGAGAGTGGATCTACCTACCCTTGTAGATCGCTAAGCGGGAAGCATTAAGAAACGCGGTTGGTGTAGTCGAACATCTTCGCGATCCAAATCGCCGAGCGTCCCGCGATCTCATCATGATACGTCCCGCGATCCAATCACGATCCGTCCCGTGAACTCATCACGATCCGTCCCGCGATCTCATCATGATCCGTCTCATGATCTTGATCACGATCTGTCCTGCGACTCATCACGATCCATTCCGCGATCTCATCACGAACCGTCTCGCGATCTCGATCACGGTCCTTCCGATCTAGCGCCAAACGGACGGCACCTCCGCGTTCAGCACACGTGCAGCTTGATGACGATCTCCACCGTCTTGATCCAGCAAGAGGAGGTGGAGAGGAGAGAGAGTTCACCGGCAGCATGACGGCGCTCCGGTGATGGTGGTGGAGTGATTCCGGCAGGGCTTCGCCTAAGCGCTGCGGAAAACCGATCTAGAGGAGAAACTATGCACCGGTGTAACGGGTAGCACGTGGCCGGAAATTCTGTCCAAAAACCACCCAATCCACTAGTATATATAGGAGGAGAGGATAGGAGAGTCAGCCAAGGCCTTTGGGTCGGCCGAAATAGGAGGTGGGAAGCAATCCTACTTCACCTCCAATCCTAGTTGGAGTAGGATTGCCTCCTATTGGCTGATTTTCCACTTTTTGCTTTAGGACTTTCTCTCCTGCGCCATGGGCCTTTGTGGCTGTTTTCCCAGCCCACTAAGGGCTGGTTATTATTCTCCCACAGACCATGGACCTCTTGGGGTCGAAATACCCCTCCCGGAGGCCTCCCGGTACACTACCGGCACTCCCGATACACTACCGATGAGCCCGAAACTTTTCCGAAAACCAAACTGGGACTTCCTATATATGAATCTTTACCTCCGGACCATTCCGGAGCTCCTCGTGATGTCCGGGATCTCATCCGGGACTCCGAACAAACTTCGGTCACCACCATACATAACTCTACACTACCGAAACGTCACCGAACCTTAAGTGTGCAGACCCTGCGGGTTCGAGAACTATTTAGACATGACCGAGACACCTCTACGGTCAATAACCAATGGCGGGACCTGGACATCCACATTGGTTCCTACATATTCTACGAAGATCTTTATCGGTCGAACCTCTATGTCAAGGATTCAGTTAATCCCGTATAACGTACCCTTTGTTCTTCGGTATGTTACTTGCCCGAGATTCGATCGTCGGTATCTCCATACCTAGTTCAACCTCGTTACCGGCAAGTATCTTTACTCGTTCCGTAATACAAGATCCCACAACTAACAATTAGTCACATTGCTTGCCAGGCTTATTGTGATGTTGCATTACCGAGTGGGCCCCGAGATACCTCTCCGTCACACGGAGTAACAAATCCCAGTCTCGATCCATGCCAACTCAATAGACACCATCGGAGATACCTGTAGAGCACCTTTATAGTCACCCAGTTACATTGCGACGTTTGATACACACAAGGCACTCCTCCGATATCCGTGAGTTGCATGATCTCATGGTCATAGGAACATATACTTGACATGCAGAAAACAGTAGCAATAAACTGACACGATCATATGCTATGTTTGTAGTTTGGGTCTTATCCATCACATCATTCTCCTAATGATGTGATCCCGTTATCAAATGACATCTCATGTCCATGGCTAGGAAACCTTAACCATCCTTTGATCAACGAGCTAGTCCATTAGAGGCATACTAGGGACATGGTTTTGTCTATGTATCCACACATGCATTTAAGTCTCCGATCAATACAATTATAGCATGGATAATAAACGATTATCATGAACAAGGAAATATGATAATAACTAATTTATTATTGCCTCTAGGGCATATTTCCAAAAGTCTCCCACTTGCACTAGAGTCAATAATCTAGTTCACATCACCATGTGATTCGCATTGTTATGAATCTAACACCCAATGAGTTCTGGGGCTCGATCATGCTTTGCGTGTGAGAGAGGTCTTATAGTCAACGGGTCTGCGATATTCAGATCCGTGTGTACTTTGCAAATCTCTATGTCAAACCGTAAACACTGCTACCACACTCCACTTGGTACTATTTCCAAATGGCTGCTCCACTATACGTATCCAGATTGCTACTACGAGTCATCCGGATTAGTGTTAAAGCTTGTATCGACGTAACTCCTTACGATGAACTCTTTATCACCTCCATAATCGAGAAACATCTCCTCAGTCTCTTAGTTACTGAGGATAATCTTGACCGCTGTCCAGTGATCCACTCCTGGTTCACTCTTGTACCCCCTGACGCACTCATGGCAAGGCACACACAGGTGCGGTACACAACATGGCATAATATAGAGCCTATGGCTAAGGCATAGGGGACGACGTTCGTCCTTTCTCTTTCTTCTGCCGTTGTCGAGCTTTGAGTCTCACTCAACTTTCACACCTTACAAATTAGGCGAGAACTCTTTCTCTGACTGATCCATTTTGAACTCTTTCAAAATCTTGTCAAGGTATGCACTCATTGAAAGTCTCATCGAGCATCTTGATCTATCTCCATAGATTTTGATGTTCAACAATTAGGTAGCTTCATCTAGGTCTTCCTTTGAAAATCACTTTCCAAATGACCGTTTTATGCTTTCCAGAAACTCTACATTATTTCTGATGAACAATATGTCATCCACATATACTTATCAGAAATTCTATAGTGCTCCCACTCACTTTATTGCAAATACAAGTTTCTCGTAAACTTTGTATAAACATCAAAACTTTGATCACCTCATCAAAGCGTATATTCCAACTCCGAGATGCTTGCTTCAGTCCATGGAAGGATCACCGAAGCTTGCACACCTTTTAGCATCCTTAGGCCTGACAAAACCTTCTGGTTGTATCACATACAACCTTTCCTCAAGTAAACCGTTAAGGAAACGATATTTTGACATCCATCTGCCAGATTTCATAATTGAAAACACAGCAATTGCTAACATAATTCCAACAGACTTTAGCACCACTACGAGTGAGAAAGTCTCATCGTAGTCAACTCCTTGAACTTGTCACAAACATCTTTGCAACAAGTCGAGCTTTACAACTGGTGACAATTACCATCAGCGTCTGTCTTCATTTTAAAGATCCATTTGTACTCAACGACCTGCTGTCCAACGAGCAAGTCTACCGAAGTCTATACATGGTTTTCATACATGGATCCTATCTCGGATTTCATGGCCTCCAACCATTTGTCGTAATCTGGGCCCATCATCGCTTCTCCATAGCTCGTAGGTTCATCGTTGTCCAACAACATGACCTCCGAGACAGAGTTGTCATACCGCTTAGGAGCAGTACACATCCTTGTCGACCTACGAAGTTCGACAGTAACTTGATCCTAAAGTTTCATGATCATCATCATTAACTTCCTCTTCAACTAACGTAGGCTTCACAGAAACATCTTTCTGCGCTGCGCTATTCTCTGGTTGAACAAAGGTTTAACAACCTCATCAAGTTCTATCTTCCTCCCACTCAATTCTTTCGAGAGAAACATTTCCTCGAGAAAGGATCCGTTCAAGCAACAAACACTTTGCACTAGGATCTGAGATTGAAGGTTCACCCAACTGATCTTAGGGTATTCTATGAAGATGCAATTTGTCCGCCTTGGGTTCGACCTCATTAGGTGAAAAAAATTTCCACACAAGTGTCACATCCCCAAATATTAAGAAATGACAGCTTAGGTTTCTATCAAACCATAATTCACATGGTGTCATCTCAACGGATTTAGATGGTGCCCTATTTAAAGTGAATGTAGTTGTCTCTAATGCATAACCCCAAAATTATAGTAGTAAAACGACAAGAGACATCATAGCACACACCATGTCCAATAGAGCATAACTATGATGTTCGGACACACCATCACACTATGGTGTTCCAGGTGGCGTTTAGTTGTGAAACAACTTTCACATTGTCTTAAGTTGTATGCCAAACTCGTGACTCAGATATTCACCTCCATGATCATATCGCAATCATTTTTATCTTCTTGTCACGATGATCTTTAAACTTCACTCTGAATTTCCTTGAACCTTTCAAACGATTCAGACTTGTGTTTCATTAAGTAAATATACACTATATCTACTCAAATCATCAGTCAAGGTAAGAAAATAACGATATCCACTGCACGCTACAAGACTCACTAGATTGCATACATCAACATGTATCATTTCCAATGAATCACTTGCCCGCTCCATCCAACGGGGTCCTTTAGTCATCTTGCCCAAGAGGCATGGTTCGCATGTCTCAACCGATTCGAAATCGAATGTGTCCAAATATCCATCAGCATGGAGTTTCTACATGCGCTTTATACCAATATGACATTTAGCGGCACTGCCACAAGTATGTGGTACTATCATTATTAACTTTGTATCTTTTTACATCATGTTATGAACATGTGTAATACTACGATCAAGATTTCAACAAACCATTCTCACTGGGTGCATGACCATTGAAGGTATTATTCATGTAAACAGAATAACCATTATTCTCTAACTTAAATGAATAACCGTATTGCAATAAACATGATCTAATCATGTTCATGCTCAACGCAAAACACCAAATAACATTTATTTAGGTTCGTCACTAATCCTGAAGGTAGAGAGAGCATGCAATGTTGATCACATCAACCTTGGAAACACTTCCAACACATATCGTCACCTCACCCTTAGCTAGTTCTCCGTTTATTCCGTAGCTTATATTTCGAGTTACTAACATTTAGCAACCGAACCGGTATCCAATACCCAGGTGCTACTAAGAGTACTAACAAGGTACACATTAATAACTCGTATATCAAATATACTTCTATCAATGTTTCCAGCCTTCTTATCTACCAAGTATCTAGGGTTGTTCCGCTTTAGCGACCGCTCACCTCATAACAGAAGCACTGAGTCTCGGGTTTGAGTTCAAATTTGGGTTGCTTCACTGGAGCAGCAACTGACCTGCTATCCATGAAGTTTCCCTCCTTGCTCTTGCCCTTCCCGAAACTAGTGGTTTGATTAACCATCAACACTTGATGCTCCTTTTTGATTTCTACCTTCGCGGTGTCAAACATCGCGAACAGCTCAGGAATCATTATTTCTATCCCTGGCAATTTATAGTTCATCACCAAGTTCTAGTAGCTTAGTGACAGTGACTTGGAGAACTATGTCAATCACTATCTTATCTGGAAGATCAACTCCCACTTGATTCAAGCGATTGTAGCACCCAGACAATCTGAGTACATGCTCAACGCTTGAGCTATTCTCTTTCATCTTGCAGGCAAAGAATCTTGTTGGAGATCTCATATCTCGCAACACGGGCACGAGCCTGAGATCCTAATTTCAGCTCTTAGAAACATCTCATATGTTTCGTGACGTTCAAAACGTTTTGGAGCCTCAATTCTAAGCCGTAATGCATGACGCACTAAACTATTAAGTAGTCATCAGAACGTGCCTGTCAGATGTTCACAACATCTACACACGACGCTAGAGGGGTCGACGCACCGAGCAGTGCATTAAGGACATAAGCCTTCTGTGCAGCAATGAGGACAATCCTTAGATCACGGACCCAGTCCGCAATATTGCTACCATCATCTTTCAATTCTATTTCTCTAGGAACATATAAAAATACAAGGGAGCTACAGTGTGAGCTAGTAATATACAACATAATTTGCAAAGACACTTTGACTATGTTCATGATAATGAGTTCAATTAATCATATTACTTAAGAACTCCCACTCAAATTGACATCCCTCCGATCATTCGAGTGATACATGATCCAAATTCACCAACTCAAGTCCGATCATCACGTGAGTTGAGGTGGCTGCAATGGTGAACATCATTATGTTGATCATATCTACTATATGACTCATGTTTTTTTGATTCTGTTTTTGAGTGTTCCACACATTATTAATTATTTATTAATTGTGTTTTGGTGTTTTAATTTGTGTTTGAGCCAAGTAAGACCTTTGGGATGGTGTATGGTGGTTGTTGATTTGATCTTGATGAAAAACAGAAACTTGTGCGCCATGTCCTGGAATTTTATAAATTTTCCGGAGCGTCTAATGAGTCTGAAATATTTAAACAAGATTGATATACAAGTTTCCCTTATTTTCCTAATTTTTCAGAAGTTTTGGAGTTACATAAGTATATGACGTTTTCAGATTGCTACAGACTATTTTTTGATGTATCTATGGGTTGTATCGGGGGGGGGGGGTATGAACCATGGATAAGTTATAATATAGTAGATATTAGACCAATATAAATAAATAATGATTTCACAACAGTATCTAAAGTAGTGATTTATTTTTCGTATACTAACGGATCTCACGAGTTTTCTGTTCAGTTTTGTGTTGTGAAGTTTTCAAGTTTTGGGTAAAGATTTGATGGACTATGGAACAAGGAGTGGCAAGAGCCTAAGCTTGGGGATGCCCAAGGCACCCCAAGCCATATTCAAGTATGCCAAAAAGCCTAAGCTTGGGTATGCCCGGAATGCATCCCGTCTTTCTTCTTCAATCCATCGGTAAATTTACTTGAGGCTATATTTTTATTCACCACATGATATGTGTTTTGCTTGGAGCGACTTGTATGTATGAGTCTTTGCTTTTTATTTTTCCACAATCATCCTTGATGCACACATCTTTTGAGAGATACACACATGAATCGTGAATTTATTAGAATACTCTATGTGCTTCACTTATATCTTTTGAGATATGCAATTTTGCTCTAGTGCTTCACTTATATCTTTTCAGAGAACGGCGGTGTTTGGTTTTATAGAAATAATTGAACTCTCGTACCTCACTTATATTATTTTTAGAGTCTTTAAACAGCATGGTAATTGGTCTAGGTTATGAATTTAGTCCTAATATAATAGGCATCCAAGAGGTATATAATAAAAACTTCCATATTAAGTGCATTGAGTATTATGAGAAGTTTGATTCCTCGCATAAAGTTTTGAGATATAAAGATGGTAATGTTAAGAGTCATGTTAGGAAGTAATTTTGAATTGGTAAGAATACTTGTGTAAAGGTTTGTGATTCCCGTAGCATGCACGTATGGTGAACCGTTATGTAAGGAAGTCAGAGCATGATTTGTTTGTTGATTGTCGACCTTTGTGTGAGGGTCGGGAGCGCGCGATGGTTTACTCCTACCAACTTCTTGTTGGGGAACGTCGCATGGGAAACAAAAATTTTCCTACGCACACGCAAACCTATCCATGGTGATGAGCATCTACGAGAGGGAGAGTGGATCTACCTACCCTTGTAGATCGCTAAGCGGGAAGCATTAAGAAACGCGGTTGGTGTAGTCGAACATCTTCGCGATCCAAATCGCCGAGCGTCCCGCGATCTCATCATGATACGTCCCGCGATCCAATCACGATCCGTCCCGTGAACTCATCACGATCTGTCCCGCGATATCATCACGATCCGTCTCATGATCTTGATCACGATCTGTCCTGCGACTCATCACGATCCGTTCCGCGATCTCATCACGAACCGTCTCGCGATCTCGATCACGGTCCTTCCGACCTAGCGCCAAACGGACGGCACCTCCGCGTTCAGCACACGTGCAGCTTGATGACGATCTCCACCGTATTGATCCAGAAAGAGGAGGTGGAGAGGAGAGAGAGTTCACCGGCAGCATGATGGCGCTCCGGTGATGGTGGTGGAGTGATTCCGGCAGGGCTTCGCCTAAGCGCTGCGGAAAACCGATCTAGAGGAGAAACTATGCACCGGTGTAACGGGTAGCACGTGGCCGGAAATTCTGTCCAAAAACCACCCAATCCACTAGTATATATAGGAGGAGAGGATAGGAGAGTCAGCCAAGGCCTTTGGGTCGGCCGAAATAGGAGGTGGGAAGCAATCCTACTTCACCTCCAATCCTAGTTGGAGTAGGATTGCCTCCTATTGGCTGATTTTCCACTTTTTGCTTTAGGACTTTCTCTCCTGCGCCATGGGCCTTTGTGGCTGTTTTCCCAGCCCACTAAGGTCTGGTTATTATTCTCCCACAGCCCATGGACCTCTTGGGGTCGAAATACCCCTCCCGGAGGCCTCCCGGTACACTACCGGCACTCCCGGTACACTACCGATGAGCCCGAAACTTTTCCGGAAACCAAACTGGGACTTCCTATATATGAATCTTTACCTCCGGACCATTCCGGAGCTCCTAGTGACGTCCGGGATCTCATCCGGGACTCCGAACAAACTTCGGTCACCACCATACATAACTCTACACTACCGAAACGTCACCGAACCTTAAGTGTGCAGACCCTGCGGGTTCGAGAACTATGTAGACATGACCGAGACACCTCTACGGTCAATAACCAATGGCGGGACCTGGACGACCACATTGGTTCCTACATATTCTACGAAGATCTTTATCGGTCGAACCTCTATGTCAAGGATTCAGTTAATCCCGTATAACGTTCCCTTTGTTCTTCGGTATGTTACTTGCCTGAGATTCGATCGTCGGTATCTCCGTACCTAGTGCAACCTCGTTACCGGCAAGTCTCTTTACTCGTTCCGTAATACAAGATCCCACAACTAACAATTAGTCACATTGCTTGCAAGGCTTATTGTGATGTTGCATTACTGAGTGGGCCCCGAGATACCTCTCCGTCACACGGAGTAACAAATCCGAGTCTCGATCCATGCCAACTCAATAGACACCATCGGAGATACCTGTAGAGCACCTTTATAGTCACCCAGTTACGTTGCGACGTTTGATACACACAAGGCACTCCTCCGATATCCGTGAGTTGCATGATCTCATGGTCATAGGAACATATACTTGACATGCAGAAAACAGTAGCAATAAACTGACACGATCATATGCTATGTTTGTAGTTTGGGTCTTATCCATCACATCATTCTCCTAATGATGTGATCCCGTTATCAAATGACATCTCATGTCCATGGCTAGGAAACCTTAACCATCCTTTGATCAATGAGCTAGTCCATTAGAGGCAAACTAGGGACATGGTTTTGTCTATGTATCCACACATGCATTTAAGTCTCCGATCAATACAATTATAGCATGGATAATAAACGATTATCATGAACAAGGAAATATGATAATAACTAATTTATTATTGCCTCTAGGGCATATTTCCAAAACTTCTCCCCTAGGGTCATGCATCTAAGACTTTGCTTAGACAACTAACAGACTTTTCCAGTAAGTAGGTGAGTTCTTTATGACTAATGTGAGTCCATGGATTATACGCACTCTCACCCTTCCACTGTTGCTAGCCTGTCTACTACCGCACAACTTTCGCCGGTGCGATAAACCCACCTTCCTCAAAACAGCCACCATATATCTTTCCTCAAAACAAACACCATACCTACCTATTATGGCATTTCCATAGCCATTCCGAGATATATTTCCATGCAACTTCCACCGTTCTGTTTATTATGACATGCAACATCATTTTCATATTGCTTTGCATGATCGTAAGATAGCTAGCATGATGTTTTCATGGCTTGTCCATTTTCTTGATGTCATTTGCTATGCTAGATCATTGCACATCCCGGTACACCGCCGGAGGCATTCATATAGAGTCATAATTTTTTCTAGTTATCGAGTTGTAATTCTTGAGTTGTAAGTAAATAAAAGTGTGATGATCATCATTATTAGAGCATTGTCCCATGCGAGGAAAGGACGATGGAAGCTACAATTCCCTCACAAGTGGGGATGAGACTCCGAACTTTATGAAAAATAAAAGAGGCCAGCAAAGCCCAAATAAAAATAATAAGAAAAGAGGCCTTATATGCCCACCAAAATAGAAAAAAGAGAGAAAAGAGAGAAGGGACAATGCTAATATCTTTTTTTCGAGACTTGTGCTTCAAAGTAGTACCATGATCTTCATGATAGAGAGTCTCCTAGTTTGTCACTTTCATATACTAGTGGGAATTTTTCATTATATAACTTGGCTTGTATATTCCAATGATGGGCTTCCTCAAATTGCTCTAGGTCTTCATGAGCAAGCAAGTTGGATGCACACCCACTTAGTTTCCTTTTGAGCTTTCATACACTTATAGCTCTAGTGCATTTGTCGCATGGAAATCCCTACTCACTCACATTGATATCTATTAATGGGCATCTCCATAGCCCGTTGATAGGCCTAGTTGATGTGAGACTATCTTCTCCTTTTCCTTCACAACCTCCACCATATTCGATTCCACCTATATTGTTATATCCATGGCTCACGCTCATGTATTGCGTGAGAGTTGAAAAGGTTTGAAAAAATAAAGGTGTGAAACAATTGCTTGACTAGTCATCGGGGTTGTGCATTATATAAATACTTTGTGTGGGGAAGATGGAGCATAGCCAGACTATATGATATTGTAGGGACAACTTTCTTTTCCATTATATTTTGAAGAGATACAATTGCTTTGCTAGTATGCTTGAAATATTATGGTTTTTATGTCAACATTAAGCTTTTGTTTTGAGTCTTATGGATCTGCATATTCATGCCACAATAAAGAATATTACTTGGATAAATATGTTAGGTAGCTTTGCACATAAAAAATTCTATTTTTATCATTTACCTACTCGAGGACGAGCATGAATTAAGCTTGTGGATGCTGATATGTCTCCAACGTATCTATAGTTTTTGATTTTGTCATGCTATTTATATTATATGTTTTGGATGTTTTATATGCATTAATATGCTATTTTATATTATTTTTGGGACTAACCTATTAATCTAGAGCCTTGTGCCAGTTTCTATATTTTCCTTGTTTTGAGTATTGCAGATATGGAATATTAAACGGAGTCCAAATGGAATAAAATATTCACGATAATTTTTCTGGAACAAAAGAGATCTACCAGGATTGGAGTGCAAGGCAAGGAAGCTGCCAGGAGGTCACAAGCCAGGGGGCGCGGCCACCCCCTGGCCACGCCTGGTGATGTCTACTACGCAACCTTCTTCTTGTAGACACGTGTTGGGCCTCCAAGCGCAGAGTTTGTAGGACGGTGACAATTTTCCCTCAAGTGGATGACCTAAGGTTTATCAATCCGTGGGAGGTGTTGGTTGAAGATGGTCTCTCTCAAACAACCCTGCAACCAAATAACAAAGTGTCTCTTGTGTCCCCAACAAACCCAATACAATGGTAAATTCTATAGGTGCACTAGTTCAACGAAGGGATGGTGATACAAGTGTAATATGGATGGTAGATATAGGTTTTTGTAATCTGAAAATATAAAAACAACAAGGTAACAAGTAACAAAAGTGAGCACAAACGGTATTGCAATGCTTGAAAACAAGGCCTAGGGTTCATACTTTCACTAGTGCAATTTCTCTCAACAATACTGACATAGTTGAATCATATGTAAATACCTCTTGTGCGACAAAGAGTTCACTCCAAAGTCAAAAATAGCGGAGAACTAACAAAGAAATTATTGTAGGGTACGAAACCACCTCAAAGTTATCTTTTCCGATCAATCTTATGAGCTATCCCTATAAGTGTCACAAACAGCCCTAGAGTTCGTACTAAAATAACACCTTAAGACATACATCAACCAAAACAATAATGTCACCTAGATACTGCAATGTCACCACAAGTACCCATGGGCTTGATTATATGATATGCATCACACCATTTTAGATTCAACATGTTCAATCCAACACAAAGAACTTCAAAGAGTGCCCCAAAGTTTCTACCGAAAAGTCAAGACAAAAACGTGTGCCAACCACTATGCATAGATTCCCAAAGTCACGGAACCCACAAGTTGATCACCAAAACATACATCAAGTGGTTCAATAGAACATCCCATTGTCACCACGGATATCCCATCGCAATACATACATCAAGTGTTCTCAAATCCTTAAAGACTCAATCCGATAAAAAAAACTTCAAAGGAAAACTCAATTCATCACAAGAAGATAGAGAGGGGAAAACTCCATATGATTCATCTATATCAATAAAGCTCGCGGTACATCAAGATCATGTCACCTCAAGAACACGAGAGAGAGAGAGAGAGATCAAACACATAGCTACTGGTACATACCCTCAGCCCTAAGGGTGAACTACTCCATCCTCGTCATGGAGAGCGCTAGGATGATGAAGATGGCCTCCGGTGATGGTTTCCCCCTCCGACAGGGTGCCGGAACGGGCTCTTGATTGTTTTTTCATGGTTTTGGAGGCTTGCGGTGGCGGAGCTCCGATCTAGGTTTCTTTTCAGAGGTTTCTATATTTATAGGAATTTTTGGCATGGATCTGACATCAAGGGGTGCCAAGAGGCAATGGCAAGCCTGCTAGGCGCGGGCTGGGGGGGGGGGGTGGCCGCGCCTAGTAGGCTTTTCACCTCCTCGTGGCTCTTGTGGCCTAGCTCCAATGCTTCAGGGGTCTCTTTTGGTCCACAAAAAATCATACTAAATTTTTAGCCCATTCCGATAACTTTTATTTCTTCACAAAAAACGACACCATGGTAGTTCTGCTGAAAACATCGTCAGTCCGGGTTAGTTCTAATAAAATCATACCAATATCATATAGAATTATTGTAAACATGGCATGAATACTTCATAAATTATAGATACTTTGGAGACGTATCAGCATCCCCATGCTTAATTCCTGCTCGTCCTCGAGTAGGTAAATGATAAAAGAAATAATTTATGAAGTGTGAATGCTAGCATAGTGCATAAGTTTGATCAATGATAATTCCAATCACTTTTTCTAGCATCATTATGAAACATAAGCCGTACCTCATCTCATAAAACTTCTCATGATGAAGTACCAAGCTATTCACATGTTAAAGTATAAACCATAAAGTTTCTTGAAAACTAACAAACTATGCTTTCAGTCACCAAACAATTGCAATTCATCTTATTTCCAGGAAGGGTCTATGTAAGAGCTTTGATTTAGCAAATTCCACATGCTCAACTATCATATAGTCTTCCATGATTCCTAACACTCAAAGCATATTTTTAGAGAAAATGTCATCCGTTGAACACAGAGAAATATAGGGGCTTAATGTTTCACCTCCCAACTTATTTATCATATAGATATTTGTGAACAATAATAATTTATGACCAAATATATTTGTGTGGATATATATGTCTAGATCATTCCCCAACACCTGATGCCTGCCAAGAGAAAAAGGCAAAATATAGGAAGTGGTGAAGATCACCATGACTCTTGCATAAAGGTAAGTACTAGAAAGTAAAAGATATGCCCTCCGCAGAGGGAAGCATTTATTTGCAGAGCTGCCAGAGCTCGAGCTTTTAAAATAGAGATGAATACTAATTTGGAGCGGTATGCTTTCATTGTCAACATAACAACCGAGAGATCTCGGTATCTTCTATGCTAGATACATTATAGGCGCTTCCCAAATAGAATGGTAAAGTTTTTACTCCCCCTCCACCAATCAATCACAGTCCACGGGGAGCCGAATCCACGGGTACCGTCCATACAAACAACAATCCTAGGGGATTTTTGTTTCATTATATTTTGTTTTGATTATTGAGCATGGAACTAGGCATCCCAAATACAAGCCACTTTCTCCTGAATGATAGTGAATCAACACATATCATGAGAATAACCCTCCTATCATGGAAGATACTGACAGCCCCTAATCACTATATGAGCGATTCGGGCATATAAAACTGAATATTATTTGAAGGTTTAGAGTTTGGCACATGCAAATTTACTTGGAACCTTAGGTAAATACCACATATAGGTAGGTATGGTGGACTTTCATGGCAAAACTGGTTCAAGGGTGTTTGGATGCACAAGTAGTATTTCTACTTGGAGCGGAAGTTTTGGCTAGAATGAGGTGGAAGCAAGCACCACATGTTGGAGGATCCATACCAATATAACTTCTATACAAATATACCCAAGCATAACTCATTATGTTGTCTTCCTTGTCCAACTTCAACTAATTTTATCAAGTTTGAAAATAATTAATGGGGCTCACAATCATAGAAGATGTCCAAGATAGTATATTTATATGTGAAATCTCTCTTCCTTCAATATTCTTCCATGAATGGTTCAAGTGACCAATGCGGTGTTTGCTAACTTCCAATAAATTTTACCACCTATACTTCTTATATGTGAAGTCACTAATCCCCACGGGATAAACATATAAAACATATATAATTTCATATTTATGATATTCAATTCATTCAACCATTTACTCATAGGATATAAGTGAAGCACGAGAGTAAATGACAAAACTACTTCAAAACATATAAGTGAAGAACAATGAGTAGTCAAACAATTAAGTAGCTATGTGAGGACTTTCTCTCTCTCTCAATAAAGATTTTTAGATCTGGGTATTTTATTTAAACAGCAAGCAAAACGAAAATAGTGCCCCAAGAATAGCATGCATCATGTGAACGAATTAACATTTAGGCTCAACGTAGGCTAACCGATAGTTGCCAAAGAGAGGTGGGATGCGTAACATCCCCAAACTTAGATGCTTGAGAGTTCTTAAAATATTTACTTGGGGTGCCTTGGGCATCCCCAAGCTTGAGCTTTTGTATCTTTTTCAATCCTCTCATATCATGGTTTCACCTACTCTCAAAAACTTCATCCACACAAAACTCTAAAAGAACTCGTGAGATAGTTAGTACACATAATAATAAATCAACTATATGTACTGCCAACACAAGTTTCACAATAATCTTCAAACATTAGGTACTGTATACTATCATTTCCACAATTTATATTTACCAATATAGGCTATGGAAACTATAGGATAAGTAGATAACAAAACTATGACAACAATCTATCCAAACGGAACAATCTATAGCAATTTATAAAACAATGTACTTATGTAACTCAAAAAATTATTTAAATTTATGACATGCTATAAAATTTATATCACAACACTGTGTAAAAAGTTTAGAAACTTTCCACATTCCAGTAAAATGTGAAAATTCAAAAACTACAGCAGAAGTTTCTGTTTTTACACAGCACACATCAAACATGCAATTCAAGCATTCTAAAGGCAATTCTTGGAACTTTTATTGAAAAACAAGATTATAAATAAAACCTAACAGAGAACAACAAAATAAAATGATGCTCCAAGCAAAACTCATATTATGTAATGAATAAAAATATAACTCCAAGTGAGATATACCGATAGTGTTGAAGACGAAAGAGGGGATGCCTTCCGGGGCATCCCCAAGCTTAGACGCTTGAGTCTTAATTGAATATTACCTTGGGGGTTCCTTGGGAATCACCAAGTTTAGGTTCTTGTCACTCCTTATTCTCCTCATATCGGTGTCTCACCCAAAACTTGAAAACTTCAATCACACAAAACTTAATGGAACTTTGTGAGAAGGGTTAGTGTTAAAAAGATAGATCATTCACTTAGGTACTGTCAAGGCAATATTCATAATTATTACCACATTATACCTACTGTATTAATTCACTCCCACAATTTATATTACTCAATATATGCTATAGGAACACTTGAAACAAGCAAACTATGCATGCAAAACAGAATCTGTCAAAAACAGAATAATTTGTAAAGCTCTGAATTATCACATACTTCCCCGACTCTAAAAATTCTTAAAACTTAGGAATACTCAAGGAATTTGCGTAGAAATGTTGTGTAAAATTTCAGATTGTTTGACTCTCAAGTAAAATCAGATAATTCATATACTGGATGCAAAACTTTCTGTTTTTGCACAAAATCAAACAAGCAAGTATCCACACTATCCCAAAGGCTTTACTTGGCACTTTATTAAAATAAAAGACACAAAACATGATTAATAGAGTAGCTTAATCATTTGAACACATAAAAAAGAAATTAAAAGTGTTGGGTTGTCTCCCAACAAGCGCTCTTCTTTAATACCTTTTAGCTAGGCATGATGATTTCAATGATGCTCGTATAGGAATAATAATTGAAACATGCAAAAGAGCATCATTAATCTCATGACAATCACATTTAAGTCTAACCCACTTCCTATGCATAGGTATATTGTGAGCAAACAATTTATGTGAGCAAGAATCAACTAGCACAGGAAGGCAAAACAAGCATAGCTTCAAAACTTTGAGCACATAGAGAGGAAACTTTATATTATTGCAATTCCTACAAGCATATATTCCTCCCTCATAATAATTTTCAGTAGCATCATGAACGAATTCCACAATATAACCAGCACATAAAGCATTATTTTCATGATCCACAAGCATAGAATTTTTATTACTACCCAGACAAGCAAAATTCTTCACATGCAAAGTAGTGGGAGCAAACTCAACAAAATAACTATCATGTGACACTTGATTGACATAACCACATTGAATATTAAAATCATAACAGTAGGTTTAATGGTTGTCATTACTCTTTATAGCATATGTGTCATCATATATAGGAGGCATGCCTTCATCATAATAGTTTTGCTCATCAAAACTTGGGGGACTAAAAATAGCATTTTCATCCAACATAGCATCCCCAAGCTTGTGGCTTTGCATATCATTAGCATCATGGATATTCAGAGAATTCATACTAACAATATTGAAATCATTCTCATCATTCAAGTATTTAGTGCCAAACATTTTAATAACTTCTTCTTCTAACACTTGAGCACAATTTTCCTTTCCATCATTTTCACGAAAGACATTAAAAAGATGAAGCATATGAGGCAACCTCAATTCCATTTTTTGTAGTTTTATTTTATAAAACCAAACTAGTGAAAAACAAGAAACTAAAAGATTTGATTGCAAGATCTAAAGATATACCTTAAAGCACTCACCTCCCCGACAATAGCGCCAGAAAAGAGCTTGATGTCTACTATACAACCTTCTTCTTATAGACTCGTGTTGGGCCTCCAAGCGCAGAGTTTTGTAGGACGATGGAAATTTTCCCTCAAGTGGATGACCTAAGGTTTATCAATCCGTGGTAGGTATAGGTTGAAGATGGTCTCTCTCAAACAACCCTGCAACCAAATATCAAAGAGTCTCTTGTGTCCCCAACACACCCAATACAATGGTAAATTGTATAGGTGCACTAGTTCAGCGAAGATATGGTGATACAAGTGTAATATGGATGGTAGATATAGGTTTTCGTAGTCTGAAAATATAAAAATATCAAGGTAAAAAGTAACAAAAGTGAGCACAAATGGTATTGCAATGCTTGAAAACAAGGCCTAGGGGTTCATACTTTCACTAGTGCAATTTCTCTCAACAATACTGACATAGTTGAATCATATGTAAATACCTCTCGTGCGACAAAGATTTCACTCCAAAATCACAAATAGCGGAGAACTAACGAAGAAATTATTGTAGGGTACGAAACCACCTCAAAGTTATCTTTTTCGATCAATCTTATGAGCTATCCATATAAGTGTCACGAACAGCCCTAGAGTTCGTACTAAAATAACACCTTAAGATACAAATCAACCAAAACCCTAATGTCACCTAGATACTCCAATGTCACCACAAGTACCCATGGGCTTGATTATACGATATGCATCAGAAAATTTCAGATTCATCATGTTCAATCCAACACAAAGAACTTCAAAGAATGCCCCAAAGTTTCTACCGAAAAGTCAAGACAAAAACGTGTGCATCAAGGTCACGGAACCCTATGCATATATTACCAAGGTCACGGAACCCGCAAGTTGATCAGCAAAACATACATCAAGTGGATCAATAGAACATCCCATTGTCACCATGGATGTCCCATCGCAAGACATACATCAAGTGTTCTCAAATCCTTAAAGACTCAATCCGATAATAAAACTTCAAAGGAAAACTCAATTCATCACAAGAAGATAGAGAGGGGAAACTCCATATGATTCATCTATATCAATAAACCTCGCGGTACATCAAGATCATGTCACCTCAAGAACACGAGATAAAGAGATCAAACACATAGCTACTGGTACATACCCTCAGCCCCGAGGGTGAACTACTCCCTCCTCGTCATGAAGAGCGCCGGGATGATGAAGATGGCCACCGGTGATTGTTTTGCCCTCCGGCAGGGTGCCGGAACAAGCTCTAGATTGGTTTTTCTTGGCTTTGGAGGCTTGTGGTGGCGGAACTCCTGATCTAGGTTCCTTTTTCGAGGTTTCTATATTTATAGGAATTTTTGGATCGATCTCACGTCAAGGGGTGCCACAAGGCGGTCGCAAGCCTGCTTGGCACGGGCTAGGGGATGGCTACGCCTAGCAGGCTTGCCGCCTCCTTGTGGCTCTTATGGCCGAGCTCCAATACTTCGGGGGTCTCTTTTGGTCCACAAAAATCATACTAAAATTTCATCCCATTCCGAGAACTTTTATTTCTGCACAAAAAACGACATCATGGCAGTTCTGCTGAAAACAACGTCAGTCCGGGTTAGTTCTAATAAAATCATACCAAAATCATATAGAATTATTGTAAGCATGGCATGAATACTTCATAAATTATAGATACGTTGAATACGTATCACCCGACAAGCTTGTGACTCCCTGGCAGGAGTCCTAGCCCTATTCTTCGTCCTATAAATACCCAAATATTCCCCCAATACCAAATAGAGCCACGTAAAAACTTTTCCGCCGCCAGAAACCTCCGTTCCCGAGAGATCCAATCTTGGAGCCTTTTTCGGTAATCTGCTGGAGGGGATTCAATCACGGAGGGCATCTACATCAACCCCATTGCCCCTCCAATGATGCGTGAGTAGTTCACCACAAACCTACGGGTCCATAGCTAGTAGCTAGATGGCTTCTTCTCTCTCTTTGTGCTTCAATGCCATGTTCTTCATGATCTTCATGGAGATCTATCCGATGTAATACTCTTTCGTGGTGTGTTTGTTGAGATCCGATGAATTGTGGGTTTATGTTCAGATTATCCATGAATATTATTTGAGTCTTTTCTGAATTTTTATATGCATGATTTCATATCTTTGCAAGTATCTTCGAGTTCTTGGCTTGGTTTGTCCAACTAGATTGGTAATTCTTGCAATGGGAGAAGTGCTTAGTTTTGGGTTCAATCTTGCGCTGTCCTCACACAGTGACAAAGTAATTTTTTAAACTAGCACCTTTTTTAGAACAAATTTGAAATCTAGCAGCCCCTTTGCAAAATTTTCAAAACTAAAACCCCGTCGGTCAACCGTTGACCGAAGAGCACTCTTCGGTCAACCTTTGGCCGAAGACTGCCTCTTTGGTCAATAGATGACCGAAAACGTGTCCTGCTGGGCCGAAGAGCACTCTTTGGTCAACCGTTGGCCGAAGAGTGCTCTTTGGTAATTGGTTGGCCGAAGAGTACTCTTTGGTCAACTATTGACTGAAGAGTGCATGCAACTTTACATCAACACTTAATTAAAGTTGCATGTGACCTATTTCGGTTTTCCCTTGACCAAAGAGTCATTTTTGGTATTTCCTTGCCCGGATTTTTCATGTTCTTTCCCACAAGTTCTTTCTCGCCCTTCTTTCCCTCTAGGTCTTTCCCTCCCTTCTTTCCTGCCAGGTCTATCCCTCCCTTCTTTCCTGCCAGTTTCTTTTCTGCCCTTCTTTCCCGCCCGCTCTTCTCTCCCGCCATATTCTGTTCTGACCCTATAACCCCCCCCCCCCGCAGCAAGGTGGGTGAGCAGGAAAGTGTGGTCACCATTTCTTTGCAGGTAATGGCTTGCCCCTTTTGCCAAGCTCCAAGTGCCCTTGTTGTTCCTTTGATTCAAGTGCGTCTGTCTTCAATGTGGTGTTGGATCGTCGATATTCTAGGCATGTTGTAAGATTCTATATCTTGTTTATCTGATTGTGGAAGGTGGTTGATGTTGCTATGGTTGTAATGTATTATAATGCCTTTGTTTATATCATTATGATGTTTGCTTCCATTCTTGTTGCAGTATGTTCCGTGTAGTGTTAGATCACATCTTGCTTGGTACATTAAGGAGTGTAGAGCTTTAGCTATTCGGAGGGGTGACACATATATTGATCTTTCTCTTCACAACAGTGAGGGTAACTTATACCATGTTCAGTTTAGACATTGTCGGATGAGCAGTAAATTCCATGGTCCATCTTGGGAGGAACTTGTGAATGATCATGGTTTCCGTCATCGTGACATGATGACTGTTAGGCTTGAGCACTATGGAACTATGATTAGTGTCAATTTTCATCGGGATGGTGTTATGTTGTTTCCTTTACCCTGTGTTGGTAAGTTTTTTGTTTGACTGATTTTCACTTTTGTTTCAGCTTATACGTTTTGCTGTTATGCTCAGTTTGTGAATTTTTTTCTTGTAGCTCTTGAGGATTTGAGTGAAACTCAAAAGGAACTTGTTGACAGCTATTTTTATAGTCGTGGTGTCACTCTAAATTATCATCAAATGTATATCATGTCGCGGCAGCTCTTTGATGAAAACTACATATTGTGTACTCCTTTTGTTCATAGGATGGATTCCATGAATGTTATTTCTCAACATATGGTAAGCTTTGGTTTCGGGTATTTTTTTATTTCTTCTTTCCTCTATCATACTATTTTAAATTTATAAGATGAATATCATATAACTTGATGTTTATTGTCAGGTTATTCCTACCATGGTTGTGAGGATTTTGAAGGAATTTGTGTCAATTCCTAGGACTGGTTCTTTAACTCTTGAAATTACTTTGGATTTCGAAGGTGATGATATATTTGTGAGCATTCCTTGTTCCTACTTCATTGGCTTGGGTGATAGAATGGTGTTGAAGAAGGAAGGTTTCGGTAATTTTTTGCTGACATCGTCTATTGAAGTCAACAATTTGGTGCTCATAACCTTCAAAGAGCCTCAACAAGAGTTGGCTATTGTTTTTAGTCATGTGCCACAATGACCGTACTATATTTCCCAGCATTTTCTCTCCCGCCTTTCTTTCCTGCCATTTTCGTTCCTGCCTTTCTCTCCCGCCATTTTCTTTCCCGCCATTCTCTCCCACCATTTTCTTTCTCGCCTTTCTCTCTTGCCAGTTTCTTTCCCGCGTTTCTCTCCCGCCAGTTTCTTTCCCGCCTTTCTCTCCCACCATCATATCTTGTGAACCTATATAACCCCCTCTGTAGTAAGGTGGGTGAGCAGGCCCTTCTTTTCCCCCTTTCTCTCACGGCTTTCCCTCCCTCCATCCTTTCAAGGAGATGTCTCATCCTCATTATCCTTTTGATCTTAGTTTTCACTCTGGTATGTCCGATCGTCTTCTCCGTCTAGCCGCCAATTTCAAGATGGATGGTAGACTAGTTCCATGGGAGGAACTCATCAGTAGTGACACCATAATGAATGAGTTGGATCACTCATTAGCTAGGAGTGGGTGGCCTCCTAGGACATTTGAGGAGATACGGAAAGAACTTCTCAGGTTGCATGGCAGATGGCAGAAGCAACTGCATAAGGGTGAAGCTTACATCAGGATTGCCGTGAATAATTCAGTTTTATGGTCAGCAGACAGTGAGGACGAAGACAACCTCTTCATGCCGAGCACCAAGGCCAAGATACCTGCATCGTCGAAGTGCAAGACTATCGGACCATCGAAGGGGAAGAGTGCTGCATCAATGGAGGATGACGATGATGACTTCATGCCGAGCACCAAGGCCAAGAGACCCACATCATTGAAGTCCAAGACTACCGCACCGTTGAAGGGGAAGAGTGTTGCATCAATGGAGGATGACGACCATGACTTCATGTAGTTTGTGTGATGTATTTTTTTAGTTAAGTCGTACCATTTAATTCAGATGTACTTCTATCTTAAATATCTATTGCAGTCTGATTGGAAATGTATCTCGTACCGTCTAGTTGAGTTTTACCATTTAATTTAGATGTACTACTAATATGAAGTGTAGGAGGTGGCTCATGCCAGGACGAGCTCCCTGGCTGTGTAGGAGGTGGCTCATGCCAGGTCGAGCTCCCTGGCTGTGTAGGAGGTGGCTCATGCCAGGACGAGCTCCCTGGCTGTGAAGGAGATGGCTCTTGCCATGCCGAGATCCCTGGAGTTGAAGGAGTTGGTTGATTCCATGATGCCCTTCCTAGTTGTGAAGGAGGTGGCGCATGTGAAGACATGTGCCATGATGCTGAACGATGCAGAGATGGACGTGGGGGATGAAGTGCTGGACGAGGAACTGCAACGTCCAAAGATCTTCTACATGTCACTGTTGCGTAAATCCCACGTAGCTTCTCATTAAAATGCTTCAACCACGAGAGGTGCTCTGGCTGTGGGAGAGTATCCCCCCTCTCAACCCGCTTCATTAAAGCGGAAACCTCCTCTCACGCCTGGCAAGTCAAGTCACCCTGTACATTGAAGAGTTAGCTAGTTGTAAATGTTCACGCTATGACATTAGTACACATATTAGAACCATAATATATGTAGTTTGGTACGTACCGCGTGGTGTCTGGTTCCCATAATAGAGGAAGTTGGGTACATATCGCTGGTCAGAAGCGCTTCAATCTGATCAGGAGTAGCACATGGAACCAGGTAGATCCTCGTAGAATGTCTGTAACGCTTCAGATACAACCCGAACTGGTCCCAGTCAAAGGGTCGAACCCTCATCCCAGATATGCTCTGGCGCAACCGTCCATTCTCGAACATAAGGGCCAATGTTCTCACGCCAGTAATCCATGGACTTGTTCCCTCCAACACGGCTAAACCTAGCATTGACATTCGTGTAAAGTGGTAAGCAAAATTCTAAAAGGTGTGCTGACAACTAAATTATAATTACTTACTTGTGCACGTGAGCCGGTATGTGTGGAATAACTAGAATTTCCTCCAGTTGACATCGACCGAACTGTCTCATCACCCTAGGAAAAGCCATCTCCTCCACCATCACGTCAAACACCAATCTCGCCTTGGTCATCCAGTAATGCCGATCTCTAGTGCACAAGTGAGATATCCCATCTAGATACCTAGATGCTATAGCCTCTGGCGAGTAGGGCTCCCAGATAACAACATCATCGTGCAAAGCATCAAACTGAGCTGTGAAGGACGGGTAACAACTCTTCACCTGCATCCCAGCATATTTTCTATGTGCATAACAACAGATAAACATTAGTAAAAGTATTGCATGACAAGAAATAATGTAATGAAATGTTACGTAATATCTCTCTTCGCGCCCAAACAGATCCCATAGTAGGCAAGTCGCCAATCTGATGCACATAAGCCCCTGTCATGTCTACCAACCCAGACGGTTTATCAACGTCGACATAGGGTCGTCCAATAGGGAACCTCTCATATGACCAGAGAACAATAGTGGACATCCAACCAGACCTGATCTACGGGAGCTCAACATGCAACCTTTGCACAAGCCTCTGTAAGTAGCTGCCAACACAGCAGAACCAAAACTCCTCTATGTAATGTCCTTTGGAGAACGGGCGTCAGCTATCTCGCGTGCAATGCTAATGAGGCGCGCATTGACAGTGGTCACATGGTTCTCTGTGAACATCGTCTTGCTGAACAACCAAAGAATATATGCCTCTAGCGATCGATCAATCTGTGGATCTGACAACTAAAGTCCGGGGTATCCTAACGCGACAATCTGAAACTGACTCAACCACTTAAAATGAGGTCCATGAGGATCATTTTCTAAGACCACAGTAGTCGGCACCGGCTCTATAAAACATGCATGCAACGCAGTTTGCCAGCCAGATTCTGCCTGTAAAGGACCTATGGCAGCACGGGCCAACGGTAATCCCAACAAGTAAGACACATCCTGTAGAGTAGGCGCCATCTCTCCCCAGGGAAAGTGAAACGTATGTGTCTCTGGTCTGCATCTATCTAGTAAGCAGGTAAGGAGTGACCTGTCGTCAGAGAAGCGTTTCATTTGCCTCTTGCATAGCTGCATTGGTTCACCAGCTTCATCCAACTCCGGATGATCAACCCACTCATCCAATGTACCCGCAACCAGCCGTGCCAAGGGTAGCAGTCCAGCTCACGTTAGCCTATAAAATAAAGAGAATGTACAGCTAACAATGAGCATGTATCAAATATGATATATTAAAAAGTAAAACTATATATGCAAACATACCTATCAACCCATTGAGGGTATATCATCCAATTAGACTTTGGGGTGCGTGGAACCAACACATCCAAGTTCTTGCCCACTTGCATAAATGCAGCCCGGTGTTCTCTATCGATCGTGTCATTAAGCAACGCATACGAAGACATCTCTGAAAGTAAAACATAGTTCGAAATATTACAAATAAAAACATAGTCTGACATAGTACAAATGAAAACATAGTCTGACATAGTACAGATGAAAACATAGTCTGACATATTACAAATTGCAACATAGTCTGACAGATTACAAATTAAAACATAGTCTAACAGATTACAAATTAAAACATAGTCTGACATTTTACAAAATTAAAACATAGTCATTATATAGCTTCTGAGTTATTTCTTACTCGTCCTCCCCTTCGGCCTCTACTGCCTCGGCAACGTCCGCCTCTAGCTCCTGTTGTCACACTCGTCGATGTGCACGCACCATCTTTTTTAAGGTCGGGACAATATTTCATCCTATGCCCATAATTTGCGCATAGCAAACACTGTCTAGTTGCTCCTCCAGCTTTAGACTGCTCCATATCGTTACGGATGCGACGGACCTTACGTCTACCCCTACTGGTTCGCCGAAGAGCAGGATCCGGGATGTATACTCTCTCATCATCGTTTACCTTGTTGAAATTGCTGACGACTCTAAACCCTGTCATCTCACCAGTCCAGGTATTCAGTACTGACTCTTTCAAATAATATGGGGACACGAAGGAGATGGCATCCAACTGAACCTGGCCGCATGCAGCCAACACATGTGAGCAAGGAAGATGCAACAACTTCGGTTTGTTGCATGTACATTCACATGTTGGATAAAATTCTGTTCCAATTCGTACCTCATGCATCTTCACCTCATTTGACGTACCAAAACCATCGGTAGGTAGCTGAACTTTGTACCTCCTTTCCTGATTACCTATGAGTCTGATTGTGTGCTTCTTTGCTTTCTCTATCTTCTTTGCCATGTACTCCGTGACATGGCTACAATAAGGTGTCTTCGGATGATCTGCAATATGCTTCTTTTCTAACTCGAGCCTTTCTCTGAAATATCTCAAAGTGCCATGGAATACAGCCTCCACAATAGCTGTGAGTGGCAATGCTCTATTCCCTCTAAGTACAAAGTTATACACCTCAGCAAGGTTGGTTGTCATGTGGCAATACCTAGCTACATGGGTGTCATGCAGGAGAGACCAATTCACGGGAGGCTCTTTCTCTATCCACTGAGTAAAATTCTTTATTGCCCTACCATTCGGCCTCTTAGTGCTAGGAGGGTCAATTGCTGGCAAGTCACAAAGAGCTACAGGCTGCTCTAGCTCCGCGATGAGCCTTGATAAATTAACCTGATCTTGCTCCATTTTCTGTCTGGCTTTAACCTGCTTCTTAGTAAACTCATCTAGTTTTGATGAAATAAAATTGTATTTCCATGGCTGATTCTGCTTGCATAATTTTTCGAACAAGTTCATCAACCGCTTGTTCTTGAATTGTGAGAAAAAAATTGCCCCAAGATGGCGCATGCACCACCGACTATGCAGGTCCTTCCAAGTTGTTGATTCATTATCAGTTGGGTCCCTTAGTGTCTTCACGGCCTTCAATATACCAGCATGTCTGTCATGAATGACACACACGTTTGTCGGTCCTTCACGATGGCAATTTTCACTTGCCTCAAGAACCATATCCAGCTTGGAAAGTTCTCACCCTCCACGAATGCCATGGCAAGTTGTATGATTTGATTGTTCTCGTCAACACTAATAGTAGTAAGGATTTGCCCTCTGTACTGACCAGTCAGGAATGTGTCATCCACAAACACCACAGGAGGACAACGCCGGAAAGCTTCGATGCAAATAGCAAAAGAAAAGAATAGTCTCTTCAACACCTTCAAATCTGGTATACTCGGCAATCTTGTGTGTTGTACGTTAATATAAGTGTTGGGATTCCTATCCTTCAATACTTGAAGGAGCCGCACAACATTTTCATATGAGTTGAAGAAGGACCCAAACCTTTCCTCCATAGCCTTCTGCTTAGCCCTCCAAGCCTTACCGTAAGGAATGACATAATCCCACCTGACCTTCACTGCTGTCTAGATATGTTTTGCTTCCATGTCTTTCTTCTGCACTATCTCAGTATACATGAGTTGCACAATGAGAGTTGAAGACAGGTTCGGATGATTCACCAGAAGGTTTTTCCTCACATAGGTATTTGGAACAACATTAGTGACAACCTAGTGGATGTTATACTTTGGCACGTGCCTGTGCACCTTCCCAAGACAACCTGTTTCAACACATTTCACTGTATAGTCTGTTCGATTTGATATGTGTGTCCGGAAAACCCTCTGCATGGACATAGCCCACTTTACCACAACATATTTCAATTTCTTCTCTGTATCATGCATAGAACCTATCTGGAGTTGGTTCAGATGATACTGCCATGGAGTCTCATGGCCATCGTTCACCGTGAAACCGGTCGATAGGTCCCGATCCCATGCGGCAGGAATCAGTACCTCCACTTCATCGTCAGAATTTTCAGAATCTAGATCCTCAGCTAGTCCATCCTCGTCCTCTTCCTCCATCACCCTCTGCATTTCCTCCCCTTCCTCATCCCCATTAGGAAAACCAAAACTAGCTAATATTAGCGACCGACTACTCTGCCCAGTATCTTTACCATGCAAATTGTGTGCCACATAATCTGGCTCTTCGTCGGGTTTCCTAGCATCTACATCCATTGGTTGTGATCTAGGTAAATAAATCTCATTAGCCACTTGACTGCCCTGCCCGGGTTCATACCCCTCACTGTGGTCCGGTATTCCCCTCCTTCGCCACAGGTTGAACTAGGACATATGGGTTGAAGTTTCGGTCTCTGCAACACCTTAACAGTGTCAACCACTTATGGCTCCTATCTGTCAGCATCAACTCCCACTTCACATTTTTACACGATTTGGTCCATACAGCTTGAATACTGATGGAACATACCCCAGGATCCAGCCCAAAACTAGTTGTCAACCAGTACTTCAAATTTCTAATGTCCAGTCTGTTCGGGTCTGGAAGTGTCAGGACACATTTTTTATACTCGCTAAGATTAACCCCCAACTCATTATATCGAACATTGCCACGGCCATAGTAAACAGTCAAATTTACTGATTGAGACATTTTCACCTGTCACGCATTTTCATCAACTCATTATATGACTTAGCTACACTAACTAATTAACTACCCAACTAAGAGATAATTTGTTATACCTTCAACGCGTGTGTCCGCTGCTTCTTGCCCCTCTCTTCAAATCCGCGGCACCGGCCATCTCCCGGAGTACTTGCACCACCGGACAACACCACCGCCACTCTGGCTAGCCCCTAGCCACAAATCCTCCTCCCCCCAGCCACAACACCACCTCCTCCTCACCACCACCACCACTTCACCATGGCTGCTCCTCCTCACTTCTATGCAAAAAAACTACCCCATGGAAAAAATATGACCGTAGGGTGGAAAAGATGGCTACGATCTACTATTTCCGAGGCTTGGATGCGAAAATGAGTGGAAGACGGAAGAGATCGGCGTGGGGGCGAGAAGAACAAAGAAAATGGAGAGAGGAAGAAGAGAAGCAGCGAGAGGAAGAAGATGGCCGCGTCGGGCTTATCCCGCGGTCTTCGGTTGCCGGTTGGTCGAAGAGGATCTTCGGTCCCCCGTTGGCCGAAGAAGGGCTTTTTCAGTCGGCCCGCCACCGACACCCACTCTTCAGCCCAGCTGGGCCTCTCTTCGGCCGGCAAAAAACCGAAGAGCATTCTTCGGTCATCTGAAGGCCGAAAATGGGTTCTTCGATCAACTGTAGACTGACGGGGTTCTAGTTTTGAAAATTTTGCAAAGGGCCTGCTAGATTTCAAATCTGTTCAAATAAAGGTGCTAGTTTAAAAAAATCGACAAAGTAAGGGTAGCAAGGCACGTATTCTATTGTTGCCATCAAGGGTAACAAGATGGGGTTTTCACCATATTGCTTGAGTTTATCCCTCTACATCATGTGATCTTACCTAATGCGTTACTCTGTTCTTCATGAACTTAATACTCTAGATGCAGGCAAGAGTCGGTTGATGTGTGGAGTAATAGTAGTAGATGCAAAATCGTTTTGGTTTACTTGACACGGACGTGATGCCTATATGCATAATCATTGCCTTGGATATCTTCATAATTATTCGCTTTTCTATCAATTGCTCGACAGTAATTTGTTCACCCACCGTGATACTTTCCTTCAAGAGAGAAGCCTCTAGTGAAACCTATGGCCCTCGGGTCTAGTTTCCATATTATATTTTCAGATCTATAAACCAAAAATACCAAAAATACCTTACTGCAATTTATTAACCTTTTTTTACTTTCCGCAATCTTTTACATCCCTCTCGATCAGATCTAATCCTTGCAAATAACCGTGAAGGGATCGACAACCCGTTTATAGCATTGGGTGCAAGAGTTTGATTGTTTGTGTAGGTGCATCCGTTAGTGACTTGCTTGTTTCTCCTTCTTGATTGATACCTTGGTTCTCATCAACTAACGTAAATACTTATCTACTTCGCTACATCACCCTTTCCTCTTCAAGGGATAACCAACGCATGCTCAAGGGGTAGCAACTATCAAGTAGTCATCATAACGTGACTGTCAGATGTTCACAACATCCTCAGACGACGCTAGAGTGGGTGGCGCCCCGAGCAGTGCATCAAGTACATAAGCCTTTTGTGTAGCAATGGGGACAATCCTCAGTTTACGAACCCAGTCCACATAATTGCTACCATCTGGCACAACCCTAGTTTCTTATGATTGTTAGTGCATTCATGCATGCATTTTTATTTTCAGATGAAAATGAAATGAGGGATGATCAAGCCTCACAATTCAAAATTTTGTCAAATAAGCGTTATAAAAATTGCTTCAAACAATTCCAAGAAAATGTTCTTGGTTCTCTAATAAAATATTTGACTGAGATAAAATTGTCAACCAATATTTTGGGATCACAGAAATATTTTATATTGGGCTTTTGAATTAATCAACCAATAATTGCATTGGATTTATATTTATTACATACAAAATATAAGTTTTCAATAATTGTGAAATTAATTATGTGGCACTAGTTAATTATACCTAGCTCATATAATAATTTTCAGGATTTTATAAAATGGCTTGCTATTTTATTTTAGCCAAAAGAAATGTCAGAAAAAAAAGAAAAAAGGTAGAGCCTCACCTGCAGTTGGCCCAGCAGAGAAGTAGCCTGGGCCAAGGGCAGGTTCGTCTTGTACCTCTGCGAGTAGGCAGAGGCGAAGCCGAGCACGGCCATGCGCCAGCTCCAGCTCCTGCTTTGCCGTGTCGCCCCTCCCGAGCGCCTTATCTGTCGTGGAGCTCTCTCCCCCTTCCCCCTGCTGCTCTCTCCCTCTCATTCCTCTCCCTCACCTCTGCTTTGCCTCCTCGCCTGAGCACCGCCGTCGCTGCTGCTCGCTGCCGCCGCGGCCTCTGGCCCCGCCAAGACCCTTTGCCGCGCCCCCCTTGACCTCCCCGTGGAGCCAGGAGTCGCCGGGAGCTTCTCATCACCGAGCCGTCGCCGTCTTCCCCGCCAGCCAACGGAGCTCGCCTCATCGATTCGCCGTTGTTCCGGCCTCCCCGAGCCCGCAATCACTGCCATCGAGCCCGCGGTGAACTGCTGGTGCTTCTCCCCCTCTCTCGATGGCCTTCCCGCTCCCTAGCCATCCTCCACGTCGTGGTCGTACAAACGCCGCCGTGGGAGAGCTCGCCGGCGAGCCCTCCGGCAGCCCCGCGCCCTCCTGCCCCTTCTGGTGGTCACGCGCGAGCACGGGCGCCTCCCCAGTGCCCTCCACGCGCCCAACCGAGGCCCTAGCGGCCTCCGACGAACCTCCACCGTGTTGGGTGGTCGCTACCGGCCCCGCTCCGGCGGTCGCTGATGTGGCCGGCCGGTTAGTGCTAACCCCAACCATTAGTCACTAACCACCCCCTATGACCATGAGAGGTGGGCCCAGGCACCTTAATTAACCCCTGTTTAGCTAATTAAAACCACATTGCACACCGAGTCAGTGACATGTAGGGAACAGAGGTCAGATTTGACCTGACCTGGCGCCTTTGACTGGCTGACATCGTGATGACGTCATGCTGATGCAGTTAATGAATTTCTAGATTTAAAATAAATTAGGAAATTCCAAAAAAAATATAAACTTCAAAAATTCATAGAAAATAATCTATAAGTCAGATTAAAATAATTTACATATGAAAATTTATGAGAAAAATCCAGTGAATCTAATGGTGGCATTTTCATGCAAGTTAGAGCAAGCTAAATAGACAAACTTGGACATTTTGTTCCAAACGAAATAGGCCACTTCACATCTGGAGTTGAATTTGAACCTCGGGTTCAAACCATCTTCATTTAACATGTTGATAGATGCATTAGCTCAAACCAGTAACATATTGCCATGCTATTATCATGCATCATTGTGAAGCATTTGCCTTGCTTAATTTTTACCTTGCTTGATCTTGTCGATAGACTTGCGAGACATAGTTATCGACGACATCAAAGAACAACTCAGTTCTTCTGATAAATAGGCAAGCAACCCCCCTTGAGCATATTGGATACAATCCCATCTCTCGCTCTTGCTCTCATTTCAACGCATTAGGACAACACGTTTCAACTGCTACTTGTGTTGCGGTAGATGAACCCACTCCTTTGCATGACCTATCATTGTCACAGTAAATAGCTAAACCAAGCAACCTAGCATACCTGGTAGATGCTTGAGCCATGTTTTGCTATAACCCTGTTATGCTTGCTATGCTTAGAGTTGTGTCAAGTTTGATTCATCTAGGTGTTCAACCGGAGTGAAATGGATGTGTACTGATGATGAGGGTTAAGTGATGAACTCGTTTTAGTAAAGGTAGTGATGAGAGGCCATGTAGTAGTACATGGTGGATTGTCTCATTGAAGCCGCTCATAAGAGCCGAGTTCCGTGGTTGTGTTCCAAGACTAGCTACTACCGCACATTGGTCTCCGATAACTCGAGCTCTCTCGGCCTATTAACCTACCCTGTTCTTAGTCCAAGAGTTGCAGTAGTTCGAAATGTTGATAAGTGTGGCACGGCCTACGAAGTGGATGAACGGCCTAATCGGGACCGGCTTGGGGCCCTGCTCGCAATGTTTGAGGCCATGTTGGAAACCTCGACTGGACTTCCATTATGGGTTCCAACTCAGATAGGTGACTGCCTTGGACATGAGTCATTGAAGGTTAACGTCCGTGGCTGACTCCCTCGTTGGGCTTTCGTTTGAAGGTTGCCGAGGTGCCTTTTTACGTGCACATGGCGATAAATGGCGGGAGCATGTGTGACGAAGTACACCCTTGCAGGGTAATTTATCTATTCGAATTGCCGCGTCCGTGGACATGGACTACTTGGATACTTGCATTGTTCATAGACAACTTTAAGTGGATACTCTAAAATACACCAAAGAAGTGTGAGTGCTATGGATGGCTTCTCGTAGGAAGACGAGAGAGGATCCATAGTGGTGTATTGAGATGGTGAACGTGTGGACTCGTGTGTGTGTTCTCTCGTAGGGAGACGAGAGAGTAGTGATACATTGGTTACTTTGTTGTGGTCTAGGATAGCCAAAGGTCAAAAGCTGGCATTCTGTAGTAAACCCCACAATCCCGTTCATTGATACATGATGCATATGTAGATAGTTCTGATGTAAGACTTGGTGAGTACCTTTGTACTCATTGTTGCTTATTTAAATTTTTGCAGAGATAGACGTTGAGTTCAGTTATGGTTCTTATGACATTGACATCGACGGATTAGCTTAGTAACCCAAACAGAGGTCTAGTTCCTATGGTAGGGTCATTGTAGCTTTTCAGGCTCTTCCAGCCGCTTTTGTAGATGTCTGTACTTACAAATGTAACTTCCTCTTGTTGTTTGTATGCTTTGAATGTTGGGTCATGTGACCCCTTCTGTTTGTAACATTATACTATGTTGGCTCCTTGGAGCCTTCTAAATAAATGTTATGTTGTAGAGTTTTGTTGTGATGCCATGTTGTATCTACGCATATCATGCATAGTGCGCATATGATTGAAATGCATTGGTATGCGTGGGATTTGACACCTACTTGTGTGCCTTTAGTATCTTTCTTTATAGGGAAATGCCTCTTTGTGCTTCCACCGAGCCTTGGTAGCTTGCTACTACTCCGGACACATTGATTGACCGGCATGTATCCTTCTTTGCTGCTATGTCTGTCCCTTCGAGGAAATATCTCGCAATGTAATGGAGTCCCTGTAGCCTGCTACGACTCGTCTATGTGCAGTGATGATATTTATGTCCCATGACGTAATGGAGTCCTTGTAGCTTGCTATGACTCGTCTACATATGCTGATGAACGGCACCTGCATTGCTAGGTTACGTATGCTTGTCCCTGTACGGTTGTGTCACTTGGGTCTATAACTAGTCATGTCAACCCGGGTTCTCTGATGTACTTGAATGCTAGCGACACATTCATATCCGTGAGCCAAAAGGCGCAAACAGTCCCGGCCAAGGTAAGGGGGCAGTTGTGGGTTACCATGCGTGAGGCCGCAAAGTGGTGTGACATGTTACAGGCTGGATTCATATGTCTTAGGATCAGGGTCTCGACAGCGTTGGTATCAGAGCTGAACTACCTATAGGTTTACGAAGCCAAACTAGTGGATGTTGAGTCTTGTAATGCGTTAGTTATATAAGGGAATTGATTGTGGAAGGGAACGTAAGCTCTTTTTACTCCTTTCCTCTAGTTACTCTATTCTGGGTCACTGTCTTATTTTCTACGGGGATTAAGACAGGCTTCTCTACCTATATGCTAGGATGACGAGTTACTAGACCACAAACTCATAGAATGGTTGTTTGACAAGTTTTGTCCCATCAGAGTTATGAGAAGTGATGCCTATGCTCTCTCTGTTCCCTGAACCATGATGTTGAGCTGTTATGCTAGCCAAATCTTGTGCAGGTTGCCTCATTTTCATGCCCGTACAGCCGTTATGCTGTCCGAGTTCACCTGGGATACATTGTGTGTTAGTATTCTCCCTTGATTCTGAACCCTGGTTGTTTCCTTCAGGATGTCGCCAGTCAGTCGGAGATCTGTTGGTCATATTCAGAACCATGGAGATGGTAGGGATGAAGAAGATCCTCCCAACCCGCCCATCTTGGCAGAGGTTATGCTAGAATTTGAGAGGAACAAGCGTGCCACTAACCGTCCATTGGAGCACATTGGGAAGAATACAACCCATCATCGCAATGAGCTAGTATCCATTAGAGACTTCATCAAGTTGCAACCACCCACCTTCCATCACTCCATTGAGCCACTAGACGCAGATGATTGGCTCCAAAGTATCAATAACAAGCTGCGTTATGCAAACGTGGCTGAAGGAGACAAGGTCACGTATGCCGCATATTACCTTGAAGGTTCTGCTAGTTTATGGTGGGAGAATTTTGAGGCCATGCGTCCTGCAGGCCAAGCTACATCATGGAAGGAATTTTGTGAGGCTTTTCGCGAGCATCATATTCCACAGGCCCTGCTAGATCGTAAGCAAGAAGAGTTTTCTGTTCTGACCCAAGGCAAGATGGATGTGGATGCCTATAGCCGTGAGTTTGAATGCCTCGCGCCCTATGCCCTAGAAAAAGTATCCACAAATGCCAAGAAGCAAGCAAGGTTCAGGAAAGGCCTTAACCCGAAGCTCCATCATGACCTCAGTCTGCATGAGTTCGTTAGCTTCCAAGTTCTTGTGAACAAAGCAATCCAAGCAGACACGAGCAGGATGACCTACGAGGAATCTCGCAAGCACAACCGTGATGTTAGATCATCTTCAACGTCTACATCCTAGAAGCATAGGATGTGGATCCCGTCTGCCGCTCTTCCTCCGAGATATGCTCCGAGGTCATCCTATGTGGCGCCTCGTCTGCCAATGCCATGTGCTCCCTAGAAGAACCTCGTCAACGTAGTGCTCAACTCGGATCCACGTCCCATTCATGGGGCATGCTTCAAGTGCATTCAACCTGGAAATTATTCAAAGAATTGCCCTTTGCAAGCAAATGTTCCACCTTCTTCAACAAGTGGTGTTGTTCATTGCAAGCCACCAACCAAGAAGCCTAATGTCAGGTCAGTTGTTTATACTCGTGGATGTGTGCACCATGTAACTGTAGAAGAAGCTGAAGATGATGCTAATGTCGTGCTTAAGACGCTCTTTGTCAATTCTCATCCAGCCTCAGTTTTGTTTGATTCAAGAGCATCCCACTCCTTCATCTCTGAACGTTATGCCTCCTTGCATAACATTGCTTTCAAGGTTATGCCCTCTCCATTAGTAATTCAAAGTCCAGGTTCCAAATGGCAAACTAATGCAGTTAGCCATGGGAACCAAATCCTTATTGATGCTTTAGTGTTTCTTGCCTCTCTGATAGCCCTCAAAACTTCAGACATCAATATCATTTTGGGGATGGACTGGATGACAACTCATCATGCCAAAACTGATTGTTTCTCTAGGTCTGTTCAGCTTACCCATCCTTCTGGCCAGATAGTCAATATCCAAAACCGCATTCTAGAGGGTATGATTTGTTCCCTCAATGCCAATCCTCTTCCAGACCTTGAAAACATCCTGGTAGTCTGTGACTTCCCAGATGTGTTTCCAAAAGAATTGCCAGCTGTTCCACCTAACAGAGCAGTAGAGTTTGTCATAGAACTTGTTCTAGGAACCGCTCCAATTGCTAGAAAGCCCTATAAGATGTCTCCCCAAGAGCTAGCTGAGCTTAAGACCCAACTCGATGAATCTTTGAAGAAAGGTTACATCCGTCCTAGTTCTTCTCCATGGGCTTGTCCTGTCCTGTTCGTCAAGAAGAAGGATGGTACGGACCGGATGGTTGTTGATTATCGGCCGGTTAATTTGGTCACGATAAAGAACAAATATCCACTCCCCAGGATCAACAATCTATATGATCAGCTTGTTGGATCCGCTGTCTTTTCCAAGATGGATTTGAGATTAGGTTATCATCAAATAAAAATCAGGAATGGGGACATTCCAAAGACGGCTTTTGTCACTCATTATGGCCAATACGAGTACACCATCATGTCCTTCGGTCTAACCAATGCCCCAGCCACCTTCTCCCACTTAATGAATTCGATCTTCATGGAGTATTTGGACAAATTTGTCGTGGTTTACCTCGATGATATCCTCATATACTCGAAGAATAAAGAAGAACATGCTGAGCATCTTAGGCTGGTATTGATGAAACTCCGAGAGCACCGCATTTACGCCAAATTCTCCAAGTGTCAATTCTGGTTACCAGAAGTGACCTATCTGGGTCACGTAATCTCTACGAAAGGTATTGCTATCAACCCCGAGAGAGTTCAAGCTATCCTTGATTGGACTCAACCTGAATCGGTGGAGCAAGTTAGGAGTTTCCTTGGCTTAGTGAGCTATTGTTGCCGCTTCATTGAGAACTTCTCCAAAATTGCCAAACCTCTAACTGAAATCCTCAAGAAAGATAAGAAGTTCGAGTGGACTCCAAAATGTGTGGAAAGTTTTCAGGAGTTGAAAAGACGACTGACTACTGCCCCGGTACTTGTACCCCCGGATTTCAGAAAGGACTTTGTTATCTACTGTGATGCTTCACGATAAGGTCTAGGTTGCATTCTTATGCAAGATCGTCCTGTGATTGCCTATGCATCTCGACAGTTGCGTCCACATGAGGAAAATTATCCAACACACGATCTGGAACTTGCCACGGTAGTCCATGCACTAGTCATTTGGCGACATTACCTTCTGGGTAATCATTGTGAAATATTCAGTGATCACCAGAGTCTCAAATATATATTCACCCAACCGGATTTGAATCTCGGGCAAAGCCAATGTCATGGCTGATGCACTAAGTCGTAAATCCTATTGTAACAATCTCTTGTTGCTACAAAGTCAACCACTTCTCCACGAGGAATTTTGTAAGTTAAATCTTCATATTGTTCCTCGAGGATTCCTTTCTACCTTGGTGGCGAAACCAACTCTTGAGGATCACATCATAGCTGCCCAGAAGCAGGATACGGGAATTTCTCGTATCAAGAGGAACATTGCCGAGGGAGTTGCTCGTTCTTTCTCGGTAAATGATCAAGGTGTTGTTTTCTTTGAGGACCACTTGGTGGTTCCCAAGAAGCAACAACTTCGAGAACAGATTCTCAAGGAAGCTCATGAATCTCCTCTCACGATTCATCCCGGTAGTACTAAGATGTATCAGGACCTACGCTATAGGTTTTGGTGGACCCGGATGAAGAGAGAAATCGCTCAATTCATTGCTAACTGTGATGTTTGTCGTCGCATTAAAGCAGAGCATCAAAGGCCTACTGGCACCCTTCAGCCCTTGGCTTTTCCCTAGTGGAAATGGGACAAGGTCGGTATGGATTTCATCACCGGCTTTCCAAAGACTAAGAAAGGGAATCATGCCATCTTCTTGGTCATTGATCGCCTTTCAAAAGTTGCTCATTTCCTTCCAGTTCGAGAAAGTATAACTACTAGTCAGTTAGCAGATTTGTATATTTCTCGAATAGTTTCTCTTCATGGTGTTCCTCTAGAGATCAATTCTGATCGTGGAAGTCTTTTCACTTCTCGATTTTGGAAAGTTTCCAGAATGCTATGGGAACCTATCTCTCCTTTAGCACCGCTTATCACCCTCAGTCAAGTGGTCAAGTAGAAAGAGTCAATCAAATTCTTGAAGATATGCTCAGAGCCTGTGTTATCTCATTCAGAATGAACTGGGAGAAATGTCTTCCATTCGCCGAATTTTCTTATCACAACATCTTTTAGTCTAGTCTGGGCAAAGCTCCTTTCGAAGTTCTGTATGGACGAAGATGTCAAACGCCATTAAACTGGTCAGAAATCGGTGAAAGACAATTCTTTGGACCGGATATGATACAGGCTGCAAAAGAGCAAGTTTGCATCATTCGTGAGAATTTGAAAACCGCCCAATCTCGTCAGAAGAGCCAATATGACTGTCGTCATAAGGATGTAAGTTATGAAGTTGACGAGAAGGCTTACCTTCGGGTTTCACCTCTCAAGGGTACCCATCATTTCGGTATCAAAGGCAAATTGGCTCCTCATTACATTGGTCCTTTTCGCATTCTCCCTAAACGAGGAGAGGTTGCCTACCAATTGGAACTACCCTTGCAGCTTTCCAAAGTTCATGATGTGTTCCACGTTTCTCAACTTAGGCGTTGCTTCAAGGATCCTATCCGCGAAGTAGACCACGAAACGCTTGATCTTCAAGATGATCTCTCATATCGAGAATATCCTGTTCGTATTCTTGATGAAACCGAGCGCAACACTCAACGTAGAAGCATCAAGTTTCTGAAGGTTCAGTGGTCGCATCATTTCGAGGATGAAGCTGTTGGGGAACGTCGCATGGGAAACAAAAAATTTCCTACGCACATGCAAGCCTATCCATGGCGATGAGCATCTACGAGAGGGAGAGTGGATCTACGTACCCTTGTAGATCGCTAAGCGGGAAGCGTTAAGAAACGCGGTTGGTGTAGTCGAACTTCTTCGCGATCCAAATTGCCGAGCGTCCCGCGATCTAATCACGAACCGTCCCGCGAACCAATCACGAACTGTCCCGCGATCTCGTCATGATCCGTCCCGCGATCCGATCACGAACGTCCCGTGGCCTTGATCACGATCCTTCTGATCTAGTACCGAACGGACGACACCTCCGCGTTCAGCACACGTGCAGCTTGATGACGATCTCCACCGTCTTGATCCAGCAAGAGGAGGCGGAGAGGAGGAAGAGTTCTCCGGCAGCGTGACGGCGCTCCGGCGACGGTGATGGATCTATTCCGACCGGGCTTCGCCTAAGCACTACAGAAAACTGATCTAGAGGAGAAGCTATGCACTAGAGGAACGGGTGGCACGTGGCTGGAAATCTTGTGCCAAAACCCTAAAATCCTCTAGTATATATAGGAGGAGAGGAGGAGGAGGCTTGGCTGCCAAAAAGGCAGCCCTTGGGTCGGCCAAACCAAGGAGGGAGGAGTCCTCCTCCTCCACTCCTAGTAGGATTAGGACTCCTTCCTTATTTGGCCCTTTTTTTGCCTTTTTCCACCTTTTTCCTTTTGGTATTTTCTTCCCAGCCTCATGGGCTTTGTGTAGGACTTCCAACAGCCCACTAAGGGCTGGTATTCATCCTCCTACAGCCCATAAAGCCTCTTGGGTCGAAATACCCCTCCCGGTGGTCTCCCGGTACACTACCGATGAGCCCGGAACTTTTCCGGCGACCAAACCGGGACTTCCTATATATGAATCTTTACCTCCGGACCATTCCAGAGCTCCTCGTGACGTCCGGGATCTCATCCGAGACTCCGAACAACCTTCGGTCACCACCATACGTAACTCTACACTACCGAAACGTCACCAAACCTTAAGTGTGCAGATCCTGCGGGTTCGAGAACTATGTAGACATGACCAAGACACCTCTACGGCCAATAACCAATGGCGGGACCTGGACGTCCACATTGGTTCCTACATATTCTACGAAGATCTTCATCAGTCGAACCTCTATGTCAAGGATTCAATCAATCCCGTATAACGTTCCCTTTGTTCTTCAGTATGTTACTTGCCCGAGATTTGATCGTCGGTATCTCCATACCTAGTTCAACCTCGTTACCGGCAAGTCTCTTTACTCATTCCATAATGCAAGATCCCATGGCTAACATATTAGTCACATTGCTTGCAAGGCTTGTTGTGATGTTGCATTACCGAGTGGGTCCTGAGATACCTCTCTGTCACACGGAGTAACAAATCCCAGTCTTGATCCATGCCAACTCAACAGACACCTTCGGAGATACCTGTAGTGCACCTTTATAGTCACCCAGTTACGTTGCGACGTTTGATACACACAAAGTATCCCTCCGGTGTCCGTGAGTTGCATGATCTCATGGTCATAGGAACATATACTTGACATGCGGAAAACAGCAGCAATAAACTGACACGATCATATGCTACGTTTGTAATTTGGGTCTTGTCCATCACATCATTCTCCCAATGATGTGATCCCGTTATCAAATGACATCTTATGTCCATGGCTAGGAAACCTTAACCATCCTTTGATCAACGAGCTAGTCTATTAGAGGCATACTAGGGACATGGTTTTGTCTATGTATCCACACATGCATTTAAGTCTCCGATCAATACAATTATAGCATGGATAATAAACGATTATCATGAACAAGGAAATATGATAATAACTAATTTATTATTGCCTCTAGGTCATATTTCCAACAGTCTCCCACTTGCACTAGAGTCAATAATCTAGTTCACATCACCATGTGATTCGCATTGTTAAGAATCTAACACCCAATGAGTTCTGGAGTTCGATCATACTTTGCATGTGAGAGAGGTCTTATAGTCAACGGGTCTGTAACATTCAGATCCGTGTGTACTTTGAAAATCTATGTCAAACCGTAAACACTGCTACCACACTCCACTTGGTACTTTACCAAATGGCTGCTCCACTATACGTATTGAGATTGCTACTACGAGCCATCCGGATTGGTGTTTAAAGCTTGCATCGACTTAACTCTTTACGACGAACTCTCTATGACCTCCATAATCGAGAAACATCTCCTTAGTCCTCTGGTTACTAAGAATAATTTCGACCGCTGTCCAGTGATCCACTACTGGACCACTCTAGTACCCCTTGACAGACTCATGGCAAGGCACACACAGGTGCGGTACACAGCATGGCATACTACACAGAGCCTATGGCTAAGGCATAGGGGACGACGTTCGTCTTTTCTCTTTCTTCTGCCGTTGTCGAGCTTTGAGTCTTACTCAACTTCACACCTTTATAAATCAGGCGAGAACTCTTTCTCTGACTGATCCATTTTGAACTCTTTCAAAATCTTGTCAAGGTATGTATTTATTAAAAGTCTCATCAAGCATCTTGATCTATCTCTATAGATTTTGATGCTCAACAATTAGGTAGATTTATCCAGGTCTTCCTTTGAAAATCACTTTTCAGACAACCATTTATGCTTTCCAGAAATCCTACATTATTTCCGATCAACAATATGTCATCCACATATACTTATAAGAAATTATATAGTGCTCCCACTCACTTTATTGTAAATACAAGTTTCTCATAAACTTTGCATAGACTCAAAACTTTGATCACCTCATCAAAGTGCATATTCCAACTCCGAGATGCTTGCTTTAGTCCATAGAAGGATCACTGAACCTTGTACACCTTTTAGCATCCTTAGGACTGACAAAACCTTCTGGTTGTATCACATACAACCTTTCCTCAAGTAAAACCGTTAAGGAAACGATGTTTTGACATCCATTTGCCAGATTTCATAATTGAAAAATGCAGCAACTGCTAACATATTTCCAACAGACTTTAGCATCGCTACGAGTGAGAAAGTCTCATCGCAGTCAACTCCTTGAACTTGTCACAAACAACTTTGCAACAAGTCGAGCTTTACAAATGGTGATAATTACCATCAGGGTCCGTCTTCATTTTAAAGATCCATTTGTACTCAACGACCTGCCGTCCAACGAGCAAGTCTACCAAAGTCTATACTTGGTTTTCATACATGGATTCTATCTCGGATTTCAGGGCCTCCAACCATTTGTCGGAATCCGGGCCCATCATCGCTTCTCCATAGCTCGTAGGTTCATCGTTGTCCAACAACATGACCTCCAAGACAGGGTTTTCGTACCGCTTAGGAGCAGTACACATCCTTGTCGACCTACGAAGTTTGATAGTACCTTGATCCTGAAGCTTCATGATCATCATCATTAACTTCCTCTTCAACTAACGTAGGCTTCACATAAACAACATTCTGCGCTGCGCTACTCTCTGGTTGAACAAAGGTTTAACAAACTCATCAAGTTCTATCTTCCTCCCACTCAATTCTTTCGAGAGAAACTTTTCCTCGAGAAAGGATCCTTTTTAGTAACAAACACTTTGCACTTGGATCTGAGATAGAAGGTTCACCCAACTGATCTTAGGGTATTCTATGAAGATGCATTTGTCCGCCTTGGGTTCGACCTCATTAGGTGAAACCATTTTCCACACAAGTGTCGCAGCCCCAAATATTAAGAAATGACAGCTTAGATTTCTATCAAACCATAATTCACATGGTGTCATCTCAACGGATTTAGATGGTGCCCTATTTAAAGTGAATGTACTTGTCTCTAATGCATAACCCCAAAATTATAGTAGTAAAACGATAAGAGACATCATAGCACACACCATGTCCAATAGAGCATAACTATGATGTTTGGACACACCATCACACTATGGTGTTCCAGGTGGCGTTTAGTTGTGAAACAACTTTCACATTGTCTTAAGTTGTATGCCAAACTCGTGACTCAGATATTCACCTCCACGATCATATCGCAGTCATTTTTATCTTCTTGTCACGATGATCTTAAACTTGACTCTGAATTTGCTTGAACCTTTCAAACGATTCACACTTGTGTTTCATTAAGTAAATATACACTATATCTACTCAAATCATCAGTGAAGGTAAGAAAATAACGATATCCACTGCACGCTACAAGACTCACTAGATTGCATACATCAATATGTATCATTTCCAATGAATCACTTGCCCGCTCCATCCAACGGGGTCCTTTAGTCATCTTGCCCAAGAGGCATGGTTCGCATGTCTCAACCGATTCGAAATCGAATGAGTCCAAGTATCCATCAGCATGGAGTTTCTTCATGCCCTTTATACCAATATGACATTTTGCGGCAGTGCCACAAGTATGTGGTACTATCATTATTTAACTTTGTATCTTTTGACATCAATGTTATGAACATGTGTATTACTACGATCAAGATTTCAACAAACCATTCTCACTGGGTGCATGACCATTGAAGGTATTATTCATGTAAACAGAATAACCATTATTCTCTAACTTAAATGAATAACCGTATTGCAATAAACATGATCTAATCATGTTCATGCTCAACGCAAAACACCAAATAACATTTATTTAGGTTCGTCACTAATCTTGAAGGTAGAGAGAGCGTGCGATGTTGATCACATCAACCTTGGAAACATTTCCAACACACATCGTCACCTCACCCTTAGCTAGTTCTCCGTTTATTCCGTAGCTTTTATTTCGAGTTACTAACATTTAGCAACCGAACCGGTATCCAATACCCAGGTGCTACTAGGAGTACTAGAAAGGTACACATCAATAACTCGTATATCAAATATACTTCTGTCGATGTTGCCATCCTTCTTATCTACCAAGTATCTAGGGTTGTTCCGCTTTAGAGACCTCTCACCTCATAATACAAGCACTTAGTCTCGGGTTTGAGTTCAACTTTGGGTTGCTTCACTGGAGCAGCAACTGACTTGCTATCCATGAAGTTTCCCTCCTTGCCCTTGCCCTTTTCGAAACTAGTGGTTTGATTAACCATAAACACTTGAGGCTCCTTCTTGATTTCTACCTTCGCGGTGTCAAACATCGCGAATAGCTCAGGGATCAATACTTCTATCCCTGGTGTTTTATAGTTCATCACTAAGTTGTAGTAGCTTTAGTGACAGTGACTTGGAGAACTATATCAATCACTATCTTATCTGGAAGATCAACTCCCACTTGATTCAAGCGATTGTAGTACCCAGACAATCTGAGTACACGCTCAACGATTGAGCTATTCTCCTTCATCTTACAGGCAAAGAATCTTGTTGGAGATCTCATATCTCGCAACACAGGCACGAGCCTGAGATCACAATCTCTGCTCCTAGAACATCTCATATGTTCCGTGACATTCAAAACATTTCGGAGCCTCAATTCTAAGCCGTAATGCATGATGCACTAAACTATCAAGTAGTCATCGAAACGTGCCTGTCAGATGTTCACAACATCGACAGACGACGCTAGAGGGGGTGGCGCACCGAGCGGTGCATTAAGGACATAGGCCTTCTGTTCAGCAATGAGGACAATCCTCAGATCACGGACCCAGTCCGCAATATTGCTACCAACATATTTCAACTCTATTTCTCTAGGAACATATAAAAAATTAAGGGAGCTACAGCGCGAGCTAGTAATCTACAACATAATTTGCAAAGACACTATTGACTATGTTCATGATAATGAGTTGAATTAATCATATTACTTAAGAACTCCCACTCAAATTGACATCCCTCCGATCATTCGAGTGATACATGATCCAAATTCACCAACTCAAGTCCGATCATTACGTGAGTTGAGGTGGCTGCAATGGTGAACATCATTATGTTGATCATATCTACTATATGACTCATGTTCGACCTTTCGGTCTCTTGTGTTCTGAGGCCATGTCTGTACATGCTAGGCTCGTCAAGTTTAACCCGAGTGTTCTGCACGTGCAAATCTGGCTTGCACCCGTTGTATGTGAACGTAGAGTCTATCACACCCGATCATCATGTGGTGTCTCAACACGACGAACTTTTGCAACGGTGCACACTCGGGGAGAATACAATTTATCTTGAAATTAAGCGAGGGATCACCTTATAATGCAACCGTCGTCCTAAGCAAAACAAGGTGCATAAAAAGGATTAACATCACATGCAAATCATAAGTGACATGATATGGCCATGAACTTGTGTTTAAGATCTCCATCTTCAAAACACCGGCATGATCTCCATCATCACTGGCACAACACCATGATCTCCATCATCTTGATCTCCATCAATGTGCTGCCATTGGGGTTGTGGCGCCAGCCTTGCTTCTACTACTATTTCTACCGTAGCGATAAAGTAAAGCATTACATAGCGCTTAATGATTGACACGCAGGTCATACAATAATTAAAGACAACCCTATGGCTCTTGCCGGTTGTCGTACTCATCGACGTGCAAGTCGTGAAATTCTATACATCACATGATTATCTCATACATCACATATATCACATCATGTAATTGGCCATATCACATCACAACATACCCTGCAAAAACAAGTTAGACGTCCTCTAATTGTTGTTGCATGTTTTACGTGGCTGCTACGGGTATCTAGCAAGAACGATTCTCACCTACGCATAAACCACAACGGTGATACACTAGTTTGCTTTTCAACCTTCTCAAGGACCACCTTTGTCGAATCCGATCCAACTAAAGTAGGAGAAATTGACACCCACTAGCCATCTGTTGCAACAAGTGCAGTTGAGGGAACCGGTCTCTCGTAAGCGTACGAGTAAGGTTGGTCCGGGCCGCTTCATCCCACAATACCGCTGAACCAAAACACGACCAAGGGAGGAAGCAATCTAAGCATCAACGCCCACAAACCTTTTGTGTTCTACTCGAGATCTCATCAAACCATCAACCTAGCTCTGATACCGCTGTTGGGGAACGTCGCATGGGAAACAAAAATTTTCCTACGCACATGCAAACCTATCCATGGTGATGAGCATCTACGAGAGGGAGAGTGGATCTACGTACCCTTGTAGATTGCTAAGCGGGAAGCGTTAAGAAACGCGGTTGGTGTAGTCAAACTTCTTCGCGATCCAAATCGCCGAGCGTCCCGCGATCTAATCACGAACTGTCCCGCGAACCAATCACGAACTGTCCCGCGATCTCGTCACGATCCGTCCCGCGATCCGATCACGAACGTCCCGTGGCCTTGATCACGATCCTTCCGATCTAGTACCGAACGGACGACACCTCCGCGTTCAGCACACGTGCAGCTTGATGACGATCTCCACCGTCTTGATCCAACAAGAGGAGGCGGAGAGGAGGAAGAGTTCTCCGGCAGCGTGACGGCGCTCCGGCAATGGTGATGGAGCTATTCCGACAGGGATTCGCCTAAGCACTGCAGAAAACTGATCTAGAGGAGAAGCTATGCACTAGAGGAACGGGTGGCACGTGGCTGAAAATCTTGTGCCAAAATCCTAAAATCCTCTAGTATATATAGGAGGAGAGGAGGAGGAGGCTTGGCTGCCAAAAAGGCAGCCCTTGGGTCAGCCAAACCAAGGAGGGACGAGTCCTCCTCCTCCACTCCTAGTAGGATTAGGACTCCTTCCTTATTTGGCCCTTTTTTGCCTTTTTCCACCTTTTTTCCTTTTGGTATTTTCTTCCCAGCCTAATGGGCTTTGTATAGGACTTCCAACAGCCCACTAAGGGCTGGTATTCATCCTCCTACAGCCCATAAAGCCTCTTGGGTCGAAATACCCCTCCCGGTGGTCTCCCGGTACACTACCGGCACTCCCGGTACACTACCAATGAGCCCAGAACTTTTTCGGCGACCAAACTGGGACTTCCTATATATGAATCTTTACCTCTGGACCATTCCGAGTTCCTCGTGACGTCCGGGATCTCATCCGGGACTCCGAAAAACCTTCGGTCACCACCATACGTAACTCTACACTACCGAAACGTCACCGAACCTTAAGTGTGCAGATCCTGCGGGTTCGAGAACTATGTAGACATGACCGAGACACCTCTACGGCCAATAACCACTGGCGGGACCTGGACGTCCACATTGGTTCCTACATATTCTACGAAGATCTTCATCGGTCGAACCTCTATGTCAAGGATTCAATCAATCTCGTATAACGTTCCCTTTGTTCTTCGGTATGTTACTTGCCCGAGATTCGATCGTCGGTATCTCCATACCTAGTTCAACCTCGTTACCAGCAAGTCTCTTTACTCGTTTCGTAATGCAAGATCCCGTGGCTAACATATTAGTCACATTGCTTGCAAGGCTTGTTGTGATGTTGCATTACCGAGTGGGCCCTGAGATACCTCTCCGTCACACGGAGTAACAAATCCCAGTCTTGATCCATGCCAACTCAACAGACACCTTCGGAGATACCTGTAGTGCACCTTTATAGTCACCCAGTTACGTTGTGACGTTTGATACACACAAAGTATCCCTCCGGTGTCAGTGAGTTGCATGATCTCGTGGTCATAGGAACATATACTTGACATGCGGGAAACAACAGCAATAAACTGACACGATCATATGCTACGTTTGTAATTTGGGTCTTGTCCATCACATCATTCTCCCAATGATGTGATCCCGTTATCAAATGACATATTATGTCCATGGCTAGGAAAACTTAATCATCCTTTGATCAACGAGCTAGTCTATTAGAGGCATACTAGGGACATGGTTTTGTCTATGTATCCACACATGCATTTAAGTCTCCGATCAATACAATTATAGCATGGATAATAAACGATTATCATGAACAAGGAAATATGATAATAACTAATTTATTATTGCCTCTAGGGAATATTTCCAACAGAAGCAACCTGGGAGCGCAAAGATTGCCTTCGGCTTGAGTACCCTGCACTCTTCCCGACTACTCCTGAATCTCGGTACGAGATTCTTGTTTAGTGGGGGTGAGTTGTCACAGCCCTAGTTTCTTATGATTGTTAGTGCATTCGTGCATGCATTTTTATTCAAATGAAAATGAAATGAGGGGTGATCAAGCCTCACAATTCAAAATTTTGTCAAATAAGCATTATGAAAATTGCTTCAAACAATTCCATGAAATTGTTCCTGGTTCTCTAATAAAATATTGGACTGAGATAAAATTGTCAACCTATATTTTGGGATCACAGAAATATTTTATATTGGGCGTTTGAATTAATCAACCAATAATTGCATTGGATTTATATTTATTACATATAAAATATAAGTTCAATAATTCTGAAATTAATTATGTGGCACTAGTTAATTATACCTAGCTCATATAATAATTTTCAGGATTTTATAAAATGGCTTACTATTTTATTTTAGCCAAAACAAATGTCAGAAAAAAAGAAAAAAAGGCAGAGCCTCACCTGTACCTGGCCGAGCAGAGAAGTGGCCCAGCCCAAGGGCAAGCTCGTCTTCTACCTCTGCGAGTAGGCAGAGGCGAAGCCGAGCACGGCCATGCGCCAGCGCTAGCTCCTGCTTCGCTGTGTCGCCCCCCAGCGCCTTATCTGTCGTGGAGCTCTCTCCCCTCCCCCTGCTTCTCCCTCCCTCTCATTCCTCTCCCTCTCCTCTGCTTCTCCTCCTCGCCCGAGCACCGTCGTCGCTGCCGCTCGCTGCCGTCGTGGCCTCCGGCCCCGCCAAGCCCCTCTGTCGTGCCCCGAGCTCCGTCGTGCCCCCTCGACCTCATCATGGAGCCAGGAGCTGCCGGGATCTTCTCATTGCCGAGCCATCGCCGCCTTCCCTGCCGGCCACCGGAGCTCGCCTCATCGATTCTCCGTTGTTCCGGCCTCCCCGAGCCCACAGTCACCGCCATCGAGCCCGCGGTGAGCTACTGGTGCTTCTCCCCCTCTCCCTGTGGCCTTCCCACTCCCTAGCCGTCCTCCCCATCATGGCCGTACGAGCACCGCCGTGGGAGAGATCGCCGGAGAGCCCTCTAGCAGCCCCGCGCCCTCTTGTCCCCTCCGGTGGATGCGCGCGAGCACGGGCTCCTCCCTAATGCCCTCCGCGTGCCCAACCGAGGCCCCTAGCAGCCTCCGGCGAGCTTCCGTCGTGTCAGGTGGTCTCCACCGGCCCCGCTCCGGCGGCCGCTGACGTGGCCGGACGGTTAGTGCTAACCCCATCCATTAGTCGCTAACCACCCCCCTGTGACCATGATAGGTGGGCCCAGGCACCTTAATTAACCCCTGTTTAGCTAATTAAAACCGATTGCACACCGAGTCAACGACATGTAGGGACCAGAGGTCAGATTTGACCTGACTTGGTACCTTTGACTCGCTGACGTCGTGATGACATCATGCTGATGCAGTTAATGAATTTCTAGATTTAAAATAAATTAAGAAATTCCAGAAAATAATATAAACTTCAAAAATCCATAGAAAATAATCTGTAAGTCAGATTAAAATAATTTACATATGAAAATTTATCAGAAAAATCCAATGAATATAATGGTGTGATTTTCATGCATGTTAGAGCAAGATAAATAGACAAACTTGGACATTTTGTTCCAAACGCAATAGGCCACTTCACATCTGCAGTTGAATTTGAACCTCAGTTCAAACCATCTTCATTTAACATGTTGATAGATGCATTAGTTCAAACCTATAACATATTGCCATGCTATTATCATGCATCATTGTGAAGCATTTGCCTTGCTTAATTTGTACCTTGCTTGATCTTGTCGATAGACTTGCAAGACGTAGTTATCGACGACATCGAAGAACGGTTGAGTTCTTTTGATTAACAGGCAAGCAACCCCCCTTGAGCATATTCGATACAATCCCAAATCTCGCTCTTGCTCTCATTTCAATGCATTAGGTCAACACGTTTTGACTGCTACTTGTGTTGCGGTAGATGAACCCACTCCTTTGCATGACCCGTCATTGTCATAGTAAATAGCTAAACCAAGAAACCTAGCATACATGGTAGATGCTTGAGCCATGTTTTGCTATAACCCTGTTATGCTCGCTATGCTTAGAGTTATGTCAGGTCTGATTCATCTGGGTGATGAACCAAAGTGAAATGGATGTGTCCTGATGATGAGGGTTAAGTGATGAACTCGTTTTGGTAAAGGTAGCGATGAGAGGCCATGTAGGAGTACATGGTGGGTTGTCTCATTGAAGCCGCTCATAGGAGTTGAGTTTCGTGTTTGTGTTGCAAGACTAGCTACTACCGCACATTGGGCTCCGGTAACTCGAGCTCTCTCGGCCTATTAACCTACCTTGTTCTCAGTCCAGGAGTCGCAGTAGTTTGGAACATTGATAGGTGTGGCACGGCCTGCAAAGTGGATGAACGGCCCAATCAGGACCGGCTTGGGGCCCTGCTCGCCATGTTTGAGGCCATGTTGGAAACCTTCGCCGGACTTCCATTATGGGTTCCAACTCAGATAGGCGACTGCCTTGGACGTGAGTCGTTGAAGGTTAACATCCGTGGCTGACTCCCTTGCTAGGCTTCCGCTTGAAGGTTGCCGAGGTGCCTTTTTACGTGCACATGGCGATAAGTGGCGGGAGCATGTGTGACGAAGAACACCCCTGCAGGGTAATTTATCTATTCGAATAGCGGCGTCCGCGGATATGGACTACTTGGATACTTGCATTGTTCATGGACAACTTTAAGTGGATACTCTAAAATACACCAAACAAGTGTGAGTGCTATGGATGGCTTCTCGTAGGAACACGAGAGAGGATCCATAGTGGTGTATTGAGATGGTGAACGTGTGGATTCGTGTGTGTGCTCTCTCGTAGGGAGACGAGTGAGTAGTGATACATTGGTTACTTTGTCGTGGTCTAGGTTAGCCAAAGGTCAAAAGCTGACATTCTGTAGTAAACCCCACAATCTCGTTCATTGATACATGATGCATATGAAGATAGTTCTGATGTAAGACTTGCTGAGTACCTTTGGACTCACGGTTGCTTATTTACAGTTCTGCAGAGATAGACGTTGAGGTCAGTTATGTTTCTTCTGACGTTGATATCAACGGATTAGCTTAGTAACCCAGACAGAGGTCTGGTTCCTATGGTAGGGGTCGTTGTAGTTTTTCAGGCGCTCCAGCCGCTTTTGCAGATGTCTGTACTCAGACATGTAACTTCTGCTTGTTGTTTGTATGCTCTGAATGTTGGGTCATGTGACCCCTTCTATTTGTAACATTATACTATGTTGGCTCCTTGGAGCCTTCTAAATAAATGTTATGTTGTAGAGTTTTGTTGTGATGCCATGTTGTATCTACGCATATCGTGCATAGTGCGTGTATGAATTAAATGCATTGGTATGCATGGGATTCGACACCTAGTTGTGTGCCTTTAGTAGCCTTCTTTACAGGGAAATGCCTCTTTGTGCTTCCATCGAGCCTTGGTAGCTTGCTACTGATCCGGACACATTGATTGACCGGCATGTATCCTTCTTTCCTGCTGTGTCCATCCCTGTAGTGTAATGGAGTCCATGTAGCCTGCTACGACTCGTCTACGTCCAGTGATGAAATTTATGTCCCACGACGTAATGGAGTCCTTATAGCTTGCTATGACTCGTCTACACACACTGATGACCTACACCTACATTGCTGGGTTACGTATGCCTGTCCTGTACAGTTGTGCCACTTGGGTCTATAACTAGTCATGTTAACCCGGGTTCTCTGATGTGTGAATGCTAGCGACATGTTTATATCCGTGAGCCAAAAGGTGTAAACGGTCCTGGCCAAAGTAAGGTGGCAGTCGTGGGTTACCGTGCGTGAGGCCACAAAGTGGTGTGACGTGTTATAGGTCGGATTCATATGTCTTAGGTTCGGGGTCCCGACACCATCATATTTCAATTCTATTTTCTCTAGGAACATAAAAAACACAGGGGAGCTACAACGCGAGCTATTGATCTACAACACAATTTAGGAAAGACAACTTTAGACTATGTTCATGACAATGAGTTCAATTAATCATATTACTTAAGAACTCCCACTCAAATTGACATCCCTCCGGTCATCCGAGTGATACATGATCCAAATCACCAACCCAAGTCGGATCATCACGTGAGATGAGGTGGTGTCTATGGTGAACATCTCCATGTTGATCATATCTACTATATGACTCATGTTGGACCTTTCGGTCTCTTGTGTTTTGAGGCCATCTGTACATGCTAGGCTCGTCAAGTTTAACCCGAGTGTTCTGCATGTGCAACACTGGCTTGCACCCGTTGTATGTGAACGTAGAGTCTATCACACCCAATCATCTCGTGGTGCTTCGAAAAGACGATCTTTCGCAATGGTGCACACTCAGGGAGAACACAATTTTATCTTGAAATTTTAGTGAGGGATCACCTTATAATGCTACCGTCGTCCTAAGCATAATAAGATTCATAAAAGGATTAACATCACATGCAAATAATAAGTGACATGATATGGCCATGATCTTGTGCTTTTGATCTCCATCTTTAAAGCATTGACATGATCTCCATCGTCACCGGCATGACACCATGATCTCCATCATCTTAATCTCCATCAACGTATCGCCATCGGGGTTGTTGTACCCACCATGCTTCTACTACTATTGCTACTGCTTAGCGATAAAGTAAAGCATTATATATCGCTTAATGGTTGACACACAGGTCATACTATAATTAAAGACAACCATATAGCTCCTGTCGATTGTCGTACTCATCGACATGCAAGTCGTGATATTCTATACAAAACATGATCATCTCATATATCACATATATCTCATCATGTAATTGGCCATATCATATCACAACATACCTTGCAAAAACAAGTTAGACAAACCTCTAATTTTTGTTGCATGTTTTACGTGGCTGCTATGGGTATCTAGCAAGAACAATTCATACCTATGCAAAACCACAACGGTGATACACAAATTGCTTTTCAACCTTCTCAAGGACCTCCTTTGTCAAATCCGATCCAACTAAAGTAGGAGAGTTAGACACCCGGTAGCCATCTTTATGCAGCAAACTCACATGTCAGTCGATGGAACCGGTCTCTCATAAGCGTACGAGTAAGGTTGATCCGGGCTGCTTCATCCCACAATACCACTGAATCAAGAAAAGACCAAGGGAGGAAGCAATCTAAGCATCAACACCCACAAACTCTTTTGTGTTCTACTCGTGATCTCATCTACACATAGACCTAGATCTGATACCACTGTTGGGGAACGTTGCATGGGAAACAAAAACTTTCCTACGCACACGCAAGATCTGTCCATGGTGATGAGCATCTATGAGAGGAAGAGTGGATCTACATACCCTTGTAGATCGCTAAGCAAGAAGCGTTGAGAAACGCGGATGATGTTGTCAAACGTTTTCGCGATCCAAATCACTAGCCATCCCGCGATCCGATCATGATCCGTCATGCGATCCAATCACGAACCGTCCCGCGATCCAATAACGGTCCTGCCGATCTAGCACCGGACGGACAACACCTCCGCATTCAACACACGTACAGCTCAATGACAATATCCACCTCCTTGATCTAGTAAGAGAGGGTGGAGAGGTAGATGAGTTCTCCGGCAGCACAACGACATGGTGGCAGTGGTGGTGGAGCTGATCCGGCAGAGCCGCGCTAAGCTAAACTGAACAAATCTAGAGGAGGATATGATTTAGAGGGAGAGAGGACAACACATGGATTTTCACGTTGTGGCTGCCCTCAAAACCCTCCAGTATATATAGGAGGAGAGGTGGTAGGTGGGAGGCTCCCTAGGGAAAACCCTAGGCCCTTGGCGCAAAAGATAGGGGAGGAGTCCACCTCCCACAAGGGAGGTGGAATCCTAGTGGGACTCCTTCCCACTTGGCCTCCTCTCCCACCCCTTGCACATAGGCATCTATGGGCTGGCTGCCCAACCCACTAGGGGCTGGTGCGCTACCTCCTAGGCCCATGTGGCCCCTGGGGTGCATGGGCCCCACTTGGTGGACCCCTGGAACCCATTCATCACTCCCAGTACACTATCTGTAGTGCCCGAAACTTTTCCGGAACCCAAATACCACTTTCCTATATACCAATATTTACCTTCGGACCATTCTGGAGCTCCTCGTGATGTCTGGGATCGCATTTGGGAATCCGAACAACCTTCAGTCACCAACATACATAACTAAATACTACCAAAACATCACCAAACCTTAAGTGTGCAGACCCTGTGGGTTCGAGAACTATGTAGACTTGACCGAAACACCTCTACGATCAATAACCAACAGCGGGGCCTAGATGCCCATATCGGTTCCTACATATTCTACGAAGATCTTTATCGGTTGAACCTCTATGTCAAGGATTTAGTTATTCCCATATGCAGTTCCCTTTGTTCTTCGATATGTTACTTGCCCGAGATTCAACCGTCGGTATCTCTATACCTAGTTCAATCTCGTTACTGGAAAGTCTCTTTACTCATTCCGTAATACAAGACCCTATGGCTAACACTTTAGTCACATTTCTTGCAAGGCTTGTTGTTATGTTGTATTACTGAGTGGTCCCTGAGATAACACTCCGTCACACGGAGTAACAAATCCCAGTCTTGATCCATGCCAACCCAACAGACACCCTCGGAGATACCTGTAGAGGACCTTTATAGTCATCTAGTTACATTGCAACGTTTGATACACACAAGGTACTCCTCCGCTTTCAGTGAGTTGCATGATCTCATGGTCATAGGAACAGATACTTGAGACGTAAAAAAATATAGCAATAAACTGACACGATCATATGCTATGTTTATAGTTTGGGTCTTGTCCATCACATCATTCTCCTAATGATGTGATCCCGTTATCAAATGACATCTCATGTCCATGGCTAGGAAACCTTGATCATCTTTGATCAACGAGCTAGTCTATTAGAGGCATACTAGGGACATGGTGTTGTCTATGTATCCACGCATGTATATGAGTTTCCAATCAATACAATTCTAGCATGGATAATAAACGATTATCATGAACAAGAAAATATGATAATAACTAATTTATTATTGCCTCTAGGGCATATTTCCCGCACGTCATAACCCGACATCTTTGGCGTGCCAGGTATGGAGATTCGGTGCATGAATCTTTGTCGGCACTGCGTGTCTCCATTGACACCCATGTCACCCAGGAAGGCCCAGGGTGCGTCGTCGACCATTCTATCCCCTTCCAAGCTATCCACACCGACCGCTATGGGCGATGGGGGAATAGACGAGCATCATGCCCACCACACCGATGAGCATAGCCACAACACCATGCGTAGATCTGCGACCCACGACCCGGAACCAATTGTTTTAGCGTTCAAGTATGCACCGGTGGTGTCCGGGAATAACGCCAACACGGCGGCAGCGAACACAATGCAAGCAAACACGAGCACGATAGATGCAGCCGCGGCAAACAAAACGATGGTGGTGAATGCAATAACGTCTCCACGCACGCTTCACAAGGCAACAACATCCAGCGCCCCAAGGGTGGCGACCCCGGGCGACGAGCAGAGAAGAACCCCACGCGCCACTTGCAAGGCGCACAGGGCCAACCTCGACAACAAACCTCTAGCGGAGATGGACAGCTTACGGTGGTGCTAGGGTGTGCCCTCCCTGACTCTGTCAGAAGCAAGAGCGCCTCCCACGCGATGCACCGCTCCATGCCCAAGACTATGGGGGAAGCTTTGGCACAAGACCAGCTGTTGCTGAACTTCCCGCCTACGCTGGAGAAGATGGATAAATGGAGGGAAATGATCCAAAGCTTGCTAAGCTTCACCAATCGCGACATGCCCCACACGGCGGGCCCCTCGAACGCCCGCCAAGAGGCCCTGAAGAGGCCTGCCATCGGGCGTGATGCGGGCGGGGCTCCCACGATGCAGTCGCCCCCAGATCAATACTCCACCGGTCTGAGACGTAGGATGAGATGTCCTATGCCTCGACGGACCCGCGACAGAAGAAGGATCAACACGAAGTCTTGAAGGACATGCGCAACAAGGATGCGCACACCACCATTGAGCAGTGACAGGAGACTTGTCGCTGATCGGACGACCGCACGAACCTAGCCATCGATGAGCCTCCACCAGGGACTCCCAGTAGCCTACCTTACGAGGTTGGTTGTCCGGCGTTCACCCATGAGTTGCGGCAAGTCTGTTGTCCCTCTAGCCGATCCTTCAAGCCAGTGCTGTCACACAAGTACGACAACGATATAGTCTGTCGGAGTTCCTAGGCATCTACACCATAGTGGTGTAGGCTGTGGGGGGACGCGACGAGAAGATACTCGCCAACTACTTCCCACTAGTTCTCAAGCCAACATGTGTAGCTGGCTGATGAACTTCCCGGAGGGGTCTATTTCCTCCTGAGCAGAATTATGCAATCAATTCGCTGGCGCGTACCATGGGGGCCAAAAGTTGCCAGGACAACCCAATAATGTGCATGTGATTCCTCATAGAGACAATGAATCCCTCCTCAAGCATATCTAGATGTTCAGCCGCGTGCATCACAACATCCCAGACATCCACCCCGTTGTGATGATCGCTGTGTTCCACACGAACGTACGCAATCGCTAGATGCGCGAGGAGACGAGCATCAACAAGGTGCACGACGTCTCTGAGCTCTACGCTCTAGTTGATAGATGTGCACGGGCAGAAGAAGGGAGAAGGCTCCCGGGGGAAGACACCGGCATGGAGGTCAATTCAGATGATGACAATGCACCCAGCTACAGCAAAAAGGGGGGAAGCGCAAAGGCAAGGCAGTTATGGCTGTCAAGACCACCGACAACACCAACGCCGGCAAGAAGGCCAAGTCCGAGGGGTCCAGCAAGGACGGTGTCGCGTGCTCCTGGGATGACTACGCCGTAGCAGGAGAGAAGACCGGCGGGTCGTACTGTAAGATCTACCGCACCAAGGGCCACGCCTTCACCGAGTGCCACCAAGCAAAACAACTTGCTGAGAAGCAGAAGTAGGAGTATGAAAAGCGCGACAAGGAGAAGGTCCAAGATAGTGCCGGTGGGTCCGGCAAGAAGGGTCGTGGAGGGCACAGTGGCAAGGCCAAGCAACAGAAGGAAAAGCCTACTCGAGGATGAGACAAGAAATCTGACGATGAAGAGGCTGATGGCGATCAGGATGAAGAAGCATCTGATGGCCAAGAGTTCCAGAAAGCTATGTATTCCATATGTGTTGACGGAGGAGCATCTTTGCACTCCTCCCACAGGCATCTCAAGCAATGGGTCTGAGAGGTCAACACAGCAAAACCAATGGCAGAAGCAAGGAAACCCATCAAGTGGTCCAATAATCCCATCATCTTCAATGCAGAGGATCACCCCGACCACACCAGTGCCATTGATTGTGTGCCTTTGTTGGTTTTGCTAACAATCCGCAACCTCAAGGTCACGAAGATGTTGGTCGATAGTGGGGCTGGCTTGAACCTGATCTAGCCTGACGTGATCAAGCGGCTACAGATTCCCAACACAGATCTCAAACCTACAGGCTCCTTCCATGGCGTCATCCCAGGCAGGTCGCAACCCAAGGGGAAGATTACTCTTCTAGTGATGTTTGACAACGAGCTCACCTTCGGGACAGAAAGGGTAGTCTTCAATGTCGCCAAGATGTCGGTGCCCTACAATTGAATCCTAGGCCGGCCGGCGCTGGCGAAGTTCATGTCGGCGTCTGACCACGCCTACAACACACTCAAGATGCCAGGGCCAATGAGCATCATGACCATCCATGCTGAAAACAAAGACGTAGTCCTCTATGTCGCACTAGTGCAGAAAAGCCTAGCTATGGCGTGGTGAAAATGGCCATGCTGGCGTGGAGCCCCGATGCCACCAATAAGGCGCCACAGTTAAATAATACCACTAGTGCTGGATTCGACATCAGCACTATTCCATGCGTTTATGGCGTGCCTCTTGTCCAATGCCAGCACTAACGTACGTCAGTAGTGGCATTGGATGTTAGTGCTACGCCAGCAATGTAATTTTCAGATTTCAAACAAATCTATACATTGCGATACAACAAAAATGACAGCATAATCAAAGTTTTGATAGTAATTAAACAATACATTGCAAATACCAAAAATCAAAGTTCAAGAGTCATTATTTATTGACATTATTCAGAAAAGTATCAAAAAGAGGCATATAACAAGTACACACAAGTTCGGATAAATTAACAGGAGGTGATATGGCATGCATGCCCTACTAGCTATCTAACTCATACAATACGTCGGGTGGAGTCAGGATCATAGTCTGGAGTAAGTGGACCATCCTCATCGTTGCCAGCAGGCCTGTAGTAGACCATGGTCTCATCACGATCATAGTCAAGGTAGAACGAGGCTCTCTCCCCAGCTTCCATCTGGTAAGTAGTTGCAAGAGCTGTCCAACTAGGGAAACCAAAATAGGTGCGGTCTAACTCGTTGGTGACAAGTTAATTGAAGTGTTCCGCCGTCAGCATCTTCATTAGGGTGCATTGGAACGTGATGGTTGCATCAAGGGGAACTCGAAACTTGTCTAAGAAGTCACGCCTTGCCCCGCATGGGTTGACCTGAGCGAAATTTGAAAAAATAACTAGTTAGAAAATTTTGGCCACAAATGTACCATATGAAACTCAATCAGAACATGTCAAACTAAATCATATATATATACCGTCTTAGCAAAGAAGTCCTTCGGAATATCGATGAAGAACTTCCTATCCTCCTGGCATCTCAAAGCACCATAAGTCTTACATGGGACATCCATTTTTTGCTGTCAATATTGTTGATCAAAGTAAGCATAGATAATTAAACTAAATAACTAACACATCAAAATAGAACATATATGCACTAGTAATTAAGCATATACGAAATAGCTTATGCTACGTCCATCTCTAGCTAATGCTCCGTCACTAATGGGTCAAAAAATTGTTGCTCGGCCTGGAGGTTCTCCTTCTCCTCAGCCCTAGTGCATGTCCTTATGTTCTCCGGCGCGAGGAACTGCACGTACTCACGGCAATCAGGGAAGTTCATAATCGGTTTTTCCTTGTGATACTCAACCGCCTTTGCATCGTAGGCGCACGCCGCTAACTCTGGGTGTCCCAGTGACCAAGCTGGTGGACGACATTGTCCTTTCTGATGGTTGCATAGTACATAGTACCCTCTGCCACACACCACAAAACTTTGGAGCCATATGACAAAACCTGCAACACCTATATATACAATCTATAGACAATGTAATTAAACTACAAAACTAGGCTAAAATCTGAAACTACAAAAGTAGACTAAAATCTGAAAGTACAAAACTACACTAAAATCTGAAACTACAAATACTACACTAAAATCTGAAACTACAAATACTACACTAAAAATCTGAAACTACAAATGCTACACTAAAAATCTGAAACTAAACATACTACACTAAAAATCCAAAACTAAACATACTACATTAAAATTCGAAACTACAAAACTAGTCTAAAATCTGAAACTACAAAACTACACTAAAATCTGTAACTAAAAAACTAGACTAAAATCTGAAACTACAAAACTAGACTAAAATCTGAAACTACAAATACTACACTAAAATCTGAAACTACAAATATTACACTAAAAATCTGAAACTACAAATACTACACTAAAAATTTGAAACTACAAATACTAAACTAAAAATCTGAAACTACAAATACTACACTAAAAATCTGAAACTAAACATACTACTCTAAAAATCCAAAACTAAACGTACTACACTACAATCCGAAACTACAAAACTAGACTAAAATCTCAAACTACAAAACTACACAAAAATCTGAAACTATAAATAATACTAAAAATATGAAGCTAAACATACTAAACGAAAATCTGAAACGATAAATAATATTAAAAATATGAAACTAAACATACTACACTAAAAATCTGAAACTAAACATACTACACTAAAAGCTGAAACTACAAAACTACACTAAAATCTGAAACTACAAATACTACACTAAAAATCCGAAACAAAACATACTACACTAAAATCTGAAAGTACAAAACTACACTAAAATCTGAAACTACAAATACTACACTAAAAATCCGAAACTAAACATACTACACTAAAAAACTGAAACTAAACATACTAGACTAAAATCTGAAACTACAAAACTACACTAAAATACAAAACTACAAATACTACACACAAAAAATCCGAAACTAAACATACTACACTAAAATCTAAAACTACAAAACTACACTAAAAATCTGAAACTACAAAACTACCAAGAAAATCTGAAACTACAATTACTCACCCGCAATGGAGGCGACGGGACGGCGGTGTAGGCGCGAAGATGGTGACGCTGGTGGTGGCAAGGAGACTATTGGAAATATCCCCTAGAGGGAATAATAAAATGGTTATTATTGTATTTCCTTGTTCATGATAATTGTCTGTTGTTCATGTTATAATTGTATTAACCAGAAACCGTAATGCATGTGTGAATACATAGACCACAACATGTCCCTAGTGAGCCTCTAGTTGGCTAGCTCGTTGATCAATAGATGGTCACAGTTTCATGACCATGGACATTGGATGTCGTTGATAACAGGATCACATCATTAGGAGAATGATGTGATGGACAAGACCCAATCCTAAGCATAGCACAAGATCGTGTAGTTCGTCTCCTAAAGCTTTTCTAATGTCAAGTATTGTTTCCTTAGACCATGAGATTGTGTAACTCCCGAATACCGTAGGAATACTTGGGTATGCCAAACGTCACAACATAACTGGGTGGCTATAAAGGTACACTACGGGTATCTCCAAAAGTGTCTGTTGGGTTGGCACAAATAAAGACTGGGATTTGTCGCTCCGTGTGACAGAGAGGTATCTTTGGGCCCACTTGGTAAGACATCATCATAATGAGCTCAATGTGACTAAGTAGTTAGCCACGGGATGATGTGTTACAAAACGAGTAAAGAGACTTGCCGGTGACGAGATTGAACAAGGTATAGGGATACTGACGATCGAATCTCGGGCAAGTATCATACCGGTAGACAAAGGGAATTGTATACGGGATTGATCGAATCCCCGACATCGTGGTTCATCCGATGAGATCATCATGGAGCATGTGGGAGCCAACATGGGTATCCAGATCCCGTTCTGGGTTATTGATCGGAGAGGTGTCTCGTTCATGTCTACATGCCTCCCGAACCCGTAGGGTCTAGACACTTAAGGTTCGATGACGCTAGGGTTATAGGGAAATTGTGTACGTGGTTACCGAAGGTTGTTCGGAGTCCTGGATGAGATCCCAGACGTCACGAGGAGTTCCGAAATGGTCCGGAGGTAAAGATTCATATATAGGAAGTGAGGTTTTGGTCACCGAAAGTGTTTCGGGCATCATCGGTAACGTACCGGGACCATCGGTAGGGTTTCGGGGGTCTAGCGTGTGGGGCCACCGGCACCAGAGGGCTGCATGGGCCGAAGGTGGGAGGGAACCAGCCCCAGAGTGGGCTGGTGCTCCTCCACCAAGGTCCAAGGCGCAGCGCAAGGAGGAGAGGGGGGCAAACCCTAGCGCAGGTGGGCCTTAGGCCCACCTTGGGCGCCGCCCCTCCCCTCTCCCTCTCTTGGCCGCCGCCCAAGGCCAGCTAGGGCTGGCCGCCGGCCCTAGGGTGGGAACCCTAGGGGCTACACCCTCCCTGCTCCTCCTCCTATATATAGTGAGGGCTTTTGGTGGCTGCGACACACAAGCATCTCTCTCTCTCGGCACAGCCCTACCCCTCCTCCTCGTCCTCTGTGGTGCTTGGCGAAGCCCTGCCGGAGTACCACACAGCTCCACCGTCACCACGCCGTCGTGCTGCCAGAGCTCTCCCTCAACCTGCCCTTCCTCCTTGCTGGATCAAGCATAGGAGACGTCATCGGGCTGCACGTGTGTTGAACGCGGAGGCGCTGTTGTTCGACCCTTAGATCGGAATCCACCGCGATCTGAATCACCGCAAGTACGACTCCACCAACCGCGTTCTAGTAACACTTCCGCTTTGCGATCTTCAAAGGTATGAAGATGCACTCCCCCTTAGCTCATTGTTGGTTTCTCCATAGATTGATCTTGGTGACACGTAGGAATGTTTTTGATTTACTACTACGTCTCCCAAAAGTGGTATCACAACTAGGTCTATGCGTAGAATCTATGCACGAGTATAACACAAGGTGTTGTGGCCGTCGATTTTGTCAATTGTCTTGCCGTTACTAGTCTTATCTTGATTCGGCAGTATTGTGGGATGAAGCGGCCTGGATCGACCTAGACGTATGCTTACTTGAGACTGGTTCCACCGCCTGACATGCACTTGTTGCATAAGGTGGCTAGCGGGTGTCTGTATCTCCCACTCTAGTCGGATCAGATTCGATGAAAAGGGTCCTTATGAAGGGTAAATAGAAATTGGCAAATCACGTTGTGGTTTTGGCGTAGGTAAGAAACATTCTTGCTAGAAACCTATAGCAGCCACGTAAAAAAACTTGCAACAACAAATTAGAAGACATCTAACTTGCGTTTGCAGCATATGCCGTGTGATATGATATGTACAAAGGATGTGATGTGATGCATGTGATGTATGAGATTGATCATGTTCTTGTAATAGGATTCACGACTTGCATGTCAATGAGTATGACACCTGGCAGGAGCCATAGGAGTTGTCTTAATTTATTGTATGACCTACGTGTCAATCATAAACGCCATGTAATTTCTTTACTTTATTGCTAATCGTTAGCCATAGGAGTCGAAGTAATAGTTGGTGAGACAACTTCATGAAGACACGATGATGGAGATCATGGTGTTGTGCCGGTGACAATGATGATCATGGTGCCCCGAAGATGGAGATCAAAGGAGCAAGATGATATTGGCCATATCATGTCACTATATTGATTGCATGTGATGTTTATCATGTTTACATCTTATTTTCTTAGAACGATGGTAGCTTAATAAGATGATCTCTCACTAAAATTTCAAGAAATGTGTTCACCCTAACTATGCACCGTTGCTAAGGTTCATTGTTCCGAAGCACCACGAGATGATCGGGTGTGATAGGCTCTAATGTTTGCATACAACGGGTGTAAGCCAGATTTACACACGCAATACACTTAGGTTGACTTGACGAGCCTAGCATGTACAGACATGGCCACAGAACACGGGAGACCGAAAGGTCGAACATGAGTCGTATAGAAGATATGATCAACATGGAGATGTTCACCATTGATGACTAGTGTGTCTCACGTGATGATCGGACACGGGCTAGTTGACGTGGATCATGTGTCACTTGGATGACTAGAGAGATGTCTATCTAAGTGGGAGTTCATTAAATAATTTGATTATGTGAACTTAATTATCATGAACTTAGTCCAAAATTGTCTTTACAATCTATATTGTAGATCTAATGGCCAACGCTAATGTTGCCCTGAACTTCAGCGCGTTCCTAGAGAAAACCAAGCTGAAAGATGATGGAAGCAACTATGCGAACTAGGTCCGTAGCTTGAGGATCATCCTCATAGCTTCCAAGATATTGTATGTCCTTGATGCACCGCTAGGTGATGCACTCGTCTTCCTCGCAACTCAAGACATAATGAACGCTTGGCAGTCACGTTGTGATGATTACTCCCTGATTCAGTGCGGCATGCTTTACCGTTTACAACCGGGGCTCCGAAAGCGTTTTGAGCAACACAGAACATACGAGATGTTCCAAGAGCTGAAATTGGTTTTCCAAGATCATGCCTGGATCAAGAGATATGATGTCTCCGACAAGTTCTTTAGTTGTAAGATGGAGGAAAATAGTTCTGTCAGCGAGCACATAGTCAAAATGTCTGGGTTGCACAACCGCTTGTCTCAACTGGGAGTTAATCTTCCGGATGACTCGGTTATTGACAGAATCATTTAGTCGCTTCCACCTAGCTATAAGAGCATTGTGATGAACTAAAACATGCAGGGTATGGAGAAGTCCATTCCTGAGTTGTACTCGATGCTGAAATCAACGGAGGTCGAGATCAAAAAGGAGCATCAAGTGTTGATGGTGAATAAGACCACTAGTTTCAAGAAAGGAAAGGGTAATAAGAACTTCAAGAAGTACGACAAAGCAGTTGCCGCGCCCGGTAAGAAAGTTGTCGGGAAGAAGAACAAGAATGGACCCAAGCCTGAGACTGAGTGCTTTTATTGCAAAGGGTACCGGTCACTAGAAGCGGAATTGCCCCAAGTACTTAGCGGATAAGATGGTCGGCAACGTTAAAGGTATATGTGATATACTTGTTATTGCTGTGTACCTTACCGGCGCTCATAGTAGCTCCTGGGTATTTGATACTGGTGCAGTTGCTCACAATTTTAACTCCAAGCAGGAGCTGCGGAATAAGCGGAGACTGGCAAAGGACAAGGTGACGATGCGCGTTGGGAATGGTTCCAAGGTCGATGTGATCACCGTTGGCATGCTACCTCTACATCTACCTTTGGGATTAGTTTTAAACCTTAATAATTGTTATTTAGTGCCAGCTTTGAGCATGAACATTGTATCTGGATCTCGTTTGATGCGAGATGGGTACTCTTTTAAATTTGAGAATAATGGTTGTTCTATTTATATGAGAGAAATGTTTTATGGTCATGCCCCTCTGGTCAATGGTTTATTTTTGATGAATCTCGAACGTGATGTTACACATTTTCATAGTGTGAGTACCAAAAGATGTAAGGTTGATAAGGATAGTCCCGCTTACATGTGGCACTGCCGCCTTGGTCATATTGGTGTCAAACGCATGAAGAAACTCCATGCTGATGGACTTTTGGAGTCTCTTGATTTTGAATCATTTGACACGTGCGAACCCTGCCTCCTGGGAAAGATGACCAAGACTCCGTTCTCCGGAACAATGGAGCGAGAAACTGACTTGTTGGAGATAATACATACCGATGTATGCGGTCCAGTGAGCGTTGAGGCTCGCGGTGGCTACCGTTATGTTCTCACCCTCACTAATGACTTAAGTAGATATGGGTATGTCTACTTAATGAAACACAAGTCTGAAACCTTTGAAAAGTTCAAGGAATGTCAGAGTGAGGTAGAGGATCAATGTGACAGGAAAATAAAGTGCCTACGATCTGATCATGGCAAAGAATATTTAAGTCACGAGTTTGGCATGCACCTAAGGAAATGTGAAATTGTTTCACAACTCACGCCGCCTGGCACACCTCAGCGAAATGGTGTGTCTGAACGTCGTAATCGCACTCTATTGGATATGGTGCAATCTTTGATGTCTCTTACCGACTTACTGCTATCATTTTGGGGATATGCATTAGAGAGTGCAACATTCACTTTAAATAGGGCACCGTCTAAGTCCGTTGAGATGACACCGTATGAATTATGGTTCGGAAAGAAACCTAAGGTGTCATTTCTGAAAGTTTTGGGATGTGATGCTTATGTGAAGAAACTTCAACCTGAGAAGCTCAAACCCAAAGCAGAAAAGTGCGTCTTCATAGGATACCCGAAAGAAACTATTGGGTATACCTTCTACCTCAGATCCGAAGGCAAAGTCTTTGTTGCCAAGAATGGATCCTTTCTAGATAAAGAGTTTCCCTCGAAAGAAGTAAGTGGGAGGAAAATAGAACTTGATGAGGTAATTGTACCTCCACCCGAACCGAAGAGTAGCATAGGACAGGAAGTTGTTTCTGTGGAGCCTGCACCGGTTGGAGAGGAATTCAATGATGATGATCATGAAACTTCAGATCAAGTTGCTATTCGAAGGTCCACTAGGACACGTTCCGCACCAGAGTGGTACGGCAACCCTATCCTGGAGAACATGTTGTTGGACAACGGTGAATCTTCGAACTATGGATAAGCGATGGCGGGCCTGGATTCCAACAAATGGCTTGAAGCCATGAAATCCGAGATAGGATTCATGTATGAGAACAAAGTATGGACTTTGGTGGACTTGCCTGATGATAAGCGAGCTATAGAAAATAAATGGATCTTTAAGAAGAAGACTAAGAGGATGGTAATGTGACCGTCTATAAGGCTCGGCTTGTCGCTAAGGGTTATCGACAAGTTCAAGGAGTTGACTACGATGAGACTTTCTCGCCCGTAGTGATGCTGAAGTCCGTCCGAATCATGTTTGCAATTTCCGCATTTTATGATTATGAGATCTGGCAAATGGACGTCAAAACGGCATTCTTTAATGGTTTCCTGAAGGAAGAACTGTATATGATGCAGCCGGAAGGTTTTGTCGATCCTAAAGATGCTAACAAAGTATGCAAGCTTCAGCACTCCATCTATGGGCTGGTGCAAGCATCTCGGAGTTGGAACATTCGCTTTAATGAGGTGATTAAAGCGTTTGGGTTTATACAGGTTTATGGAGAACCGTGTATTTACAAGAAAGTGAGTGGGATCTCTGTAGCATTTCTCATATTATATGTGGATGACATATTGTTGATGGGAAATGATATAGAACTTTTGGAAAGCATAAAAGCCTACTTGAATAATTGTTTTTCAATGAAGGACCTTGGAGAAGCTGCTTACATATTAGGCATCAAGATCTATAGAGATAGATCGAAATGCCTCATAGGTCTTTTACAAAGCAGATACCTTGACAAGATAATCAAGAAATTCAATATGGATCAGTCCAAGAAGGGGTTCTTGCCTGTGTTACAGGGTGTGAGATTGAGTACGACTCAATGCCCGACCATGGTAGATGATAGAGAAAAGATGAGTGTACTAGACCTGCTGTGTACTAGACTTGATGTGAACCTTGCCATAAGTTTGGTAGGGAGGTACCAATGTGATCCCGGAACGGAACACTAGACATCGGTCAAGAATATCCTGAAGTACCTAAAAATGACCAAGGACATGTTTCTTGTTTATGGAGGTGCCGAAGAGCTCGTCGTAAAGGGTTACGTCGATGCTAGCTTCGACACAGATCCGGATGACTCGAAGTCACAAACCGGATACGTGTATATTTTGAACGGTGGGGCAGTCAGCTGGTGCAGCATCAAGAAAAGCGTCGTGGCGGCATCTACACGTGAAGCGGAGTACATAGCTGCTTCGGAAGCAGCAAAGGAAGGAGTCTGGATGAAGGAGTTCATCACCGACCTAGGAGTGCTTCCCAATGCGTCAGGCCCGATAACTCTATTCTATGACAACACTAGAGCTATTTCCCTTGCCAAGGAGCCTAGGTTTCACAAGAAGACTAGACACATCAAACGCTGCATCAGCTCCATTCGTGATTACATTCAGGAAGGAGACATAGATATTTCTAAAGCACATACGGATCTGAATCACACAGATCCGTTGACTGAACCTCTCTTACGAGCGAAACATGATCAACACCAGAACTCTATGGGTGTTCGATACATCACAATGTAGCTAGATTATTGACTCTAGTGCAAGTGTGAGACTGTTGGAAATATGCCCTAGAGGCAATAATAAAATGGTTATTGTTGTATTTCCTTGTTCATGATAATTGTCTGATGTTCATGCTATAATTGTATTAACCGGAAACCGTAATGCATGTGTGAATACATAGACCACAACATGTCCCTAGTGAGCCTCTAGTTGGCTAGCTCGTTGATCAATAGATGGTCACGATTTCATGACCATGGACATTGGATGTCATTGATTACGGGATCACATCATTAGGAGAATGATGTGATGGACAAGACCCAATCCTATCCATAACACAAGATCGTGTAGTTCATCTGCTAAAGCTTTTCTAATGTCAAGTATCGTTTCCTTAGACCATGAGATTGTGCAAATCCTGGATACCATAGGAATACTTTGGGTGTGCCAAACGTCACAACGTAACTGGGTGGCTATAAAGTTACACTACGGGTATCTCCGAAAGTGTCTGTTGGGTTGGCACGAATCGAGATTGGGATTTGTCACTCCGTGTGACGGAGAGTTATCTCTGAGCCCACTCGGTAAGACATCATCATAATGAGCTCAATGTGACTAAGGAGTTAGCCACGGGATGATGTGTTACGGAACGAGTAAAGAGACTTGCTGGTAACGAGATTGAACAAGGTATAGGGATACCGATGATCGAATCTTGGGCAAGTATCATACCGGTAGACAAAGGGAATTGTATACGGGATTGATCGAATCCCCAACATTGTGGTTCATCTGATGAGATCATTGTGGAGCATGTGGGAGCCAACATGGGTATCTAGATCCCGTTGTTTCTTATTGATCGGAGAGGTGTCTCGGTCATGTCTACATGCCTCCCGAACCCGTAGGGTCTACACACTTAAGGTTCGATGATGCTAGGGTTATAGGGAATTTGTGTATGTGGTTACCGAAGGTTGTTCGGAGTCCTAGATGAGATCCCGGACGTCACGAGGAAATCTGAAAAGGTCCAGAGGTAAAGATTCATATATATGAAGTGAGGTTTTGGTCATCGAAAGTGTTTCGGGCATCACTAGTAACGTACCGGGACCACCGGAAGGATTCCGGGGGTCCACCATGTGGGGCCACCGGCACTAGAGGGCTGCATGGGCTGAAGGTGGGTGGGAACCAGCCCCAGAGTGGGCTGGTGCGCCTCCACCAAGGCCCAAGGTGCAGCGCAAGGAGGAGAGGGGGGCAAACCCTAGCGCAAGTGGGCCTTAGGCCCACCTGGGGCATCACCCCTCCCCTCTCCCTCTCTTGGCCGCCGCCCAAGGCCATCTAGGGCTGGCCGCCGGCCCTAGGGTGGGAACCCTAGGGGCTGTGCCCTCCCTCCCTCCTCCTCCTATATATAGTGAGGGCTTTTGGGGGCTGCGACACACAAGCATCTCTCTCTCTCGGCGCAGCCCTACCCCTCCTCCTTCTCGTCCTCCGTAGTGCTTGGCGAAGCCCTGCCGGAGTATCATGCACCTCCACCGTCACCACGTCGTCGTGCTGCCGAAGCTCTCCCTCAACCTCTCCTTCCTCCTTGCTGGATCAAGGCGTATGCGATGTCATTGGGCTTCACGTGTGTTGAACGCGGAGGCACCATTGTTCGGCACTTAGATCGGAATCCACCGCGATCAGAATCGCTGCAAGTACGACTCCACCAACCGCATGCTAGTAATGCTCCCGCTTTGCGATCTTCAAAGGTATGAAGATGCACTCCCCCCTGAGCTTGTTGCTGGTTTCTCCATAGATTGATCTTGGTGACACGTAGGAATTTTTTTGATTTACTACTACGTCTCCCAACAGAGACACCGACGGTGGAGGAGGCGCGGAGACGGCGACGACGGTGGAGGTGCGGAGATGGCAACGACGGTGAAGGCGCGGAGACGGCGACGGCAACGGAGGTGGTGGCACGAAGACGGCGACGGCAGACGTGAAGATGGAGATGGTGACGACAGTGATGTGAAGTAGGAGATGGCGACGATGGCCTAGGGAATTGGTCGTTGGCGGCGAAGGCGATGTCGGGTTGGGATTGATTTGGGGGAGTTTGTGTGGGGATTAGATCTGGGTATGTATATATGAGTGGTTGGGTTTGACGATCTGTGTGGTGTGTTTGATAGCGTTGTCCCACATGTCCAACGCCATTTCAGTTCATTATTATTTTATTTTCATCTTTGATGAATAGATATATATACAAAATTAAAAGATTAGTTCAAAATATAATTCACATAGATGTTAATTAATCTGGCTTGCTTACATACAATACAGAAGGATAATACAAAATAACAACTACAGTTTACTACTACTAGATCTAGACTAAGAACATCATTAGTGTGATGACGACCACCAGAAAAAATGGCATCATCGATCGAGCTGGGAGAAATAGGACAAGCAGGCAACTGGCTAAAAGAGCATACCGAAGCATCTTGAATTTTTTTATTTGGCCTTGCATCACATCATTCTGGAGTTGCATATCGTCTATCTGTAGTCTCAAAGGTCCAATGGAGTAGTCGAGAACCTCGCTTATGTACTTCTGGACGAGATCAACCCATATCTATATGAAGCAATATTTTCCCCCTATTTACTGTGGATCACAATATATACACACACATGCATATCGATGTGAGCAGCGTTGGAGGAGTTGAATTGTGCAAATTTGCTGAAAGCCTATCAATATGTACATACGTACCTTTCCACGATTGGTGCACATGTAGAACTCTCACTCTGGATTCCATTCCGTGTGCGACGTATGCTTATCAAGAGGGCGACGACAGCCGCAAAGCAGCACATGGCTGGTATCTTTGATGCTAGTTGCATAGCTGCTGGACTGAACAAAAGTGGCACAGCTACGGCGGGATGATTAGCTGGACTGCATTGGTCGTGGCGAGCTCATGGTGTAGCCAACAGGACCAAACGGGAGCTCGGCCAGGGCAGTGGAGTCCCAAACTTTCTACATGCCCCGTCACCGTGGGTCCATAACTAAGAGGAGCTAACTAGTTATTAGGTACAAGAATTGGAAGTGAATGTGTTTTGAGAAGCAAAGGGGCTTCCAACAACAGCTTATATAGGGAAAACATAATGCTAGCATTGATGAGCACAAAATGCCACAACTATATAATATATCTATGGCATGTCAGATCGAACTACGCCAACAATGCATCCTGACTAGTTAGGTCAGTAGGGCCCACTTTCTGGTGGCGTTCCCCTTTATGTCCATGCCAGCACTAACTGCACAACGTTGTCATACCATTTCAGCCAACACCATCACTATTTGGAAATATTAGTGCTGGCATTAGCGGAAAATGGAGTGCCACCAACAAGAGTTGTGGTTAGCCATTTCTGTACTAGTGTCGACAAGCTGTACCGGGAGGTAGTTGTAGCGTCTGCCAAAAAGGCACTCACTCCTGTCGGCAAAAGTCCTGTGGGGGAGAACAAGACCAGTACTTCTGGCGAGGCTCGGGAGGACTCCGGGAAGCACGCCATAGAGCACAACGCGCCCATCGAGGACTCACCTGAGAGTTCCGATGCCAGGAGCAAGTGGATGCATGGGAGGATGGCAAGGGTGGCACTTTCACCATAAGTGCCACCCTCGACCGTAAATAGGAAAGCATGCTCATCTCCTTCCCGCAGGCGAATGTCGATGTGTTTTCCTGACAACCATGTGACATCCCTGGTGTTTCGAGGGAGGTGATCGAGCACCACCTTACTGTTTGTCCCCATGCACGCCCGGTCAAACAGAAGGTCCGAAAACAAGCACTAGAATGACAAGAGTTCATTGCCGAAGAGATCAAGAAACTGGAAGCAGGAGTCCTAATCAGGGGTTTACTTCACCCGACATGGTTGGTGAACCTTGTGGTGGTGCGCAAGGAAAATGGGAAGTGGAGACTTTGCATAAACTTCAAGGATGTTAATAAGGCATGCCCAAAGGATTCGTTTCCTTTGCCTTGCATCGACCAAATAGTGGATTCAATGGCCAGCTATGACCATCTATCCTTCTTTGATGCCTACTCTGGTTATCACCAGATTTTCATGGCCAAGGAGGACAAAGAGAAGATAGCATTCATCACTCCTTGTGGCACGTACTTCTTCAAGCGCATGTCATTTGGGATGAAGAGTGCTGGATCAACTTTTGCAAGAACCATTCGAATAGGTCTTGAGCCGCAACTACATAGAAATGCGGAAGCATACATGGATAACATTATCATCAAGGCCAAAGATGAGGCCACATTGATCCAAGACTTAGAAGAAACCTTCACGAATCTATGCAAGATCAACTTGAAGCTAAACCACGAGAAATGCGTGTTCGGAGTCCCATCCGGCAAGATCCTCAGGTTCTTCGTGTTATAGTGCGGGATAGAAGCCAACCCTGCTAAGATTGAAGCAATCGAGCAATTGGAAGCGCCGAAGCGCGTCAAGGAGGTGTGCCGCTTGGCGGGCTGTGTTGCCGCTCTCAGCAGGTTCATCTCACCAAGTCTGCAAAGTGTGCCTCGCTGTTTTTCAAGATCTTGAAGAAGGTAGGCCCAATTACATGGACCAAACCAAGATTTGAAGCGGAAGCAGCACTCCAAGATTTGAAAAGATACATGTACAACTCTACGCACACTTTGATGTTTTCTTTGCGTAGAACAAGTATGAAACTATTCTCTAATACTTGATACGTCTCTGGTGGTAGGATAGTTTGCACGAATAAAACTAGAAGTACTTGATACGTCCCTAATACGTCTCCAATGTATCTATAATTTATGAAGTATTCATGCCATGTTTACAATAATTCTATATGATTTTGGTATGAGTTTATTAGAACTAACCTAGACTGACGCTGTTTTCTTCAGAACTACCATGGTGTCGTGTTTTGTGTAGATATAAAAGTCTTCGAAATGGGCTGAAAATTTAGTATGATTTTTTCTCGACCAAAAGAGACCCCCGAAGCATTGGAGTTGGTCTAGAAGAGACAATATGAGGTCACAAGCCTGCCAGGCACAGCCACCTCCTGGTCACGCCTAGCAGGCTTGTCACCGCCTCGTGGCACCCCTTGACGTGATTCCAATGCCAAAAATTCCTATAAATATAGAAACCTCCGAAAAGAAACCTAGATCGGGAGTTTCGCCGCCAAAAGCCTCCAGAGCCACTAAAAACCAACTGGGAGCCCGTTCTGGCACCCTGCCAGAGGGGGAAACCATCACGGAGGCCATCTTCATCATCCTGACGCTTTCCATGACAAGGAGGGAGTAGTTCACCCTCTGGGCTAAGGGTATGTACCAGTAGCTATGTGTTTGGTCTCCCTCTCTCTCTCTCTCTCTCTCTTGTTCTTGAGATGGCACGATCTTGATGTATCACAATCTTTACTGATATAGATGAATCATATGGAGTCCTCCCCTCTCTATCTTGGTGTGATGAATTGAGTTTTCCCTTTGAAGTTTTCTTATCGGATTGAGTGTTTAAGGATTTGAGAACACTTGATGTATGTCTTGCAATGGGATATCCGTGGTGACAATGGGATGTTCTATAGATTCACTTGATGTATGTTTTGGTGATCAACTTGCGGGTTCCGTGACCTTGGGAATCTATGCATAGGGGTTGGCACACGTTTTTGCCTTGACTTTTTGGTAGAAACTTTGGGGCACTCTTTGAAGTTCTTTGTGCTGGATTGAACATGATGAATCTGAAATCATGTGATGCATATTGTATAATCAAGCCCATGGGTACTTGTGGTGACATTGGAGTACCTAGGTGACATTAGGGTTTTAGTTGATGTGTATCTTAAGGTGTTGTTTTAGTACGAAATCTAGGGCTGTCTGTGACACTTATAGGGATAGCTCATAAGATTGATCAAAAAAGATAACTTTGAGATGGTTTTGTACCCTACAATAGTTTCTTTTTTAGTTCTCTTCTATTTGTGACTTTGGAGTGAACTCTTTTTCGGACGAGTGGTATTTACATATGATTCATATATGCAAATATTGTCGAGAGAAATTGCACTAGTGAGAGTATGGACCCTAGGCCTGTTTCCAAGCATTTATACAACATTTTGCTCGCTGTTTACTATTTGTTACCTTGCTGTTCTTATATTTTCAGATTACAAAAACCTATATCTACCGTCCATATTACACTTGTATCACCATCTCTTCGCCAAACTAGTGCACCTATACAATTTACCATTGTATTGGGTGTGTTGGGGACACAAGAGACTCTTTGTTATTTGGTTGTAGGGTTGTTTGAGAGAGACCATATTCATCCTACACCTCCCACGGATTGATAAACCTTAGGTCATCCACTTGAGGGAAAATTGCCACTGTCTTACAAAACTCGGCGCTTGGAGGCCCAACACGAGTCTACAAGAAGAAGGTTGTGTAGTAGACATCTGTCTCCAACGTATCTATAATTTATAAAGTATTCATGCCATGTTTACAAAAAAATTATATGTTTTTTGTATGATTTGATTAGAACTAACTCGGACTGACGCTATTTTCAGCAAAACTACCATGGTGTAGTTTTTTGTGTAGAAATAGAAGTTCTCGTAATGGGCTAAAAATTTACAGTGGCTTTTTTATGGACAAAAAGAGACCTCCGAAGAACAAGAGCTGGGCTAGAAAGGGGACGAGGAGGCCACAAGACCTCTTGGCATGCCCTACCCCAGGGAGGGTGCTTCAGGCTTGTGGGCTCCTCGGGCACCCCCTTGATGTGAGACTAACACCAAAAATTCTTATAAATACCCAAACCTCTCAGAAGAACCCTAGATGGGGAGTTCCGCCATCGTAAGCCTCTATAGCCATGAAAAACCAATCGAGAGCCCGTTCCGGCACCCTGCCGGAGGGGGAAACCATCACCAGAGGTCATCTTCATCATCCCGACTGTCTCCATGACGGAGAGGGAGTAGTTCACCCTCGCGGCTGAGGGTATGTGGCAGTAGCTATGTGTTTGATCTCTCTCTCTCTCTTTCATGTTCTTGAGATGAAACGATCTTGATGTATCACAAGCTTTATTAATATAGATGAATCATATGGAGTTTTCCCCTCTCTATCTTCTTGTGATGAATTGAGTTTTGCCTTTAAAGTTTTCTTATCGGATTAATTCTTTAAAGGATTTTAGAACAATTGATGTATGTCTTGCAATGGGATATCCGCGGTGACAATGTGATGTTCTATTGATCCACTTGATGTATGTTTTGGTGATCAATTTGCGGGTCCGTGACCTTGGGAATCTATGCATAGGGGTTGGCACATGTTTTCGTCTTGACTCTCCGATAGAAACTTTGGGGCACTCTTTGAAGTTCTTTGTGTTGGATAAAACCTGATGAATCTGAAATTGTGTGATGCATATCGTATATTCAAGCCCACACGTACTCGTGGTGACATTGGAGTATGTGGGTGACATTAGGGTCTTGGTTGATGTGTATCTTAAGGTGTTCTTTTAGTATGACCTCTAGGGTTGTTCGAGACACTTATAGGGATAGCTCATACGATTGATCAGAAAAGATAACTATGAGGTGGTTTTGTACCCTACAATAATTTCTTCATTTGTTCTCCACTATTAGTGACTTTGGAGTAAATTCTTTGTCTCACGTGAGGGATTTACATATGATTCAACTATGACAATATTGTTGAGAGAACTTGCACTAATGAAGGTATGAACCCTAGGCCTTGCTTTCAAGCATTGCAATAACATTTTTGCTCACTTTTGTTACTTTCTATGTTGCTTTTTTTATATTTACAGATTACAAAAACTTGTATCTACCATCCATATTTTTTTTGACCAACTACTGTAGGGGAGAGCACCCCACAGCCTTTTCTTTTATTGCATATAATAGATTACAAGGCAGAATCTAATCTCTAAAGTTACAGAGTTAGAGCATTAGGAAGACTAACCTAATCTCAAGGAGGTAAAAAGGAAACCCACTTTAGTAGGTCATCCCTATAGCTAGCCTTAATTCTACCATCCATATTGCACTTGTATCACCCTCTCTTCGCCGAACTAGTGCACCTATACAATTTTCCATTGTGTTCGGTGTGTTGGGGACACAAGAGATTTCTTGTATTTGATTGCATGGTTGTTTGAAAGAGACCATCCTCATCCTAAAACTCCCTCATATTGATAAACCTTAGGTCATCCACTTGAGGGAAAATTTCTAGTGTCCTACAAAACTCTGTGCTTGGAGGCCCAACAAAGTCTACAAGAATAAAGTTGCATAGTAGACATAAAACTCTTTTCTGGCGCCGTTGTCGGGGAGGTGAGTGCTTGAAGGTATATCTTTATATCTTGCAATAAAATCTTTTAGTTTCTTTTTTTCCACTAGTTTGGTTTTATAAAATAAAACTACAAAAAAATTGGAGTTTAGGTTGCATCAATTGTTTCGTCTCTTTAATGTCTTTCGTGAAAATGATGGTTCGAAAAATTGTGCTCAATTGGTAGAGGAAGAATTTATGAAAATACTTGATGAGATTCCTTGAGTGATGAGCATGATAGAAATATTGTTAGTATGAATTCTCTGAATAACCATGCTGCTAATAATATGCAAAGCCACAAGCTTGGGGATGCTATGCGTGATGAATATGATATTTTTAGTCTCGAGAGTTTTGATGAGCCAAACTATTATGATGATGGCATGCATCCTATCTATGATGATTATTGTGATGACATGTATGCAATAAAGAGTGATAGTAACCATGAAACTTGTCATTATGATTTTAACATTCAAAGTGGTTATGTCAATCAATTACCTCTTGATAGTTATTTCGTTGAGTTTGCTCCCAATATTATGAATGAGAAGAAGTCTGCTTATGTGGAGAGTGATAAATTTTCTATGCTTGTAGATCAGGAAAAGAATGTTCTATGTGATAGTTATATTGTTGAATTTCTTCATGATGCTACTGAAAATTATTATGAGGGAGGAGGAACATATGCTTGTAGGAATTGGAATAATATCAAGTTTCCTCCCTATATGTTGAAAATCATGAAGTCATGCTTGTTTTGCCTTCCTATGCAAATTGATTCTTTCTCCCATGAATTGTTTGCTCACAAAATCCGCATGCATAGGAAGTGGGTTATACTTAAATGTGCTTTTCATGTGATTCATGATGCTCTTTTGCATGTCTCAAATACTATTTCCTATACGAGCATCATTGAAATCATCATGCCTAGTTAAAAGGCATTAAAGAAAAGCGTTTGTTGGGAGACAACCCAACACTTTTACTTTCTGTCTTTGTGTGTTCACATGAATAAGATACTGTAGTAATCATGTTTTGTGTCTTTTATTTCAATAAATTGCCAAGTAAAGCCTTTGGGATAGTGTGGATACTTGCTTGGTTTATTCTGTGCAAAAACAGAAACTTTTGTGCCCAGTATATGAATTATCTGATTTTACTAGACATTCAAAAAATTCTGAAATTTTTACACAAATTCTATGCAAATTATATGCTTTTTCCTAGTTTTTAAGAATTCCTAGAGTCAGGGAAGTATGGTGATCATTCAGATCTTCACAGACTGTTCTGTTTCTCACAGATTCTATTTTGCATGCATAGTTTGCTTGTTTTAGTGTTCCCATAGCTTATATTGAGTAATATAAATTATGTTAATGATGGAATACAGTATATATTATGTGATAACAATTATGAATCTTTTCTTGACAGTACCTAAGTGAATGATCTATCTTTACTACACTGACCCATCTCATGAAGTTTCGTTAAGTTTTGTGTGATTGAAGTTTTTGAGTTTTCGGTGAGATACCGATATGGGGTGAATAAGGAGAAGAAAGGACCTAACCTTGGGTATGCAAAAGGAAGCCCCAAGGTAATATGCAAGGAAGACTCAAGCGTCTAAGCTTGGGAATGCCCCGGAAGGTATCCCCTCTTTCGTCTCCAACATTATTGGTACATCTTACTTGGAGATATATTTTGTTCATCACATGATATATGTTTTGCTTGGAGCGTCGTCATAATTGTTGTACTCTGTTAGAGTTTATTTATAATCATTTTTTCAATAAAATTTTCTGAGAATTGCATTAGGATGCTTGCATTGCATGTTTTGATATGTGCTGTGTTAAAACAAGAACTTTTGCTGTAGTGTTTGAATTTTACTATTTTACTAGAACATGGAAAGGTTTTGAAATTTTTACACATTATTGTCATATAAATTATTTAGCACTTCATATTTGTTCATAAATGTTTGAGTCACAGAGGTACACTGGTTTAATAGATTGCACAAACTATTCTGTTTGGACAGATTGTTGTCATAGTTTTGTTATCTAGTTATCCTATAGTTTCCATAGCCTATATTGGTAGATATAAATTACGGAAATGATAGTAAACAATATATTATGTTTTAAAATGATTGTGCAACTTGTCTTGGCATTACAAGAAGTATGGATTTATTCCTATGTGTACTAACCTATCTCACGAGTTCTTTTCAAGTTTTGTGTGGATGAAGTTTTTGAGAATAGGTGAAACTGGGATATGAGAGGATTGAACGAGATACAAAATATCAAGCCTGGGGATGTCCAAGGCACCCCAAGTAAATATTTCAAGAAGTATCAAGCATCTAAGCTTTGGGATGCTACGCATCCTACCTCTCTTCATCAAACAAATATCGGTTAGTATCGGTTGAGCCTTAGATTTTGCTTCTTCACATGATGTGTGCTATTCTTGGAATGTCATTCTATTTTGTTTTCCGTGATGTTTGAATAAAATACTCAGATCTTAAAATCTTTATTGAGAGAGAGTCCTCACATAGCTACTTGATTGTTTACCTATTCATTGATCTTCATTTATATCTTTTGAAGAGTAGTTTTGTCATTTACTCTCGTGCTTCACTTATATCCTATGAGTAAATGGTTGAATGAATTGAATATCATAAATATGAAATTATATATGTTTTGTATGCTTATACCATGGGGATTAATGACTTCACATATAAGAAGTATAGGTGGTAAATTTTTTTGAATGTTAGCAAACACCGCATTGGTCAATTGAATAATTCATGAAAGAATATTGAAGGAAGAGAGATTTCACATATAAATATACTATCTTGGACATATTCTATGATTGTGAGCCTCATTAATTATTTTCAAACTTAAGCAAATTAGTTGAAGTTGGACAAGGAAGACAACATAATGAGTTATGCTTGGGTATATTTGTATAGAAGTTATATTGTTATGGATCCTCCAACACGTGGTGCTTGCTTAGGATCTTTTGCTAGCCAAAAATTTGTACTACGTGGAGATACTACTTGTGCATCCAAAACCATTAAACCTAGTTTCTTGCCATGAGTATCTACCATATCTACCTAATGATTGAATAAGATCCTTCAAGTAAGTTGTCATCGGTACAAAAAGCAATAAAAATTTCTCCTGAATATGTATGATCTTTTATTGTAAGGGAACATAAGCGTTGTGCGAACTTGTGATGGTAAATAAATAAAAGCGACGGACTGCATAATAAAGGTTGCTATCACACGGGGCAATACAACATGACGTTCCTTTACATTAACGGTTTGCACATCCAAAATTAAAAAACGCATGACAACCTATCCTTCCCTCTGCGAAGGGCCTATATTTTACTTTCATGTATTTACTTTTATGCAAGAGTCAATAATATTCCTTCTTAATTCAACCTCAATTATTGTTTAGTTGGCAAGCATCATGTGGTGGGGAAAGATCCAAGAAAATATGGCCATTCAAATATATTTTATCATGAATTATTATTGTTGATTATTATCTATATGATAAATATGTTGTGAGGCAAAACATTAATCCCCTATCTTTCTTTGTGTTCGACGGATGCCATTTGCTCTAAAAATATGCTTTGAGTGTTAGCAATCATGGAAGACTACATGATAGTTGAGTATGTGGAATTTGCTAAATCAAAGCTATTACATAGACCCTTCCTGAAAATAAGATGAATTGCAATTGTTTGGTGACTGAAAGCATAGTTTGTTAGTTTTCAACAAAATTTATGGTCTATACTTTAACATGTGAATAGCTTGTTACTTCATCATGAGAAGTTTTATGAGATGAGGTACTGTTTATGATATATAAGGATGCTAGAAAAAGTGGGTGGAACTATCGTTGATCAAATTTATCCACTATGCTAGCATTCACACTTCATACATTATTTCTTTTATCATTTACCTACTCGAGGATGAGCGGGAATTAAGCTTGGGGATGCTAATATGTCTCCAATGTATCTATAATTTATGAAGTATTCATCCCATGTTTACAACAATTTTACACGGTTTTTGTATGATTTGATTAGAACTAACCCGGACTGACATTGTTTTCAGCAGAACTATCGTGGTGTCGTTTTTGTGTGCAGAAATAGAAGTTCTCCGAATGGGCTGAAAATTTACGGTGATTTTTTATGGACCAAAAGAGACCCCCGAAGCACAAGAGATGGGCCAGGAAGTAGATGAGGAGGCCACTGATGACCCACAAGTATAGGGGATCTATCATAGTCCTTTCGATAAGTAAGAGTGTCGAACCCAACGAGGAGCAGAAGGAAATGACAAGAGGTTTCTGGTAAGGTATTCTATGCAAGCACTGGAGTTATCGCTGACAGGTAGTTTTGTGATAAGATAATTCGTAATGAGTAACAAGTAAAAAAGTGTAGCAAAGGTGCAACAAGGTAGCCCAATCCTTTTTGTAGCAAAGGATAGGCCTGGACAAACTCTTATATAAAGCAAAGCGCTCCCGAGGACACATGGGAATTTATGTCAAGCTAGTTTTCATCATGCTCATTTGATACACGTTCGTTACTTTGATAATTTGATATGTGGGTGGAATGGTGCTTGGGTGCTACCCTTACTTGGACAAACCCCCCACTTATGATTAACCCCTATCGCAAGCATCGGCAACTACGAAAGAAGAATGAATGTAAACCTAACCATAGCATGAAACATATGGATCCAAATCAGCCCCTTACGAAGCAACGCATAAACTAGGGTTTAAGCTTCTGTCACTCTAGCAACCCATCATCTACTTATTACTTCCCAATGCCTTACCCTAGGCCCAAATAATGCTGAAGTGTTATGTAGTAGATGTTCACATAACACCACTACAGGAGAGACAACATACATCTCATCATAATATCGAACGAATACCAAATTCACAAGATTACTTATAACAAGACTTATCCCATGTCCTCAGGAACAAACGTAACTACTCACGAAACATGTTCATGTTCAAGATCAGAGGAGTATTAATTATCATAAAGGATCTGAACATATGATCTTCCACCAAGTAAACCAACTAGCATCAACTACAAGGAGTAATCAACACTACTAGCAACCCACATGTACCAATCTGAGGTGTTGAGACAAAGATCGGATACAAGATATGGTGCTGGTGAATATGTTGATGGAGATTGACCCCCTCTTGATGAGAGGATCGTTGGTGATGATGATGGCTTCGATTTCCACCTCTGGGAGGGAAGATTCCCCGGCAGAACAGCCATGCCGGAGCTCTAGATTGGTTCTACCCAAGTTCCGCCTCGAGAAGGCGGCGCTTCGTCTCGAAAGCCCTCCTCTGATTCTTTTTCCAGGTCAAAATGCTTCATATAGGAGAAGATGGGCGTCGGAGGTGCCACAGGGGTCCCACAAGCCTGATAGGCGCGACTAGGGGGTGGTCGTGCCTAGTAGGTTTGTGGTCTGCAGGTCGCACCCCTCTGGTTGATTCCTGCGCCAGTATTTTTTATTAATTCCAAAATATTCTTCGTAAATTTTACGGACTTTTGGAGTTGTGCCGAATAGGTATCTCATATTTGCTCCTTTTCTAGTACAAAACTCCAGCTGTCAGCATTCTCCCTCTTCAGGTAAACCTTATAAAATAAGAGAGAAAAGGCATAAGTATTGTACCATAACGTGTAATAACAGCCCATAATGCAATAAATATAAATATAAAAGCATGATGCAAAATGGACGTATCGGGCACAAGCCCTCTAGGCGCGCCCGACCCCCCAGGGAGGATGCTTCTGGCTTGTGGGCCCCTCGGGCACCCCCTTGACGTGAGACCGACACCAAAAATTCTTATAAATACCCAAACCTCCGAAAAGAAACCTAGATGGGGAGTTCCACCGCCGCAAGCCTCTGTAGCCATGAAAAACTAGTCAGGAGCCATGTCCGGCACCCTGCCGGAAGGGGAAACCATCACCGAAGGCCATCTTCATCATCCTGGTGATCTCCATGACGAGGAGGGAGTAGTTCACCCTCGGGGCTGAGGGTATATACCAGTAGCTATGTGTTTGATCTCTCTCTCTCGTGTTCTTGAGATGACATGATCTTGATGTACCGCGAGCTTTATTAATATAGATGAATCATATGGACTTTTCCCCTCTCTATCTTCTTGTGATGAATTGAGTTTTCCCCATGTTTTCTTATCGGATTGAGTCTTTAAAGGATTTGAGAACACTTGATGTATGTCTTGTGATGGGATATCCGTGGTGACAATGGGATGTTCTATTGATCCACTTGATGTATGTTTTGGTGATCAACTTGCGGGTTCCATGACCTTGGGAATCTATGCATAGGGGTTGGCACACGTTTTCGTCTTCACTCTCTGGTAAAAACTTTGGGGCACTCTTTGAAGTTCTTTGTGTTGGATTGAATCTGATGAATCTGAAATTGTGTGATGCATATCGTATAATCAAGCCCATGGGTACTCGTGGTGACATTATAGTATCTAGGTGACATTAGGGTTTTTGTTGATGTGTATCTTAAAGTGTTATTTTAGTATGAACTCTAGGGCTATTCGTGACACTTATAGGGATAGCTCATACAATTGATTAGAAAAGATAAGTTTGAGGTGGTTTCGTAACCTACAATAATTTCTTTGCTTGTTCTCCGCTATTTGTGAGTTTGGAGTGAACTCTTTGTCGCACGTGAGGGCTTTACATATAATTCAACCATGTTAGTATTGTTGACAGAACTTGCACTAGTGAAAGTATGAACCCTAGGCCTTGTTTTCAAGCATTGCAATACCATTTTTGCTCACTTTTGTTACTTGCTACCTTGCTGTTTTTATATTTTCAGATTACAAAAATTTATATCTACCATCCATATTGCACTTGTATCACCATATCTTCACCGAACTAGTGCACCTATACAATTTTCCATTGTGTTCAATGTGTTGGGGACACAAGAGATTTCTTGTATTTGATTGCAGGGTTGTTTGAGAGAGACCATCTTCATCCTACACCTCCCACGGATTGATAAACCTAAGGTCATCCACTTGAGGGAAAATTGCTATTGTCCTACAAAAGTCCATGCTTGGAGGCCCAACAAAGTCTATAAGAATAAAGTTGCATAGTAGACATTAGTACTTCGCGGGAATAAAAGAACGAGTAAATTGTAAGATAATAAAATACAGTTTTTAGTAGAAAGCTTTTGTCAAACAAGAAGATTATTTGTCCCTGGTGTCGGTGTCAAAACCGGTGGATCTCAGGTAGGGGGTCCCGAACTATGAGACTAGAACTAATGGTAATAGGAGACGAAGGGGACACAGATTTACCCAGGTTCGATCCCTCCTATGGAGGTAACACCCTACGTCCTGCTTGGTTTTATTGATGGTATGGGGGGGGGGGTTAAAGAGTTGATCTACCTCGAGATCGAATAGCTAACCCTAGATGAGTTGTTCTATATCTAAAACCTAATACCCTCCGGCTTATATGGACGCCGAGGATACATAGAGTTTACACGTGGTCGGTTACACACCAAAGAGATAAACATCTATTTGCTACATCAAACATGGAGCACAAGCCGTACTTCCCGAAGCTTCCATCTTGGAGATAATGTCTTCAATGAATCCCATGTATGGTAAGTGGCCCATATAGTCCGGCCCATAGAGATAGGTCGGCCTCCCGAGGACCCCCTAATCCAGGACTCCCTCAGTAGCCCCCGAACCTGCCTGCAACTCCAAGGGTCTCAACTTCAATTTCTTCACACGATCAGAGTCTTCGTCTTGCGAGGTGAGTTCTTCCCGCCGAACCTAGTTCGGCCTCCGATGACAAGTAGCTTTCCGTATAGTGGTGAGTCCGAACATTGTAAATAGGTGGGCTTTGAAGGCCAAATGTCAAGGACCAAAGCTATGTCCCTTGACGACCTTTTTGACGAAAGGTCAAGGCCCACCACGACCGCTAGGCCAGTTACACAAACTCGATTCACGGTCGAGGCCATTTCAATCAACATGATCCATCAATGTGCCGATCTTGCCCTGTTTTACACGGGATATGTTTAATTATGCGCGTGCAACAGCTTGCACATCTCGGGAAGCCGAGGGATTCCGCCGCAGCAAGGCGAAACCGAATCGATAAGCCTCATAAAAGGGAAAGAAAACCCCAAAGCCAATTCATTCTCCCCTTTTTCCTTCTCTACCTTCCATTCCTCCGCACCTCCGATGCATAGATCCAGGTCTTCCGCCCCCCCACCTCTGAGGTCATCAATGGCGGGGTCCAACGGCCAGTGGGAGGCCTCCACGGTCACTGATCGGGACATCCTCGACCTCAAGAAGGCCAGCTACCTCTCTGCTGACATCCCTCATCACGCACGGGAGGAGGGCCAAGTGATTCCCACTCCCCAGCTGGGAAAAAGGGTGTTCTTCCTTCATCACTTCATCAGGGGGTTAAGTTTTCCACTCCACCCCTTCGTCAGGGGGTTGATGTTTTTCTATGGCCTCGACTTGCACGACCTCCTGCCGAACTCTTTCATGCACATCTTGGCGTTCATCCTCGTCTGTGAGGTTTTCCTGCGAGTCGAGCCGTTCATCCTCGTCTATGAGGCTTTCCTGCGAGTCAAGCCACACTTTGTTCTATGGCTCAAAGTGTTCAATGTCAAGCCGAAGTGCGTCGGCGGGAAGCACACAGACTGCGACGGAGCTATCATCGGCAAGCTCACCCGCGTCATGTGGCCATCGGGGACCTTGATCGACACCATCAAGGCATGGCAAAAGGAGTGGTTCTACATCACAGAACCAAGAGAAGAAGGTCAGATCCCCCCTGCCGAATTCAGATCCGGTCCCCCCACCAGACTAGCTTCATGGCTCAAAAAGGGCTTAGCTAGGGATCGAGCAAGGAGGTGAGCGACCTGCAGAAGCGCATCGGCTCCATGGTCAAGAAGGACATCAAGCTGACCAACGTGGTCCATGTGATGCTTCGAAGATGCATCCTCCCCTACCAGCGCTGGGATACTCCCTTGTGGGATCATCAGCTCGATGATGCGCCCACAATCAGGAACCTGTTCTGCACTACGGAGGAGAAGCTATGGAAGGCACTCTTCAAGTCACATGAAAGATGGCCATCCGAGGAGGAAGACAGAGGCCTGCATGCCTCCAAGCCCACCTTCAAGGTACGGTACACTTCTACTTGATTGGCTTTACTTTTCTCAGAGGGGATCCATAACACCTCTTCCGATCATTCCCTTGCAGAAATGGCTAAGGAAAGCCGTTAACATCAGCAGTCCGGCACCTCAGCCCGAAGACGCGAGGTCCGGGCTGTTGGCGGAAATGCTCGTGGAGAAGCCTTACGAGGCCCCCACGAAGAAGGAGAAGAAGAAGAAACCAGTCCGAAGCGGCCTTCGCATCTGGGACCAGTCAGAGACTATGTCCGGGGAAACTCATGCCTCCTCGAATCAGGAGGAGCATCAGGAAGAAGAGGAGGAGGAGGAGGAGGAGGAGGAGGAAGGACGAAGCCGAGGGGGTGGTAGTTCCCCCTCGCAAGAAATAGGGCGGCGTCAACGGGCGCTCCAAAGGAGGCACCCCCTCCTTCCCAGAAGAGAACGCGTCGGGCACAAGTGATTCTTTCCGACGACAGCTCGGATTCAGACACTGAGTCCGATGACCTCGAGGTGGTTCCATGAAGGAACCTCAGGGTCAAGCCCCCGGCCCGGAGGTTAGGATCCGACGACCCCTTATTTTCCTTTAACAGGTGTAGAGTTTATTAACACACGGGTGTTTATCGATTTAGCAGCCCCCTCGCGTCCTTCCCACCGATCAGATATTGGATGGGGAGACCCCGCCCGCCGAACTAGCGGACATCAGGAATGCCGCCCATCCTGCCACTCCAGGCACTGCGAAGGATACCGCGGAGGTGTCATGCCGACATGCTCCTATGGAGTCGGGCACCGGCGGCGGGGGAGACGATGCAATGGCCGAGGCTAACACCACGGTCACCGAAGACCGGGGGGAGGTACCCCGCCCGGACACTGAGGAAGCCGGACGAGCGGCCGCTCAGTCCCCTTCGAGGGCATCTCCAGAGCGCACCATGCCTCCGGAGGTACTGGTTCAAACCCCGGTTGGTGATCAGGTTATCCGATCACCTCTGGCACCACCGACCAATGGGTGGCCGGTCATGAAGGAGGCTCTCTCGAGCACATCCATCTCCCAGGAGCACCGCAACCTTATGGGTGTGATATTACATAGCATTTAGTCTGTCGACAATGCACTGAAGGAGGCCTTCAAAGGTCTCTTGATGGGTTTTCAAGTAAGTCACACGAAACTCTTATTTGCAAAGTTTTTACTTATTTTTATTACTATGTACATGACATCCCTCGAGCCCTAGGTGATTTTGAAAAAACTTACCAAGGGGTCAATCATGGATCCGATTTCAGAATAGATACAAATTATGTGTCTAGAGCGTTAGAATAGCCCCTAATAAGGCCGAACATATGATCGGAATGAATATAGTTCGGGAGTATAGAACCCATGTAACATGTCAACTGCATGTGCATTGCGGGCTTTGTCATCAGCGGTGGCTATAAATGGCGCTGAACTGATTGAACTGAATCAGAAGCTGAAATGCTCAAAGGATGAAGTTGATGCCCTCAACCGAAGCTTCGACGCGGCACAAGGTAGGTCAAAACAAAATCCGAATACCTTTTCCCGAACACCTTTACCCGAACACTATCCATGCACTTTTTCATAATGTTTTAATATTTAAACAGCTTTGATGAAAGAGGTGGAGAGGCTCAAGGCCGATCTCCAACAAGCGAAAGACCAAGCGGCCGTTGAGAGGGCGACGTCCAAAGAAGCAGCTACCACCCTCTTCGCCTTGCGAGCCACCAGCGATAAGCATGAGGCTCGTGTGGTGAAGGTCCAGCAGGAGCTCAAGGACGCCAGCCAGAAGTGCGAGGTCCTTGAGCAGAAGGGCAAGGAGAGCGCAGACGAACTGTCCACCCTAAAGAACGATCTTCACAAGAAGCGTGTGGACAGGAAGTTCTATGAGGAGCAAGTCCGCCAAGCGAAGGATATAATGGATGGTAAGCCATACTTACTACAGTGTGTCTTCGGGGATAGAAAATTCAAATTGCTTATCGAGGGTAGGCATTCTTCAGGCGCCTCCTTTGATCTCCAGAAGAGTGTGACAGACGCCAATCAGTTGTTCGCCTCGAGGGAAGGAGACGAAGCTCGGCTCTTCTGGGTATAGTTCGGAGCCCCCAAGTGCTCTCCTCTTCTCGTGGAGCAGCTAAAATAGTTGATGGAGCTGCACCAGATGGTGGAGCCGGCCATGGAGGACCTCTGCATCCTCCTATGCCCGGGAGCCACTGCCAGGCAGCTACTTTGGCCTGGTGCAGAAGTTAGTTGCCGCTTCACCCCGCTTCGACATCGTGAAGCATTCCTCCTGCATCGAGGGAGTCCGGATGGCCCTTGCCAAGGCCAAGGTGCACTGGACAAGGCAGGATCCATTGAAGGTAGCCACTGCCCCGCCGCCTCTCAGGAAGGAGCATAGACGCCCCGAGCTATACTTCTCTGCGGTACTAGAAGGTGCTCGGGCGATAGCTTCTTAGTGTTCGGGCGATAATTTATTCGACTGAATTGTAATGCATCCAAAGACTTTACAAAGTTTTAATGTTATAAGTTATTATGCTTTTATGTTTTTTCATTCCTTTATAACTTCTGTGTGTCCGTTTGAAACTGAAAGGTGCGAGTCGTCGGCTTCAGCCCTCATGTAGATACTACATGGGGTATCTCTGCCAATGTACTATATTCCTTAGTCGAGTGATCAGGACCCTAAGGCGGTAGAGTACGACGGACTAGGCAATCAGACCATAGTGCCTTATTTCTTTCACTTAGCCGTAGGGGCGCGAAAAGTACTGCGGGGGGCTAAAGGCTAGCCCCCGGAGTGTTGTGATATTCGGATGAACCGCGGCTAAGGCCAGCATCACCTGGTTTGCATGGATAGCAAACCCCTCGCACAACACGGAATATCCTCTGACGAGGATGTAAGTATAATACTTCAAGCTTGGATTCACAGATCGGCTCTCGCATACTATGACGGTCAGTTTTCGGCTTTCTCCCCTAAGGTGCTTGACAAGACTAACCGGAAACACAATCGCATGGGTTCTCCTTTGCCCTTTCAGCCGAACGAGCGAAATGTAAAGGGGCAAGCACAGGAGCCGGGCAACCTAACTATTGACCCAAGATGAAATTCGGAACCAATGCATATAAAGTGAACTCCAAGACACCGAACACATAATGAAACATATGTAAGGTGATCTATGTGTAGGCTCGAGCCCCCGGTATATTATCCGGTTGCATCGTTACATATTGAACTGTGTCGCGAGAAGAGGGAGAAAAAGGCAAATATGTGCCAAAAGGACAACCAGACAAACATGTAAAATGATGGTATATATTTTTTGTTTTCTGCATAACTCTTATTACTTGGAGTGCCGAAGCAACTGCTTATAGGTATGTGAAAAAAGAGATTACAGGAGTGGTTGTACCAGAGGTCTTCGATTGGTGGCCTTATGTCCTCAATGTGCCATGTTGCTAGTTTACTCCTGATATTTGGTTGTTCGGCGAAGGGATCTTGCAAACAAGGTCTTGAAAAATCGCCGAATTATCAATAAGCTTTACGCCCTTGGTGGGCCCTTCAATGGTCTCTGTGTTGTGTCCGAAGATGTATTGAATGGTAGTAGTCCGGTTGAGCCGGACTGCCACCTTTTGTTTCCCTGTCCCTGCCCATGGAATTTTAAGTATGAAGTTGTGCCTGGGTGCGTGCGATGGGGAGCGAGTCCCTATTTGTGGGGAGAGGAAGGCTCTGGGAGTTCGGCCTGCAGCCGACCTCGCTTCCCGACCTTGCGTGCCTTTACAGTAGATGCCGGAACTTGCCGATCATCTTTGTAACTAAATTCGGCCGCTAGGGCCAATGCATGTTCCTTGGTTTGTAAAGATCGCTCCATATTGTCGTTAACTATGATGACCCCTTTGGTGCCAGGCATCTTGAGCTTGAGGTATGTGTAATGCGGGACGGTGTTGAAACGAGCGAACGATGTTCGGTCGAGCAGGGCGTGATAGCCGCTACGGAAGGGCACAATGTCGAAGATCAAGTCAATGCTGCGAAAGTTATCGAGCAAGCCGAACACAACCTACACGGTAACGGAGCTCGTGCATCGGGCTTCGACACCTGTAATCACCCCTTTAAAGGTAGTGTTAATGGGTTTTATTCGTGACGGGTCTATGCCCATCTTTTTCATCGTGTCTGAATAAATAAGGTTTAGGCTACTTCCTCCGTCCATTAGGACTTTTGTGAGGTGATACCCATCAATAATGGGGTTAAGGGCAAGTGGGGCTGAACCCCTGTGACGGATACTGGTCGGGTGATCACACCGATCAAAGGTGATCGGATATGCCGACGATGGGTTGTACTTCAAGGCCACAGGCTCTACGACGTAGACCACTCGAAGGGCGCACTTCCTCTCCTTCTTTGGTATATGGGTGGCGTATATCATGTTTACCGTCTTGACTTCCGGAGGAAATTTCTTTTGATTGCCACCAATCGGACCCTGAGGCTCATCCTCATCCTCGCTGTGAGGGATCTTGCTTTGATCCTCGGGTGAGAGCTTCCCAACCTATTTAAACACCCAACAATTGTGGTGCGTGTGGTTGGCGGGCTTCTCTTGGGTCCCGTTGATTTGGCAAGGCTTGTCCATGATTTTTTCCAGCGGAGTGGGTCCATTGCGATTGCCTTTAGGAGGCTTCTTCCTCTACCTAGGGTGGGAATTGCGGAAGCCGGCATTGATGGTCGTATCATCGGCATCACTGTTATTGTGTCGATGCTTGTTCTTGTTGCGCTTGGGCTTCTCGTTGCCATCCCGAACCTCGGAGGTGCCGGGCGCTTCGGAGTTGTGGCTGCGTCTTGCTAGCCAATTGTCTTCACTCGCGCAAAAGTGGGTCATCAGGGAAGTGAGGGCGGACATGGTTCGAGGTTCATCTTAGCCGAGCTGGCAAGCCAGCCATTTGTCCCGAATAATGCCAAAAAGAGGATATTGCCTCGGCATCCGGGCAGTCGACAATCTGGTTCTTCTTGGTCAAGAACCAGTTCTAGAATTTTCATGCAGACTCTCCGGGTTTTTGTACGACATTGCTTAGGTCGGAGGAGTCTGGCGGCCAAACATAGGTTCCCTGGAAGTTAGAGTGGAATGCATCCTCCAGGTCTTCCCAGCATCTGATCGAGTTTTCGGGGAGGCTATTGAGCCAGTGCCGAGCTGGCCCCTTGATTTTAAGCGGGAGGTATTTGATGGCATGGAGATCATCTCCTCGAGCCATGTGGATGTGGAGGAGGAAGTCCTCGATCCATATGGTTGGGTTAGTTGTCCCATCATACTGTTCGATATTCATGGGTTTAAGCCCTTCCGGGAACTGATGTTGCATCACCTCATCTGTGAAACACAACGGGTGAGCGGAGCCTCGAACTCGAGCTATGTCGCACCTGAGATCGGTGTCTGCTTTGGCTCGATTGCATCCCCGGTCTTTGTTATTACTTTGGTCGAGCCATGGTCTGTACCCATCCCGTCTATCGATGAGTAGTCTCTAGATCCGTAGATGGATCTTATACGACCTGCTCTGTGATCCAAGTCATCACGCAGATCGAACCTTCCATTGGGCTCTAGTGGCTCCTTTCCCCGTCTTCGTGGTATTGCCGGCCTATAACCGGCATCGTCAGTCGTCCGATCACGCCCGTGAGAAGGGCGGTCTGGCTTGTCATATGGAGTATGTTTCAAACACGGAGTATCGGTGAGCTCGTCGTCAAATTGTGGCAGCAGACTTCTTCGCGGATAGCTCTTGGGCTGGTCTGACAGACCGGTGCCATGTCCTTCCTCAGCTGAGAGGACTCTTGTCCATCGATCATTGAGGTCATCCTGTTTGGCTTTAAGCTGTCGTTCCTTAGCTTCCAGGCTTCGTGGCATCACTATAAGTTGTTGTCTGAACAGTTCCTGGTCTTCATGGTTATCAGGGATGTCCAAGTCAGTGGCTACCGGGATATCCTTCTGCACGATAGGGGGGAGGTAGTTATCGTCCTCAAAGTCGTTGACATTGCCGGGGTTGCTCTGGTCCTCGGGCCTTTCCTGACCCTCTAACGGGTGTTCGGGGATATCAGGGTCGCCGCGCTCGTCGGGGGAACTCCATCCCCGATGCCTATGATAGCTTTCCTTTCCTTTTTGCCTTCGGACCGCTTATGTAGTTTCCGGCACCTTGACGGCGCGTCGTATGACTTGTCGCCGTCATTATTAGACGTTTTGTCGCCATTAGGAGTGTCCACCATGTAGACGTCATATGTATAAGTGGTGGCCCATCACCCGGTATTAGCAGCGGTGGGGGCGCAGTCCTCTTCATCCATGTATTCTGCCTCCTCGGAGTCATAGTCCAACATGTCGTTTAAATCTTCAACTGTGGCTATCAAGTGGGTGGTGGGTGGGTCTAAAAATTCGTCCCAACCCGTACTGTAACCGATCTCAGCGTAGATCGGGGCTGCATCATTGGAAATTCCCATTGACGACATCTGATCTAGGGTTTTGCCGAACGTCGAGGGCTCGATTAGACAATATTGTTCGGAACCTTCGGAGCTGACCTCCAATGCGTCCGAACAAGAATGATGTTCGGCAAGAATGAGTGTCCGGCCTTCCGACACTATGGCCGGATCCTGACTAGGAGTGGGTACACCGCCGTGGTTGACCCCGCTGGTGTGACCGGAGAAGGAACTCGAGGTTAAACCCTCAGAGACTTCGAGCATGGCAACCGAAGTCGCAATCCCGGTTGGTGACAAGTCGCCCCGAGAGTCTACGGACAACTCTAAGTTCCCGAATCTAACCTCTCGATCAGGGCCGAAGTTCTCGACTCGGCCTAGATGGCCGGTCGGGTCGGCATGCAGCACAATGCTACCGAAGGCGAAGATCTGTCTGGGGACAAAAGTGTCCATATTGCGGACCTCTTCATTGATGACAAGGCGAGACATCGATCTCTTGAGCGCTCACAGAGGGATTCTCAATGAAAGCGCCAATGTCGGTGTCAAAACTGGTGGATCTTTGGTAGGGGGTCCCGAACTATGAGATTAGAATCGATGGTAATAGGAGACGAAGGGGACACGGATTTACCCAGGTTCGGGACCTCCTATGGAAATAACACCCTACGTCATGCTTGGTAGTATTGATGGTATGGGGGGTACAGAGTTGATCTACCTCGAGATCGAATAGCTAACCCTAGATGAGTTGTTCTATATCTATAACCTAAAACCCTCTGGCTTATATAGACGTCAAGGGTACCTAGGGTTTACCAGTTACACACCAAAGAGATAGACATGCCTATTTGCTACATCAGACGTGGAGTGCAAGCCGTACTTCCCGAAGCTTCCATCTTGGAGATAAGGTCTTCAATGAATCCCGTGTTCAGTAAGTGGCCCATATAGTCCAACCCATAGAGATAGGTCGGCCTCCCGAGGACCCCCTAATCCAGGACTCCCTTACCTGGACAATTGATAACTAGACCGGTAATCATTATTGCAATTGTATATGAGGGAGAGGCATGAGATAACATACTTTCCATGCTTGGATCATATGCATTTATGATTGGAACTCTAGCAAGCATTCACAACTACCAAAGATCATTATGGTAAAACCCAACCATAGCATTAAGTATCAAGTCCTCTTTACTCCCATACGCAACAACCCACCTACTCAGGTTTGTGCTTCTGTCACTCACGCCACCCACCATAAGCAAATCATGAACATATTGCAACACCCTATAGTGGGGGTCCCTCGCGTTTACGCGACATGGAGGGCACCATAGGACAGCACCAAAATAAAACATACAACTCATACCAACCATGATCATCAATTAGCCCATAGGACAAAACCAACCTACTCAAACATCATAGGGTAGCCACATATCATTGCGAAATAATATATGGATTTGAGCAGCATATTTAAGTAGAGGTTATAGTGGGGAAGAGAGGTGTTACGCCGCTGCATAGAGGGGGGAGATTTGGTGTTGACGGCGGCGAAGTTGTTGGTGTAGATCATCGCCACGATGATTGCCCGACGATGTTCTGGCGCCACCAGGACAGAGGGGGAGAGAGCCCCCCTCCTTCTTCTTATTCCTTGGCCTCCCCGTAGCTGGGAGGAGAGTTCCCCTCTAGTCCATAACCTCCATGGTGGCGGAGGGGCAGGAGCCCGTCCGTGATTGGATCTCCCTCTCTGTTCTCTTCTGTTTCTCATTCATGTTTTCTCGCTAAAAATCATTTCTTATATTCCCGGAGATCCGTAACTCCGATGGAGCTGAGATTTAACACGATTTTTTTCGGATATAAGCTTCCTTGCATCCGAAGTAGATCTCCAACCGACTTATGAGGTGACCACAACCCACCACCATGCACCTGTGCCCCAAGGCGCGCCCTCGTGTCTTGTGGTTGCTGTGGGCCTCCTTTTGCGTTGATTCCACCTCCCAAAACTCACATATATTCCAAAATAATTCTCCGTAAATTTTATCGCTTTTGGACTTCGTTTGATATGGACATTTTGCGAAACAAAAACATGCAACAAAACAGGAAGTGACACTAGGCACTCGATCAATATGTTAGTCCAATAAATCATATAAAATTTGGCCAAAAATATGTGAAAGTTGTATAATATTCACATGAAACAATCAAAAATTATAGATAAGACGGAGACGTGTCAGCATCCCCAAGCTTAATTCCTACTCGTCCTTGAGTAGGTAAATGATAAAAAAGATAATTTTTGATGTGGAATGCTACCTAGCATAATCTTGATCATATATCTAATCATGGCATGAATATCAAGACATGAGTGATTCAAAGAAATAGTCTATAATTTTTTATGAAGACATTAATACTCATGCATCCCAACAAACAATAATGTATTTCAAAATATTAAGACTAAAGAAAGTTATCCCTACAAAATCATATATCCTTTTCATGCTCTGTCTTCTTAACACAAAGTATAAATCATGTACTACCCCGGTGTCAGCCATGCAATTGGTTTATACTTTTCAACGCGCTTCAGCTTTTTCAACTCTCACGCAATACATGAGCACAAACCATGGATACAACACTATGGGTGGAACAGAATGTGGTGGTATACATTAATATAGAGAAGACAAAAAGGAAGATAGTCTCACATCGAAGTGGATAATCAATGGGCTATGGAGATGCCCATCAATTGATATCAATGAGAGGAGTAGGGATTTCCATGCAACGGAAGCACTAAGAGTTATAAGTGTATGAAAGCTCAAACTGAAACTAAGTGGGTGTGCATCTAACTCTATAATGAGAGATTCCCACTAGTATATGAAAGTGACACTCTCTATATCGAAAACATGGTGCTACTTTGAAGCACAAGTATGGAATTAGCATGCCACTTCTCTCTTTGTCTCTCTTTTTATATATATATTTGTTTGGAGCCTCATCCCGACTTGTGGAGGAATCATAGTTTCCATCATCCTTTCCTCACTGGGACATGCTTTAATAATGATGATCATCACACTTCTGTTTACTTACAACTCGATAGTAGAACAAAGTATGACTCTATATGAATGTCTCTCGCAGTGTACCAGGATGTGCAATGATCTAGCGTAGAAAAGATATCAAAAAACAGTCAGGCCATGTAAACATCATGCTAGCTATCTTATGATCATGTAAATTAATATGACAATGAATGCTCAAGTCATCAAAATGGAAGCGTTGGAAGTTGGATGGAAATATATCTCGGAATAGCTATGGAAATGCCATAATAGATAGGTATGGTGGCTGTTTTGAGGAAGATATAATAAGGCTTATGTGTGATATCGCATATCATATCACGGGTTTGGATGCACCGACGAAGTTTGCACCGACTCTCGAGGTGAGAGAGGGAAATGCACGATACTGTAGAGGCTAGCAAATTACTGAAATGTAAGAGTGCGTATAATCCATGGACTCACGTTAGTCATAAAGAACTCACATACTTATTGCAAAAGTTCATTATCCCTCGAAGCAAAGTATTACTACGCATGCTCCTAGATGGGACGTTGGTAGAATTTAACCATCGCGTGCCCCCGGCCTTCACACAAAGATAGACAATCAAGGATAAATTGCGCTCCAACTTCCTAGCATAACGGGAGACTAGACGTGCATGCTTCGGGAATCACAAACCTTAACACCGATATCTTACTAAACACGATCATCCACTAGTACCTCCCACATATTATCATCTCTATATTGCAAAACTATTGCAGGGAATCAAACATATCATATTGAGTGATCCATAAGTTTTATGTAGGATTTTATGACTAACCATGTGAATGACCAATTCCCGTTGACTCTCTAAATAGATATAAGTGAAGAAAGAGAGTTTAATTATTTCTACAAAACACCATCCTCTAATAAATATAAGTGAAGCAAAAGAGTGTTCTACAAATAATGGTTTTCTATGTGAAGAGAAACAGGCAATCCAAACTTCAAATGATATAAGTGAAGCACATAAATCCATACTCAAAATATATAAGTGAAGTGCAATGAGAATTCTATAAATAAACCATGGACTATATCATACCACCATGGTGCATAAAATAAAAGCGAAAAATAAACACAAAAGACGCTCCAAGATTTACACATATCACATGAACGAAACGAAAGCAAAAGCGAAAACATACCGATACTTGTTGAAGAAAGATGGGATGCCTTCCGGGGCATACCCAAGCTTAGACGCTTGAGTCTCCTTGGATATTTACTTGGGGTTCCTTGGGAATCCCCAATCTTGAACTCTTGCCTCTCCTCCTTCTCCTCATATCGAAACCTCCTCGATCTTTGAACACTCCATCCACACACAAAATTAAAAGAAAACTAGTGAGATCCATTAGTATAATAAAGCAAATTACTACTTTAAGTACTACTGCAAAACAATTCATATTTTATATTTGAATTATCCCTATTGTATTATAACTTCTCCATGGCTTATACCACCGATAAAATCGATAGTTTCATCCAAACAAGAAAAATAATGCATCAAAAACTGAATCTGTTTTAAACAGGACAATCAGTAGTAATATGAACTTTGACCATACTTATGTAACTCCAAAGTTTATGAAAAATAGGAAGAAATAAAAAATTTGTGTAAAAATATTGTGTAATATTTTCCGAAACTTTCGATGTTCCATTAAAAAATGTAAGTTGACGCACTACAACCAAAGTTCCTGTTTTTACACCGCACATAGCAACAAGCAATCTAGTCATCCTAAAGGCAAATCTTGGCACATTATTTTTATAATACAAAGTATTTGTACAAGGTATAATTATTTTTGTTGAAAAGTTTCTGTGATTCAAGATTCACAAAGTTTCCATCGACATGAACAAGTTCAAGGAATTCCCCCACTTTCACAATGTTCGTCTCTCTCATTTTCACTTTTCTTTTTGTGACATTTTAGGTTCCTGATATGTCTCCAACGTATCTATAATTTTTCATGATGGAATGCTATTATATTATCTTTTTTGGATGTTTTATATACATTAATATGCTATTTTATATTATTTTTGGGACTAACCTATTAATCTAGAGCCAAGTGCCAGTTTCTGTTTTTACCTTATTTTTGAGATTTGCAGATATGGGATATTAAACGGAGTTCAAACGGAATAAAACCTTCGGAAGGAATCTTCATGGAAGGAAACAAATCGATCAAGCTTGGAGTGCATGTCAGGGGAGGTGCCAGGGTGCCACAAGCCAGCTAGGCGCCCCCTGGCCGCGCCTAGCAGGCTTGTCGCTCCCTGGCAGGTCTCCTAACCCTATTATCTAGCCTATAAATATCCAAATATTCCCCCAACATCAAAAGGATACACGCAAATACTTTTCCGCCGCTGAAAGCCTCCGTTACTGAGAGATCCAATCTTGGAGCCTTTACCAGTAATCTGCTGGAGGGGGTTTCGATCACGGAGGGCATCTACATCAACTCCATTGCCCTCCCATGATGCATGAGTAGTCCACCATAGACCAAGGGGCCATAGCTAGTAGCTAGATGGCTTCTTCTCTCTCTTTGATCTTCAATACCATGTTCTTCATGATCTTCAAGGAGGTCTATCCGATGTAATCCTCTTTTGTGGTGTGTTTGTCAAGATCTAATGAATTGTGAGTTTATGTTCAGATTATCCATGAATCTTATTTGAATCTCCTCTGAATTCTTATTTGCATGATTTCATATCCTTGCAAGTCTCTTCGAGTTATTGGTTTGGTTTGGCCAACTAGATTGGTATTCTTGCAATGGGAGAAGTACTTGGTTTTTGGGTTCAATCTTGCGGTGTCCTCACCCAGTGTTATAGTAGGGGTAGCAAGGCACGTATTGTATTGTTGCCATCAAGGCTAACAAGATGGGGTCTTCATCATATTTCTTGAGTTTATCCCTCTACATCATATCATCTTTCTTAATGCATTACTCTGATCTTCATGAACTTAATACTCTAGATGCAAGCAGGAGTTGGTCGATGTGTGGAGTAATAGTAGTAGATGCAGAATCGTTTCGGTCTACTTGTCACGGACGTGATGCCCATATGCATGAGCATTGCCTTGGATAACTACATGATTATTCGCTTTTCTATCGATTCCTTGACAGTAATGTGTTTACCCACCATGATACTTGCCTTCAAGAGAGAAGCCTCTAGTGAAACCTATGGCCCCCGGGTCTATTTTCCATCATATAATTTCATATCTATACCTTGCTACAATTTATTTATCTTTTACTGTCCGCACTTGTTTACGTCAATCTCTTTCAGATCTAATCCTTGCAAATAACCGTGAAGGGTTTGACAACCCCTTTATAGCGTTGGGTGCAAGAGTTTGATTGTTTGTGTAGGTGCAACCATTGGTGACTTGCTGGTTCCTCCTACTGGATTGATACCTTGGTTCTCAACAACTGAGGGAAATACTTATCTACTTTGCTGCATCACCCTTTCCTCTTCAAGGGAAAACCAACTCAAGCTCAAGAGGTAGCAAGAAGGATTTCTGGCGCCGTTGCCGGGGAGGATACACATCAAGCCTACCAAGTACCCATCACAAACTCATCTCTTGTATTTACATTATTTGCCATTTGCCTTTCGTTTTCCTCTCCCCCGCTTCTAAAATGATTTTTAGAAAATACCACAAAGATTTACATTTCTATTCGCCCTTCTTTTGTTTGCCTTTCGTTTGCTTGTGTGCTTGATTGCTTGCTTTGTCAAAATATCTGAGAATACTAATAATAATTATTTTATTAGTACTCCTATTGCTCCCACCACCAGTGCGGAATCTTATGAAATCAATGCTACCTTGCTTAATCTTGTTATGAAAGAACAATTTTCTGGCGTTCCTAGTGAAGATGTCATACCCCATCTAAATACTTTCATTGAGTTGTGTGATATGCAAAAGAATAAATATGTGGATAATGATATTGTGAAATTGAAGTAATTTCCGTTCTCACTAAGATATCGTGCTAAAACTTGGATTTCATCTTTTTCTAAAAATAGAATTGATTCATGGAATAAGTGTAAAGATGCCTTTATATCCAAGTACTTTCCACCCGCTAAGATCATCTCCCTTAGGAATGATATAATGAATTTTAAGCAACTTGATCATGAGCATGTTGCACAATCTTGGGCGAGGATGAAATTAATGATTAGGAATTCTCCCGCACATGGTTTGAGTTTATGGATGATTATACAAATTTTCTATGCGGGATTGAATTTTGCATCTAGAAATCTTTTAGATTCTGCCGCGAGTGGTACTTTTACGGAAATCATGTTAGGAGAATCTACTAAACTCCTAGATAATATTATGAAAAACTACTCGGAATGGCATACCGAAAGATCTCCTACTAGTAAAAAGGTGTGTGCTATTGAAGAAATAAATACTTTGAGTGAAAAGATGGATGAATTGATGAAATTTTTTGCTAGTAAGAGTGCTCCTATTGATCCTAGTGATATGACTTTTTCTTCTTTGATTGGAAATAATAATGAATCTATGGATGTGAATTTTGTTGGTAGGAACAATTTTGGTAACAATGCGTATAGAGGTAATTTCAACCCTAGGCCGTTTCCTAGTAATGCCTCTAATAATTACTGTAATTCCTACAACAATTCTTATGGAAATTATAATAATATGTCCTCTGATATTGAGAATATTGTTAAATATTTTATTGGTTCGCAAAAAGTTTTTCATGCTTCTATTGAAGAAAAAGTGCTTAAGAATGATGATTTGGCTAGGAACATTGATATAATTTCTCTTGAGAATGATTCTTTGAAAGTTAGATATACTCCACCCAAGCATGATATTAATGAGTCTTTAAAACCTATGAGAATTTATATTGATTAAAGTAAGGAAATAACCGCTAGAATACGTGTTCAGCATGAATGGCTTGAAAAGGTGTTTTCTCGTGATAATAATGATGAAGATCTTAAAGTGATTGTTGTGAATCCTATTGAATCTTTTTTTCCAATATAAATCTTGATAATGATGGGATTGGAGATAAGTTAACTTTAGTTAAAAGGCGTCCCAATGATTCGGAGTCTATAGATCTTAATGCTAAGATTGATAAAAGTGGGATTGAAGAGGTCAAAACTTTAAATAGCAATGAACCCACTCTTTTGGATTTCAAGGACTTTAATTATGATAGTTGATCCTTTATTTATTGTTTTTCCTTGTTGCAATACATGATGATTTATCCTCATGCTTATAATCAAAATAAGGCTTTTACTAAACACATAGTTAATGCTATGATGAAATCTTTTGAAGGAAAACTGGAGCTAGAAGTTTCTATTCCTAGAAAGCTTCATGATGAGTGGGAACCTACTATTAATATTAATATCAAATATTATGAGTGCCATGCTTTGTGTGATTTGGATTCTAGTGTTTCCACGATTCTGAAAACTTTATGTGATGTGCTAGGTTACCATGATCTTGATGATTGCTCTCTAAATTTGCATCTCGCGGATTCCACTATTAAGAAACCTATGTGAAGGATTAATGATATTCTTATTGTTGCAAATAGGAATTATGTGCCCGTAGATTTCATTGTTCTTGATATAGATCGCAATCCTACATGTCCTATTATTCTCGATAGACCTTTCCTTAGAACGATTGGTGCAATTATGGACATGAAAGAAGGAAACATTAGATTTCAATTTACATTAAGGAAAGGCATGGAACACTTTCCTAGAAATAAAATAAAATTTCCTTATGAATCTATTATGATAGCTACTTTTGGATTGCATACTAAAGATGACAATACCTAGATCTATTGTGTTTTGCCTAGCAAAGGGCGTTAAACAATAGCGCTTGTTGGGAGGCAATCCAATTTTATTTTTTCGTTCTGTTTTTGCTTCTGTTTTTTAGTGTTTTCCCACATTATTACTTATGTATTAATTGTGTTTTGGTGTTTTTTAGTGTTTGATCCAAGTAAAACCTTTGGGTGATCTATGGTATTTGTTGATTTGATCTTGCTGAAAACAGAAACTTTTGCGCTTAGTCCAGGAAATTTTTATTTTTTTCAAAGCGTCGGTTTGATCTAAAATTTTAACAAAAGATTTATATATAAATATTATAGGTTGAACTAAGTTTTCAGAATTATTTGAATTACATAAGTCTATGAAGTTTTCAGATTGCTACAGACTATTCTGTTTTTGACACATTCAGTTTTCTTTGAGTTGTTTGCCTATTTTGATGAATCTATGAGACATGGAGAAGTTATATTACAGTAGATATAACACCAATATAAATAAATAATGAGTTCACAAAAGTTCCTAAAGTGGTGATTTATTTTCTTATACTAACGGATCTCACGAGTTTTCTGTTAAGTTTTGTGTTGTGAAGTTTTCAAGTTTTGGGTAAAGATTTGACGGACTATGGAATAAGGAGTGGCAAGAGCCTAAGCTTGGGTATGACCAACGCAACCCAAGTCATATTCAAGGATTCCAAAATATCCTAAGCTTGGGGGTGCCCCGGAAGGCATCCCCTCTTTCATCTTCAATCCATCGTTAATTTTTTTTGAGGCTATATTTTTATTCACCACATGATATGTGTTTTGCTTGGAGCGTCTTGTATGATATGAGTCTCTGATTGTTAGTTTTCCACAATAATACTTGCTGCACACATATTATGAGAGAGACACATTGAATCACGAATTTATTAGAATACTCTATGTGCTTCACTTATATCTTTTGAGTTGGGCAATTTTGCCCTATGTGCTTCACTTATATCTTTTAGGGCACGGTGGTGTTTGCGTTTTATAGAAATACTTGAACTCTCATACCCCACTTATATTATTTTGAGATTTTCTAAAACAGCATGGTAATTGGTCTAGGTTATGAATTTAGTCCTAATATGATAGGCATGCAAAAAGGATATAATAAAAACTTCCATATTAAGTGAAATAAGTATTTATGAGAAGTTTGATTCCTTGCATAAAGTTTTGAGATATAAAGATGGTAATGTTAAGAGACATGTTAGGAAGTAAATTGTGATTTGGTATAAATACTTGTGTAAAGGCTTGTGATTCCCGTAGCATGCACGTATGGTGAACCGCTATGTAAGGAAGTCGGAGCACGACTTGTTTATAGATTGTCGACCTTTGTGTGAGGGTCGAGGGCGCACGATGGTTTACTCCTACCAACCTCCCCTCTAGGAGCATGCGTTTAATGCTTTGCTTGAATGACTAATATACTTTTGCAATAAGTATGTGAGTTCTTTATGACTAATGTTGAGTCCATGTATTATACGCACTCTCACCCTTCCACTTTTGCTAGCCTCTCTATTATCGCACAAATTTCGTCGGTATACCATATACCTTCCTCAAAACAGACACCATATATCTTTCCTAAAAACAGCCACCATACCTACCTATTATGGCATTTCCATAGCCATTCTGAGATATATGGCCATGCAACTTCCACCGTTTCCTTTTATGACATGCACCATCACTTCCATATTGCATATAGAGTCATATTTTGTCATAGGTATCGAGTTGTAATTTTATTTTCAGTAGTAAGTAAATAAAAGTGTGATGATTATCCTTAATAGAGCATGTCCCATGTGAGGAAATGATGATTGAATCTATGATTCCCTCACAAGTGGGGATGAGATTCCAGACTTTATGAACAAAAAAGGCCAGCGAAGCCCAAATAAAAAATGAATAAAAGAGGCCTTAGATGCCCACACAAAAAAGAGAGAAAAGAGAGAAGGAACATAGCTACTGCCTTTTTCCACACTTGTGCTTCAAAGTAGCACCATGATTTTCATGATAGAGAGTCTCCTATTTTGTCACTTTCATATAACTAGTGGAATTATTCTTCATAATGCACGTCCACTTAGTTTCCTTTTGAGATTTCATACACTTATAGCTCTAGTGGATCCTTTGCATGGCAATCCCTACTCACGCACATTGATATCTATTGATGGGCATCTCCACAGCCCGTTGATACGCCTAGTTGATGTGATACTATCTTCTCCCTTTCCTTGACAACCTCCACCATATTCTATTCCACCTATAGTGCTATATCCATGGCTCGCGCTCATGTATTGCGTGAGAGTTGAAAAGGTTTGAGAAAATAAAGGTGTGAAAACAATTGCTTGACTTTACATCGGGGTTGTGCATGATATAAATACTTTGTGTGGGGAAAATGGAGCATATCCAGACCATATGATATTGTAGGGATAACTTTCTTTTGCTATTATATTTTGAAGAGATGCAATTGATTTGCTAGTATGCTTCGAATGTTATTGTTTCTATATCAATATTAAGCTTTTGTTTTGAGTCTTACGGATCTGAATATTCATGCCACAATAAAGAATATTACATGGATAAATATGTTAGGTAGCACTCCACATCAAAAATTCTATTTTTATCATTTACCTACTCGAGGACGAGCATGAATTAAGCTTGGGGATACTGATACGTCTCCAGTGTATCTATAATTTTTGATGATGCCATGCTATTATATTATTTATTTTGGATGTTTTATATGCATTATTATGCTATTTTATATTATTTTTGGGACTAACCTATTAATCTAGAGCCAAGTGCTAGTTTCTATTTTTTCCTTTTTTTGAGATTTGCAGATATGGGATATTAAACAGAGTCCAAACGGAATAAAACCTTCGGAAGGAATTTTTCTGGAAGGAAATAGGTCAATCGAGCTGTGAGTGCACGTCAAGGGAGGTGCCAGGGCACCACAAGCCTGCTAGGCATGGGCCCCCCTCGCTGCGCCTAGTAGGCCTGTTGCTCCCTGGCAGGTCTCCTAACCCTATTCTCTAGCCTATAAATACCCAAATATTCCGCTAACATCAAAAGGAGCCATGCAAATACTTTTCCGCCGCCGGAAGCCTCCGATCCCGAGAGATCCAATCTTGGAGCCTTTTGTGGTAATTTGCCGGAGGGGATTTCGATCATGGAGGGCATCTACATCAACTCCATTGCACCTCCAATGATGCGTGAGTAGCCCACCACAGACCTATGGGTCCATAGCTAGTAGCAAGATGGCTTCTTCTCTCTCTTTGATCTTCAATACCATGTTCTTCATGATCTCCATGGAGATCTATCCAATGTAATCCTCTTTTGTGGTGTGTTTGTCAAGATCCAATGAATTGTGAGTTTATGTTCAGATTATCCATGAATCTTATTTTAATCTCCTCTAGATTCTTATTTGCATGATTTCATATCCTTGCAAGTCTCTTAGAGTTATTGGTTTGGTTTGGCCAACTACATTAGTAATTCTTGCAATGGCAGAAGTGCTTGGTTTTGGGTTCAATCTTGCGGTGTCCTCTAGTAGAGGTAGCGAGGCACGTGTTGTATTGTTTCCATCAAGGGTAACAAGATGGGGTTTTCATCATATTGCTTGAGTTTATCCCTCTACATCATGCCATCTTTCTTAATGTGTTACTCTGTTCTTCATGAACTTAATTCTCTAGATGCAGGCAGGAGTCGATCGATGTGTGGAGTAATAGTAGTAGATGTAGAATCGTTTCGGTCTACTTGTCACGGACGTGATGCCTATATGCATGATCATTGCCTTGGATAACTACATGATTATTCGCTTTTCTATCAATGTCTTGACAGTAATTTCTTTACCCACCATGATATTTTCCTTCAAAAGAGAAGCCTCTAGTGAAACCTATGGCCCCCGGGTCTATTTTCCATCATATACTTCAGATCTACACCTTGTTGCAATTTATTTATCTTTTACTTTCCGCACTCATTTACATCTATCTCTTTCAAATCTAATCCTTGTAAGTAAACGTGAAGGGATTGACAACCCCTTTACAGCGTTGGGTGCAAGAGTTTGATTGTTTGTGTAGGTGCAACCATTGGTGACTTTCTTGTTCCTCTTATTGGATTGATACCTTGGTGCTCAACAACTGAGGGGAATACTTATCTACTTCTCTGCATCACCGTTTCCTCTTCAAGGGAAAATGAACGCAAGCTCAAGTGGTAGCAGTTCCCTCTATATTTTGTGTTTTTAAACTTTATAAAAGCAATCAACAGAATAAAATGACTCTCTAAAACTTTTGGGTTGTCTCCCTAGCAGCGCTTTCTTTAAAGCCATTAAGCTAGGCATAAAGTGCCCAAGTAATGGATCCACCCGGATCCCATGGTATATCAAAGCCTATTTTAATTAACAATGATTTGTAATTTAGTAGTGAGAACAAAGCAACATATATCATGCAATGACAAAGTCTAACTCTCTTCCTATGCATCAGCATGTCATAAAAGAACAATTCATGCACATCAAGTAAAGGCCAATGCATAGTATAAATAGTTTATTGCAATTTCATCGTATTGGAAACATAAAGAGGTGGATATGTAGTTCCTCTATAATAATAATTGCAAGTAGGAGCAGCAAGCACATGCATATTATATTCATCAAAATCATCATGTGTAGTAGCAGAACGCAACCCGTCAATATAATCCTTAATAAGAGCAAACTTCTCCGATATAGTGTAGTCGGGAGAATTCAAGAAGATAATAGGACTATCATGTGTGGGTGCAATAGCAAGAATCTCATTATTAACATAAGTAACTATAGAAACTTCATCTCCATCAGCATAATTCATATTGGCATCTTGGCCACACGCATAGCAAGCATCAAGTTCGTCAAAAAGGGATATTTCAAAAGAATCCACGAAATGATAGCAATTATCATATCATTCATCCTTCAGTAAGCACGAATGGAAATTCAATAATGTATGAGTTGAAGAGTTAATCTTGTTAGAAAGTGGGCACGTATAGCTAATCCTCTCTTCCTCCGTTTGTTCTTCGCTCTCCTCCTCATCTTTTTCATCTAATGAGCTAACAATTTAAGCAATTTCTTCATCCATAGATTCCTGCAAAATACTAGTCTCTTCCAAGGTAGCGGTCATCCATTCAATAAATTTAATAATATCAACATTGCATTCATAATTCTCATAGCAATATTTAAGTATGGCAAAAAATCAGATTTGTAAGAAACATCATCATACTTTTCAATCAAAGAAGCAATTTCATAAGCACCTTTAAAAGCAATAAATTCTTCTATTCGTTCCACATCATAGTAATCATAAATACCTTTAGCATAAGAATCCAAGGTTTTATTATCATTAAATTCACATTGAAAGGGAAGGTGAAGACCCTCAATCTTAGAGCAACAAGTGTAATCATATTTCAAACATGCATCCCAATCAAACCAACTCGATATTGTAATTTGATCCCATAAGTGTTTCCCCTTTTGAGCAAGTGATAATTCCTAAAGTAATCATATTGATCCAACATGTCTCCCTATAAAGTTGAATAATGAATTATCGGTACTATCAAAGGAGTCATTAACGCATTTCACATAACGAGCATCGAGGGTTTGGGAGGTTCCCCATTTCCATGAGTAGCAGGTACCACTAATTATTTTTTGGTGTTTTGTTTTCCATATCAATAACTAAACATATGAAACAACTAATAACAGAAAATAAAAATTACTTAGTGATAAATCAAACAAGCACACACGAGAATATTCACCCCATGCTATTGCTCCCCAGCAACGGCACCAGAAAAAGGTCTTGATAACCCACAAGTGTATGGGATTTTTTGTAGCCTTTTTGATAAATAAGAGTGTCAAACCCAACGAGGAGATAAAGGTAGAACAAATATTCCCTCAAGTTCTATCAGCCGTCGATACAACTCTATGCAAACGTTAACGTTTACTGATAGTTTGCACGAATAAAACTAGAAGTAATTCTCGGGAATAAAACTACGAGTAAATTGCAAGATAATAATATACAGTTGTTTAGTAGAAAGCTTTTGTCAAACAAGAAGGTTATTTGTCCCTGGGCAATTGATAACTAGACCAGTAATCATTATTGCAATTTTATATGAGAGAGAGGCATGAGCTAACATACTTTCCGTACTTGGATCATATGTACTTATGATTGGAACTTTAGCAAGCATCCGCAACTACAAAAGATCATTAAGTTAAACCCAACCATAGCATTAAGTATCAAGTACTCTTTACTCCCATACGCAACAACCCACCTACTCGGGTTTGTGCTTCAATCACTCACGCCACCCACCATAAGCAAATCATGAAAATATTGCAACACCCTACAGTGGGAATACCTCACGTTTGCGTGACACGGAGGGCACCATAGGAAAGCACCAAAACAAAACATTCAAATCATACCAACCACGATCATTAATTAGCCCATATGACAAAATGGATCTACTCAAACATCATAGGGTAGCAACATATCATTTAGAAATAATATATGGAGTTGAGCACCATGTTTAAGTAGATATTACAACGGGGAAGAGAAGTGTTACACCGCTAATAGAGGGGGAGAGAGTTGGTGTTGACGGTGGCGAAGTTGTTGGTGTAGATCGTCGTCATGATGATGGCCCGGTGGCATTCCGGAGCCACCGGGAGAGAGCGGGAGAGAGCCCCTTCCTTCTTATGATTCCTTGGCCTCCCCCTAGATGGGAGGAGAGTTTCCCCTGTGTTCCATGGCCACCATGGCGGCGGAGGGGCGGGAGCCCCTCCGAGATTGGATCTCCTTCTCTATTCTCTTTTGTTTCTCGTTCCCATTTTCTGGCCGAAAACCGTTTCTTATATTCCAGGAGATTTGTAACTCCGATTGCACTGAGATTTTAACATGATTTTTTTGGATATAAGCTTCATTGTGCCCTAAGCAGATCTCCAACCGACTTACAAGGTGACCACAACCCACCACCACACGCCTAGGACCTGGGGCGCACCCTGCTATCTTGTGGTGGCTGTGGGCCTCCTTTTGTGTTGATTTCACCTCCCAACAATCACAAATACTCCAAAATAACTCTTCATAAATTTTACCGTGTTTGGACTTTGTTTGATATGGATATTCTACAAAACAAAAAACATGCAACAAACAGGAACTGGCACTGGGCACTGGATCAATATGTTAGTCCAATAAATCATATAAAGTGTTGCAAAAAAATGTGAAAGTTGTATAATATTGGCATGAAACAATCAAAAATTATAGATACGATGGATACCAATCAACGACCTATGATCAAGTGTTCTCACCTGACTCCTGAGTCAATATACTCTAACATAGGTGTCCTTGTCGCCGACCCTTTCTACGTGAAGTTCTTTGGTATTTTTGTGTTTTGCCTTTTCCTTTGTGATCCAATTGTTTCGTGTTATACCTGATCTAGTCGAGCCTTATTTATATTTTCCGTTTTTTTTGTCTAGCTAAATTCATTGCAAATCTTATATGAATTCCTTGCAAATCCATGTGAGAATTTATTGCATAGTGAGCTGAGTCTGAAGAAGCATTCTTTCCGTCGTGAACTCGGTTCCTTCAACTTGAAATGCACCAGTGCCGCTAAGAACACAATTCACATTGCTACATGTTCATCGGTCCAACCGGCGCGAACAGTCTCCGAGACACCGATTTGATCAGTCGGTGAATCCCAATTCTCGGACCCACCTATTGATTCCTATCGGAGCCACCGATTACAATACTACATTAATCATTTGTCAAAAAAAATACTACTAGTTATTTATAGCTCCACTCAATGATTCTTTCCCCTCTGTTGCATTACTTTTCCTCCTTGTTTGTTATGATTCTCAAGGATACCACTTTATCAATGACAGGGAAATAACCCTTCTTGAAAATTGATGACAAAGGGGAGAGAGATGAAAGCTTAAGCTTAATCAAATGTATATATATATAGGAGAGAGATCAACATCAAATAAACACCATAAGAGGATAGAGACACCCATATGTTTCTAAGTGGGGAGAAGCATACATTTGATGATTTATTTGATCATTCTAATCCTTTTTGCATCTGATTTTGTCTCGCCCTACCTACTCCCAATATCTACTAGCTCAGCTTCATGGGGATACTAAGTTCAAAGTTTAGAGGAGAAAAATCCTTGGTATTTTATTGCAAATCTTTATTTGAATTCTTGGGGGAATATTTTCTCTTAAGGAAGTTCTCACATAATGACACTTATCCCTATACATGCCATACCAATCTTTGTACTCTTGAAGGTATTGCATTCTTCTTACAGGGAAACTCTCGTGTAATCTAACATTGTTTTCTCAAAGTTTTTTTGGAAAAATGCTCAACTACTTAAAGGTAAGTATATGCATAACACTCGTGTGCATGATGATCTCTTGTTTCTTGCACATATTGTTTGCAAGAGAGATTCATGAACATGAATATACTTCATTCACAAAGCTACTCTGATGCATATGTCTTATCAAGTTTCCCACGCTATTGTGCATTTGCATTTCAAAAACAACTATTCTTTAAAGATTGCATACTTGTAGGGGCGAGCTTCTCTAGTCATATGTCTCTCAAAGCTTTCATATATCCAATTGTAGATTTCTACTTGAAGCTTTGATGTATGTTGTCATCAATTATCTAAAAGGGGGGACTAAAAGCACACTTGCTCCCTTGTTAGTTTTGGTAATTCATGTCAACATACATATTGTTGGACTAATGGTTTCCTCAACTATAAGTCAGGAAAAATTCAACCTAGGGAAGTCAATGGATGGAGACGTGGACCCCTCAAGATACTAAGGAAATACATATTGGCAAAGCTCCAAGACTCTATTTTTTTATTAAATGATCTAAGATCACATTGAGTCCATAGGAAATACAATACTATTAAGAGGGGGTGAGGTTTTTGTTAGGGCATATTTCTCCCTTAGTGGTTTTGGTAATTGATAAAAATGTGTATGCGGACTAATCGTGTGCATTGAGCATTTCAGATAATTTATCATATGGCACAAGACGATTCTACCCCCTCGGAGTTTTTTAGTGAAGACGATTAGTTCTGTGTTTCTTTTATCGGTGGATTTGAGACGTAGGAAAATCGTACTATTAAGAGGGGGTCCGCTTCAGAAACTTTCAGGTGGAATCAACACGTACACATGTGCATTTGCATCCTTGTTCCTTTTCGCATCAATGGAGTTGCTCCTCTGTGCCCATTGCTTAGGATCTTAATGTTCCAAGTGGCAGTACCATGCAGGAAAGTGGTAGTACCTCTTCGTGCAGGCGGTAGTACCACCTACAGGCGGTAGTACTCCTGCCTAGTGTTGTGCAGTACCGCTGCCTCTGGGGGTATCGAATTTTTGTGTCGGACTGCAAGGTAGTAGGAACAGTAGTGCGGCACGGTAGTACCGCCTATCACTACCACTTCCCTTCGGGACCTCAGCACTCTCACCGGATGTAGGGATGACAGTAAGGTGAGGCACTACCGCGTGTAAGCGGTAGTACCACTCATTAGAGATAGTACCGCTTCAAAGGTATTGCCTCTGTCCCAGCTGCTGCCTTTCATCTGCGGACCCCTATGCTACAACCCCAGCTATAGTACTGCTGGGGCGAGCGATAGTACCGCTCCGGCAACACTACCAGCTCGAGGCGTCGTGCCATTACTCTGCATAGAGGGCACATCCACCCAAGCTATAGTACCGCTCCCACGAGAGGTAGTACAGCTTGTGTGCAAGCAGGGAGGGGGTAAGGGTTGCATTGCCCCCCCCCCCAATATAGAAAGGGGGTCTTCTTCCTCAAGAAGACTACCTCATCCTCGCCAAAGCTCCGTTGTTTCTCCAAGCTTAATTTTCGCACGATCTCTCTCCCCCGCCAAAACTTGTTGATACTTTAGGGTTTGGCTGAGAGGGCCCCTATCTACACTTCCACCAAGAGAGATTTGATTCACCCACTAATCCCTTGTGAATCTTATTACTCTTGGGTCTTTGAGCATCCTAGATAGTTGAGTTCACCTCGGAGCCACAATCCATTGTGGTGAATCTTCGTGGTGGTGTTGGGAGCCTCCAATTAAGTTGTGGAGATTACCCCGACAGTGGAATCATAGCATCCCGCATCGTGTGAGGGCATGAGGAGAGTACGGTGGTCATAGTGGCTTCTTGGGGATCACTGTGGCTCCGCACCGCTCCAATGGAGATGTACTTCCCCTCAAAGGGAAGGAACTTCGGTAACAAATCCTTGTATTCACTGGCTCCACGTGTGGTTACTTCTTAAATTTACTTTGTGCAATTGTTATTTGTGTTGTATCATTTGCTTGCTTGTATTGTTGTTGTTAGCATCATATAGGTTTCCCACCCAGTTGCGTAACTAGACAACTATTTGTTGCTAAGCCTAATTTCTTAAGAAAACCTAAAAAATGGGAGTTGTCTATTCACCCCCCTCTAGTCAACCATATCGATCATTTCAATTGGTACCAGAGCCTCCTCTCTTTTTAAGGGATTAACCGCCTAAAGAGTATGGTTGACGATGGGGAGAACTCCGTGGTCGGGTCCGAGACCATAGTCATCTTGGGATATTTGGATGAGGCCATGGCCTCTCTCAAATCGTTTGTGGTTGAGGTAAAGGAGACACTAAATAAATTAATTGAGAGTTTCAAACGCCCAACCGCCACACTAGAAATGGTTAACCCATTCTCGGCTGAGGCGGATGTCAACTCCACCAAGGAGTTGGCTAGTTCTTTGAATCCCATGTGTCCTCAAGGAAAGAACGGGTCGGGAACTCATGCCACAGTTTCCCCTCCCATTACCTATGGCGGCCCGGTTCACTCTCCTCATATCAATACTAATAAGTCTCCACCCAAACTTGATTTGTCTAACTTCCCTAATTGGTTTTTTCTTATTAAGGCTCATTTGAATCATTTCTCAATGCAACTATGGAGAGTAATTAAGAAAGGCATATTCCCTCATGATCCAAACAACATGACACCGAGAGATGAAGTGGACAACCAACTTAATGGATTCGCATTGTTCATTCTTCAGGAATCCATGGCACCTGAAGAGCTTCCTCACTTGCATCTATTCACCATTGCTAAAGATGCATGGACACACATCAAATCCTTGTAAAAAAAGGACCTCAAGCATTCGCTCCAACTTTGAGGTGGTATTTTATGAAGCTGATGAGTTAATGATGAATGAATATGAAGATCCCCGTGTGCTCTACCGGAGATTGACCACTCGTGCCATGTCTCTCTGAGATCATGGGGGCAACAATACAAATTACAATTGGGTCAAGCGCAAGTTCCTCAAGGCCATCATGCCATTCAAAAAAGTCATGTCCTCCGTGATTCTTCAAAGGCCAGACTTCCACACCTTGTACTCAAGAAAAGTGTTGGATGAGTTTGTTGCTATGAACATCTTGAACAAGACTGCCGACAACACTCTAGATTGTATCCAATGGTCATAGAAGCCAACTCTTTCTTTGAAGTCCAAGGAAATACCAAAATAGGAAGAGTAATAAGAAGAGGGTTTCCCCGAAGACACCAAATATGCCTACCATGAGCACATGGCCCTTGCGTCAAGGTAATTTATGGGCAACAAGAGAAACTCCAAGCCCAACTTCTCTAAGAACAAATCAAGTGGCGCCAAGGGAAAGCAACGTGTGAGGACTTATTATAATTGTGGCAACGTGAGTCACTCTGGCGCGGGTTGTTTGTATGAGAAGAGGGAAGGCAATAGCCGTAAGCTCATCTGCAAAGACAAGGCCAAGTCCTTCCCAAACAAGAACAACTTCACGAAGCGGGTTCCACAAAAAGGGTTGGTGATGCTGGAAGAGTATGCCTCCGATGATGACGACAAAGATACAAGTGGCAAGGAATCACAATGGCCTCCGTCGTCATTGCCATCTCTTCCTCAACCCTGGTGTCTCCCTTCGACTCTCCCAACAAGAATGTCATCGTCCCTGCCAAGTGCCTCATAGCCAAGTCCACCAACAAGGTAACCTCCAACATCAAAACTACTATCACTACTCATCCCTCTTCGACGTATTGTGTAGATGAAACGGAGGTGAGTAAGGTGGATGAAAATGAGTTTGATGTATTCATGGGTAAGTTCAAAGGTACTACCAAGAAGCACTTTGTTGCTCTCTTGGAAAAACTTGGTGAGGCCAATGACACCATTGAGTGTCATGAAGATACCATCACTAAGATGGAAGTCCATAGTCGTGACTATGCCAATGAGATTGAGGATCTTTCTCATGCTCTTGAGGAAGATCAAGGTCTTCGTTTAGCTCTTGATGAGCCACACAACATTGATCTTGCGAAGTTTAAGAATGATCATGCTCAAGTTCTAGATCGTGTGCTTAAATCCAGGAATGTCGAACTTGGGGTTGGACATGCTAGACTCAAGGAGGAGTTTGAGATACTTAAAAAGGCTCACAAGGCCTTTAAGAGTGCTCATAACTCTCTCAAAGAGTCTCAAGATCAACTCCAAGTGAAACTAAATAAGGAGATCGCTACTTGTCCTCATTTTGTTTTAATTGAGAATGCACATGCTACTAACCCTTGTTGTGAGCATGCACCTCTTGTTGAGGAGAATGCCAAGTTGAGAGAGCAACTTGAGAAAGGCTTTGTCACTTGCATTCAAGGAGAGAAGAACCTCAATGACCTTTTGAGTGATCAAAAGGAGGTTGTGGAAAAGTAGGGACTTGGATTTGTTCCCAAGTCAAAGAAGAAGAAGAAGAAGGAGAAGAAGACCAAGAAAGCTCTCCCTCTTAAAACTACATTTGTTAAAGAGGGGGAAGGTGCTCCTAAGGAGAATAATAACAAGGTGGCTCGTGGTGGTGCCAGGAATGGCAAAACCACTTCACCCAATGATGTCGACGACTTTACCCCCTCTTATGTTTTATGTCGAGCTAGTGATGGGCATGTTTATGCCAAATTTGTTGGTTCTCCTTATGAGTCCATTGAATGTTCTATTTGGGATCCTAAGACCTTTGTTACAAACATGAAAGGACCCATTCAAGAATGGGTATCTAGATCCAAGCATTGATCTCTTGTAGGAGTTTGGTTCCGGTGGAGGTTCATGGTTGCTCGATAGTGGAGCAACAAATAATATGACCGGAAGAAAGGACTTGGTGGTGGACATTCAAGAAAGTTCATCTATGCCTGCTCATGTCCAATATGGTGATGCTTCAATGTCAAAGGTAGTGAGTCTTGGAAAGGTGGTAATCTCTCTGGATCTATCCATTGAGAAAGTCATGCTTGTCGAGTCCCTTGCATACAATTTACTTTTCGTTCGTCAACTTGCAATTATGGGCTTTTCTACTTTCTTTGATCTTGACACCATGGCTCTTATGTGGAGCAAGACTCTTAAATTAGATTTTGTTGGACATGTGAAGAACGGTCTTTATGTGGTCAACTTCTTGGAGAGGCCACTAAGACTTCAACTTGTCTAATGGCTAAAGTTAACGTGGGGTGGCTTTGGCATCGCCATCTAGCCCCCGTAAATATGAGATCTCTGCAAAGTCTCCTCAACGGTGGCCATGTTCGTGGACTAACAAATGTTATCTTTGCCAAAGATCGTGCTTGCAGTGCTTGTATTGAAGGAAAGCTACATGAGAAGCCTCACCGTCCCACTACCATTATTTCTTCCAAGAGGCCATTGGAGCTCCTTCACATGGATCTCTTTGGACCTCCATCATTTGATAGCCTTGGTGGGAGAAAGTATTTCTTGGTCATTGTGGATGATTATTCAAGATACACATGGGTATTTTTCTTCAAAAGGAAGAGTGAGACCCAACAAACGGTGATCGACTTTGCATATGAAGCTCAACGCCAATATGATTCAACCATATTGATCATTATAAGTGACAATGGCACAGAGTTCAAGAACTACACCTTGGATGAGTTCCTTAGTGATGAGGGGGTCAAGCACCAATACTTTGCACCTTATACCCCTCAATAAAATGGTGTTGTGGAGAGGAAGAATGGGACATTGATGGACACAGCAAGGACCATGATGGCGGAATTCAATTCTCTGTACAACTATTGGTCTGAGGCCATCAACACCGCTTGTCATGCACCAAATCGGCTCTACCTTCGCAAGGGCTTGAACAAGAGTCCATATGGGATACTTATAGGTAACAATCCCAACCTCAAGTACTCTGGGTGTAAGTGTTTCATTCTCAAAAAGGGTGCTCGTTTGTCTAAATTTGAAACTAGAGCTCAAGAGGGCATATTTGTTGATTATACTACAAACTCTCATGATTATTGTGTCCTCAAAAAGTCCAATGGACTCACTGAGGAGACGTGTAATGTAGATTTTCATGAAAATAATGGCTCCAAAGTGGAGCAAAGTGGTCTTTGTGATGTAGGTGATCAAATTCCTCCTCAATCCATAAGAAGAATGGGTGTGGGACACTTCCTATCCGTTGAGGAACCCCTTGTGGTGGAAGGAGAAGGAAAATGTTCTACGCAAGTGGAACCATGACGAACACTTGACCCGGACGCTTCCGAAGAACAAAGTGAAGTCCCTCAATCAAGTGATCAAGATCAAGGTCAAGATCAACCTCATGATTATGGTTATGCACCTAATGATGACCAAGATCAAGATCACGATAGTGAGAAAGCTCATGTTATGAGCAAGCTCAAGGTGACGCTCAAGATGGTCAAGATGTTAGTCCTCAAGGTTCTCTTGAGGAGCTACTGGAGCGTTGCGCCTCCAAGAACGCTTCCAAGCTAGAAGGCAAACAACACATATTGGAGAATATCATTGGAAGCTTAGGAAAAGGGATAACTACTCGTAAAGAATTAAAAAACTTTTGTGAGCATCACACGTTTTTTTCTTGTGTTGAACCCCAAAAGGTCTATGAGGCACTCGAGGACTCGGATTGGCTAGAATCCATGCATGAAGAGCTCAACAACTTCGAGTGAAACCAAGTGTGGAAATTGGTGCCAAGGCCAATGGATAATCATAATGTCATTGGAACCAAGTGGATTTTCAAGAACAAGCAAGATGCACATGGCATTGCCATACGCAACAAGGCGAGATTGGTAGATCAAGGCTACTCCCAAGTCGAGGGGATTGACTACAGTGAAAATTTTGCTCCCTGTTGCTCGTCTCGAATCTATTCGCATATTGCTTGCTTATGCTTGACATCATGATTTTAAATTGCAATAAATGTATGTAAAAAGTGCTTTTCTTAATGGCCTGTTAAATGAGTTGGTATATGTTAAACAACCTCTGGGGTTTGAGGATCCCAAGTTCCCAGACATGTATATAAACTTTATAAGGCTCTCTATGTCCTTAAACAATCCTCACATGCATGGTATGAGCACCTTACCGAGGTGTTGCAAGATCGTGGGTTTGAAATTGCAAAAATTGATCCCACTCTTTTTACTAAGAAGGTCAAAGGGTAATTGTTCATATGCCAACTATATGTTGATGATATTATATTTGGATCTCCTAACAAAGCTTTTAAGGATGAGTTTGCCGCACTAATGACCGAGAAGTTTGAGATGTCTATGATGGGAGAGTTGAAGTTCTTTCTTAGATTCAAATTCAAACAACATAGAGAAGGGACTTTCATCAACCAAGCAAAATACACTTAATACATGCTCAAAAGGTTCAAGTTCAATGATGTCAAGCCGGCCAACACACCTATGCAACTCAAGTGCCACCTTGACATTGATCCCAATGGTAAAGCCATGGATCAAAATGTATATCGCTCCATGATTGGATCCTTGCTTTATCTTTGTGCATCTAGACGGGATATTATGTTGAGTGTGGGAATTTATGCATGATTTCAAGCCGCACCTAAGGAAAGCCACTTTGTGGCGGTCAAGAAAATCTTTCAATATTTGTCTCATACCCCAAACTTTGGCTTGTGGTACCCCAAAGGTGCAACATTTGATCTCATGGGATACTCCGACTCAGATTGGACGGGAGACCGTGTGGATAGTAAGTCAACTTCCGGAGGGTGTCAATTCCTTGGTCGCTCACTACTGGAATTCAGTTATTTGCCGTTTACCACATCTTTGTCGTCTGCTGGCAGATGGCAAAGACTGTCTTTGTCGTCAGCTGCCATAAAGCAGGTGGCAAAGAGTTGACTTATGGAAAAGATTCTATTTGCCATCTGTGAGGTTTTTGTCGTCTGCCAGCGAACGGCAAAGACCCGTAAGGCAGACGACAAAGAACCCACATGGGACCCACTAGCCCCGTGGGGGTAACGGGCCATATCCTGGCTCTTTGTCGTCTGCCTTACGAGTCTTTGTCGTCCGCTGGCAGATGGCAAAACTGACGGGTACTAACGGCTACAGCCCGACCCCCACCCCATCCTTTCACTCTCTTTCTTTCTCTCTCTCTATCTCTCCCCGATTCCCCACCGCCGCCCCTCTCGTCTCGCCGCCGACCACCCCGCCCCCGCCCCCGTCCGCTCCCGCATCCACTGCCGACAGCCCCGACGCCAGCCACCCCCGCACCCGCCCCCACCCCTGCTGCCGGCCTCCCTGTACCTGCCACCGGCCGCCCCCGCACCTGCCCCCGCCCCTGCTGCCGGCCTCCTTGCACCCGATGTCGGCTGCCCCCGCACCCGCCCCCGGCCGCCCTCGACTGCTGTCGCACCCACCCCTGACCGCCCCCGTACCCACTACCGGCTGCCTAGTAGCTGGCCACCCCGCCGATAGAAGCCCCGTCGTCGGCCGCCTCGCTGCCAAATGCCCCCACACCTGCCACTGGCCGCCCCGCCACCGATCGCGCCGACGCCGGAAGCCCCCAACCCCGCCACCCGCCGCTCCACCGCCCCGACCGCCCCCGACCCCGTTGCTCCGCCGTCTCTAGGGAGTGCCCGGCCGCCCCCCCCCCCCCCCACACACACACATATTTTTTTTGTTTTTTCCTGTTTTTTAGTTAGTTTTTTTGTTTTTTCTGTTAAATTAGATAGTTAGTTTATTACGTAGGAAATACTTAGATAGAAAAGAAAAAAACTAAGAAGAAAAGAAGAAAGGAAAAAACTAGAAGAAAAAGAAGAAGAAGAAGAAGAAGAAAGAGGAGTAGAAGGAGAAGAGGAAAAGGAAAAGAAGAAGAAAAAGAAGAGAAGAAGAAGAAGAAGAAGAAGAAGGAGATGAGGAGAAGGAGAAGGAGAAGAGGGAAAAGGAAAAGAAGAAGAAAAAGAGGAGAAGAGGAGAAGAAAAGGAGGAAAAGGGAGGAGAAGAAGAAGAAGAAGAAGAAGAGAAGAAGAGGAAAAAGGAGGAGAAGAAGAAGACACCCTAACATGATGCCCAGGCACCCCTGACAACAAGCCCTGACACCCTAACATGACGCCCTGACATGACACCCTAACACGACACCCTAACACCCAGGCACGACACTCTGCACAACTGTTAATGAGCCGCCCCCGACGCCACTGATCCCCGACCCCCGACACCTCTTTGGCCTCCTGTGGACCGAAAAGGTGCTCTTCAGAGTTTGAGAGGCCGACGGGGTCATAGTTTTTAAAATTATGTGTTAGGTCATTTATTTTCCCATTTTGTTATGAAAAACATCATATTTGTGTTGATCGAGTTTCATTTCAATGTGCAGTTGTTTCGTCGCTGTGAGGGTTCACTGTTCGATGACCTCCCAGTGCATTTGACGAGCTCCCTTGCTGCGTTCGTTGGTGAGCACAAATGACATCTCCTCCCCAGGCCCTCTTAATTTGCTCGGTTCCAGTCTTCGTGCCGATGAAACTTGCTAGATATAGGTGTCTTCAATTATCAGTATGCGTGACTAGTATGCGTCTCCCGTTCGAAACAACGGCATCTATAAATATACATGTCTTTGCATATTTATAACGACCATCCTTTCGAATTTTCCAATGTTATCCATGGACAGTCCGAGTATGTGTAGACTGGGTTCATTTTCCCGTATGCTCTGCTCCAGATCCAATGTGGAATTTCGACAATGCCTCCCAGTTGTTCTCCGGGTACACATTCTCTCTACTTATTGCCGAGACGTGTAACAAGAGAACAGTGGTGAGGTGTTGCCGAAATTCCACGTCGGATCCGGAGCAGAGCATGGGAAAACGAACCCAATCTACACATACTCGGTTGGGATTAGGACCTATCTCTACCTATTAGCGTGTAGGTTGCATGTGTCAGTGTCAAAACCGATGGATCTCGGGTAGGGGGTCCTGAACTATGATATTGGAGTCGACGGTAATAGGAGACTAAGGGGACACGAGGTTACCCAGGTTCGGGCTCTCCAATGGAGGTAATACCCTATGTCCTGCTTGGTTGTATTGATGGTGTAAGAGGTTACAGAGTTGATCTACCTCGAGATCATATAGCTAACCTCAGATGAGTTGTTATGTCTCTATACCCTAAAACCCTCCGGCTTATATAGATGCCAAGGATGCCTAGGGTTTACACATGGTCAGTTACATGTCGAAGAGATAAACTTGCCTAACTATTACATCAACGTGGAGCACAAACCGTGTTTCCCGAAGCTTCCATCTTGGAGACTGGGCCTTCAAATGCTCCGGTTTTAGGTATGTAGCTCTCATAGTCCGGCACATAACAATAGGTTGGCTACCCGAGGACCCCTTAATCTAGGACTCCCTCAGTAGCCCCCGAACTTGCCTCCAACGCCAAGGGTCTTTAGCTACGACTACTTCACGAATAGAGTCTTTGGCTTGCGAGGTGAGTTCCTTCCTGTCGAACCATAGTTAGGCCTTCGATGACAAGTAGTCTCCCGCATAATGGCACATCTGAATACTGTAAATTGATTAGCTTTGAAGCCCAAATGTTAGGGGATAAACAACGGCCCTCTAACAACCGTCCTAATGAAAGGCTACGGCCCACCATGACCGCTAAGCCAGTTGCATAGACTCGATTCGCGGTTCGAGGCCATTTTAATCATCATGGTCTATCAAGGTACCGATTGTCTCCCGTTTTACACGGGATACACTTAACCACACACATGCAACGGCTCGCGCATCTTGGGAAGTGGAGGGATTCATGATGCAGCAAGGGGAATCCACATCGACAGGCTTCATAAAAAGAGAAGGAAAACCCCAAAGGCTTTTTTACGCTCTCCATTCGACTTCTCTGCCTCCCATTCCGTTTCGCCTTTGGAACACAGATCTAGGTCTCTTCCGCCCCCCACCTTAGAGCTCAACAATGGTAGGATCCAATGGCCAGTGGGAAACTTCCACGGTCACCAACCAGGAGATACTCGACCTCAAGAAGGCCGGTTACCTCCCCGCCAACATCGCTCACCATGCAGCAGAGGAGGGCCAAGTGATCCCCACCCCCAGGCCAGGCGAGAGGGTGATGTCCATCCCCCACTTCATTAGGGGGTTGAGCTTCCACTCCACTCCTTCGTCAGGGGGCTAATGTTCTTCTACAGCCTAGACTTCCACAACCTCCCGCCGAACTCCATCATGCACATCTGGGCATTCATCCTTGTCTATGAGGCCTTCCTACGCGTCGAGCCTCACTTCGGGCTCTAGCTGTAGGTCTTCAACATCAAGCCCAAGTGTGTTGGCAGCACGCGGACTGCGGCGGGGCATTCATCGGCAAGCTCGCCCGCGTCGGGTGACTGTCAGGCACCTTCATCGACACCATCAAGGGATGGCAAAAGGATGGTTTTATGTCACCAAACCACGAGAAGAGGGCCAGCTCCCCGCCGCCGCATTCAGATCCGGTCCCCCCACCAGACTGGCTTCATGGCTCAAAAAGGGCCTGGTCTGGGGATCAGGCAAGGAGTTGACTGATTTGCAGAAGCGCCTCCGCTCCTTGGTCGAGGAGGACATCAAGCTAGCCGATGTATTCCAGGTGATGCTCCAAAGACGCATCCTCCACTGCCAGCGTCAGGACGCTCCCCTGTGGGATCGAGAACTCGAAGCCGAGCCCATAGTCTAGAATCTCTTTCGCACCACGCGGGAGAAGTTGTGGAAGGCGCTCTTCAAATCGATGAAGAGATGGCCATCCGAGAAGGAGGACAAGGGTCTGCATGCTGCCAAGACCGATTCCGAGGTGCGATATTCCCCAGCTTGGTTGGCTTTATTACACAGAGAATCCCTATAACCTCTTATCCGATCTGTCCTGGCAAAGATGGCTGAAGAAAGCCGTCAACATCAACAGTCCGTCTCCTCAGCCCGAATATGAAAGGACCGGGCTGTTAGCCAAGATGCTCGTGGAGAAGCCTTATGAGGCTCCCACGAAGAAAGAGAAGAAGAAGAAACCAGGCCAGGATGGCTTTCGCATCAAGGACCATCCTGATGCCGCATCCGAAGATACCCCTACCTCCTCGAATCAGGAGGAGGCTGAGGAGGAGGAATAAGAGGCGGAGGAGGCCAAAGTTTAGAGTTTTCTAGCACGCAGGTTATTCATCTTACAAACCCCCACGTGTTATCCCCACTGAGGTGATATCAGATGGGGAGACCTTGCCCGCCGAACTGGCGGAGAGCAGGGATGCCTCGCACCCCACCACTCCAGGCGCCACGAAGGACGTTGTGGACATGTCGTCCTAGCCTACTCCAATGGTGGCAGACACAGGGGTGAGGGAAATCACCCCATGGCCGAGGCTAACTCTTCAGCCATCGAAGACCGAGGGACAATGCCTCGCTCGAACACCAAGGAGGACGGACGAGCGGGCGCTCAGTCCCCTCCAAGACCATCTCCGGAGCGCACTATGCCTCCGGAGGCACCGGTCCAATCCCCGGTGGGCGATCGGGGAATCTGATCATCCTCAGCACCACCGACCAACAGGTGGTCGGCCATGGAGGAGGCTCTATCGACCGCCTCCATCCCCGAGGATCACCGCACCCTTATGGGTGCGGTACTACAAAGCGTTAAGTCCGTTGATAATGGACTGAAGGAGGCCTTCAAAGGTATCCTTGCGGGCTTTCACGTAAGTCACCTGATATTTAAAAAGATTTTTATTTATTCGTATTGTATACATGGCAGCCCCCGAGCCCTAGGTGAGGTGAAAAAGCTTACCTAGGGGTCACATCTTAATCCGATCCCAACCCTCCAGCACTTTAAGTGTCCAGCATGTTAGAATAACCTAACATATGATCGGATTTATATAATGTGGGAATTGAGAGCTCATGTAATGTATTAATTGTGTGTGTAATGTAGGCTTCGTCATCAACAGCGGCCACAAATGGCGCCGAGCTGGAGGAGTTAAATCGGAAGCTGAAGTGCTTTGAAGACGAAGCTGTGGCCCTCAACCGAAGGCTCGACGAGGCTCAAGGTATGTTGAGATAGAATCCAAATGCCTTCGTCTGAATTTTATAGTCCGAATACTGTCAATGTAGATCCTTTACCTATGTATACTGCACGCGCAGCCTCAACGAAGGAGGTGGAGAGGCTCAAGGCCGAGCTCCAGCGCGCGAAGGACCAGACGGCCGTCGAGAGGACGACTGCTAAGGAAACGGCTACTGCCCTTTCCGCCGTGTGGGCTACTAGTGGCAAGCATGAAGATCGCGTGGCAGAGGCCCAAGAGGAGCTCAAGGATGCCAGTGAGAGATGCGAGGCCTTGGAGCAGAAGAATAAAGCGAGCTCGGCCGAACTGTCCACCATGAAAGCCCACCTACAGAAGGAGCGGATGGACAGGCGGTTCTACGAGGAGCAAGTGCGCCAGGCCAAGGAGATAGCCGATGGTAAGCCGTACTCATTAAAGTACATATTCGAGGATAGAAAATTCAAGTTGCTTACCCGGGTGTGGTGATCCTCAGGCACGTCTGCCGATCTCCAGAAGAGTTTGGCGGCTGCCGATCAGCTGTTCACCTCGCGGGGAGAGGAAGATGAAGCTCGGATGTTCTGGGCATAGTTCGGAGCCCCCGAGGGTCCTCCCCTTCTGGTGGAGCAGCTAAAACAGCTGATGGAGCTACACCAGATGGTGGAGCTAGCCATAAAGGACCTCTGCATCTGCTTATGGCCCGGCGAGCCGCTACCACGCGACTACTTCGGCCTCGTCCAGAGACTGATCGCTTTCACGCCCCGCCTAGACACCATCAAGCGCTCCTCCTGCATCGAAGGAGTCCGGATGGCCCTTGCCAAGGCGAAAGTGTGGCTGGGGCTAAATCTGATGAAGGTTGTCACCGACCTGCCGCCACCCGAGAAGGAGCACCGACGCCCCAAGCTATACTTCGACGGAGTGATGGAGAGTGCTCGGGTGATAGCGTCACAGTGTTCGAGTGAAAAATTATTTGAATGATCTTATAATGTGTCCGAAGACTTGTGATAACTTTTAATAATATTAGTATCTGCTCTTGTATGGTTTTGCATTCCTTTATAACTCTTGTGTGGATGTTTAATGCTGAAAGATGCAAGTCGTCGGCTTCAGGCCCCACGTAGATACTACATGTGGGAGCCCCCACGTCATATTCTTCACAGCCACTGAACTGCTTCTGCTGCTGAGGAGGACAGAACGGAGGAGGATTTGGCACCCAATATTTCTGCTGCTTAGGAACCATCTCAGAGTTGGAAGAGAAGAATATAAATCCCTTGAATGCTTCCTTGAGTTCTCCAACTTGAGCTGAGTTGCCTCGACCTTCAAAGCCATGTTGTAGAACTGATCAAACTCACGAGACTCTTGAAGGATTAGACCTGGCAGAAGCTCATCCTTGAGACCACCTCTGAACTGATAGATCATAGCCTTGTCATCTGGAACATCCTGCTTAGCATAGTGGGCCAAATTCTGGAACTCGATGTTGTACTGATAGACAGACTTGCTCCCTTGCTTCAAGTGCCTGAACTTCTCACACATCTCCTCTACAAAGCTTGTCAGAATGTAATGGGCCCTGAAGTCACGACAAAAAATCGTCCCAAGTAACAACACGATCACCCTTGGAATCCTTGTACTGCTGCCACCAATCTGCTGCCTGGCCCTTGAGCTGGAACAATGCAAATCTGACAAAGTCCTCTGGTCTGACATTGCTGCACTCAAAATGCTTACTCATGTCACAGACCCAATCATCAACATCAAAAGCCTGCTCACAACAGGTGAAAGGCTTGGGCTGGTTGGCAAGGAACTGATTGAGCGTTGCAAACTGAGGTTGATTCTAAAAATTTCCTTGAAAGCCTTGCTGACCTTGATCTCTTTCTTGCAACAGCCTAAGCAACATCTAAGTGTTCGCATTGGTTGCAGCCATCACAGCTTGCCAAGCTTCTGGAGGAGGAGGCGGTGGCAGGGGTGGTGAAACATCAGCCTGCTCTTCACCACGACCCGGATTCCCGTGAGTTGGTGGAGCCATCCTGAACATGGACAAGAACATCAACACCTCATTGATAAGATGAATTCAATAGCTGAAATAAATGCTTGAAAGAAATTGAACAAATAACATCACATCCTTCCTACTGAAAAATTAGTAAGAATGCTTTCTTCAGTTTACGATAACATCATTAGATATTAGAAGCCACTTGCAATAACACAAAAGTATTGAGCTAACTGCTCAGAACAAATATATATGCCCTCATACATCTGAAGAAGATGATCCTAGATAACTACATGAGTTCCCACCTAAGAACTTCCAAAAACTCTCTGGTTATGCAATCCGGTGTGGGGGATACAAGGAGGAAATATCTCACACAACTGGCAAACCTACACCCCAATTGTATCCATCCTTCAACACATAACCAGAGGCTTTCGCAAATCCATCTAACTCGAATCCTCGAAAGCACAACGATACTAAACCATGGTCGTACCCCGGACGCCTCCCGAGTACTGGGTGACTCCGACCTTATCTCCCCACGACAATTATTGAAGTAATTCTAAACACTCTCCGTCCTGAGGTATCAAGGAAGCTGAATGATAACGATGTGCCAAAATTCACTGGTGCTCGACTCCTCGGAAGAAATCAAGTCAGACAGGAGGCACCAAGACAGAACTCCGTCACATCAGTATCATATAGAATCCAAAAATACCCGCGTGATCCTAAAAAATTTTGAGCAAGAAGAGGAGTAGAATCAAAATTCCTAAGTCGAATACCTCACCAGAGCAAAGAAGAGGAGTAAAAAGAATCCTACTCTTCAATATAACTAGACTCAAAATACTTTTACTAGGCTCGACTCGGCCAAGTTCGTTCAAGAAAATGGCTCCTATGGTCGTATGGCTCTGATACCAACTTGTCACGCCCAAGATGCGTGCCTATCCATATTAAGGCACGGGGGCCTCGACAGGGATAGAGGCGCATCTCATCGTTCGCAAGTACAGTATCATTACATCATACATTTAGGAAGAGATGAGTATATGAGTTGGCTTACACTCGCCACATACTAAATTACAAATCCACATCAAAGAGTTCAAGCATCAATCCAAGACAGGGTCCGACTACGGACGATAACAAACGATAAAAACAAGATGCAATGCCACTGGCTTGCTAGCCCCGAAGATCACGACCATGGTCATCTACTCATCTGGATAAGTCACATACATCCTGCCACGCTCCTCGTCATACTCCCACTGGAGCTGTGTCATATCATCTGGCACAACCTCATCTGTACACGCACCTGGATTGTTGTAGTATTCTGAGAGCCATGAGGACTCAGCAATCTCGCGCCCGGGTACCGAGACTATTCAAGCTCATAGGTTGGGAAGGGATATGTGTTTAGTTTGCAGCATCACTAAGCCTTTATGGTGGCTAATCTTATGAAACATGAAACTAAATATGTGGTCTACAATAAGCGATCGAATCTGGATATGACCTCTATGAGATCCTAAACACCTACTTACGTCAATCATAACCCCACTATGTTCTCTATCGGTTCATGTTCATGAGCAGAGATGATCATGGTTACTCACACAGTTGGTGTATTTTATTAGAGTTTACTTCAAGTTAACTATAACCAGGTGTTAAACAAATATCTAAGTTTCCACATAACCGCGGGCACAGCTTTCCGAAAGTTTTAACCCTGGAGGGGTGCTCCAACTAGTCCATCATAAATTAACCACACTCCGCAGGAATAGCCTCGACCACAGATCTCTTGACCATCCTAGGCAACTCCAAAGAAATTCCAACACCTTGAGATAGCCCGAAGAAAGTCAGAGCGCCTCACGGAAGACACTCGATAAAGGTAAAACTAATCCAGCAAGACCACCCGACGTGTCAACAAACCCGATAGGAGCCGCGTATCTCGTTCTTAGGACACGACAGATAAGCGAAGCATACGGTGGCCTGATAGAAATCTCTCGAGTTGCCCCGGGTTGGCCCCGCATGGTGCTCTAGTTTGGACCAACACTCATGAGGAGCACTGGCCCGAGGATTGATTAATTATCCACGGGGTTGCAAAGCCCTATGCAAATTTTATTAAGTTATTAAGCAAATGTAGTACCAAAGTTGGGTCTTGTCAGACAAGTTTTAATCTTAACCAAATAAACAAGGGGGTCCCCATAACAACTCCGAGCATGTTAGGAGCGCAAAGTATGGAAACATAACACCGGTAACAAGAAACTATGGCGGTAACAGCGGAACAAAACACCTAGCAAAAGACCAAGCCTTCCACCAATACCAAGATATATATGTGCATTACATTAAATAACAGTTAATATTGTGATATGCCAAATCCATGTTATCACATGGATACAACCTGCACCTGCAACTAAGAGCGCTATAAGAGGGGCTGAGCAGCGGTAACTTAGCCAAACAACGGTTGCTAGGATGTGGAGGGGTTAGAGGCTATCATGGCAATGTAGAAGGCTTGACATTCAAGTGGTAGGCAGTGCAATTGCAATGATAAGAGAGAGACAACTAGCAAGCGAAAATAGTATCGGGATCCGGGTATGATCATCTTGCCTGTTGGTTCTTCAGAGGGACAAGTAGCAGGATCCTCGTAGTGGTACTCTCCTAGATCTTCGTACTCAGGTTCAACTTTCGCGTCTACCCAAAATAAACAGCGAGAATAAACAAGCAACCAAGGTGCACTGCACAAACAAGAATGATGCATGGTTTAGTTGAGGAATTTAGCATGGCAATCCTAACTAGTCATGTTTCACATGCAATGGATTAGTTATTTAAGAATCTGGACAGAACCTTATGTTAAGTTATTTATACATTCATGAACATGGCAAATATGGATTCATTATGCAAAAACGATACAAATGCATATGTAGAACATAGGAAACAGAGTTATGATTCTCACGCTACGCTCACGACAAGATACGAAGGCAAAACACAAGACAAGAAGTCCATGGGCTATTCCTTGGCATTCCAAGGTAGCCACTGGTTAGGCGATGAAAAACCAACCACAATAGAGCCAAAGATCAAGCAATTCCATGGAGTATAGCTCCCACAATTCACAAAACACTAAAACAAACAATCTGCCACAAAACAGCAACATGGCAACTTTCACAACAAATAACTTGAGCTAAAGGAAGTCTCTAACCTCAAACAAGGCATTTACAGAAACTACATAACGTTCTTATCAACTTATACAACTACACAATCTGGAATGGAGGCACACATCAATAAGCATGAGGCCCACAAGTTGGCATGATGAAACAGATTTCTAGGACTTAGTGAAAAAAATAGTTCTCTGGAACCTGAGTTAAGCTGATGGCAAGTTGACAGCAGAAACTATTGGTGATAGAGACCACTTCATGGCATGAAAATTAATAGCAAGATATAAGACAACATCTATTTCAAATTACTAGCACTGAGCTTGATCTAATTCACCACCTATCACAAGATAGCATCCCCTCTACATGGCATAAAAATAATACCAGATTCTCAGACTTAGAAATATTTAGCATGTTTGAAAACAGCAACATTTTATTAGCTACTTTAGAGCATGGTTCCCACTTATATGCAAGTTTAACATGATAAAGATAAATACCATGGCATTCTACTCATCAAAGACTACCATTTCCATGTTGGCACAAATATCATAGCATGCATGGATTAAATATAACCAAAATGACAAAATGGCACTTTGAGACAAAATGACATTTTGTCAAACTTGCTCAAAAGACCAAACCAATTGCACCAATGGATTCCTGAGATTTTTCTACCCCAAATTCATGTATCATACCCCTATGTTCATAGGGAGCATCAAGGCACAACACTAGATAGAAAATCATCACCCATTCCTATAAGTGAAAACATACCTAAAATGCACATGAGCATAAATGGACATATCCAGAATTAGAAATAATTCTATAAATTGAAATAACCTAATAAAACAATTAAATCAAAGAAACATTAAAAGATATTGTATGACAAGTGGGGCCTGGGCCCACTTGTCATACACACACTAACACACACTACACACACAACACAGCACACACACTACACTATGGATCTGGTGTCACGCCAGATCCACTCACACACACACACACACACACACACTGCACAGCCACACCAGATTTGCACACAGCCACATCTGATCCCTCCAAACACCACGCACCGCACACGGGATCAGTTCATCACACCGGATCCGAACATAGCACACCAAATCCAGCCACTCACAAAAAGGAAAAACCCACGGGGGAGTTAGGGATCGAACCCCTGACCTGTTGGTCATTTTCCCCACGCGCTACCATTGCGCCACGGCTCGGCTCACGACAGGAAGGAGGAGGAGAACAACTAGACATCTATCGTGCTTAGACTAACAAAACTGACGAAAACAACACTCCGGCGACAGCAAATGCGGCGGCGACTCCGGCGGCTACAGGGCATCTCCGGTGAGGGGAAAATGTTGCGGGGGGTGCGGGAGCTACTGGGAATCCACCCCTTCTCGCCTCGCGACGAGGGGGCGGAGGTAACGCCCTCAAGGCGCTGCCTTGGACGGAGGCAACGGCAAACTACGACGACAGCGAGCAAGCACGGCAACAGGAGAGGAGTCACGGCGGCTCACCGAGGGGAGACGATGGCGACTCGGACGCGGCGAAGAGGAGGAAGAGGCGAAGATGCGGCGCGACGAAGGGGAAGAAGACCGACGATGACCCAATCCTTGCGGACAACGGCGACGGCTAAGCGGCACCGCGGGGGAGGAGCTCCTCACCCCTAGCGGCGGGAATGGGGTGCGGCGAGCACCCGCGTTCCCCATGTCATCTCCTACTACGACGAGGACCACCGGTGACGCGAAGACGACAACGATGGCAGCACTCTCTCTCTGAACCTGAACTACAGAGTTACCTGACGAGGAGGAAGACAAGGGGAAAAGAGGGAGAAGGGGAGCGGCGGCAGCGCGAGGAGGAACAGGGAACCCTAGGGGGTCGGCACGGACACCGAGAGGGATAAATAGCTCGGGGTTGATGGTGACGCAACGGAGGAAGCTCATGGCGACGCGCACGCACTGCCCCTGCTCTCTCTCTCTGAACCTGACGGACGACGGACGGGAGCAGGTAGCCGCTAGCTACCTGGGCTGGGCCGCGTTGGGAAGGAACCGGCCCAGTTTCCTCTCTCTCACAGAAACAAAAACAACAGGGTTTTCCTATTAAGTAAAAACAGCAAGATAAGAAAAAAACCAAAGGAAAATAAAAAGGATTTATGATAAAGCAAAAATACTTTTGTCTAAAATAAAATGAGAACTATTTAATAAAATTAACAAGAGGATTTTTGAAGCAAGTATATGTTAATACAATAATAAAACAGCCCTCTGTTATTTAAAAACCCCAACATCATATGGCATAACACAACAAAAGAACAACACACATGGGCTCAAATAAATATTGGCTACCTCATGAACATTTTTAACAATTTTATCAGCAAGTTAATTTTGTTGATTAATGATAATGAGAATAAAAGAGTATAGGAAGGTTTGTTTGACATAAAAGAGAGGGGGGAGGAAGTTGATCCCACTCAAGCACACACCTCCACAATACCACTCACATCACATGAAACATCACAAGGTCACAAGAAGCACACCACATTGCAATGCATGACATGATGATGAAATGATATGATGCATGATGCAAGAATGCATGAGATAAAGACATGGCAAGGAGGAACTCAAATACATTCATCACATGACACAAGATCCACATAGGTTACATGCCATAAAAGGTAGGGGCAGCACTTAGGCTGTCACACTATGCCAATGCACTGTGTCCCTTAACCGTATTATCAGAACCTAAAGGCGGTGTAGTGCGGCATACTAGGCAATCAGACTATAGTGCTTTATTTCCACGGGAAGCATACGATTAGCCACCAGAGTGTTTGCGATGTTCGGACGAACTGAGGCCGAAGCCAACATCATAATGTTTGCACAAAGGGCAAGTTGCTCGTATAACACGGAATAACCGCTTACGAGGATTGAAGTATAACACTTCTAGCTTGGGGTTCACTGATCGGATCGTGCATACTATGACAGTCCGTTTTCGGGTTTCTCCCCTGAGGTGCTTGACCAAACTATCCCGAAACACAATCGCAGGGGTGCTCCCTTTTCCCTTTTAGCCGAATGAGCGGAACATAAAGGAGCAAGCACAGGAGCCAGGCAACCCAACTTAATGACTAAAGACATAGTTCGGAACCGATGCATATAAAGCGAACGCCAAGACGCCGAACACCTGATAGGTAAGCCGACTTGAGTTTGAAATCAAGCCCCCGGTCTATTAGCTGGTTACCTCGCATCATACCGAACAGGTTCACAAGAAGAGGGAGAAAGGAGAAAAAGTATGTGCCGAAAACAGGACAGACGAGGCGTACTTGCACCACGCAATTTTGCATTTTCTCAACAACTCTTATAACTCGGATTGCCAAAGCAACTATTTACACGTATGTGAAAGAAAATAAGAAATAAAATCATACAGGAGTTATTGTACCAGGGTTCTTCAATTGGTGACTTGATGTCCTCGATACACCCCCTTGCTAGTTGACTCCTACTCTTGGATGCACCTTGAAGGGGTGTTTTAGTGTTTGGCAAGCGGATTTTGCTAACAAAATCTTGAGAGGCCACCCAATTGTAGGTGAGCTGTATGCCGTAGGCAGGCTCTCTTAGGAGCGAATGCATCTTGTCCAAAGACGTATTGGTGGTAGTAGGTCGGGCTAGCCGAACACCCACCTTTATTTCCCCACCGCTTCCCATGGAATCTTAAGTGCGAAGTTGTGCCTCCTCGGCACATACTTTGCTGGTCCTAAAATTGTGCGGTGGAGGGAAAGTCCCTATAGAGAGGACGAGGAAGGATCTGAGATTTCGGTCTGAAGCCGAACTTGCTTCCCAGCCTTATGTGCCTTCATGGCGGATGTCGAAACTTGTCGATCTTCTTTGTAGCTGAATTCGACCACTAGGGCCAGTGCATGCTCCTCAGTTCTCAAGGAGCGCTCGGTGTTTCCGTTGATAGTAATGACCCCCTTGGGGCCCGACATCTTGAGCTTGAGGTATGCGTAGTGTGGGACCGCGTTCAAATGAGCGAACGATGTCCGACCAAGCAGCGCGTGATAGCCGCTGCGGAAGGGCATGATGTCGAAGATCAAGTCTTCGTTGCAAAAGTTATCGGGTGAGCATAACACGACCTCTAGAGTTACAAGGCCTGTGCATCGGGCCTTAATGCCCGGGATCACTCCTTTGAAGGTAGTGCCGCTAGGTTTGATCCTTGACGAATCAATGCCCATCTTTTTCACCATATCTGAGTAAATCAGGGTAAGGCTACTTCCTACGTCCATTAGGACCTTTGTGAGGTGATACCCATCTATGATAGGGTCTAGGACGAGGGCCGCCAAACCCCCATGACGGATACTGGTCGGATGATCACGCCGATCAAAGGTGATCGGGTATGCCGACCATGGGTTGTACTTTAGTGCTATGGGTTACACCGCGTAGACTTCCTGGAGGGTGCACTTCCTCTCCTTCTTCGGTATGTGGGTGGCATATATCATGTTCACTGTTTTTTACTTCGGGAGGGAATTTTTTCTGTCTGCCACCAATTGGACCCCAAGGCTCATCTTTGTCCTTACTGCGAGAGCTTTTACCCTGGTCTTCGAGTGGTATCTTGTCGGCCTGTTTAAACACCGAGCATTTGCAGTGTGTGTGGTTGGTAGGCCTTTACGAAGTCACATGAATTTGGCAAGGCCTTTCCATGATCTTCTCAAGCTGAGTGGGCCCGTCATGATTGCCTTTAGGGGGCTTCTTCCGCTACCTAGGTCGGGAGTTGCGGAATCCGACATTAACAGCCGTGTCATCGGCATCACTATTATTGTGTCGGCGCTTATTCTTATTGCACTTTGGCTTTGAGTTGCCATCCTGGGCTTCAGGTGCCACAGGATCTTCAGAATTGTGGCTGCATCTTGCCAGCCGGTTATCTTCACCCGTGCAAAAGCGGGTCATGAGGGAGGTAAGGGCGGACATAGTTCGAGGCTTGTCCTGGCCTAGCTGGCGGGCCAGCCATTCGTCCCGAATATTGTGCTGGAAGGAAGCTATGGCCTTAGCATCCGGATAGTCGACGATTTGGTTCTTCTTAGTCAAGTACCTATTCCAGAACTGCCGACGGACTCGTCGGACTTCTGGACGACGTTGCTAAGATCGGTTGAGTCCGGTGGGTGGACATAGGTCCCCTGGAATTTCGAGCGGAACGCATCTTCCAGGTCTTCCCAACATCCAATGGAGTTTTTGGGGAGGTTGTTTAACCAGTGTCGAGCTGGTCCCTTAAGCTTAAGAGAGAAGTATTTGATGGCATGGAGATCATCTCCTCGCGCCATGTGGATATGGAGGAGGAAGTCCTCGATCCATAAAGTTGGGTCAGTGGTCTCGTCGTATTGTTCTATATTCATGGGTTTGAACCCTTTGGGAAACTCATGCCGCATTACCTCATCTATGAAGCACAGAGGGTGAGAAGCGCCTCTGACCCGTGCTATATCGCGCTTGTATTTGGCATCTGTATGGGGCCGGTTGCGTTCCCGAACTCTGTTGTTTGGTTGAACCATGGTTTGTATTCGCCGCACCTATCGGGCGCATACTCTCTGGATCCATAGATGGATCTAGTGCGGCCTGCTCTATTATCCATCTCATCTCGTAGGTCGAACCCGTCATTGGGCTCTAATGGCTCTTTGCCCCGTCAAGGCACAGCCGGTATGTAACCGGCGTCGTCGACCGTCCTGTCTCAACCACGAGGGGGCCGGTCCGGCTTGTCGTACAGAGTATGGTTTGGAGATGGAGTATCAGTAAGTTCGTTGTCGAATTGCGACAGCAGCCTTCTCCGAGGGTAGCTTTTGGGCTGGTTTGACAGACCAGTGTCATGTACTTCCTCAGCTGAGAGGACTTTCGTCCATCAATCATTGAGGTCGGCCTATTTGGCTTTGAGTTGTCGTTCCTTGGCCTTTAGGCTGCGAGCCGTTTCTATGAGCCATTGTTTTACTTCTTCATGATCCTCGAGGTTATCATGGATGTACAAGTCATCAACTTCCGGTATATCTTCCTCCTCGACGGGGGGAAGGTAATCGTCGCCTTCGAAGTCATTGACGGTACCGGGGTCGTTCTGGTCCTCAGGCTCTTCTGGACCCTCAAACGGGTGCTCGGGGATATTGGGACTGCCATGATCGGCGGGGGTATTACCGTCCCCGTTGCTGATAATAGCTTTTCTTCCTTTTTTTTCTTTTGGACCGCTTATGCGATTTCCGGTGCCTTGATGGCGCATCGCCCAATTTTTCACTGTCATTGTGAGGCGTGTTGTCGTCATTGCTGACAGGAGTATCCACCATGTAGACGTCATATGTAGAAGTGGCGGTCCAATTCCCAGTGTTAACGGGAGTGGGAGCACGGTCCTCTTCATCCATGTATTCTACCTCCTTGGAGGCATAGTCTAGTACATCGGTTAAGTCTTCGATGGTGGCTATCAAGTGGGTGGTGGGTGGGTCAAAAAATCCGTCCCTGGCCGTACTGTAACTAGGCTGGGCATAGATCGCGGTTGGATCGTCCGTGATCCTCATCGATGAGAATTGCTCCAAGGCCTCGTCGACCGCCGAGGGCCCGATCAGATCCAGCTATTCGGAACTCGTGGAGTTAACCCCCATGAAGTCCACCCATGGGGAGTGTTCAGAAGGAACACATGTCCGATCATATTGCTTGACGACCGGACCGGGATGAGAGATCGGATTCCCACCATGGGTGACCCCATTCGCATGTTCGAAGAAGGGGCTCGAGGTTAAAGCCTTAGAGTCCTCGGGGACTACAGGCGAAGCCGTGAGCCCAATTAGTGACAAGTCACCCCGAGAGTCAACCGAGACTCTAAGTTTTCGAATCCGACCTCTTGATCAGGGGTGAAGCTCTCAACGCGGCCTAGATGGCTGGTGGAATCAGCATGCAGCACAATGCTGCCGAAGGCGAAGATCTGCCTAGGGACGAAAATGTCCATGTTGCGGAGCTCTTCGTTGATGAAGAGGTGAGGCGTCGATTCCATCTCACTCATAGAGGAACTCTGAATGAAAGCACCAATGTCAGTGTCAAAACCGGTGGATCTCAGGTAGGGGGTCCCGAACAGTGAGACTGGAGTCGACGGTAACAGGAGACTAAGGGGACACGAGTTTACCCAGGTTCAGACCCTCCAATGGAGGTAATACCCTAGATCCTGCTTGGTTGTATTGATGGTGTAAGGGGTTACAGAGTTGATCTACCTTGAGATCATATAGCTAACCTAGATGAGTTGTTTTTCTCTGTACCCTAAAACCCTCTAGCTTATATAGATGTCGAGGATGCCTAGGGTTTACACATGGTCGGTTACATGTCGAAGAGATAAACTTGCCTAACTATTACACCGGATGTGGAGCGCAAGCCGTGTTTCCCGAAGCTTCCATCCTGGAGACTGGGCCTTCAAATCATCTGGTGTTCGGTATGTAGCTCTCATAGTCTGGCCCATCACAATAGGTCGGCTATCCGAGGACCCCTTAATCTAGGACTCCCTCAGCATGGACGTAATTAAACTGACAAACTTTATTAACGGATGAATATAGATGATGAATTATATATATAGTGATGTTTAGTAGGTATATATATATATATTTCTTGTGTATTTAGCAGGTAGGCAAGATGAGTGATCGTGCTTGGATGTACACCGGTCACCCTAGTCAGAAAGAAATGACCATTGAATGGTTAACAAAAACCAAGGGGTTTCTGAGTGCCACATTTGCAAATGGCCAGGAAATAACCTGGTGCCCCTGTGTCCGGTGCGACAACCATAAAATGTGGACAAGGGATGAAATGGGTAAACACTTACAGAAGAGGGGTTTTACGCCTGATTATACGGTGTGGATATTTCATGGTGAGTCTGTGCAACATGCCAGAGCTGAGGTTGTTCATCATCGCACCAACAAGCATGGTACCGGGATCGAAGACATGGTGCAAGAATTTGATGATGCTTGGGATTCGGACGATGAGATGGAGGAATCCGCAAAGGCCTTCTATGAAATGTTGGAGTCTTCAAAACATCCTCTCCACGAGCACACTGAGCTTTGTCAGCTGGATGCCATCGTGCAAGTAATGGCTCTGAAGTCTCAGTTCAACTTAGGCAGAGAATGCTACGACGCGATAATGACGATATTTGGATGCTTTCTACCTAAAGGCCATGTATTGCCAGCAAACTGTACCAGCCGGACAAAATCCTACATGTGCTTAAGATGCCCTATGAGAAGATAGATGCCTGTGAGAATGGATGTGCCTTATTTAGGCTTGAGTATGCGGGCTTGAACTATTGTCCCATTTGCAAGTCTTCCAGGTATGTCGTGGTAGATAACGCTATGGGTGAGAAGAGTCAGACCGAAATCCCAATTAATGTTCTTCAGTATATGCCAATCATACCAAGACTTCAATGTCTTTTCATGGTCGAAGAGACGGCCAGACAGATGACGTAGCATAAATTGGGCAAAAGAACCGAACTAGATGCAGATGGGAATCCGATGTTGGGACACACTTACAGCTTTTGCGTGGAAGCACTTTGATGCATTACATAAGGATAAAGTGGCAGATCCAAGGCATTCTCGAGTCACCATCAGCACGGATGGGTTCCAAGTGTTTGGTATGATGGCAACCCAATATGATTGCTGGCCTGTATTTTTCATTCCACTCAATATCCCCCGGAGAGATTATGAAAAGAAAGAACATTTTCTTGACATTGATAATTCCAGGGCCCAGCTACTCAAGGAAGAATATGAATGTGTACATGCAGCCGCTTAAGGATGAATTGCAAGAAGATTGGGATAATGGGATCAAGACATATGACGCCGCTACAAAAAAAACTTCAAAATGCATGTGTGGTATATGTACTCAACGCATGACTTGCTGATGTATGCGCTATTCATTGGCTTGTGTGTGCATGGAAGGTTCCCGTGCCCCACATGCAAGGCAACTCTTGAGTTTCGCTGGCTGCAGGCGGGTCGCAAGTATTCTTGCTTCGACTTGCATAGATAGTTCCTGGCTCCTCGACATAATTTCGGAAAAGACAAGAAGAATTTCATGAAAGGTAGAGTTGTCAAAAACTCTAAACCACCTGCTTTGATAGGCTAACAGACCCTGGATCAGATAAACGCTCTCGAGCTGAATCCAAATCGTCCAGGGTATTTCAAAGGGTATAATTCAAAACACGCCTGGACTCACAAGATATGCTTGTGGGGTCTGCCTTACTTTCAATACCTCCTTTGCCCACACAACATCGACGTGATGCACACTGAAAAGAATATCACCGAGGCCCTTTTTGGTACATTGTTCGGCAAAGAGGGGAAAACAAAGGATAATCCTAAGGCTAGAGTCGATCAAGAGGCTCTATGTGATAGACCATTACAAAACATACGACAACCGAAAGGAAAGAAGAACTGGAGGAAGCCAAAGGCATGGTTCAATCTTGGAAGGTCAGCTATGAGGGAAATGCTCTTGTGGGTGAAAATGCAGTTGATGCTCCCCGATGGGTATGCAGCGAATCTAAAGAGGGCAGCGGGTTTTGAAAAATTGAAAATATTTGGTCTCAAGAGTCATGAATGTCGGTGATGCTGTGTGGCTTTATCCCTGAGGATGAATGGCTAGTACTGGCAGAGCTGAGCTATTTCTTCCGCGCTCTTTGTGCGAAAGAACTATCGCCTGACGTGCTAGATGAACTGGAAGAGTTGGCGCCGGAGTTGATCTCCAAGTTAGAAAACATCTTTCCACCGGGTTTTTTAATCCAATGCAACATTTGATTTTGCATCTCCCGACCGAGGCAAGATTGGGGGGGCGTGCAAAATCGTTGATGCTTTCCAACTAAGAGGATGCAGAAAACGCTTCGAGAAAAATGTAAAAATAAACGTATAATTGAAGCATAGATGGCCGAGGCATTCATTACTGAGGAGGCGAAAAACTTCATGACGGCACACTACGAAGTCAAGAATCGTCATTTGCATAATCCGAAGCCTCGGTACAATGATGGCGACCGTGAAAAAGTTCTATCCAACCTCAGCCTATCCCAAGGGAAGCTCGCACCAGCTGGTGCTTCGAAAGCAATAACGTTGGATGTCAAAGAATGGCAGACCATTTCGTTGTATATCTTCAACAACCTAACAGAAGTGTAGCCGTACATCGAGTAAGTTCTCGGTACATTGTATCGCTACTTCTAATTCCTTTGAACTACTCTTGTTCCCGGATATGTGATACAGTCGATACGTCACCAAATTCTCGGATGGAGCGGTGATCCAAAAGGATTCCATCGAAGAGTATGAACTTCTGGCAAAGCATGGAGGCGGCTATCCCGGTTTCACCTCTTGGTTCAAACAAACAGTAATTTCCATTAGACCAATTTCATTTCTTCATCTAGTTTGCGGCTAATGCAATAATCCTATCGTATCAAACTTGTAGGCTAATTCAAACTCTATGGACGCTGAATTGAGACAAGTCGCTAATGGTTTTGACTATAAGGTCCGTTCATTTGACAAATACGACATCAACTGGTATCGCTTTTGTACTTTTGGCAAAGAGTTATCTATGGCTGACCGAAAGTCTACAAATTGTTGTGTCTCCGCTGTCGGGGAAGGGGGTGTCGAGTATTATGGAAAAGTTGAAGAAATTTATGAACTTACATTCTTTGGTGAAAATAGACCAAACGTCGTAGTCTTCAAATGTTATTGGTTCCAGTCGAAGGAGACTAGAAGGACTCATGAACATATAGGGCTAGTCGAAATCAAACAAAGCACATATTTAGATGTTCCCGATGTCTATTTTACGGCTCAACAGGCGACCCAAGTTTTCTATCTACCGTGGGCCTGCCAAACTGACCCAAATCTGAATGGTTGGGATGTCGTTTATGATGTGCCGCCACATTTTAGACCACCTCCCCTCAATGAATATGATTATGAACCTCACATTAACCCAGACACATATGAAGGAGAATTATTCCAAGAAACACGTCTTTCCAAAGAACGTTTCAAGAACCGCTCTACTTCACCCTAGAACATTGAGGTAGACAGCGACAGTGAATCCGACTTCACCCCTGAGTCAGAACAAGAAGAGATGGAAGAAGAAGAGGTTACTGATGCGGATGACCTCTCAATGCTAGACCGATTACATAAAGGAGGCCTTCCACATGTTGCTCCCGATAGTGATGATGATGCATTTATTAATGATAGTGATGATGATGATGATGCACTTATTGACCCCGGAGCATATATAGACTATGAAGATTATTATTAGTTCATGTCAAGTATACATGATGATGATACACTCAAATTATATACATACATATTATTATTCATGTCGGTATTCAACTTTTTTATGTTGTCTAATTTTGTTTACTCTTTGTCATGGTAGGTGTTCAAATATGGTGGGCGCAGGTCAAGAGCGATCCGAGGATCCTTCGTCGGCACGTAGTGGGAGGGGTACTTCCATTCCACCCCAAACTCTCCGGAGAGCATTGTACAATAGTATTGGGTCACCCGAGGGCACTTCTTTGTCGGTGAAGTTGCCCACCGGGGGAGGAGGTTGGGGGAAGAAGAGAGCTCCTAAAGCTACACGTGGTGGCCACGGGAGATGTACGAAGGATGATGCGCCTTCCTTGCCGCCACCCCCAACTGATTCACCCGAGCATAGGACTGCTACGGTGGACTCATCTGAGGTGGAGGCTACAAGGACTCCTGTCCATGAGCCTCGGGTCGATGATCCTTCTGTCCCAAACGCTTCGACCCATGAGACTCCTGTGCCAGATGCTTCGTCCCACGAGACTCCTATGCCAGACGCTTTGTCCTACAAGACTCAACAGGCTTCCACCGGATGGGATACCTTACCGGATCTGCATCAGTCAGAGTCGAGTGGCCATGCTGATGGTGGTGGGGATTAGCTTTCTGATAGCAGGGACGAGGTGGTTGAGGGCACCGTCTACCAGCGTGGGTGTACACGGCTCCCGCCCGTGCCGGTGACCCACGAGCAGAGGTGGCTGATTAAGCCAAAGTCACTGAAGTAAGTGCATTTACTCTTTTTAAACCTTTTGCCTTCATGTTTCTTCACATATCTAATGCGTTGGCTTTGTCATACTGCAGGGGTTGGATTCACGCCAAGGATGTCCGCAGGCCCAACTCCATCCTTGGTGTGATTTTATGACATAACTTCACGGGGTTTGTCACGTTGCCTGGTGAGGGTCAGCAAGAAGAGGTAGGATTGAAATGGGAGCACTACTTCACTGCCCCTACCCCGTCGGAGGAGATGTCGACGGTGTGTTGTGCCACACAGGGCCGACATGGTCATTAGGAAGTTTTGGGTAATTTCTCCTCTACACAATTAAAAATCCATAATAGCTAGTTATTCTACTAATCAATGTTGTCTCTTTTGATTGTAGACCTTCTACAGGTGTGAGGAGGGATACGAGGAGTCCGCGACAAAGCTTATTGATTACGAGTGCAGGCGCCTACTACAGAACTTACGGCACGAGGCTCGGGTACAGGTTTTTCGAGACTGCTACGTCTCGAGGCGTATTAAGAAGGCCAAGTCATCGTCCCGCCGAAAGTTTCTGGACAAGGAGCAGTACATGAAGGTAATTACCTATTCTTAAGGCCATGTACTTAGTTTCCTTTGCTTTGATTCGTAGGCGTAGCTCTCAAATTTCTCTTTACTAACTTAGGTGCCCCCGAGATGGTGTGCGGATAAGATGGGTTGTTGGGAGGCGTTGGTGAATGAATGGTGCTCTGACCAATGGCGAGTCATCCGCGGTGATGCCAAGGCACGGCATGCCCACATGAAAGGTGTGCCACACCATCAAGGCAGCGCTAACATTTATCAGTTCGGGCGGAACTGGGTATGTGGTTTGCTTCATGATTCCTGCAATTCATTCTTGTAGTGCTAGGTTTACCCATTATTAATACTTTGTTCCTCTCTTGTAGGCTCATCACAATAAGACGGAGGTGCTAAAGGTGTACGACCTCTATGCCATGGACCATACTGCCTCATACAAGAAGGTCAAGGCATTCTCTGAGTCCGACCTCGATAATCCTGAGAACTTCACCAATATCTCCTCCCACCACAAGCTCGTGAGGTACAGAGATGTGGGGAAGGCGGTGAATGGGGAGGAATTCAACCCGATACAGCATCCACTTGATCCAGACTTGGTTATGATAGCTAGCCAAGGGAGGCCTCATGGCTCGATAGACATTGGATATGGACATATACGGTCTTCGAGCACTCTCTGGCAGATCAAGACGCGCCAAACGAGCTCCTCTCCTGAGATGACGCCTTGTCCACGACTAGTCTAGCTCGCCATCGAGGTTAGTCATACGGACTCAGATAGGTTTCCTCCATTACATTGTGTGTGCGAACAAAGATGATTACAATGCTACTGAGGAGTTGTGTTGCAGGTTGCTCTGTAGTAAGAGAGAGAGAGACAACCCAGGCGCTTCTGGCAGAACAGGCCCGGCAGGCGGCGAAGGAGAAGAGGGATCTGGAGGAGAGGACGGCTAGGTTGTTGGAGGAGGAGAGGGCACGGAATGATGCGTCTAACCAGGCCATGTATGTGCTCATCGTGGTAAGTTTGTTCTTCATATTAGCCAAATCATGCACTACATGTTCTTTTCATTAATAACCAATATGATTGACTTGGCAAAACCAAATGTGCAGACTTTGTGCGAGAAGACCGGCCAGACCCCTCCACCGATGCCACTCATTACCACGGCTGGAACGGTGAGTTTCATTTCAATGTTCACTAGTTACTAGTCTTAACATTTCAGCATCATCATGCTAACACAAATGATCTTTGGTACAGCATAACTCCAGAGCCGCATCACATGACCCGAGCAACCCCGGTGCTTCACCTCTGTTATGATGAGAACGGTAAGCCCTATTATGCCACTTACTTGGCTCATTTCCTCAAACAAATACAAACATAGCACTTAGAAAAACTTAGCACAATGACAAACTTAGCACTTAGACAAATGTCATATTTTACCTAATTTAGCTTTGTTTCCTCTAAAATAACATAGTAAGCTTACTTACCTCCAAAATTACATATTGTACCCAAGTTAGCTCTAAAATGACCTATACTTAGCATTGTTTCCTCCACACTGACATAATAAGCTTAGTTAACTCAAAAATGACATAATAGACTTGGTAACCTCATAGATGCCATAGACTTAGTTTATTTTCTTGCAAAATGACACAATAAATTTAGTTAGGTAAAAATGTGATAATTACCTAGGTTATCTCTAAAATGACACAAATAAGCAATAAGAAGAAGAAAAACAAGAGGAGACAGAGAGAGAATCTTGCCACACTTTGGCTTGAGGTGCTCAAATAGTTAGCCACACTTTGGCTTGCCACAATTTTACCACACTTTGGCTTGCCACAATTTTACGACACTTGCCTTACTTGAGGTGCTCAAATATTTAGCCACACTTTGGCTAGCCTAAGGGAATCTTGCCACACTTTTTCTATCTATGACATGTGGGTCTTAGTGCTAATAAAAAAATCTTGCCTCAGTTGTGGCAAGAACCAGACACACACCTAACATGGTTAAACTTGCCCAAGTTGAGTTGTGGCAAAGTGTGGCTAGTTGTGTCTTGAAACCAAACAACCCCTTCATCTTCTTCATCTTCTTCTAATTCTAGTTCTTCTTCTACTTTTTAATTCTAGTATTATTTTTCTAACTTTCTTATTTCCAATTTTGCAGATTTGAGACGAGTTCACGCTAGCTTGCTTTGATGTAGTGCTAGGTTTACTTTCTGTTTTCCTGTATTGAATCATTTGTATCAATGAGACTATATGTATGTATGGATGAACCTATTGTAATATGGAGAACAATGTGGCATTTGATACTTTTAATTTGGTGAATGGATGAACCTATCGATGAGACTATATGTATGGACGAATTCTGTGAAATATTTATGTACATATCAGATATTGTTTTTTGAAAATTGTTGAATATAACAAAAACAAGGAAGAGGCATACAATCTCTTTGCCGTCTACCCCGGACGGCAAATGCCTCTTTGCCGTCTGCCCCGAACGGCAAAGCTGCCACGTGGAGGCCACCTGTGAAACCTGGGAAAACCAAGCTGGGGCCATTTTGCCTCTTTGCCGTCCGCGGTAGATGGCAAAGGGTGAGGCGGCAGACGACAAAGGGTGGGAGGGCAGCAGACGGAAAAGGGTGGGAGGACGGCAGACGACAAAGGGTGGGAGGGAGGCAGACGGCAAAGGGAGGCGGGAGGCAGACGGTAAAGGGGGGCGAGAGGCAGATGGCAAAGAGTGGGAGGTCCATTTGCCACCTAACGGTGGCGTTGTCAGTAGTACGCCGTCCAGGTCCTTTGTCGTCTGCAAGCTAACGGAAAAGAATCTTTGCCGTCCGTTGGGCCGAAGCAGAAGGCAAAGAACCCCTTTGCCAAAGTCCGTCGGGCCTAATTTTGTGTCGTTCGCCTTTGTGCCCTTTGCCGTCTGCCATGGCAGATGGAAAAGTCCATGATTCCTATAGTGGCTCTTTGGTAAGTTGGTCTTCAAAGAAACAAAATTGTGTTTCTCTCTCTACCACCGAGCCCGATTATGTAGCCGGATGAGGCAAACTTTAAAGGATTATAGTGCTAATTGTGAAGAAGTGCCTCTTTTATGTGAGAATAAAAGTGCTATCAAGATCTCCTACAATCTGGTCCAATATTGCAAGACAAAGCATATTGAGATTCGTTATTACTTCATCTGGGAGCATATCAAGCGTGAAGAGATTGATCTTATATATGTCAACACTCATGAACAACTTCTAGATATTTTCACAAAGCCATTGGATGAAGGAAGATTTCGCGAGTTAAGGCATGAGCTAAATATTATTGATTTGAGCAATGTGGCTTGAAGTATTGCACACCGCACCGCACTCTTCATTTTGTCTTGCTCAGATGTAGGCATGGATATAGGGGGAGTGTTGTTCTCTCAATGAACTTTCCCTCCCCCCATTATGCATAAATCGATAAAGTGTTCCACATTATCCATTTTTATGGTACTCGTGCTTGAAAGACGAGTTTTCGTTATGGGACCAAGGTTAAAATCTTTGCGGTTCCATACCAATTGGCTCAAACATAGGTGGCTTCAGCCACTGCCCCCTCATAGTGAGGTATTTCCTAGTTAAGAGCTTTATCTGTGATTTGAGTCACTCCAAGTTTGATATCCTTTTATTTGTCTCTTGAACTTGGAGCGTCTCTTCCCTTTGTTGGTTTTCGAGTCTCCAACCCAAGCCGTCACTCATCTACAAACATCTTATACTGCATAAGCCTCCATTCATCTCTTGTTTGGCAAGGTTGGTCGCCTAGGAGGTACTACCGCTAGGTCTGGGCAGTACTACCGCTTATTAGTGGTACTACCACCTCTACCCGCGGTACTACCGCTAGAGCGGTACTATTCGGCCGCGAGTTGTGCAGTAGTATCAGGGCAGTACCACCACTCCTCCGAGCGGTACTATAGCTTGTGAGTCCATGTAGGGGGTTATGAGACGGGCCAGTGGAGTTCCCACTGCCCCACACTAATTCATCTCTCTATCCCCTCATGTCTTGTCTCTCCAGGAGAACTCCTTGCTCCGACGGCCACCGTTGGACCGCCGATTCCGTCGTTCTTCCACGATTCTGACTGGCGGAGTTGATCACCATCCTATCCTCTTGCCATGGATGTTGGTATTGCCTTCGTTCTCCTCTCGTTTTATTCTATTTTTTGGATCTAGGCTTTTTGGGCAATATGAGATGCATTTGTCGATTTTTAGTCAAATCGAGGCATGAGTAGAATGTGGAAGACTGCTAGTATAGTAGACTTGAAGTTCTATTGGAATATATTTGGATTTGGCTCCACAGGTAGTACTGAACCTTGCCGGGGTCGTGATGTCCCTAGCAAGACCCGCCTCGAGCGGTACTATGGCTTGTAGGTGGTACTACCGCTGGGTGGAAGTGGTACTACCACTTCTGCTGTCAGCTCCATGTTTATTCCAATTTCACTTCACTTCTTGTTTTGGTTCCTCTATTTTGGCTTATGTAACGTGTTTACACCTGCTTTTCACTCGCTCTGTGTTGCGGGTTCCAGGTGGTGGTAGCTTTGGTCATCAGGAGCATCGCGTGAATCCCAGTCGTGCAATTAGTTGTAAGCTTTTTCGCACCACACAGAATGATAGTGCCAACACAATGCCCAACCGGCAAACAATATCAAGAGAGTGTCTAGCAGGTCAAAGAAGGATACCCATTCTATAAGTGGTATGTCTGGTAGGGATTTATGTATTGCTCGTTGTCGCAACCTATAGAACCATCCGCGGGACCATCACTTGTCTATCATCCCTTCTGGACCAAGCAACAAGTGTCTATCTATCATGACGTGCTCAAATCAAAGAAGAACTTGTATGTACCTCACGTGAAGTCCATTGATTTAGATCATTTGCAGAAGGATCCTAACTATTCTGGTGAATCCCTTGCATTTTGTGACAAGTTGGGTATTACCAAGCTCATGACATTCAACAAGGATTTTGATGTAGAGATGGTAGCCATGTTCTATGCCATGGTCCATCTTGGAACTGATGAGGAGAGGACCCTTACATGGATGACTACTGGAAGAAGGTTGACAACAACCTTGAGGGAGTTCATGGCTTTGTTGGTCTATAATGATCAGGGGCTCCGTACCCCAATTGGATTTCACCCTCACATGGAGGATGACGCCACACACAAATTTGCTCTTTGGCCCTATTCTATGGCGAAGGTTTCTTCCACCACTGGCAACACGACCTATGTGCTATTTTCATTCCTCGACATTAGGGATGCAAATTTAGAACCTTTAGGGTACCCTCTAACCCTACTTAGTTTAACCAAATGAACTCGAGTTTCAAAAATGAAGTGAATTCTAAAAAAATAGTTCATTTAGTTAAACTGAAGAGGGTTTGAGGGTACCCTCAAGGTTCCAAATTTCCATGCCTGGCATCATGCATCACATTTTCAAGCACACACTCTTTACTCGTGTTGGGAACTTGGATCAGGTGCACTCTTATCTTGTAAACATGTTGGTCTATTGTCAAAAGGAGGACTCACAAGAGGTATAGGTTTTGGATGTGTACCATGTTATGTGGTCGGAGCTTCACCGGGCCATGATGGAGTGCAAGTGTCCCATCTATGCTCCCTTTTTGATGCATTTTATTGAGCAGACCTGGGCATCCACCTTTCCAGTGGAAGAGCTTGACAATGGTGATCTAACTATTCATGAGGTTGTGCAGCTGTGACTGAAGGACAAGTGGAGTACCCGTGCTTCTCCTGAGATGGAGGTCTCTGAGGTTGAGGATGAGGATGAGGGTGGTGTTGACCCCAACTACACGACATCCGGTGCGGAGCCATCTTGGGATAAGAAGCTGGAGAAGAAGCTATTATGCATGTAGGCTCATGGTCAGTACACAACACACGTGGCAAAGAAGAAGGCTAGGAGCCGTGACAAGTCTATGATGAGGCACCTTGGCATGGAGGTCGACATCGGGTCTGAGGACAGGATCACAGATGAGGAGGTGTGGACTTCTAGGCATTGCAAGTGGGACTTAGATGTTGATCAGTTTGCTACTACAGATGGTGAGTCCAGCGAGCACGAGGAGTATTGATGGTGTTTTGGAGGAAGGCTATCACCTAGGATCGTCTTAGTGTCTTTTTCCCTTTTGGTGTCTCGATGCCAAGGGGGGAGTTTAGGGATTTGCTGAGTCACGAGTGCATCTTATTTGCTTGCTTTCCTCGTTCGTGAACTCTTTATCATTTGCGCTTGTTTGTGTTTGTGAGACTATAAATTTGAGCCATACAGTGTGAGACATAAGCTACCCTATATTATCTATGTACATCAAAGTACCATGTTTGTTTGTGAGTTATATGCTTAGCATGTGCCCTATCTTTATGCTCACATGTTATATGTTGCATCCATGTTTATCTCTCATATTATGTTTGTGCAAATGTTGCCTAAACTATAAAATATGTGGGGAGTGTTGATCCTAGTGTGTGTGCTTTGGATTCCAAAAGCATACCTAAATAGTGCACACATCTAGGGGGAGCCCGTCTATATTTTGTAGTTGTTGGGCTAGCTTATTATCTTAATATATCTTTTGTGCAAATCTCGTGATTTCATCAATCCACCAAAAAGGGAGAGATTGATAGGCCATATTTCCCCCTTTAGTGGTTTTGGAAATCGATGACAATGCTTTTGCGGACTAATCATGTGCATTGAGCATTTCAGATAATTTATCATATGGCACAATGATTTTATCCCCTCGGAGTTTTTAAGTGAAGAAGGTTGCTTCTGCGTTTATTTTATTGGTGGATTTGAGTCATAGGAAAACTGTACTATTAAGAGGGGGTCCGCTTTGGAAAGGTAGGGTGGAATCAACACATACGCATCTACATTTGCACCCTTGTTCCTTTCCCGCGTCGATGGAGTTCCTCCTCTGTGCCCATTGCTTAGGTTCTAAAGGTCCCAAGCGGTAGTACCACACAGGCAAGAGGTAGTACCACTGGAGCGAAATGTAGTACCGCTCCGATGGCACTACCGGCTTGTCGCCTCATGCCATTGCTCTATGCAACAGGCACAACCGCCCAAGTAGTAGTACTACTCCCACGAGCGGTAGTACCGCTTGTGTGCGGGCTGAGAGGGGGTAACGGTTGGATTGCCCCCTCCCCATTATAAAAGGGGTCTTCTTCCCCAAGAATACCACCTCTTCCTTCCCAAAGCTCCATTGTTGCTCCAAGCTCCATTTTCGCCCGACCTCTCTCCCTAGCCAACAAAACTTGTAGATACTCTAATAGTTTGGGTGAGAGGGTCCCGATCTACACTTCCAGCAAGAGAAATTTGACCCCCCCCCACTAATCCCTTGCGAATCTTGTTACTCTTGGGTGTTTGAGCACCGTAGATGGTTGAGGTCACCTCGGAGCCACAATCCATTGTGTTGGGAGCCTCCAATTAAGTCGTGGAGATTGTCCCAACCTTATTTGTAAAGGTTCGGCCGCCGCCTTCAAGGGCACGACTAGTGGAATCACGATATCTCGCATTATGTGAGGGCGTGAGTAGAATACAGTGGCCCTACTGGCTTCTTGGGGAGCATTGTGCCTCCACACCACTCCAACATAGACATACTTCCCCTTGAAGGGAAGGAACTTAGGTAACACATTGTCGTCTTCACGGGCTCCACTTGTGGTTACTTCTTACCTTTACTTTGCGCAAGTGTTATTTGTGTTGAATCATTTGCTTGCTTGTATTGTTGCTATTGTTAGCATCATATAGGTTGCCCATCTAGTTGCATATCTAGACAACCTATTTGTTGCTAAGCCTAAATTGTTAAGAAAACCTAAAAATTGGTAGTTGCCTTTGCAAACCCCTTCTAGTCAACCATATCGATCCTTTCAGTTTTGATCGTGACTCAATTGCTTAAGTGCTTGAATATATCGCTCCAATACCCCGAGCCACATTTTCACAATCCAACATGTCCAAAACCTAAAGTCAATATCGGTCCCACCAAAATAGACCCATGTGGACCCACCGAGATACTTAAGGCAGAGCTAGTGCCTAAACCCTAGAAATCTGGTTTTACCGAGATGACATTTCGTCCCATCGAAATGCAAGTGCCAAGTTTCTGTAACTCGTCGGTTTCACTTCGGAACCTCCGAGTGAAACCGATTGGAATTGCCAAATGAGGAAACTGGTTAGGTCATCACAAATCGGCACAACCGAGTGGACCTATCCGGTCTCACCGAAATGTGTAACGTTCGAATCTTTTGCACTACTCGGTGCCTCCTACATTTCATGTCGGTTCCATCGATTGGGGGATAAATTGTGTAATGGCTAGAATTTTGGTGATGGCTATATATACCCGACCCACTCCACCTACTCTTAGAGAGACCAATCAGGAGGAAGCATACACTTCCCATATCCATTTTCTGGGAGAGAACCACCTACACTTGTGTTGAGATCAAGGCATTCCACACCAACCATATGATCCTTAATTTCTAGCCTTCCCAAGTTGCTTTCCACCCAATCCTTCTATTCTACCAAGACAAAATCTATGAGAGAGTGATTGAGTGTTGATGAGACTATGTTTTGAAGCACAAGAGCAAGGATTTCATCATCAGCACAACAACTATTACCTTTTGAAGAGTGGTGTCATCTAGATTGGTTATGTGTCACTTGGGAGCCTCCAAATCTTATGGAGCTGAACCAAGGAGTTTGTAAAGGCAAAGAAGATCATCTACTTCGTGAAGGTCTACCCCGAGTGAGGCTAGTCCTTTGTGAACGTAAGCCATGATGGAATAGACAAGGTTGCTCTTTCGTGGACCCTTCATGGACTCACGCAGTCGTTACCCTTCATGGCTGAAGTCTCCATCAACATGGACGTACGATAGGTGGTGGAACCACGCCAAAGAAAAAACTCTGTTTATTCATTGCGTTTGATCATCCTATCTCTACCTTTCTTTACTTTCATGCACTTGCATGATATTCATATTTCGCTCCTCAATCTCTAGATATGCATGTGTAAGATGTATTGGTTGTATTTTAACTTATGTAAAATCTGCCTGATTTTTTAAAAAAAAAAACTAAAAATTGCACCTTTGTCATGTTAAGTGTTTATTCAACCCCCCCCCCCCTCTAGATCTCTCCTCTTGATCTTTGAACACCGTTGTTACTGGCCGCCGCCCCGACCATCCCTCTAAGCCCGCCCCTAGTGAAAAAACTCCAGCGATCCCATATGCCTCCACCGCCACCCCCACCCTTAGCTTCCCCCGAGATGGATAAGGGGGTGTTGCTTCTTCGGCAAGGTTGCTTCTTCTCCGATGAGGTCTGGACTGAGCTCGGGAAGAAAAAAGGAAGAAGGAAAAATGACATGCGCACACAAAAATTCAGGAACCTAAAAAATAGCAAAACGGATACGATGAAGCTGCTGAATTTTTTTAGACATTATCACGAATGTGCACTCTTCCAGCCCTCTCATGGCATTTATTTTTGGGGGGCACTGGATCCCTAGTATTGCGCACTTCTGGCCGTTATGTCCTTCCAATTTTGATGTTTCATTGGGCCTAATGGGCTTTAAGTAGGCCGCATTCTATGAGATCACTGCCCCTCTATTTGCGCGCGAAAACCATAACCCAAGCGTGCGCAACAGCTTTGATAAGTACCTCCTTTCCGCCTGATGCAAGAAGTTGCTCTAGCCAACCTTTTCTATGTCATGTTTTAAGCTACCAAGAGGGCTATGTACTGCTATCAATTCGATGCTGCGGAGTTTTTGGTGGGGCAGCAAAAGTGGAAGCAGGAAGACATGTTGGGTGTCGTGGGAAACCATGTGCTCACCCAAGTATGCAGGAGGAATGGGATTTCGTGATATCGAGCTGTTTAATATATCAATGCTAGCCCGCCAGGCGTGGCGCATCCTCCAAAACCCTGAAACTTTGAGTGCCAGAATCTTGAAGGCACTATACTTTCTGATATCGGAGTTCCTAGATGCTTCGCTTGGGTCTGCGCCTTCACAAGTGTGGAGGTCTCTTGTGGAAGGCCGTGATGCTATGAAGCAGGGTTTAATCCGCCGCATAGGCACGGGGGAAGCAACACATGTGTGGAACCAAAACTGGTTGCCCCGAGATCATTTGTTGATACCGGCGGCGTGTCCTAAAGAGAATCCACCTCTGTTGGTGGCCTCCCTCATAGACGCTACTACAGCTACATGGAAGGAGGAGACTCTAAACGAGTTCTTCCTACCTATGGATGCGGAGGTGATCCGCTCGATCCCTTTGTGCACGCGACGGATGAGCGACTTCTGGGCTTGGCATTATGAAAAGTCTGGAATCCTCTCGGTCCGTTCTGTGTACAGACTTCTTGTCCACATGAAAAGAAGACGGGAAGACTAGTTAGAGGAGCGGGCTGCTGGTTCGAATACAGCCGAGGAAGCAAAATCTTGGCAACGCCTTTGGAAGGTTCAGGTTCCATCTAAGCTGCGAGTTTTTCTCTGTCGGCTAGCTCAACAATCGTTACCAACTGGAGACGTCCGCCACCACCGCCACATGGCGGAGACGAGCACATGCTCCATCTATGGTGCGGAGGATTCCTGGCGTCATTCTCTACTCAACTGCACAGTCGCCAGGTGTGTGTGGGCTCTTGCAGATGAGGGAATTACCGAGCATGTGATCATGAGTGAGGATCCGTCGGCGAAGCAATGGCTTTTCGCGATGACGGAGACGTTGTCACGTGATGACTTCACACGAGTGGCAGTAACTCTGTGGGCCATTTGGTATGCAAGGAGGAAGATCATACACGAGGGCGAGTATCAGAGCCCGCTGTCCACACATATGTTTATTGAAAGGTTTCTTGAAGATTTGGCTGTGCTGCCCCCGACAAGGAACACTGGGCGGATGGGACTGCCATAGGTACACCCGAGGTGGATTCCTCCCCGGGAAGGCAATGTTAAAATCAACGTCGATGCAGCGTTGGCAAAGAATGCCGCTGGAGGAGCGGTGAGCGCAATCTGCAGAAGTAAGTCAGGTTCATACATGGGGACCTCGGCTCTCACGATCGCAGGAATCTCCGATCCCTCAACTATGGAGGCGATTGCATGCCGGGAGGCCCTGACTTTGGCACGGGACCTGCACCTCAACCAGGTCACGATTGCATCTGATTGCCTGGCAGTGATAAATAATTTGAACCAGAGCTTCGCTGGGAGCTACAGCATGGTCCTCGCCGAGATCAAGGATGAAGCAAAACAGTTTCAAGAGGTGATTTTTGTTCATGAGAATCGATCATCCAATATGGAGGCACATAGTTTGGCTCGTTTTAGTGTGTTCAGTAGAGTAGGACGTCAGGTTTGGCTCCTCCAGCCCCCCGAAGGTCTTTGTATTCCAGATTCTATTCTAGATAAATAAAGAGCTATGGTTTCTCAAAAAAAAAAAAACATAACCCAAGCGTCCCTCGCATCGTGCGCCTGCGCGGTTAGGGCGGAGGACCGCGCTGGCGGCGGCGGCGGCGAGCCGGAGCCGGCGTACTCTATGTGCTTCCCATTTGGGAGCTCGACCTTCCTCGCATATCGCCACCCTCCCGATCTTTCTCCTCTCGTGGCATATGTCGAATATTGGCGCCTTCGAGGCCGCGCTAGTCTGACGATGTTTCTTTTCATCCCCAGCAACAGCAAGCACGCCCGCCGTGCAGAGGCCGACACCTCCGTCGAGTCGAGGTCGTTAGGGCTAGGGTTCCATGTTCTGCTCAAGTAGAGTACATATTAATTTCTTTGTACGTCCGCAGCACTCCTCCACTGCAAACAGTTTTCCCTGTTGCTGTCGGTGCAATGCAACCACAATATTAATTTTCATTCCTCCGGTATAAGGAAACTACTCTACTACCATACTCATATTCATCGTCTGCTACAGCTAAACCATGAATGACATCGGTAAGACCAAGAAAATTCAGCAGCACATGTAGGCGGTCCGGATCAAAGAAAACACGCAAGCCAAGTGTATGCCTAGAAAATGAGAAATACATTTTAAAAACGGTCGTTGGAGAAGAAGAAGAAGAAGCAGCCAATTCATGAGTCAGCACCGACAAGCATATACTCCCAAGCCAGCGTCTGATTGTTCAACATTTGGCGGTGACGACAGACAGGGAAAGCTCCAGGAATATTCATCCGCACATCCATCACGGGATCCTACGTTCGTCGTAGTATCCAAGAACGACGAAATTAGCAGTGACCGACCGTCGATCCATCACCAACTCCGGTCTCTTCGCTTCTGTCCTAGTGATTTGTTTCGTATCATCTGCATTATCCCAACGAATGCATGAATGAAATGTAACTTCACACACGCGCACACGCACACACAAACGGATAATTCAGTGTTCCAGCCGGGGCATTAACCCTTAACCGAAACTGGAGCAAACCTTACGTCCATACCTACCTGAAACTGAATGTGCAATCTCGGCTCTTCATTCAGGCAATGCGATCCGCGTCTAGTGTTTTCTGGTTTCGCCAAACTAGTGCCCAAGAGTTGAAGAGCAGTGTGGACCAAAATCTGGATAACACCGCAAGATCAGCACATGAATGCAGAGTCAAGGCTGGGACGTGTTCAAAGAAGCATGCCAACAACACCTCATAGTATACTGATCTCCTGGATAAGTATGGGCAGAACCCAACTGTAACACTTGTTTGACTCACAGAGACGATAAGCATGACAAAAATTAAACATTATCAGCAAAAACAAAAAAGGGTATCATCAAGGAGGAAGAATGTGATGCTGACTTCCGGTCCTGTGACCCATACGACGCAGCAACAAACTCGCAACAAATCAAGGGTGTGCGGGAGACCTAGACTTTCATGCCAAGAATGCACAGTTAGTTACCTTCTGCAGCAGCAGCAGGTGAGAAATGAACGGAGCCCAAGAAGATTCTTGGTGCGCACTCCTGCCATCCTTGTTTTCAGGCGACAGATCATGATCAGATTCTTGGTGTCCCAACATCCCAGAGCAGATATTTGGTCAGGTGAAACACATGAACATGAAGCTTTGCTTGATAAGTACGTACTAGTAGGTAGGAATAGGATCATGTCAAGTTTATGATAGGTTCTTGACAGGATGCTGAGCAGTGGTACTAGTACTAGTTATGATCAGCATTCAGGACCACCTCAAGTTCCAAGCGAAAGGATGAGGATCAAAAGCGTTTTTCCTGAATGCTGGAATCCAGAGCATCCGGTCTTTCAATTGGATCTTGATGCTCTTGTTCGGATGCTCATGGCCATCAAATTTTTCCACAAGATGCCGGAACTCATGGCCATCAATAACCAGAAAATTGCACCTTAATTTGACGAGGAGAAACAAAATGCCGAGCACCATCACAAGTTCAGAATCTACCTGCAACTGACTTTCAGTTGTACCGTACAGTACTGTATCAACCAAGAAGAGCAGCAAGCCTTATGAAAAGCTGCATTTGCACTTGATTGAAATGGAAAATTGCTCATCGAGAGAAAGTCTGACACTGAACATGGGTAAATTCTCTGGGCGAAAATTGTAGCTCTGCCCCAGCCTTTTAGATTTAACATATCCGCAAAATTGTAACTAGTATAACCTCTTTCCGGTGTACTTACATAATAACAGCCAGAGTTTCATCTCAAAGCACTCAAGGCTTGATCTCCCTGCATACAACAAAAAAGTCTAAACTACAATCATGTCTCAGGAATCTCTCAAGATGCCGCTGTCATCGCCCCGGAAACTCTGAATGAACACTAACACAACTTCTTGATCATTTCCAGCCATAGCTCTCGGATCTGCCATCTTCCTCCTCGCCGCTGACCGTCACCGATGAGGCAGCTACGCCTGAGCTTGACAAGTGTAGGGGGCCCGGAGGCGATCCCCCTGACTGGGAGCTGCTTTGCTCCTGAGTTATCCACAGCCCTCCCATGAGCACTATCGGCCGGTTGGCTACCGGAGATCCTGGCGCCCTTCGGTTGTGCAGACGGTATTTCTGAACAATAAGAAAATAGTACAGGATTCACATTAGTGTCAATGCAAATTAAAAGCCAGCAATAAATTCCAGCATTACATGGATACTGGTAGAAGTTTGTGTGGATAGTGGTGAATTGCTCACCTGGAGATGGCTCTTCACTTCATCATTGGTCAGGCCATCCACCTGCATCAGCTCCCTGATTTGCTTTGGAGTAGCAACTGCAATCATGCCAAGAAGAACAACCATGTAAGCACTCAATAATTTGCTATTATATCTAGAAATGGCAGGAAATTTCTGTGATTTATTTGTGAAGCTCTCACCTTGGGGACCACCGAGTTGGTGCAGGGCAGTGACGAACTGGCGGTGCAGCTCCGGCGACCAGCACCGCCGCGCCTTCCTCGCTTGCTGCTGTGCTGTCTGCTGCGACTGAGCCTGGAGGCTAGGGGAAGGGGCAGCCGGTGCCAGGACGGCCGCAGCCCTCGCCGCTTCTTGCGCAAATCCCACAAGCTGACGGCGGCTTTCTTCAGCGTCGCCGGTAGCAGCAGTCGGAGAGGTCTTGATCGGTGCCGGCGACAGAAACGGCAGATCCGGCATCCGCACAGCCTTGTCATCCTTCCTCAAACTCGGCGGCGCGAACGCCGGCGCGCCGGAGCCCACGGCCTTGAACGGCATGACAGCGCCGTCGCGAGATTCCGGCTCCGACGACCTCCTCCTCTCATCCTGCTTCTGCAATCGTAAAAAAGGCGCAAACTTTCAGAACCCCAAACAAAATGAAACCACAGGATTTAATGATCATAAATGCGTCATCGCCAACAGACAAGCACGCGGGCAAGTGAATCCCCGGATCCCATTCCTACCTCGGAAGCATCGTCCCCCCGGACGGAATCGCCGGTCCAGAGCTGCGCGGTGCTCATCCAGTTGCTCTTGTCGCCTGCGCCGGCGTCCTCCTTGTTCTCTCCTCGATCACCGCCTCTCTTCTTCTCCTCCACCTCCTTCTTCATCACATCAATCACTGCGCAAGCAACCATACCACGTCAAAAAAATGGCTCCCCAAAGAGAAGAAAACAACAAATTAAAGGGATAATACATAGGAGTAGCTAGCAAGGGCAAACAGGCGGTTTTTCTCTCACCGTCGGCGAGGAGGCATGCGCAGAGGGGGAGCTCGCGGCGGAACACCTCGATCTTGCTCTTCTCCTCCTCCAGCCTCCGGATACAGTCGTCCATGGCGGCCGCCGGCGCTTCCCTGACCCGCCCCAGGCTCTTGGCCGCGAACATCTTCAAATCCAGGCTCAAATCTGCGCCCATCCCGATCTCCCCTACATCCAGACCCATCGGGAGCTCCAAACGGAATCTTTACTGACTTGCTGCGAGAGAAAGTATGAGGTGGATGTGAACTGGAGGGAGGAGGTGGGTGAATGGGGACGTTTATATAGAGGAGGAGAAGCATTCATTCGGGAGGGGGAGAGGGAGGAGAATCTCGAGAGTGTGCGGGGATGAGACGAGGACGATTTTTCACGTCACCTAGCTACAAACAATGGACGTTAGTACGTAGTTTCCATCAAGGCCCCTGGCGTTTACCACTTTTAAGATTTGACCCCCTTGCCTATGCATGCCAACAAATTCAAAATGTGTCTTGTACACACTTTCAACCAGATTGAGTTTTGTACGACTGGGGTCAGAGAGAAGATGCAAAATGCTTTTTTCTTCAGGCTGCTCGAACAAAGAAAAATACGCGGTGGTATTAATTGGATATGTCGAGTTTTGGAAGCAATTAATCGTAAGCGTCAAATACGTCTGTATCTTATCAAGGTAGTATATCGGCCTGATACGATAGACACGGGAGATATGTACATAAATTGTACATTTAATCGTATATGTATTTGTTCAATATTCAAGATTTGTATTAGCTGATATATTGATTTGTCTGGATATGCATGTGTACGCGGTGCTGAAGTTACATAATAAGTCCACATTCATTGTCTTGCAAAAAGCATGTTTTCCGTTTCCATTTTTTTATTTTTTTCGGTTCGTAGTTATCATTTTTCTTCCGTTTTATCTTTTGAATTTAGTTTTTGTACAATTTTATGCTTCTTGCGACCATAACGTGTTGCGTTCATGGATCAAGTTCGTTAGTTTTTGTTATATTATTTTTGTGACTTGTAATACTTAACATTTCTAACTAACATTGGCTTCTCGTGCGAAAATATGACAAACTTATCTCTAAACCATCTTCACTTTAGTTTCCTATTATCTAGTTTAGTGATCATGAAATTAACCACTAGATCAATAGATGGTGTGCCGTTTACATCCCTAAGTGAGGCCTATGCATGTTTTGGTTGGTGGTCACCCAGTTGTGAAGTTAACAACAACTAGATAGATAAAAGTATGTCATGACTTATATAAATAGTTACCACACATGGTCATGAAATATTTTCTTGTGAAAAATGTATACCTCGCATATGGCCACAGAAAGTGTATCTACCGCACAACCTAATAGAATAGATGCTTCATGTCCATGTAAAAATAGCACTTGACAGCTATGAATGGCATATGCATGGGTTTTTGGAAGCAGTTAATCATAAGCGCAAAATACGTGTATATCTTATCAAAGTGTATCAACCACATACAATAAAGAGGGGGGATATGTACATAAATTGCAATTCAATTATATACAAATTTTCTCTGTATTTTGGATTTTTTAGTTGGATATATCGATTTATCTGGATATGCATGCATACACGACGCTGAGGTTAGATAATAAGTTGTATTCACTGTCTTGTAAAAGCGCTTCATTGATTTGCTTTTCTTTATTTTTTGCAGTTGGTCATTATAATTATAATTTCCTTTTGTTTTATCTTTTGAATTTAGTACTTGTACAATTTATGCTTCTTATGAACACGGTGTGTCGCGCTCATGGGTCAAGTTCACTATTTGTTGTTATATAAGTTTTGCGACTTGTAACACTCATCACTCTAATCAACATTGGCTTCTCATGCAAAAAATATGACATAAAATGCTCTCTAAACCGTTTCCACTTTAATATCCTATACATACCTAGCTTGGTGATCATGCAACTAACCATCGAATCCATAAATGGTGCGTCATTTACATCCCTAAGTGCAGGTTAGGCATGTTTGGTTGATGGTTACCTGGGTGTGATGTTTCCAACAACCAGATAGGTAAAACTACGCCATGCCACATGGTCATGAGGTAATATCTTGTGAAAAATGTATACCTCGGATATGGTCAGAGAAAGTGTATCTACCGCAGAACCTAGTAGAATATACACATATCATGTCCATGTAACAGTACCACTTGACAACTATAGAAATAAAGTAACTTCAAGCACAACATCAATTCCGAAGTTACATTTAGAGACCCAATCCGTGAGAAGATATGAATTTCCCCCATTGATCTTTGTCTTATTAGAGTAGTGACATCATTTCACAATGGCATACATATGGGTTTTTGGAAGCAATTTATTATAAGCGCTAAATACAGGTGTATCTTATCAAGGTATATCGATCAGTAACATACGATAAAAATGGGGGTATGTATATGAATTACAAATTTAATTGTATATGTATCCGCTCTATATTTTGGATATGTTTTGGTTGGATATATTGATTTACCTGGATATGCATGCATACACGGTGCTGAGGTTACATAATAAGTTTGTATTTGTTGTCTCATAAAAGCGCATGATGTCCTTATATTAATATTTTGTGATTGGTCATTATAACTTCCTTTGGTTTTATCTTTTCAATTTTGTTTTTGTACAATTTATGCTTCTTGGGAATGTAGTGTGTTGCACTCATGGGCCAAGTTCGCCATTTGTTTTAATATTAGTTTCGCGACTTGTAACACTGAACACTATAGCTAACATTGCCTTGTCGTGCAAAAATATGACATAAACTGCTCTCCAAACCATCTTCACTTTAATATCCTATACATGTCTAGCTTGGTGATCACAAGATTGACCATTGAACCCATGGATGGTGTGTCATTTACATCCCTAAGTGCGGCCTAGACATGTTTTGTTGGTGGTCACCTGGTTGTGATGTTTTCAACAACTAGAATAGGTAAAAGCATGTCATGCGTTATATAAACAGTAGTCACGCATAGTCATGAGGTATTTTTTTTTGTGAAAAATGTATACCTCACATATCGCAGGAAGTGTATCTACCGCACAACCTAGTAGAATATATGTACATGTCCGCGTCCATGTAAAAGTAGCACTTGACAACTATGGAAATAAAGTAACTTCAGGCACAACACCAATTCCATGGTTAAATTTAGAGACCCAATACGTGAGAAGATATGAATTACCCCCTTTGATCCTTGTCTCATTATAGAGTAGTAGCACCATTTCAAAATGGCATATGCATGGGTTTCTGGAAGTAATTAAGCATAAGCACCAAATACGTGTGCACCTTATCAAGGTATATCGGCCACATACAATAAAAAGGGGAATGTTACATAAATTACAAATTTAATTGTATAGGTATCCGCTCTTTATTTTGGAATTATTTTAGTTGGATACAATAATTTGTCTGGATATGCATGCATATGTGGTGCTGATGTTACATAATAAGTTTGTATTCATGGTCTAGTAAAAATGCGTTGTTGATTTTCATTTTTTTTTATTTTTGCAGTTGGTCATTATAGTTTTCTCTTTTTAATTTGGTTTTAGTAAAATTTATGCTCCTTGGGAACACAGTGTGTTGCGCTCATTAGTCAAGTTCATTATTTGTCGTTATATTAGTTTTGCGACTTGTAACACTAAACACTCTAACCAACATTGGATTCTCGTGCAAAATTATGACATAAACTGCTCTCTAGACCTTCTTCACGTCAATTTCCTATACATACCTAGCTTGGTGATCATGAAATTGACCAATGAATCCATAAATGGTGTTTCGTTTACATCCCTAAGTGCAGCCTAGGCATGTTTAGTTGGTGGTCACTCGGTTGTGAAGTTTTCAACAATCAAAATAGGTACAAGATAGCATGCCTTGTATAAATAGTTGTCACACATGGTTATGAGGTATTTTCTTGTGAAAAATGTAAACCTCGTATATGGCCCCAGAAAGTGTATGTACCACACAACCTAGTAGGATATACATATATCATGTCCATGTAAAAAGTAGCACTTGACAACTATGGAAACAAAGTAACTTCAAGCACAACACCGATTCCATAGTTAAAATTTAGAGACCCAATCCGTGAGAAGATATGAATTAGACCCTTTGATCTTTGTCTCATTAGAGTGGTGACATCATTTCACAATGGCATATTCATGGGGTTTTTGGAATATCCAGCCACAAGATATCCTTTTTCTAGGAAACACCTCCAAATATGCTTCACCCGTAGGAAAGCTAGCATGCTATATGGTGTGATTCCCACTACTAATTTTAGCCATTGCTAGCTTAAAGTAAAATGCAGAATATGTTATCATCTACTACAACGGACCATAGGACACTCTAATCTAAACCAAAAGTTGAATCGGTATTAAATTTTAATATTAGAACTAAGTTTAGGTGTACCCTATGAATATTTGATGAAGCAGCATCTCGATCGTTTGCACTTGCGTAGAAGAGTAGACAAATTAATTTAATACGCTCTCAGCTGTCCGATCCTAATCTTTTTGTGTTCAACCCGAAATTGTGAAAACCAACAGCAAAGTCTTTATAGTAAAGAAGTGTTGTGGATATGCCATGGACGGCCGGCGATTCAGATTCCGATGCCTTTGTTTTGAATCCAATACCACGATGTCTCCATTGGAATATATATCTTTCGTTCCTTGAAAAGAGAAAGTGAAAGGCCATAGATAGAAAGTGTGGGAAGTATATATAGTTGAAATGTTCTCCATTATTATTTTCACGAGATGCCTTTTGCTGGACCTGCAGAAGACGATTGCTTGTGGCGGGGAATATTCGGTGAAATGGCATTCATGTCATTTGCGCACGGGGCGAGGGGTAGTTTGGGGTTTGTCTCCGGTGGAAAGATTATGCGCGCTCGGCTCGCCACGTACCTGTCTACTAGGGTGCAGATAAGAGAGAAGACAGCAACTTGAGCCGGCCTCAGCCGTTTCGTGCATCATCTGGTGTGCTGCGAGTGGTATATAGGCCCGTCACGCTACATGCAACCATAGATAGACCCGTGGAGTTTAATTTCTCTTTACGTTTTTGGCGTGGCCAAATTGAAGTAAGTACTACATAAATAATCGATCATCAAGCACCGAATGTGTATGTGCGAGCCGGCCAATGTAGTCGCGCGTTTGAGAGTAGTATCGTTCGTATCACTAGCAATTATGGGAGTATGATCTATCCGTAGAGTAGATGTGACGCACGGCAAGATTATCTCTCTGCATCTGCATTGGTGGGGCTAGCTATATTTCCCTGTGCTGAATTTTTGTTGACCTATCTTACAGGAAAAATGTGTATTCCAAGACGTATCCGTGTTTGGAGTATCATGCATGCATGCATGTCCACAAAGCGTACCTGCGTACGGCGTATAGAATAGGAGTATATGTCAAAATGCACACGTAATGCAAAGTCTTTAAGATAGGCTCTACTGTATTACTTCGTTCTACAATGTAAGACGTTTTTTAATACTAGTGTAGTGTTAAAAAACGTCTTATATTATGGGACGAAAAGAGTATTATTTTTGAGATAGGCTCTACTGTATGATATACAGCTCTCGTCCGCAAGTGACCACTAGCCAGTTTGTTGCGAATAAATGAGTGATCCCTTGCCTTGTACGATGCGATAAGAGATATATACTCCACTTTCTTGGCTTTATGAAGACACACCCCATTATACTACTAATATGTTAGGCATATATACGCCCCCGTTTATCTCGTGATGAGATATGCGTCCATCGTCGTGGTAAGTTAAACGAGGTCAATTGATTATTTGGGCGACTGGCAGAAGGAGAACAAATTGTCTCATATACATTCACACATAAAAAAAATAATATACATAACAAGCTGCTATGATAACTTCGAGTACATCATGCATGTAGACTCTGGCTTTGTACAAGTCAAGGGTCGTATCCTATCTTTGCTAATATCTAATGGACTGGGAATATAGTGGTTTGTTAAAATGCGCGCGCATGTGTGATCTCTTCTTGCAAGCTTCAACAGTGTACGGAGCGTGCCTCAGAGAGAGGGAGAGAGAGAGACGTGTGGGCGTGGGGTTGCAAGAGGACAAGACGGGCCGCGAGGAGATTCCGTTCCGTTGGGGAGAGAAGAGAAAGCGAGGAGAAGCGACGCCGCCGTCTCTCGCGCGCGCGTGGGTGGGGCCAAGCGCCCACGCGGACGCGGTCGGGCTCCTGCGTGCTCTCTCTCTCTCTCTCATGGATGGATGGAATCGGTTCGGTTCGCCGCATCGCGTGTGGTGGGCCACATCATCTGTCTTTTCTTCTCTTCTGCGCTTATCCCCCAGCCTGCTATTTTTCCTGGGTATTCTTCTCCTTCTTTTCCGTTTTTTCTCCTGTTTTCTCCTTGTTCTTTAGAAATGAACTTTCAGGAAAAACAAAGTCCATATATTAAGAAGCATATACCCTTACAAAAACACCCTTGCAGAAATTAAATAAATGCTTCCTAATTCTTAAGGCACTCAAAGTCTTCTGCCTCTTTCGTCCACCAGTGTTAGAATCTGTATATTCATCCATCTTTGATTGTTTTTAGATATCCTTCAAACCACGGTCAATTTCCTTCATGTCTATGGAAGAAGCTACTCTTTTTTATAGTATCATCTATCCTTGACAGGAGAAAAATTTCAGCCCCAACCACTTCCCTCCTAGTCGGCGCCACCGACACACGCACGCTGCTGCACGCCACCGCCACCGCCCATGATGTGCATGCACCACTTGCTTTCGTACGCACCAACCGCGGAAGAGCTTGCCGCTGGCCGCCCGGCGCGACAGCAACGCGCTAGCTAGCTAGCGCGAGCGAGGCAACAACAAGGGCTCGATTGCACACGCGAGCAGGAGCTCGACCGCGTCTGACGTGGTGCGCGCCAACAGCGGCGGGGGGAGCCTCCGGCGAGGATGCGACAACAATACCTCGGCCGGTGCCGACGCGTCCTGGGAATCGAAAGACCCAATTGTAATTTAGATTACGCTTTCAGGGGGTATGTAATTTTGCTGGGAGCATCACTTTTTATAGGATCTATTTTGGCGAAACAAAAGTCGTACCGTAAAAACGTGAAAAAATGTTGTGTGGTATCCTGGAAATCGAGTTTTGCGTGACGGGGTATGCTGGATCTGCTAGAGATGCTCTAAACCAAGGAGCTTCTAAAAGCAACGGACAAGAATTGTCCATGGAGGCCGGAAGACGTCGACGACTGTGATTTGTGTTGCCGCGTCAGGAAAAAAAAACCCGGAGGAATTGTATAACAACTCAGGTCCGGCCATATGGAGTCGGTGAACATAACTCTCACCTGGTACCCGACGAGGCCGAAACTGGACAACCTTCATCTGTCAAAATTGGAGCAGCAGCACCAAGACACACAACCGCACCATGCACACCGTAGCACGTCGCCACGTGGAGGAACTTGCATAAGAAAAACACAACCTCGAGAAAAGTTCTGGGGACATACCACCCTCCACACGCCTTCCAACAATGTGAAGAAGCACCATCGCAATGACTAATGAAGCAGGGAGGACTTATTCCATGCCGATGGCGACGATATAGCCTTGCTACTTCTCGAGCATGCGTTGGTTTCCGTGAAGAGGAACGGTTGATGCAGCAAAGTAGATAAGTATTTCTCCCAGTTGTTGAGAACCAAGGTATCAATCTAGTAGGAGATACAAGCAAGTCCCCAATAGATGTACCTACACAAAGAATCAAACTCTTGCACCCAACGCTATAAAGGGGTTGTCAATCTCTTCACGGTTACTTGCAAGGATGAGATCTGATAGAGATAGATTGCTTGAACGGAAAGTAAAACAAAAGGTAAAAATAATGCAACAAGGTATTTTTGGTTTTAGATCTGAAAGTATAAGATGTAAAATAGACCCGGGGGCCATAGGTTTCACTAGAGGCTTCTCTCATGATGGCAAGTATTACGGTGGGTGAACAAATTACTGTCGAGCAATTGATAAAAAAGTGAATAATTATGAAGATATCCAAGGCAATGATTATGTATATAGGCATCACGTCCGTGTCAAGTAGACCGAAACAATTCTGCATCTACTCGACCGACTCCTGACTGCATCTAGAGTATTAAGTTCATGAAGAACAAAGTAATACATTAGATAATATGATATGATATAGAGGGAGAAACTCAAGCAATATGATGAAAACCCCTTCTTTTTATCCTTAATGCCAACAATACAATACGTGCCTCGCTACCCCTACTTTGTCACTGGATGAGGACACCGCAAGATTGAACCCAAAACTAAGCACTTCTCCTATTACAAGAATTACCAATCTAGTTGGCCAAACCAAACCAATAACTCGAAAAGACTTGCAAAGATATGAAATCATGCATATAAGAATTCATAAAAGTCTCAAATAATATTCATAGATAATCTGAACATAAACCCACAATTATCGGATCTCGACAAACACACCGCAAAAGAGTATTACATCGGATAGATCTCCATGAAGATCATGAAGAACGTGGTATTAAAGAGCAAAGAGAGAGAAGAAGCCATCTAGCTACTAGCTATGGACCCGAAGGTCTGTGGTGAACTACTCATGCATCATCGGAGGGGCAATGGAGTTGATGTAGATGCCCTTCGTGATCGAATCCCACTCCGGCAGATTACCGGAAAAGGCTCCAAGATTGGATCTCTCGGGAACGGAAGCTTCAAGCGGCAGAAAAGTGTTTTCGTGGCTCTTTTTTGATATACATGTAATATTTGGAAATTTATAGGCCGAAGATAGGGTTAGGAGAGCTGTCATGAGCCCACAAGCCTAGGGGCGCGCCCAACCCCCTGGGCGCACCCCTAGGGCTTGTGGCCCCATGGTGGCTCTCCCGACTTCATCTACAAGTCTCCTGGTTTGCTTCTGGTCCAAGAAAAATTATTCCGAAGATTTTATTCCATTTGGACTCCGTTTAATATTCCTTATCTGCAATTCTCAAAAACAAGGAAAAAACATAAACGAGCACTAGGCTCTAGATTAATAGGTTAGTCCCAAAAATAATATAAAATAGCATATTAATGCATATAAAACATCCAAAATATAATATAATAGCATGGAGCAATCAAAAATTATAGATACGTCGGAGACGTATCAAGCATCCCCAAGCTTAATTCCTGCTCGTCCTAGAGTAGGTAAATGATAAAAACAAAAAATTTGATGTGGAATTCTACCTAACATATTTATCCATGTAATATTCTTTATTGTGACATGAATATTCAGATCCGTAAGATGCAAAACGATAGTCTAATATTGACATAAAACAGTAATACTTCGAGCACACCAACAAGGCAGTCGTCTCCTTTTGAAATAACATGGCCTTAGAAAGTTATCCCTACAAAATCATATGGTCTGGCTATGCTCCATCTTCCCCACACAAAATATCTAAGTCATACACAACCCCGATGAACAAGTCAAGCAATTGTTTCACACTTTTGGTGTTCTCAAACCTTTTCAACTCTCACGCAATACATGAGTGTGAGCCATGGATATAGCACTATAGGTGGAATAGAATATGGAGGAGGTGCAAGGAAAAAGGGAGAAGATAGTCTCACATCAACTAGGCGTATCAACGGGCTATGGAGATGCCCATCAATAGATATCAATGTGAGTGAGTAGGGATTGCCATGCAACAAATGCACTTAGAGCTATAAGTGTATGAAAGCTCAAAAAGAAAACTAGGTGGTCGTGCAAGATGAATATCCACTAGTTATATGAAGGTGACAAAATAGGAGACTCTCTATCATGAAGATCATGGTGCTACTTTGAAGCATAGGTGTGGAAAAAGATAGTAGCAATTGTCCCTTCTCTCCTTCTCTCATTTTTTATATATTTTTAATTGTTTTTGTGTGCATCTTTGGCCTCTTTTATTTTTTTTTGTTTGGGCTTCGCCGGCCTCTTTTATTTTTTGTAAAGTCCGGATACTCATCCCAACTTGTGAGGGAGTCATGGCTTCCATCATACTTTTCTCTCACGGGGCAATGCTCTATTAATGAAAATCATCACACTTTTATTTACTTATAACTCAAAAAAATAAAATTACAAGTCGATAATTAGAACAAAGTATGACTCTATATGCAAGATGAAGTGATGGTACATGTCATGAAAAACTAAATGGTGGAAATTGCATGGCAATATATCTCGGAATGGCTATGGAAATGCCATAATAGTTAGGTATGGTGGCTGTTTTGAGGAAAATATATGGTGGCTGTTTTGAGGAAGGACGGTTTGATATACCGATGAAAGTTGCGCGGTGCTAGAGAGGCTAGCAAAGGTGGAAGGGTGAGAGTGCGTATAATCCATGGACTCAACATTAGTCATAAAGAACTCACATACTTATTGCAAAAGTCTATTAGTTATCAAACAACGCATTAGACGCATGCTCCTAGGGGAGAGGTTGGTAGGAGTTAACCATCGCGCATTCCTGACCCTCACACAAAGGTTGACAATCATTAAACAAATCATGCTCCGACTTCGTTACATAACGGTTCACCATACGTGCATGCTACGGGAATCACAAACTTTAACACAAGTATCTCTTCCAATTCATAACTACTCACTAGCATGACTCTCATATTACCATCACCATTATCTCAATACTATATGCAAGGAATCAAACTTCTCATAGTATTCAATGCACTTAATATGAAAGTTTTTACTATATCCCTCTTGGATGCCCATTATATTAGGACTAAATTCATAACCTAAACAAATTACCATGTTGTTTTAAGAAACTCTCAAAATAATATAATTGAGGAACGAGAGTTCAATAATTTCTATAAAATATAACACCACCATGCTCTAAAAAGATATAAGTGAAGCACTAGAGCAACATTGCCTAGCTCAAAAGATATAAGTGAAGCACATAGAGTATTCTAATAAATTCACGATTCAGCGTGTCTCTCTCAAAAGATGTGTGCAGCAAGGATGATTGTGGCAAACTAAAAAGCAAAGACTCATATCATACAAAACGCTCCAAGCAAAACACATATCATGTGGTGAATAGTCTCAAGTAAATTTACCAATGGATTGAATACGAAAGAGGGGATGCCTTCCGGGGCATACCCAAGTTTAGGCTCTTGCTACTCTTTATTCCATAGTCCATCAAATCTTCACCCAAAACTTGAAAACTTCACAACACAAACTCAACAGAAAACTCATGAGATCCGTTAGTATAAGAAAAATAAATCACCACTTTAGGTACTGTTGTGAACTCATTCTTTATTTATATTTGTGTAAGACCTACTGTATTCTATCTTCTCCATGGTTCATACCCCCTGATACGACCCATTGATACATCAAAATAAGCAAACAACACAAAGAAAACAGAATGTGTCAAAAATAGAATAGTCTGTAGCAATCTGCAGACTTCGAATACTTCTGAAACTCTAAAAATTCTGAAAAACTAGTAAAATCAGGGCAATTTGTATGGAAATCTTGTGTAAAAATTTCAGATCAATTTGACGCTCTATTTTTTAGAAAATTCCTAGAATGAGCGGAAAAGTTTCTGTTTTTCAGCAAGATCAAATCAACAACTACCATAGATCACCCCAAAGGTTTTACTTGGCTCAAAAACTAATTAAAACACCAAAACACAATTACTAAAGAAGTAATAATGTGCAAAACACACCAAAACAGAAGAAAAAAATAGAAAGAAAAATAAAATTGGGTTGCCTCCCAACAAGTGCTATTGTTTAACGCCCCTACCTAGGCAAAACGCAATAGATCTAGGTATTGTCATCTTTGGTATGCAATCCATAAGTAGCTCTATGATAGATTCATAAGGTAATTTTATTTTATTTCTAGGTAAGTGTTCCCTGCCTTTCCTTAATGGAAATTGGAATCTAATATTCCCTTCCTTCATATCAATAATTGCACCAATCGTTCTAAGGAAAGGTCTACCAAGAATAATAGGACATGTAGGATTGCAATATATATCAAGAACAACAAAATCTACAGGCACATAATTCCTATTTGCAATAATAATAACATCATTAATCCTTCCCATAGGTTTCTTTATAGTGGAATCCGCAAGATGCAAATTTAAGGAACAATCATCAAATTCATGGAAACCTAGCACATCGCATAAAGTTTTTGGAATCGTGGAAACGCTAGCACCCAAATCACACAAAGCATGGCACGCATAATCTTTAATATTAATCTTAATAGTAGGTTCCCACTCATCATATAGCTTTCTAGGTATAGAAACTTTCAACTCAAGTTTTTCTTCAAAAGCTTTCATCATAGCATCAACAATATGTTTAGTAAAAGCTTTGTTTTGATTATAAGCACGAGGATAATTCAACATGGATTGCAACAAGGAAATACAATCAATCAAAGAGTAGCTATTATGATCAAAGTCCTTGAAATCCAAAAGAGTGGGTTCATTGCTATTTAAAGTTTTGACCTCTTCAATCCCACTTTTATTAGCAAGATCTATAAACTCCGGACTCCTTTTAACTAAAGTTGACTCATCTCCAGTCCCATATTTATCAAGATTAACATTGAAAAACAAAGATTCAATAGGATTCACGTCAATCACTTTAAGATCTTCATCAATATTATCACGAGAACACACTTTTTTAAGCCATTCACGCTTAGCACGTATTCTAGCGGTTCTTTCTTTACACTCATCAATAGAAATTCTCATAGGTTTTAAAGACTCATTAATATCATGCTTGGGTGGAATAGATCTAATTTTTAAAGAATCAATCTCAAGAGAAATTCTATCAACGTTCCTAGCCAAATCATCAATCTTGAGCAATTCTTCTTCAATCATAGCATTGAAACCTTTTTGCGTACTAATGAATTATTTAATATTATTCTCAAGATCAGAGGTCATCTTATTATAATTTCCATAAGAATTGCTATAGGAATTACCATAATTATTAGAGGAATTACTAGGAAACGGCCTAGCATTGAAATTACCTCTATAAGCGTTATTACCGAAATTGTTCCTACCAACAAAATTGACATCCATAGATTCATTATTATTTCCAATCAAAGAATACAAAGGCATATCATTAGGATCAATAGGATCACTCTTACTAGCAAACAATTTCATCAATGCATCCATCTTTTCACTCAAAGTATTAATCTCTTCAATAGCATGCACCTTTTTGCTAGTAGGAGATCTTTCGGTGTGCCCTTGAGAGTAATTTGCCATAATATTATCTAGGAGTTTAGTATCTTCTCCTAATTTGATTTCCATAAAAGTACCACCCGCGGCGGAATCTAAGAGATTCCTAGAAGCAAAATTCAATCCAGCATAGAAAATTTGTATAATCATCCATAAATTCAAACCATGCGCAGGGCAATTCCTAATCATAAGTTTCATCCTTTCCCAAGATTGTGCAGCATGCTCATGATAAAGTTGCTTAAAGTTCATTATATCGTTCCTAAGGGCGATGATCTTAGCGGGTGGAAAGTACTTGGAAATAAAAGCATCTTTACACTTATTCCATGAATCAATACTATTTTTAGGCAAAGATGAAAACCAAGTTTTAGCACGATCTCGTAGTGAGAACGAGAATAGCTTCAATTTAACAATATCATTATCTACATGTTTCTTCTTTTGCATATCACACAACTCAACGAAAGTATTTAGATGGGATGTGGCATCTTCATTAGCAAGGCTGAAAAATTGTTCTTTCATAACAAGATTGAGCAAAGCAGCATTAATTTCATAAGATTCCGCACTAGTGGCGGGAGCAATCGGAGTACTAATAAAATCATTATTATTAGTATTGGAAAAGTCACACAACTTGGTATTCTCTTGAGTCATCGTGACAAAGCAAGCAATCTAGCACACAAGCAAGCAAAAAAGCAAACGAAAAGACGAACGAAAAAGGGCGAATAAAAAGGCAAATCTTTTTGGTATTTTCTGAAAATCATTTTAGAAGTGGGGAAGAGGAAAACGAGAGGCAAATGGTAAATAATGTAAATGCAAGAGATAAGTTTGTGATGGGTACTTCGTAGGCTTGATGTAGATCTCCTCGGCAACGGCGCCAGAAATCCTTCTTGCTACTTCTCGAGCATTCGTTGGTTTCTGTGAAGAGGAACGGTTGATGCAGCAAAGTAGATAAGTATGTCTCCCAGTTGTTGAGAACCAAGGTATCAATCCAGTAGGAGATACAAGCAAGTCCCCAAAAGATGTACCTACCCAAAGAATCAAACTCTTGCACCCAACACTATAAAGGGGTTGTCAATCCCTTTACGGTTACTTGCAAGGATGAGATCTGATAGAGATAGATTGCTTGAAAAAAAAGTAAAATAGAAGGTAAAAATAATGCAGCAAAGTATTTTTGGTTTTAGATCTGAAAGTATAAAATGGAAAATAGCCCGGGGGGCATAGGTTTCACTAGAGGCTTCTCTCAGGATGGCAAGTATTATGGTGGGTGAACAAATTATCGTCGAGAAATTGATAGAAAGCAAATAATTATAAAGATATCCAAGGCAATGATTATGCATATAGGCATCACATCTGTTTCAAGTAGACCGAAACGATTTTGCATCTACTACTATTACTCCACACATCGAACGACTCCTGTCTGCATCTAGAGTATTAAGTTCATGAAGAACAGAGTAACGCATTAGGTAAGATGACATGATGTAGAGGGGTAAATCCAAGCAATATGATGAAAACTCCATCCTTTTATCCTTGATGGCAACAATACAATACGTGCCTTGCTACCCCTACTTTGTCACTGGGTGAGTGTTGGAAATATGCCCTAGAGGCAATAATAAATTAGTTATTATCATATTTCCTTGTTCATGATAATCGTTTATTATCCATGCTATAATTGTATTGATCGAAGACTTAGATGCATGTGTGGATACATAGACAAAACCATGTCCCTAGTATGCCTCTAATAGACTAGCTCATTGATCAAAGATGGCTATGGTGTCCTAGTCATGGACATGAGATGTCATTTGGTAACGGGATCACGTCATTAGGAGAATGATGTGGTGGACAAGACCCAAACTACAAACGTAGCATATGATTGTGTCAGTTTATTGCTACTGTTTTCTGCATGTCAAGTATATGTTCCTATGACCATGAGATCATGCAGCTCACTAACACCGGAGGAGTGCCTTGTGTGTATCAAATTTCGCAACATAACTGAGTGACTATAAAGGTGCTCTATAGGTATCTCCGAGGGTGTCTGTTGGGTTGGTATGGATCAACACTGGGATTTGTTACTCCGTGTGGCGAGGAGGTATCTCAAGGCCCACTCGGTAATACAACATCACAATAAGCCTTGCAAGCAATGTGACTAAGTGTTAGTCACTGGATCTTGTGTTATGAAACGAGTAAAGAGACTTGCCTATAATGAGGTTGAACTAGGTATGGAGATACCGACGATTGAATCTCGGGCAAGTAACATACCGAAGAACAAACGGAACATCATACGGGATTAACTGAATCCTTGACATAGAGGTTCGACCGATAAAAATCTTCATAGAATATGTAGGAACCAATATGGGCATCCAAGTCCCGCTATTGGTTATTGGCCGTAGAGGTGTCTCAGTCATGTCTACATAGTTCTCGAACCCGCAGGGTCTGCACACTTAAGGTTCGGTGACGTTTCGGTAGTATAGAGTTATGTATGGTGGTGACCGAAGGTTGTTCGGAGTCCCATATGAGATCCCGAACGTCACGAGGAGCTCCAGAATGGTCTAGAGGTAAAGATTGATATATAGTAAGTCCTATTTTGGTCGCCGAAAAAGTTTTGGGCTCATCGGTAATGTACCGGGAGTGTTGGTAGTGTACCGGGAGACCATCGGGGGGGGGGGGGGTATTTCGACCCAAGAGGCTACATGGGCTGTGGGAGAGTAAATATCAGCCCTTTGTGGGCTGGTGGAAGTCCCACACAAGGCCCATGCAGCTGGGAAGAAAAGCCCAAAGAGAAAAAGGTGGAAAAAGGCAAAAAAGGCAAAATAGGAAGGAGTCCTAGTCCTACTAGGATTGGAGGAGGAATCATCCTCTCCTCCTTAGTTTGGCCGACCCAAGGGCTGGCTCCTTGGGAGCCGAGCATCCTACTACTCTCCTCCTATATATACTAGAGGGTTTTAGGGTTTTGGCACTAGTTTTTCAGCCATGTGCTACCCGTTCCTCTAGTGCATAGTTTCTCCTCTAGATCGGTTTTCTGCAGTGCTTGGCAAAGCCCTGCCGGAATTGCTTCACCACCATCGCCAAAGCGCCATCACGCTGCCGGAGAACTCATCTACCTCTCCTCTCCCTCTTGCTAGATCAAGAAGGTGGAGATCGTCATCGAGCTATACGTGTGCTTAACGCGGAGGTGTCGTCCGTTCGGCGCTAGATCGGAAGGACCGTGATCAAGATCGCGAGACGGATCATGATGAGTTCTCGGGACGGATCGTGATGAGTTCGCGGGACGAATCGTGATGAGTTCGCAGGACGGATCATGATTGGATCGCGGGACGGATCGTGATGAGATCGCGGGACGCTCAGCGATTTGGATCGAGAAGACGTTCGACTACACCAACTGTGTTTCTTAACGCTTCCCGCTTAGCGATCTACAAGGGTATGTAGATCCACTCTCCCTCTCGTAGATGGTCATCACCATGGATAGGTCTTGCGTGAGCGTAGGAAATTTTTTGTTTCCCATGCGACGTTCCCCAACAGTGGCATCATGAGGTAGGTCTATGTGTAGATGAGATCTCAAGTAGAACACAAAGAGTTTGTGGGCGTTGATGCTTAGATTGCTTCCTCCCTTGGTCGTGTTTTGCTTCAGTGGTATTGTGGGATGAAGCTACCCGGACCAACATTACTCGTACGCTTACGAGAGACCGGTTCCCTCAACTGCAACTTGTTGCAAAAGATGGGTAGCGGGTGGTAGTTTCTCCTACTTTAGTTGGATCGAATTCGACAAAGGCGGACCTTGAGAAGGTTGAAAAGCAACTTATGTATCACCGTTGTGATTTATGCGTAGGTGAGAATTGTTCTTGCTAGATACCCGTAGCAGCCACGTAAAACATGCAACAACAATTAGAGGACGTCTAACTTGTTTTTGCAGGGTATGTTGTGATGTGATATGGCCAATTACATGATGTGATATATGTGATTTATGAGATGATCATGTGTTTTAGAGAATATCATGACTTGCATGTCGATGAGTACGACAACCGGCAAGAGCCATAGGGTTGTCTTTAATTATTGTATGACCTGTGTGTCAATCATTAAGCGTTATGTAATGCTTTACTTTATCGCTAAACGGGAGCAATAGTAGTAGAAGCATGGTGGGCGCGACAACCCCGATGGCGACACGTTGATGGAGATAAATATGATGGAGATCATGGTGTCATGCCGATGACGATGGAGATCATGTCGGTGCTTTCATGATGGAGATCAAAAGCACAAGTTCATGGCCATATCATGTCACTTATGATTTGCGTGTGATGTTAATCCTTTATGCACCTTGTTTTGCTTAGGACGAGGTAGCATTATAAGGTGATCCCTCACTTTAATTTCACGATAAATTGTGTTCTCCCCGAGTGTGCACCGTTGTGAAAGTTCGTCGTGTCGAGACACCACGTGATGATCGGGTGTGATAGACTCTACGTTCACATGCAACGGGTGCAAGCCAGTGTTGCACATGCAGAACACTCGGGTTAAACTTGACAAGCCTAGCATGTATAGACATGGCCTCGGAACACAAGAGACCGAAAGATCGAACATGAGTCATATAGTAGATATGATCAACAAGATGATGTTCACCATTGAAGCCACCTCAACTCACGTTATGATCGGACTTTAGTTGGTGAATTTGGATCATGTATCACTTGAATGACCGGAGGGATGTCAATTTGAGTGGGAGTTCTTAAGTAATATGATTAATTGAACTCATTATCATGAACATAGTCAGAAGTGTCTTTGCAAAATTATGTTGTAGATTACTAGCTCACGCTATAGCTCCCTTGAATTTTTATATGTTCCTAGAGAAATAGAGTTGAAAGATGATGATAGCAATATTGCGGACTGGCTCCGTGATCTGAGGATTGTCCTCGTTGCTGCACAAAAGGCTTATGTCCTTAATGCACCGCTTGGTGCGCCAACCCCTCTAGCGTCGTATGTAGATGTTGTGAACATTTGACAGGCACGTTCTGATGACTACTTGATAGTTTAGTGCGTCATGCGTTAAGGCTTAGAATTGAGGCCGGAACGTTTTGAATGTCACGGAACATATGAGATGTTCTAAGAGCTGAAATTAGGATCTCAGGCTCTTGCCCGTGTTGCGAGATATGAGATCTCCAACAAGATTCTTTGCCTGCAAGATGAAAGATAATAGCTCAATCATTGAGCATGTGCTCAGATTGTCTGGGTGCTACAATCGCTTGAATCGAGTGGGAGTTGATCTTCCAGATAAGATAGTGATTAATATAGTTCTCCAAGTCACTGTCACTAAGCTACTAGAACTTGGTGATGAACTATAAAATGCCAGGGATAGAATTAATGATCCCTGAGCTATTCGCGATGTTTGACACTGCGAAGGTAGAAATCAAGAGGGAGCATCAAGTGTTGATGGTTAGTCAAACCACTAGTTTCGAGAAGGGCAGGAGCAAGGAGGGAAACTTCATGGATAGCAAGTCAGTTGCTGCTCCAGTGAAGCAACCCAAAGTTGAACCCAAACTCGAGACTAAGTGCTTCAATTATGAGGAGAGCGGTTGCTGAAGCGGAACAACCCTAGATACTTGGTAGATAAGAAGGCTGGCAACATCGACAGAAGTATATTTGATATACGTGTTATTGATATCTACCTTGCTAGTACTCCTAGTAGCACCTGGGTATTGGATACCAGTTTGGTTGCTAAATGTTAGTAACTCAAAATAAAAGCTACGGAATAAACGGAGCACTAGCTAAGGGTGAGGTGACGATGTGTGTTCGAAATGTTTCCAAGGTTGATGTGATCAACATCGCACGCTCTCTCTACCTTCGGGATTAGTAACAAACCTAAATAAATGTTATTTGGTGTTTTGCGTTGAGCATGAACGTGATTAGATCGTGTTTATTGCAACACGGTTATTCATTTAAGTTAGAGAATAATGGTTATTTTGTTCACATGAATAATACCTTCAATGGTCATGCACCCGGTGAGAATGGTTTGTTGAATCTTTATTGTAGTAATACACATGTTCATAACATTGATGCCAAAAGATACAAAGTTAATAATGATAGTACCACATACTTGTGGCACTGTCGCTAAATGTCATATTGGTATAAAGCGCATGAAGAAACTCCATGCTGATGGATCTTTGGACTCATTCGATTTCGAATCGGTTGAGACATGCGAACCATGCCTCTTGGGCAAGATGACTAAGGACCCTGTTTCCAGATGGATGGAGCGGGCAAGTGATTTATTGGAAATGATACATGTTGATGTATGCAATCCAATGTGTCTTGTAGCGTGCGGTGGATATCATTATTTTCTTACCTTCACTGATGATTTGAGTAGATATAGTGTATATTTACTTAATGAAACACAAGTCTGAATCGTTTGAAAGGTTCAAGCAAATTCAGAGTGAAGTTTAAGATCATCGTGACAAGAAGATAAAAATGTCTGCGATGTGCTCGTGGAGGTGAATATCTGAGTTACGAGTTTGGCATACAACTTTAGACAATGTGAAAATTGTTTCACAACTCACGCCACCTGGAACACCATAGTGTGATGGTGTGTTCGAATGTCAATAGTCGTGCTCTATTGGAAATGGTGCTTGCTATGATGTCTCTTATCATTTTGCTACTATAATTTTGGGGTTATGCATTAGAGACAACTACATTCACTTTAGATAGGGCACCATCTAAATCTGTTGAGATGACACCATGTGAATTACGGTTTGATAGAAACCTAAGATGTCATTTCTTAATGTTTGGGGCTGCGACGCTTGTGTGGAAAATGTTTTCACCTAATGAGCTCGAACCCAAAGCGGACAAATGCATCTTCATAGAATACCCTAAGAATAGTTGGGTAAACCTTCTATCTCAGATCCAAGCATAAAGTGTTTGTTGCTAAAACTGGGTCCTTTCTCGAGAAAGAGTTTCTCTCGAAAGAATTGAGTGGAGGAAGATAGAACTTGATGAGGTTGTTGAACCTCTGTTCAACCAGAGAGTAGCACAGCGCAGGAAGATGTTTCTGTGAAGCCTACGTTAGTTGAAGAGGAAGTTAATGATGATGATCATGAAGCTTCGAATCAAGTTACTATCGAACCTCGTAGGTCGACAAGGATGTGTACTGCTCCTGAGCGGTACGACAACCCTGTCTTGGAGGTCATGTTGTTGGACAATGATGAACCTACGAGCTGTGGAGAAGTGATGATGGGCCCGGATTCCGACAAATGGTTAGAGGCCATGAAATCCGAGAAAGGATCCATGTATGAAAACCAAGTATAGACTTTGGTAGACTTGCTCGTTGGACGGCAGGTCGTTGAGTACAAATGGACCTTTAAGATGAAGACAGACGCTGATGGTGAGTGTCAGCATTTATAAAGCTCGACTTGTCGCAAAGAAGTTTCTGCCAAGTTCAAGGAGTTGACTGCAATGAGACTTTCTCACTCGTAGCGATGCTAAAGTCTGTTGGAATTATGTTAGCAGTTGCTGCATTTTTCAATTATGAAATCTGGCAGATGGATGCCAAAACATCATTTCCTTCCTTAAGGAAAGGTTGTATGAGATACAACCAGAAGGTTTTGTCAGTCCTAAGGATGCTAAAAGGTGTGCAAGCTTCAGTGATCCTTCTATGAACTGAAGCAAGCATCTCGGAGCTGGAATATACACTTTGATGAGGTGATCAAAGTTTTTGAGTCTATACAAAGTTTATGAGAAACTTGTATTTGCAATAAAGTGAGTGGGGGCACTATAGAGTTTCTGATAAGTATATGTGGATGACATATTGCTATTCGGAAATAATGTGGAATTTCTGGAAAGCATAAACGGTTGTTTGAAAAGTGATTTTCAAAGGAAGACCTGGATAAAGCTACCTAATTGTTGAGTATCAAGATCTATAGAGATAGATCAAGATGCTTGATGAGACTTTCAGTGAGTACATTACTTGACAAGATTTTTAAAGAGTTCAAAATGGATCAGTCAGAGAAGAGTTCTCGCCTGATTTGTAAGGTGTGAAGTTGAGTGAGACCCAAAGCTCGACAACGGCAGAAGAAAGAGAAAGGACGAACGTCGTCCCTTATGCCTTAGCCATAGGCTCTATATTATGCCATGATGTGTATCGCACCTGGTGTGTGCCTTGCCATGAGTCTGTCAAGAGGTACAAAAGTGATCCAGGAGTGGATCACTGGACAGCGGTCAAGATTATCCTTAGTAACTAAAAGACTAAGGAGAGGTTTCTCGATTATGGAGGTGATAAAGAGTTTGTTGTAAAGAGTTACGTCGATGCAAGCTTTAACACCAATCTGGATGACTTGTAGTAGCAATCTGGATACGTATAGTGGAGCAGCCATTTGGAATAGTACCAAGTGGAGTGTGGTAGCGGTGTTTACAGTTTGACATAGTTTGCAAAGTACACACGGATCTGAATGTCGCAGACCCGTTGACTATAAGACCTCTCTCACATGCAAAGCATGATCGAGCCCAGAACTCATTGGGTGTTAGATTCATAATAATGCGAATCACATGGTGATGTGAACTAGATTATTGACTCTAGTGCAAGTGGGAGACTGCTGGAAATATGCCCTAGAGGCAATAATAAATTAGTTATTATCATATTTCCTTGTTCATGATAATCGTTTATTATGCATGCTATAATTGTATTGATCGGAGACTTAGATGCATGTGTGGATACATAGACAAAACCATGTCCCTAGTATGCCTCTAATAGACTAGCTCGTTGATCAAACATGGCTATGGTTTCCTAGTCATGGACATGAGATGTCATTTGGTAACGGGATCACATCATTCGGAGAATGATGTGATGGACAAGACCCAAACTACAAATGTAGCATATGATCGTGTCAGTTTATTGGTATTGTTTTCTGCATGTCAAGTATATGTTCCTATGACCATGAGATCATGTAGCTCACTGACATCGGAGGAGTACCTTGTGTGTATCAAACTTCGCGACGTAACTAGGTGACTATAAAGGTGCTCTACAGGTATCTCCGAGGGTGTCTGTTGGGTTGGCATGGAACAAGACTGGGATTTGTTACTCCGTGTGACGGGGTGGTATCTCAGGGCCCACTCGGTAATACAACATCACAATAAGCCATGCAAGCAATGTGACTAAGTGTTAGTCACGGGATCTTGTGTTACGGAATGAGTAAAGAGACTTGCCTGTAACGAGCTTAAACTAGGTATGGAGATACCGACGATCGAATCTCGGGCAAGTAACATACCAAGAACAAAGGGAACATCATATGGGATTAACTGAATCCTTGACATAGAGGTTTGACCGATAAAGATCTTCGTAGAATATGTAGGAACCAATATGGGCATCCAGGTCCCACTATTGGTTATTGGCCATAGAGGTGTTTCGGCCATGTCTACATAGTTCTCGAACCCGCAGGGTCTGCACACTTAAGGTTCGGTGACGTTTCGATAGTATAGAGTTATGTATGGTGGTGACCGAAGGTTGTTCGGAGTCCTGGATGAGATCCTGGACGTCACGAGGAGCTTCGGAATGGTCCAGAGGTAAAGATTGATATATAGGAAGTCCTATTTTGGTCGCCGAAAAAGTTTTGGGCTCATCGGTCATGTATCGGGAGTGTCAGTAGTGTACCGGGAGACCATCGGGAGGGGTATTTCGACCCAAGAGGCTACATGGGCTGTGGGAGAGTAAATACCAGCCCTTTGTATGCTGGTGGAAGTCCCACACAAGGCCCATGCGGTTGGGAATAAAAGCCCAAATAGAAAAAGGTGGAAAAAGATAAAAAAGGCAAAATAGGAAGGAGTCCTAGTCCTACTAGGATTGGAGGAGGAATCCTCCTCTCCTCCTTAGTTCGGACGACCCAAGGGCTGGCTCCTTGGGAGCCAAGCTTCCTCCTCCTCTCCTCCTATATATACTAGAGGGTTTTAGGGTTTTGGCACTAGTTTTTGAGCCACGTGCTACCCGTTCCTCTAGTGCATAGTTTCTCCTCTAGATCGGTTTTCTGTAGTGCTTGGCGAAGCCCTGCCGGAATTGCTCCACCACCATCGTCGCAGCGCCGTCACGCTGCTGGAGAACTCATCTACCTCTCCGCTCCCTCTTGTTGGATCAAGAAGGCGGAGATCGTCATCGAGTTGTACGTGTGCTGAACGCGGAGGTGTCGTCCGTTCGACGCTAGATCGGAAGGACCGTGATCAAGATCGGGAGATGGATCGTGATGAGTTCGCGGGATGGATCGTGATGAGTTCACGGGACAGATTGTGATGAGTTCGCGGGACAGATCGTGATTGGATCGCGGCACGGATCGTGATGAGATCGCGGGATGCTCGGCGATTTGGATCGCGAAGACGTTCGACTACACCAATCGCGTTTCTTAACGTTTCCCGCTTAGCGATCTACAAGGGTATGTAGATCCACTCTCCCTCTCGTAGATGCTCATCACCATGGATAGGTCTTGCGTGAGCGTAGGAAATTTTTTGTTTCCCATATGACGTTCCCCAACAGTGAGGACACCGCAATATTGAACCCAAAACTAAGCACTTCTCCTATTGCAAGAATTACCAATCTAGTTGGCCAAACCAAACCAATAACTCGAAGAGACTTGCAAAGATATGAAATCATGCATATAAGAATTCAGAAAAGTCTCAAATAATATTCATAGATAATCTGAACATAAACCCACAATTCATCGGATCTCGACAAACACACCGCAAAAGAGTATTACATTGGATAGATCTCCATGAAGATCATGAAGAATGTGGTATTGAAGAGAAAAGAGAGAGAAGAAGCCATGTAGCTACTAGCTATGGACCCGAAGGTCTGTGGTGAACTACTCACGCATCATCAGAGGGGCAATGGAGTCGATGTAGATGCCCTTCGTGATCGAATCCCCCTCTCGCAGATTACCGGAAAAGGCTCCAAGATTGGATCTCTCGGTAACGGAGGCTTCTGGCGGCGGAAAAGTGTTTTCGTTGCTCTTTTTGATATACAGGGAATATTTGGGAATTTATAGGCCGGAGATTAGGGTTAGGAGAGCTCCCGTGGGCCCACAAGCCAGGGGCGCACCCTACCCACCTGGGCGTGCCCCTAGGGCTTGTGGCCCCACGGTTGCTCTCCCGACTTCATCTCCAAGTATCCTGGTTTGCTTCTGGCCCAAGAAAAATTATTCCGAAGATTTTATTCCGTTTGGACTCCGTTTAATATTCCTTATCTGCAATTCTCGAAAAAAACAAAAACTGGCACTAGGCTCTAGATTAATAGGTTAGTCCCAAAAATAATTTAAAATAGCATAATAATGCATATAAAACATCCAAAATAGATAATATAATTGCATGGAACAATCAAAAATTATAGATACATTGGAGACGTATCAAGCCTCATCACCGAAAATCGAGGAACCAATCCTTAAGTAAAACCTCACATTATCACCACATGCGTGAGAGGGTGGGGTCCCTTCCCCCTCCCATCGTCAAAATGACGAACAGAGGTAGAGGGGGTGTGTGATCTCGTCGGTGAGGGGGTAGATTTGCACTGTCGGCCCTAGCTCCTAGGATTTTGTAGAAAAGAGAGGGATAAAAACGCTTCATGGTCTTAATTTAACCTCACACTTAGCGAGGTAAAAACGTGTTTTTTACAATGGGCTTAATCTGTTTGAATCCAATTCAACCGAATAGTGGATCGTGGATGACCTAGTGTCCGCCCCCCTTGATGTGCAACCGTGAAGCCCCACATGTCACCCATACCACACACCGGCAAGAGCAGCAACAAGATCGGGGAGACCCAAACTGGATTCACTGTATCATACATAGAGGAGGAGCGCGACAGACCCACTTTTGTCTTGGTGAGGAAGAGGATGGAGATGGCATGTGGCCCCAATTAGCTAGTAAGAGAAGTAAGTAATCACAGTCGAGGTCTTGCTTTTCTCGTGACGACAAACAATTTAAGGGGGGAGATTGACTGGGATCGATAAAATACAAGGTGCTTGTTTCAAGATCGATAGGTTATGGCTTGATATAGACTTCAAGTACCAATTCAAGGTCCTTTTCATACTTTTCCCAAATGAAAAGTGTCTATGAAGTCTAAAAGATGAGTCACCTTGTCGGAAAGAGGGTCTGACTACATGTCACTCGGCGGGATCATCCCCATCGAGATGAGCCATAAGCTAACGTGGATTACCAACATTCCCGTAAATGCCTGCACTAGATGGTATGTAAACTTTTAGGCCTCCAATGCAGATATGCAAATTATGTCGTACCGGTCCCGACATCCGAAATACCGCACCTCTTGGGAAGTTTGGACTTCGACATCCCAGATCCACCCCAAAACCCCTCTTAGGTTGCTCGGCTTTAGAACCCTCCACATATTCACACTAGAAATGACCCACCATCCACCTACCCGCATTCATGCTGCCATGGTGACCTAGAAGCCTATTCTAGATGCCCGCAATCACGCCTTTGTCGCCCTACCTACCCCGGCTATTTAAAGATGGCCGATTGTTGGGGAACGTTGCATGGGAAACAAAAAAAATCCTACGCACACGCAAGATCTATCCATGGTGATGAGCATCTACGAGGGGGAGAGTGGATCTACATACCCTTGTAGATTGCTAAGCAGGGAGCGTTAAGAAACGCGGTTGATGTATTCGAACGTCTTCGCGATCCAATCACGATCCGTCTCGATCTAGTGCTGAACGGACGTCACCTCCACGTTCAGCACACGTACAGCTCGATGATGATCTCTACCTTCTTGATCCAGCAAGAGGGAGCAGAGAGGTAGATGATTTCTTTGGCAGCGTGAAGGCATGGCAGCGATGGTGGTGGAACTATTCCGGCAGGGCTTCGCCAAGCAACGCCGGAACGATCTAGAGGAGAAACTACGATCTAGAGGGAAGAAGGCAGCACGTGGCTTTTCGTGTGTTGGTTTCCCTCAATACCTCCAGTATATATAGGAGGAGGGGAGGGAGGCTTGTGCCCTAGGGCTGGCCCTTGGTGTGGCCGAAGTAGGGAGGAGAGGGAGTTGGACTCCAATCCTACTCCTAGTAGGACTCCTCCCCCACTTGGAAATTCTTCCCCCTTTGGGATTTTGCCTTTTTCCCTCTACTCCAGCCGCATGGGCCCTTAGGGGAGGCTTCGGCCAGACCACTAGGGGATGGTTCGCCTCCTCTCATAGCCCATGAGGCCCTTGGGGCGAAAGGCCCCTCCCGATGGTCCCCCGGTACTCACCCGTCTCTCCTGGTACACTACCGATGAGCGAGAAACTTTTCCGGTGACCAAAACAGGACTTCCTATATATCAATCTTTACCTCTGAACCATTCTGGAGATCCTCGTGACGCCCGGGATCTCATTCGGGACTCCAAAAAACCTTCAGTCACCACCATACACAACTCTATACTACCGAAACGTCACCGAACCTTAAGTGTGCAGACCCTGCGGGTTCGAGAACTATGTAAACATGACGGAGACACCTCTACGGTCAATAACCAATAGCGGGACCTGGATGCCCATATTGGTTTCTACATATTCTATGAAGATCTTTATCGTTTGAACCTCTATGTCAAGGATTCAGTTAATCCCGTATGTTATTCCCTTTCTTCATCGGTATGTTACTTGCCCGAGATTCGATTGTCGGTATCTGTATACCTAGTTCAATCCTGTTACCGGCAAGTCTCTTTACCCCTTCCATAATACAAGATCCCATGGCTAACACTTTAGTCACTTTGCTTGCAAGGCTTGTTGTGATGTTGTATTACCGAGTGGGCCCTGAGATACCTCTCCGTCACACGGAGTAACAAATCCCAGCCTTGATCCATGCCCACTCAACAGACACCCTCAGAGATACCTGTAGAGCATCTTTATAGTCACCCAGTTACGTTGCGACATTTAATACACACATGGTACTCCTCCAGTGTCAGTGAGTTTCATGATCTCATGGTCATAGGAACAGATACTTGACATGCAGAAAACTATAGCAATAAACTGACACGATCAAATGATATGTTTAAGTTTGGGTGTTGTCCATCACATCATTCTGCCAATGATGTGATCCCGTTATGAAATGGCATCTCATTTCAATGGCTAGAAAACCTTGACCATCTTTGATCAACTAGCTAGTCTACTGTGTCGGCGTTCTAGGAACGGGGGTACCCAACCCTGCCTGCCTGTGGCCTAGGACATGGCCCACTTTGTCAGCCAGACACGGCCTGGTGCGGCTCCGCTCAAGACAAGACCCTCGCGAGGGTAAAATGGTCGCGAGGGAGAACGACACTAAGAACAGCAAGGATGGGCCTCCTCAGGCCTCCTCCGGAGTAGCGGAGATCTCTATGTAGAACCCGACCTTAGGAGTCAAAGATGACGCAGGGAAGGACAGGCGGGCGCCAGCGTGCCAAGCGGTACAGTTTCCCCTTTGGTGCAAAGGGAGCAAGGACGTACGCTGGTTCCCAAAGCGCCTCCCAAAGGTTTCCATTCATGTGCACAAGACCATGACCACGAGCCCTGGAGGGCGGATGTCATCGCCGAGCCCACCACGCCGTCATCAACAGCTACTTTGGAGGCGAAGACCACCTTTGGACAGGGCGGGGATGTACTCCTGTCCCCCTTCAATATTGGCCACTTTGGGATCCCTTCCCGCCATTGTGATAAGGGAAGAGGACCCAGGCCACTGCTATATATAGAGGCTAGGTCATACCATAGTGAGGGATCCACGACTTAGCCACTCGACGAACCACGAGACAAGGCAGAGAGCCAAGAACACCACCAGAGCCCCCCTCGCGAGGCTCGAAACCACTGTACTAGTTCATCCACCACACCTCTCCAAGATGCAATCCACCAAAGCAGGAGTAGGGTATTATGCTTCACAGCAGCCCGAACCTAGGTAAACTTCCGTGTTCATCTTCTTCCTCGTCATCGTGCAAGTATGTCGTGGTAACCATTGAGTAGCGAGCTAGGTAGGGCGAGGCTGCAGGGGATCTTCGCAAAGGCCCCTGTATTCGAACCTCGAGGGTTTTGCGGAGCCAGAAATCCGACATTTGGCGCACCGGGTAGGGAGCGTGTCGGAGTCTTCTTCAAGCCTTGCTCTTCCCCCACTCCACAGCTCCGATGGCCGGCGCCCAACAAGCTTCCCCCGACCGCGGTGGATCAGCTTTCGTCGATCCCACTGCTGCCGTCGGAGACCCATGCCCCGGCGGCATAGTGCTGGGCGGACATTATCAAGCCACCAATATCGCATCCGCCATCACCGCCCCTCGCACCACCCAAACACACGGCGGGAGGGCGGTGCCTTCAGCATCGGTGTAGCACCGCACCTACGCGGAGGACCTCGACGCACACGATGTGATGCTACTGGCAAGCGAGATGCTCCACCACCACCCAACGCACAGGGGATTCAACGCCTGGGCCGACCATTTCGCAGAGCTGATCGCCATGGCGCGGAGGATCGTGGCTGCTCACCCTTCTTCACGCACCGAGGACTCTTTCGTTGTGCCTACCCCCAGAACAGTGCACCCCCTCCAGCCCCGGGCAAGCCCGAGCGAGGCTTGTTGCACGCTATGCTCCTTCTCCTTCGAATTCTAGTGACCGATTTCGGGACACAGCCCGGCCACGACGACCGAGCGTGCGAAGGAAACAACGAGGCACCCCACGTGCGCATGAGTGCATGCCTCTGTGACCCGGTGGACCCTCAACAACCTGGATTAACCAGGCGGAAGCGTGCCATCCTGCGCAGGGAGCAAGCGGCACCGGCGTCTGGACAAACAAGCAAGAACGACGAAGGCGCGTCGGATCACTGAGGAAGCAACCCACGTCAGGAGAAACGCGGCCCACCCAACGGCGGTGGCAGAGGTAAGCAACTTTGTTCTGAGGCTCGACGTAGGAGGGTCTGCGGGCTACGCGTGTAGGGCGGCGCCCCCCGGCCGCCTGGAGGGGCCGTCCCCGGCGCCCTGCTGGACAGCTCAGGCGAAGAACCAGGCCCTTATGTTGAGCCCTATGTACCATGCTACGTCATACCTAGGGGCACCAACCTGGATCATGCGCCTGTCGCAAGCACCAATGCCCCCCAAGAATAGGGAAGGCCTCGGGCGTCCTCCCTGAGCCGGGCTTTGGGGCTTTCCCCGGCGAAGCACCAAGCCTGCACAGCGCGAGCAGGAGAAGGAGGGAGGACACCCCCGGGCCCATGGGGGCGGCACAAGATGTGGTCCTCGTGGGAAAGCGACACCGATCCAAGCCTCGAGGCCTTAGGAGTGATGATCTAGGGGAGGGCATCAAGACGTAGGTAACACGGGCCACCCGCGGCAACTGGAGCGCCGACACAACCTCGGGAGGCTAGGCCTCACGAGGCTCCCAAAACCCGGTCTGGCTGGTGCCCCGACACCTAGCAGGATGGCTTGATCGACAAAACACCTCCATGGCTGCGCCGGGTGCGTTGTGCTCATGTTTGGGCCGTGAGAGCACAATCCCTCAGCTATGCGGGGAACAATGCACTTGGGTTTGGGTCATGAAGGCGCACAACAGAGCAGAAATGCACAGGGTGGCTCTTGACGGAGTTGGGAGCTACCAGGCCGAGCGCCCGGGGGCTTGCCTAGCTATCTACGGCCGTGACACTCTCACGTAATAACGAGTGGGTTGTATACGCCCGGAGCCCCCCGAGGACGCGAAGGGGGTCCCACCCATGCAATGTGGCAGCCCCATGCTCCGCGTTGGCGGAGAAGTCAACACTGCCCATCAATGGCTATGCCCATGCAACATGGATGCCCTACGCTTAGTGCTCGGGGAAGACGAAGACTAGCCTAGGTGTCGGACGTGACGTTTTCTTGCTTCTTTTGGTGTTTGAATCGCCACTTTTTGGAATGACGTTTGAAGAGTTCAGAGCACTATATTTAAAAGAAAAAGGGGCGGGGACTTTTCTCTCGTTTTTCTCTTTTTTTATCGGTCTTGAACTCTCTTCTTTGGATTGGTGTTTCACAAGGGGCCGTGTGCTCCGGCCCTCCCCGAGGCACCTCAGGGCTAGATGACAAGCCCCTGTCACCTCAGGGACTTGCACCAATGGGCAGTTGGCCCCCGCTCGGGGGCTCCGACCGCAGCATGGCACCATAGCATGGAGTCTCAGGAGGCCCCAGTGCTTGGGCCTCCTGAGGCAGAACCCGGCAGGGTAGAATGGGGCCGCTCGAGCGTCAAGGGGGTCTCCTGAGCAGCAAACCTCAGGAGCCTTACCGGTCATATAGCCACTCGATGCCCTTGATGCCGTCCTTGGTGATCCGTTCGAACCGAGGGTGACGAGGCATCGCCCCGTAGTTGCGTCCTTGGTGATCCGGTCATACACTGCGGTGGTGGGGAAATGTGCGGGACTGGGACCTGCCGACATAGAGCTGCTTGAGCATCAAAGGGGGCTCCTGAGCAGCGTGCCTCAGGAGCCTTACCATTCATATAGCCACTCAGCACCCTCGATGTCGTCCTTGGTGATCCGGCCGGCATCGAGGGTGTCAGGGCCTCACCCCGTAGTTGCATCCTTGGTGATCCGGTTGTACACTACGGTGGTAGGGAAATGTGCAGGACTGGGGCCTGTAGATATAGAGTGCCGAAAAGGGCTCCCAGCCCGCCCCACTCGTAAGCAAGGAAGAAGTGCCCCACGTGGTGCAGTCGACAGCCTGCAGCGCCTCATGGCGTAGGAAATCGTCAACAACCCACCAAGCTAAGTACACTACCAAACCAAGCAAGATCCTCCTGATTCAACGACGCCTCGGGGACGGGATGAGGGTTGTGCACACTAATATGAGGATGCAGATACTGTAGGACACTACACGCGCCTACCGGAACTCCTAAGGCCTGAAGCGTCAGGGGAAGCAACGCGAGGACAGAGACCCGGCAATGACGAGTAGAAAGGCCACGAACCCAAAGCGGGCGGCCACAGACTGTCCTCGGAAGGGAGCACCTCGTGAAGGCCTAGCATGCCACCATCAATGGGCCATATCAGCGGCGACGCCAAGCCCCACGCAAGAAAACTAAGTCACGTCATTACAAGCAGCCGGCCGGTGATTCAAGGACAAGAAATAGAGACAAAGGTAATGCACAAAATACTAACACCCATCGGGGCCAAGTCCTTCTTAAACTGTTATAGGTACCAGGAAGAAGAAGTAGGGGGAGTCTAGGCGGAGGAGTCGATGTCTCTGTCCGAGTCATCGTCTGCCATGGCGCCGGGGCCGCCCACCCCTCCGGGAGCATGCACCTGGATGAACCGTTCGACCAGGGACTCCACATGCGGGCGCACCTCGTCCCGGAGGGGCCTCTAGAGACCCTCGGGCACCCGCTCCGCGACACGCTAGAGGTCGAACTCCGGGACGAGGCGGCGCAGGTTGGAGAAGACATGTGTCAAGGCAAGCTCCAGAAGGCCCTGCGCGTCAGCCTCGCTGTCCGCGTTCACGCGGGAGATGCCGGTCTCCAGCGTCTCCACCACCCGGCGAAAGAAGTCGAGGTATCCCCCATCACCTTGCACGTTAGGAAGAGCGGGGGCTTCCCCGACGAACCGGTTCACCGCGCCGGCCACGCAGTGGGCGATGTTGAGGTACTGCTTGGCGCGCTAGGACTCCAGCATCTTGGCGTAGGCCGCCTCGTCCTGCGCAACGTGCACGGCATCGGCCGCTTCCCGGACCTGGGTCTGGAGAGACGCCAGCTCCGCCCTGGCCTCCGCCTCGTCCCTGATGGTGGCTTGGAAGGCGGCCTCAACGGTCGTTAGCTGGGCCCGCAACGCGTCCACCTCCTCCTGTAGCTCGCCGCGCTTGCGCTTCTTGGCTGCCGGCGCCCTGAAGAAGGAGATGATCAGGCCTGGCGCATCGAACATATCAACAAAGGAAGGAAACGACGGAGCACTCACTCATCCACCATGGCCCAGCGCCGACGGACCTGTGCTGACCCCGAGGGCCCCCTACCACTACCTCCAGAGGAGGGCGAGGGAGCTGATGGTCCCGCACGCTACCCTGTAATGGCGACGCTTCCTCTAGACGCCATGAGGAAAAGGAGAAGCGGAGGAGAAGGAGAGGGTTTTCTCTGGAGCTACGGGAGAAGATGGCGCTTCGAGATGGCAAGGCTCCCCCAGGGAAGGTGGATTTATAAGCATGGCCGAGGTCATGAGGCGTCGTGTGAGAGCAGGCGATGTGCGCCCCTCGGGCATCGAAAGGGCTGGCTCGATCGGTGTGCAACCCTGCTTCACGACGCCTCGCCTAACACTATCGGGTCACATCCACATGGTCCGAGGGTTGGAGGCCCAAGGGAGCGACAACATTCAAGGAAGGGTAATGATGGCCGGCACTGCACTTGGGCGTCATGTCGGTTTGACTTGGGGTGGTCCGTGACGCCTTCGGGGAGCGGGGTTGTTATCGCCCGGGCGTTCGACACGTGCACAACCTGGCCCGTAGGCGTTTGGGGCCCGCGACGCTTCGGGACACCTTCAATGGCTCCGCCTAGAAGCTAGCTTGGGCATGCCTTGGGCCCGGGGGCTACTTTCCGCGTTCTTGGAACGAGGGTACCTAGCCCTACCTGCCCGCGGCCCAGGACATGGCCCACTTCATCAGCCAAACGCGGCCTGGCGCGGCTCCGCTCAAGACAAGGCCCTCACGAGGCCCACGCGCTCGTGAGGGAGAACGACACCAAGACCAGCAAGGATGGGCCTCCTCAGGCCCCCTTCAGAGCAGCAGAGATCTCTATGCAGAACCCGGCCTCAGGAGTCAAAGATGACGTAGGAAGGGACAGGCGGGTGCCATCGCACCAGGCAGTGCAGTTTCCCCTTTGATGCAAAGGGAGCAAGGACGTATGCGGGTTCTCGAAGCGCCGCCCAAAGGTTTCCATTCCAATGCAACAAGACCACGACCACGAGCCCTGTAGGGCGGATGTCATCGTCGAGCCCACCATGCCGTCATCAACAGCTACTTTGCAAGCAAAGACCACCTTTGGACAGGGCAGGGATGTACTTCTGTCCCCCTTCAAATTTGGCCAATGTGGGATCCCTTCCCGCCATTGTGATAAGGGAAGAGGACCCGGGCTACTGCTATATATAGAGGCTAGGTCATATCGTAGTGGGGGATCCACGACTTAGCCACTCGACGAACCACGAGACAAGGCAGAGAGCCAAGAACACCACCAGAGCCCCCCTCGCGAGGCTCGAAACCACTGTACTAGTTCATCCACTCACACCTCCCCGAGAGGCAATCCACCAAAGCAGGAGTAGGGTATTACGCTTCATAGCGACCCGAACCTGGGTAAACTGTCGTGTCCATCTACTTCCTTGTCATCGTGCAAGTCTGCCATGGTAACCATTGAGTAGCGAGCTAGGTAGAGCAAGGCTGCATGGGATCTTTGCACACACCCCTATGTTCGAACCTCGAGGGTTTTGCCTAGCCCAAAATCCAACAAAGGCATACTAGGGACAAAGTGTTGTCTATGTATCCACACATGCAATGTGTTTCCAATCAATACAATTATAGAATGGATAATAAACGATTATCATGAAGAAGGAAATATAATAATAACCATTTATTATTGCCTCTAGTGCATATTTCCACTAGTCTCCCACTTGCACTAGAATCAATAATCTAGCTCACATCACTATGTGATTTACATTGTAATGAATCTAACACCCATGCAGTTCTGGTGTTGATCATGTTTAGCCCTTGGAAGAGGTTTAGTCAACGGGTCTGCGACATTCAGATCCATGTGCACTTTGCAAATATTTATGTCCTCCTCCTTGATGTACTCGCGGATGGAATTCAAATGCTGCTTTATGTGTCTGGTCCTCTTGTGAAACCTTGGTTCCTTGGCCAGAGCAATGGCACCAGTGGTGTCACAGAACAGATCCATTGGATTCAGTGCACTCGGCACTACTCCAAGATCTGTCATGAACTCCTTCATCCAGACACCTTCCTTCGCTGCCTCCGAGGCTGCGATGTATTCCGCTTCGCATGTAGAATCGGCTACCACGCTCTTCTTGGAACTGCACCAGCTTACCACTCCCCCATTGAGAATAAATACGTATCTGGTTTGCGACTTAGAGTCATATGGATCAGTGTCAAAGCTTGCATCGATGTAACCTTTACGATGAGCTCTTGATCACCTCCATAAACGAGCAACATTTCCTTAGTCCTTTTCAGGTACTTAAGGATATTCTTGACCACCGTCCAGTGCTCTATTCCTAGATCACTTTGAAACCTTCCAGCCATACTTATGGCAAGGCTTACATCAGGTCTTGTGCACATCATTGCATAAATGACAGAGCCTATGGCTGAAGCATAGGGGATGACACTCATCTTTTCTCTGTCTTTTGCAGTCACTGGGCATTGAGTCTTACTCAACTTCACACCTTGCAATACAAGCAAGAACCCCTTCTTGGACTGATCCATTTTGAAGTTCTTCAAAATTTTGTCAAGGTATGTGCTCTGTGAAAGTCCTATTAAGCGTCTTGATCTATCTTTATAGATCTTAATGCCTAATATGAAAGCAGCTTCTCCTAGGTCCTTCATTGAAAAACTCTTGTTCAAATACTCCTTCACGCTTTCCAGGATTTCTATATTGTTTCCAATAAGCAATATTTCATCCACATATAATATTAGAAATGTTATAGAGATCCCACTCACTTTCTTGTAAATATAAGCTTCTCTGTAAACTTGTATAAACCCGGACGCTTTAATCACCTCATCAAAGCGTAGATTCCAACTCCGAGATGCTTGCACTAGTCCATAAATGGATTGCTGGAGTTTGCAAACTTTGTTAGCATTCTGTGGATCGACAAAACCTTCCAGTTGTATCATATACAACTCTTCCTTAAGGAAACCATTAAGGAACGCTGTTTTGACATCCAGCTGCCAAATTTCGTAGTTGAAATATGCAGCTATTTCTAACATGATTCTGACGGACTTAAGCATCGCTACGGGTGAGAAGGTCTCATCGTAGTCAACTCCTTGAACTTGTGAAAAACCCTTTGCCACAAGTCGAGCTTTATAGATGGTGACATAACCGTGTGCGTCCATATTCCACTTAATGATCCATTTGTTCTGAATGGCCTTTCGCCCTTCAAGTAATACTTCCAAAGTCCATACTTTGTTTTCATACATGGATCCAATCTCATATTTCATGGCCTCTAACCATTTCTTGGAATCCAGGCCCATCATTGCTTCTCCATAGCTCGTAGGTTCATGATTGTCTAACAACATGACCTCTAAGATAGGGTTGTCGTACCACTCGGGAGCAGTACGTGCCCTTGTCAACCTACGAGGTTCGATAGTAACTTGAACAGAAGCTTCATGATCATCATCATTAACTTCCTCTTCAACCGATGCAGGCTCTACAGAAACATCTTTCTGTGCTATGGTACTCTCTGGTCGAAGTAAAGGTTTAATAACCTCATCAAGTTCTATTTTCCTCCCACTCAATTCTTTCGAGAGAAACTCTTTCTCAAGAAATGTTCCGTCCCTAGCGACAAACACTTTGCCTTCGGGTCTAAGATAGAAGGTATACCCAATTGTCTCTTTTGGGTATCCTGTGAACATGCATTTCTTTGCTTTGGGTTCCAGCTTTTCAGGCTGAAGCTTTTTGACATAAGCATCACATCCCCAACTTTAAGAAATGACAACTTTGGCTTCTTACCAAACCACGGTTCATATGGCATCGTCTCAATGGATTTTGATGGTGCCCTATTTAAAGTGAATGCAGCTGTCTCTAATGCATAATCCCAAAATGATAGTGGCAAATCGGCAAGAGACATCATAGAACGCACCATATCTAATAAGGTTCGATTACGACGTTCGGACACACCATTACGCCGTGGTGTTCCAGGCGGTGTCAATTGTGAAACAATTCCACACTGTCTTAAGTGACTGCCAAACTCATAACTCATATATTCACCTCCTCGATCAGATCGTAGGAATTTAATCTTCTTGTTACGATGATTCTCAACTTCACTCTAGAATTGCTTGAACTTTTCAAACGTTTCATACTTGTGTTTCATTAAGTAAATATACCCATATCTACTTAAGTCATCAGTGAAGGTGAGAAAATAACGATATCCGCGACACGCCTCAATGGTCATCAGACCGCACACATCAGTATGTATGATTTCCAACAAGTCACTTGCCCGTTCCATTGTTCCAGAGAACGGGGTTTTAGTCATCTTGCCCATGAGGCATGGTTCACATGTGTCAAGTGATTCAAAATCAAGTGACTCCAAAAGTCTATCAGCATGGAGCTTCTTCATGAGTTTTATACCAATATGACCTAAACGGCAGTGCCACAAGAAAGTGGTACTATCATTATCAACTCTACATCTTTTGGCATCAATGTTATGAACATGTGTATCATCACTATCGAGATTCAATATGAATAAACCCCTCACGTTTGGTGCATGACCATAAAATATATTATTCATATAAATAGAACAACCATTATTCTCTGATTTAAATGAGTAACCGGCTCGCAATAAACAAGATCCAGATGTAATGTTCACGCTTAACGCAGGTACTAAATGACAATTATTCATGTTCATCACTAATCCCGATGGCAATCGAAGATCGAGCATGTCGACGACAATCACATCAACCTTGGAACCATTTCCCACGTGCATCGTCACTTCGTCCTTAGCCAGCCTTCGTTTATTCCGTAGCTCCTGTTTTTGAGTTGCAAATGTGAGCAACCGAACCGGTATCAAATACCGAGGCACTACTACGAGAGTTGGTAAGGTACACATCAATAATATGTATATCATATATGCCTTGTTTGGTGTTGGCCGCCTTCTTGTCGGCCAGATACTTGGGGCAGTTCCACTTCCAGTTACCAATTCCCTTGCAATGAAAGCGCTCAGTTTCTAGCTTGGGTCCAGTCTTGGGTTTCTTCACGGGAGTTGCAACTGCTTTGCCACTCTTCTTGGAGTTACCCTTCTTACCCTTGCAATTCTTCTTGAAACTAGTGGTTTTATTGACCATCAACACTTGATGCTCTTTCTGGATTTCAGACTTAGCAATCTTTAGCATCACAAACAGCTCGGCGACTGACTTGTTCATCCCGTGCATGTTATAGTTCATCATGAAGCTCTTGTAGCTAGATGGCAATGATTGAAGAACTCTGTCAGTGATCGTCTCCAGTGGAAGGGACATCCCTAACTCAGCGAGACTGTTTGAATACCCAAACATTCTCAGTATATGTTCACTCACGGACCCGTTCTCCTCCATCTTGCAAGCATAGACCTTATCGGAGGTCTCATACCACCAAATCCTGGCATTCTTCTCAAAGATAAACTTCAACTCCTAGAACATCTCATATGCTCCATGATGTTCAAAATGTCTTTGAAGTTCTGGTTCTAAGCCATACAACATTGCACATTGAACTATTGAGTGGTCTCCAGAACGTGCCTCCCAAGCGTTCTTAACATTTTTAGATGACACGGGAGCGGGTGAGTCACCAAACAATGCATCAAGGACATAAGACTTCTGGGAAGCCGTGAGGATAATCCTCAGATTACGGGCCCAGTCCACAAAGTTACTTCCATCATCTTCCAACTTGGCCTTCTCTAGGAACGCATTAAAATTCAGGGGAACTACTACGCGAGCCATTGATCTACAACATAAATATGCAAAGGTTACTAAGACTATTGTTCAAGATAATAAGTTTAGTTAATCAATTACTAAAGCTCCCACTCAAATTGACATCCCTCTAGTCATCTAAGTGATACATGATCCAAATTCACCAACTCAAGTCTGATCATCACGTGAGTTGAGGTGGTTTCAATGGTGAACATCATCATGTTGATCATATCTACTATTCAAGTGATTGTAGCACCCAGACAATCTGAGCACATGCTCACTGATTGAGCTAGTCTACTTCATCTTGTAGGCAAAGAATCCTGTAGGAGGTCTCATACCTCTCAACACGGGCACGAGCCCGAGATCCCAATTTCAGCTCTTAGAACATCTCATTTGTTCTATGACGTTCAAAACGTTTTGGAGCCTCAATTCTAAGCCATAATGCATGATGCACTGAACTATCAAGTAGTCATCAGAACATGCATGTCAGATGTTCACAACATCTACATACGACACTTGAGGGGGTTGTGCACTGAGCGGTGCATCAAGGACATAAGCCTTCTGTGCAGCAACTGAGGACAATCCTCTGATCACGAACCTAGTCCACATAATTGTTACTATTATATTCCAACTCTATATTCTCTAGGAACGTATTTAAAAACACAGGGGACCTACAGCGAGAGCTATCAATCTACAACATAACTTTGCAAAGGTTACTAAGACAATTGTTCAAGATAATGAGTTTAGTTAATCAAATTACTAAAGCTCCCACTCAAATTGACATCCCTCCGGTCATTCGAGTGTTACATGATCCAAATTCACCAACTCAAATCCGTTCATCACGTGAGTTGAGGTGGTTTCAATGGTGAACATCATCATGTTGATCATATCTACTATACGACTCATGTTTGACCTTTCGATCTCTTGTGTTCCGAGGCAATGTTTGTACATGCTAGGCTCGTCAAGTTTAACCCGAGTGTTCTCCACATGCAACACTGGCTTGCACCTGTTGTATGTGAACGTAGAGCCTATCACACCCGATCATCACGTGGTGTCTCGACACGACGAACTTTCGCAACGGTGCACACTCGGGGAGAATACAATTCATCTTGAAATTTTAAGTGAGGGATCACCTTATAATTCTACCGTTGTTCTAAGCAAAATAAGATGCATAAAAGGATTAACATCACATGCAAATCATAAGTGACATGATATGGGCATGAACTTGCGCTTTTGATCTTCATCTCCAAAGCACCGGCATGATCGCCATCGTCACCGACATGACACCATGATCTCCATCAACGTGTCGCCATCGGGTTTGCCACGCCGACGTTGCTTCCATGACTATTGCTAACTCATAGCGATAAAGTAAAGCAAAAACGGCGAAAATAATTAAAGACAACCCTATGGCTCTTGTCGGTTGTCGTACTCATTGACATGCAAGTCGTGATATTCTATACAAAACATGATAATCTCATACATCACATATATCTCATCTTGTAATTGGACATATCACATCACAACATACCCTGCAAAAACAAGTTAGACGTCCTCTAATTGTTGTTGCAAGTTTTACGTGGCTGCTACGGGCATCTAGCAAGAACAATTCTCACCTATTGATATTCAACCTTCTCAAGGACCGCCTTTGTTGAATCTAATACAACTAGAGTAGGAGAGACACACACCCGCCATCCATATTTATGCAACAAAGTCACATGTCTGTCCATGGAACCGGTCTCTCGTAAGGTACGAGTAAGGTTGGTCCGGGCCGCTTCATCGCATAATACCGCTGAATCAAAACACGACCAAGGGAGGAAGTAATCTAAGAATCAACACCCACAAACTCCTTTGTGTTCTACTTGATATCTCATCTACACATAGACCTAGCTCATGATGTCACTTTTGGGGAATGTTGCATGGGAAACAAAAAAATTCCTACGCACACACAAGATCTATCCATGGTTATGAGCATCTACGAGGGGAGAGTGGATATACATACCCTTGTAGATCGCTAAGCGGGAAGCATTAAGAAACACGGTTGATGTAGTCGAACGTCTTCGCGATCCAAATCGCCAAGCTCCCGCGATCCAATCATGACTCGTCCCGATCTAGCACCGAACGGACGGCACCTCCGCGTTCAGCACACGTATAACTTGATGATGGTCTCCGCCTTCTTGATCCAGCAAGAGGAAGCGGAGAGGTAGATGAGTTCTCCGGCAGCGCGACGGCATGGCGGCGATGGTGGTGGAACTATTTCGGTAGGGCTTCACCAAGCACTGTCGAAATGATCTAGACGAGAAACTACGATCTAGAGGGAAGAGGGAAGCACGTGGCCTTTCGTGTGTTGACTGCCCTCAATACCTCCAGTATATATAGGAGGAGGGGGAGGGAGGCTTGCACCCTAGGGCTGACACTTGGTGCGGCCGAAGTGGGGAGGAGAGGGAGTTGGACTCCAATCCTACTCCTAGTAGGACTCGTCCCCCACTTGGAAATTTTGCCCCCTTTGGGCTTTTGCCTTTTCCCCTCTACTCCAGCCGCATGAGCCCTTTGGGGAGGCTTCGGCCAGCCCACCAAGGGCTGGTATGCCTCCTCTCATAGCCCGTGAGGCCCTTGGGGTGAAAGGCCCCTCCCAATGGTCCCCCGGTACTCTCCCGACACTCCCGGTACACTACCGATGAGCCGAAACTTTTTCAATGACTAGAACGGGACTTCCTATATATCAATCTTTACCCCCGGACCATTCCGGAGCTCCTCGTGACGTCCAGGATATCATCTGGGACTCCAAAAAACCTTCTGTCACCACCATACATAACTGTATAATATCGAAACATCACTGAACCTTAAGTGTGCAGACCTTGTGGGTTCGAGAACTATGTAAACATGACCAAGACACCTCTATGGTCAATAACCAATAGTGGGACCTGGATGCCCATATTGGTTCCTACATATTCTACGAAGATGTTTATTGGTTGAACCTATACGTCAAGGATTCAGTTAATCCCGTATGATGTTCCCTTTGTTCATCGGTATGTTACTTGCCCAAGATTTGATCGCCGGTAAGCCTGTTACCGGCAAGTCTCTTTACTCGTTTCGTAATACAAGATCCCGTGGCTAACACTTTAGTCACATTGCTTGTAAGGCTGGTTGTGATGTTGTATTAACGAGTGGGCCCTGAGATACCTCTCCGTCACACAGAGTAACAAATCCCAGTCTTGATCCATGCCCACTCAACAGACACCCTCGGAGATACCTGTAGAGCGTCTTTATAGTCACCCAGTTATGTTGCGACGTTTGATACACACAAGATACTCCTCCGGTGTCAATGAGTTGCATGATCTCATGGTCATAGGAACAGATACTTGACATGCAGAAAACTATAGCAATAGACTGACTCGATCAAATGCTATGTTTAAGTTTGGGTCTTGTCCATCACATCATTCTCCCAATGATGTGATCCCGTCGTTATCAAATGACATCTCATGTCAATGGCTAGGAAACCTTGACCATATTTGATCAACGAGCTAGTCTACTAGAGGCATACTAGGGACAAAGTGTTGGCTATGTATCCACACATGCAATGTGTTTCCAATCAATATAATTATAGCATGGATAATTAACGATTATCGTGAACAAGGAAATATAATAATAACCATTTATTATTGCCTCTAGGGAATATTTCCAACACCGATCACACCCTAACCCCCTACCTATGAGACCTTCTCCTACCATATGAGTTGTTGTCCACCATCACAATGGCTAGTTCTAGAGCTTCGTGTTTCAAGTGGTTGTCTCCTGGCACCCTATGTAAATTGTGGCGGTACGCTCTACGGACGACTGGCGCTAGTCCTGCATTGAGGTAGGCCAACCTATGAACTCTTCATAGCCGATCTCGAAGTAGGATGTGTGGGGGGAGAGGGGGTGAAGGTAAACCCTATCTCCATGGTGGTGGTCACCGGAAAGGAGAAGCTTGCGCAAGGGGAGGCCATGATCGTGGACTCTGTGCCATCCGCGGTGTCCGGGTTCATAGTGTTGTTGTAGAGTAGCAATATGTTGGGAAATGTAGTAGAAAAAAATAACCCATGAATCAAGTTCCTAGGATCACTATGAAGATGCATCTGGATTAGATGGGATCATTATCAACTCAGAGTTGTGGCGAAAATGACTTGGTGAAGAACGGTGTTGATGCAGATTCCCGCAAGTAGAATTTACAACCCCTCAACAGCGAGAATCCCCCCAAACAAAGATAAAAAGCATGATCTCTCTACCGGGTTGCACGCATATGAGATCAGCGATCCGACGTCACTTCACCATCCAGAACTAGGCGTCACCGGAGAACTAGAAGGTGGAGAAGCCTAACAATGTGGAAATTTTTTTCCAGAGAGAGGGAGAGAGAGGGAGAGAGAGAGTCAGTCAATCCTTGTGCCTGAAAAGACGCCTTTGGTGGGATTGCCCCTTCTCATACATATAAAGGCCTGGGAGGTGGGGCTTTCTTGGTGGACGGAGCACCTTGTCCTAGGGCCGGCGTACCAAGGTGGGTGCCCAACTAAACCTTAACCACCCGAAGGCAGCCCACTAACTTTGTGGGGGGCACTATGGGACTGTGATGACCCACATGTATAAGGGATCGCGACAGTCTTCAAGGGTAATATTTTACCCAAATTTATCAATTCGGCACAAGAAGAGAAAATAATGTTTATAAGCCTTGACAGTTGAGTTTTCAATTCAACCACACCCGAGAATCACTTCCTTGCATCAATTTATTAGTAGCATAGTAATATGATAGTAGTGATAGCAATAGTAGTTTTGTAGCAAGCAAAGTAGCGTCGGTAATAATAACTTGAGCAAAGACAATAGTAGTAAAGTTTAGGCAACATGATAGCGATGGATATTTAGATGAGATTCAGTATGCAACAGTCACAACCTAGAGCGACACACAATATCCCTAATTCATCAAATGTATGTAGGAATGTATTTCATATATGGTCATTCGTGCTTGCGATAAGAACTTGTATAACATCTATTGCCCTATCCTCCTTGGCAATGACGTCCTTATGGAAACTATGGGTAATTAAGAGGCTGATTTTAATAGAGAGCCATAAAAAGTTATTAACGCATACTGAATACATGAACTCCCCAAATCAAAGCCATCCCCGTTGATATCCCAATTAGTGTCACATTAGGTGTCTAGGGTTCAGAACCATGATAGGTGCATACAACCTGCGGGTAAGGTCAACAACTCAATTATATAATCATGAAAAACATAAGTGTTCATATCTGAAATCATGGCACTCGGGCCCCTAGTGACAAGCATTAAGCATAGCAAAGTCATAGGAACATCAACCTCGGAACATAGGGGATACTAGGGATCAAGTCCTCACAAATTGACTCGATTAGATAAGAAATCTCATCCATCACCATAAAGAAAGCTTGAAATTACTCACTCATGGTGGTGATCATCATGGATTGTTGATGGAAAAAGGTTGGTGATGACAATGATGATGAATCCATCTCTTCGGGCCTTGAACAGACTCCAGATTAGGGCTCACGTTGAAGAATAGGCGAAGGTGGCTCCATATCTTCAAACGCGATAAAACATTCTCTCTATTTTCTCCCCCTAGAAGACGAACTATAGGCTTTAGAATTAGGGCAGCCAAAGGCTCGTGGGGCCCATAGGCCACATGGGTTCATCTTGTGGGGGGTGGCGCCCTTGGCTTTTGGCCCCGAGGTAGCCCCCCTCCGGTACTTCGTTGCTCCAGTATTTTTCATTTATTCCATAAAAATCACCGCAATTTTTGTCCAATACTGAAAACTTTTATTTCTGCATAAAAATAAGGGATAATTGTATTTGAGCCCTTAGTTGTGCTACCATCGACAAGAATACCCCTAATTTTAGAAAACACGCGTTCATGCCCACATCACTTTGCTCATCTTGTGCTTTTGCCCTTTGACCGTTTGACTGTCATTTTCAAAACTTCATAACTATTTCATACTAACTGTGAAAATATGCAAATAAGATATCGAAATGTTCGAAAAGACATCACCTATATGTGTATGACATTTGCATTCATGAGAAAATTGTTGGGAAGTCTCCATATCAATTTTAGCTCATATAGGTGATGGGGACTTTCCAACACTTTTGTCATGACTGCAAATGACATGCACGTATAGGTGATGTGTTTCTAAACATTTTGATATCTTATTTGCATTTTTCCGAGTTAGTATGAAATAGTTGTGAAGTTTTCAAAATGGCAGTCAAACGGTCAAAGGGCAAAAGCACAAGACGAGCAAAGTGATGTGGGCATGACCGCGTATTTTCGGAAACTAGGGGTATTCCTGTCGACGATGACATAGCTAAGGGCACAAATACAATTATTCCTAAAAATAACACCAAGCTAGTTTTGTTGAAAACAACATGAGCCTGAATTAGGTTCATTCAAATCATGCAATTAGAGTTCAGTGTTTGGAAAAGTAGATACAATGGAGACTTGTCCTCCCCCGGGGCCCATGCACCTGCCCTCCCACTTGTGCCTTTCCACGGGGATGGCCCATGGTGCTCTAGGCACTCGAGGGAGAATCCGGAACCTTCCCATGCCATCACGTGGTCAATTTATTTACTCAGATTTTTTCTGGTTTGTCAATTTTCTCCAAAACACTCCCGGTTTCTTCGAAACACTTTTGATTCTCTCTTAGGAACATTTCAACATATTTGAAACTTTTTTGGTGACTTTATCCTAAGCTCCTGGACATTTAGTGCTCAATAAATCGATGATCTTTAAGCGTGTGAACGACGATGGATTTTTTCCAGAGTAATCGGTGAAGCCGTTGTTGAAAGATCCACCACCAAGACGGTGACTCGAGCATCACTCCATACCCTAGTTGAAAACTTGCATGCTAGCATTTATTGGTTGGATTTGCATCATCTTTTTACTCAAGGCATTTGCTTTGTGCTAATGCTGATTGGATCCAACATCGAGGATGAAAATCTTTGTCATGCTTTTAGACCGGACTTGACGACATCGCTGCATGTATGTACTTGCTTTGTGAAGGTGTTTGTTGTGGAAGTATCACAACTTAGTCGCATATGTTTCCTTGTCACTTCTATTGCCCATATTATTTATCGTAAACTTTCCATTTGATATTTTGACATTGTTATCTTAAATATAATAAATAATATGATCTTCTGTGCATCCATGAATGCATGAACCCATGCGGTATAAAGTTCACTTTCGAAAAAAAAATAAAACTATATCATTTGTAATGTTGAAAAAAAATTCAACTCCGAATTCAACGGAATATCTCCAAGTGGATCCGAAGGGAACATTAGAGCATCTCCACCCACGCCCCCAACAGGCCTCCCCGGACGTCTTTTTTACCGTCGGCGCCGAAAAATTGGCCTAGTCGCACCCCCAGGACCCCTTATTCACCGGTTAGAGCCCTTTTTTGGGTCGGCGAATCCAGGCCGAACCCAGCGCGTCGGGTGCCTCTTGGGGGACTCTGGCGATAACAAACCGGCGTGTGGGACACCACTGTCAGGTGAATCTCATCCTTTTCCTCGCCCGAGTCCCCCCCCCGTTCTCCCCAATGCTGATCCCGGCGCCCCTCACTTGTTCACGGCCACTGCGCTAACACTAGAAGGCCTCTTTTGACTGCCCCTTCACCCCCGTCGGATTTTGCTTCCCCTACCCTCGCCCATCGACGTCCTTCGGACCACACCACGCCGGCAAGGTGTTCGTCGTTTTGCCTGCCCGTCCATGGACTCGGACGACGAGGAGGCGTTCGCGGCCCTGTTAGAGGAATAAGCCGAGGCCGACACCGCCGGTGAGGAGCAACTCATGATACTCGCCTTGCTGGTCGGCATGTTCGTCAACAATGACAAGCCCTGGCGAGGTGGCTCCGTGTCGGGCCAGCGCAAGAGCAAGCAAAGACATCAGATGGATGGGTGTTGCATGCTCTATGTCGACTACTTCGTCGACTCTCCATTGCATGGTGAGAAAGTATTTCGGCGTCGTTACCGGATGAATCGGAAGCTCTTCCTCGAGATTGTTAATTCTGCCCGGGAGTTCGACAGCTATTTCGTTTGCAAGAAGGATTGCACCGGCACAGTTGGATTGTCCTCACTCCATAAATGCACCCAAGCTATGAGGATGCTTGCATACAGAGCTCCCGCGGACATACAAGAATACTATGGGCGAATGTCCGAGTCCACCACCATTGAGTGTCTATACAAGTTCTGCAGGGCAGTGGTGGCAGTGTTTGGATCATAATATTTGCGAACACCCAATGCTGAAGACACTGCTCGAATCCTAGCATAGAATGCAACAAAAGTATTTCTAGGGATGCTTGGAAGCATCGACTGCATGCATTGGTCATGGAAAAACTACCTCATTTGCTTGGCAGGAGATGTACAAAGGCGCCAAAGGTGGTTGTAGTGTGGTACTTGAGGCAGTAGCCATACATGACCTATGGATTTGGCACTCCTTCTTTGGTATGCCAGGAACTCACAATGACATCAACGTCTTGTAGTGCTCGAATGTCTTCGCCAAGCTTGTTGAAGGTCATGCTCCTCCGGTGAACTTTGAGGTCAATGGGCGCCACTACAACAAGGGATACTATCTAGCAGATGGTATCTATCCAAGATGGTCCACATTTGTGAAGACTATCTCAAAACCTGTGACGTCAAAGAAGGCACACTTTGCTAAGTGTCGGGAGGCTTGCAGGAAAGATATCGAGCGAGCATTTGGTGTGCTACAATCGTGATTTGCTGTTGTCCGATACCCCGCTATGACCTGGTCGAAAACGCAGATGTGGGAGATCATGAATTGGTGTGTCTTCTTGCACAACATGATCATTGAGAGCGAGCAGGAAGAGCCAGTGTTTGACACTGAACCATATCACAGGATGGGACCTCTTGCAGTTGTTAATCACCAGGTACCAGCAACATGGGCTGCCTACCTCAATATGCGCGAGGAGATCCGAGACCCACAAGTGCATCAAGAACTGCAGGACGATCTGGTGGAGCACCTATGGAGGCTCAAGGGCAGCGCCTAGCTCGATTTGTTTTAATTTATGTTGGAATTTTCTTCATTGAACTATTTGATTTTGTATTAATTTCTATGATGAACTTTGGTACGAAACATTTAGTTTTTTGTTGAATTTATGACGAAAGAGCGCCGATTTTGTAGATTTTAAGCCGAAAGAGCGTTGAGTTTGTCAAAGTAATGCCGAAATAGCGCCGAATCTGGGCTGAAATTAGGGCGAATCTACGTCCATACTGGGTCAAAATCGCCGGTTGGGGGACGACTGGGAAAACGAGCCCCCATGCCAATTTTAGCGCCGGTTTGGCTCCAAGCGGCGCTATTTTGGCCCCTGGGAGGGGGGATGCAACGGGTGAAGATGCTCTTAGGAACTTGTTTTATGGAAAGAGAAACTTTACATAGTGTCCTCTGACACAGATAAGCGAGAGAATCCATAGCATAACACCGCATCCATAGCATAGCACCACATGATGTGTGATCTTTTGCTGCCTTTTCATAGTGGTAGATTCTAAGGCAAGCAAGAGGAGGGAGAGAGAGAGATATTAGGCAAATCACTTTGGATGTGTGCATGCATTTGGCTGAGGAATCTCTCCCATCCCACCACCCAAAAGGTAGAGGTGTAGGATGCAAGGAGTAGTAGTACCATCCAAGGACATGGCCGGCATTTTCTTTTCAGTAGTGGTGGATTGGATTAGATTCCTGGTGCACGCAGTGCATGATGAGCTAAAATATGCTTCCAACTGCATTGCATGCATGGCTGAATTGTGTTCTCCTTCCTCCTTTGTGGTGATCGCAACCTCTGGGTTGCATCGCTTGGTCCCTTTCTTGCTAGTGCAGATGATTCTCCTCCTGCAACATGAGACGATACGATAGATGGAGGAATGGTAGAGGCAGAGGTATATATGCATGTGTTGCAATTATTGTCAACATATTGATGGGAGCTTCCATCAGAAGCATGTCTCCAATAGTAGGATTTGTATTCCAACCTTGAGGTACACGATGAATTGGATGGACGGACCTGGCGTGTGTTGCGGTGCACCTTCTTTCAATTTCGTAACTAGGTGGAAACAGAATCAAGCATTCATGATTCTTTTGAAAATACCGTGTGCATCACTCAATGTATAGACCGAGGGTTATCCTTCGTTTTAAAAAAATAAAAATAAAAATCTTTAGCATCGAGTTTCTTGTGCCAACGCATTCGATCCCGAATCGCCACCCCTTGCACCATTGATCTTGCAGAGGAAACAAACAAACAGGGAAAGAGTAGCAAGTGTGAACATATTATTTGTTGTTGTTTGCGGAAGAAACATTTTCCAGAGAAACGATGGTACAGGGGCCAATAATTGACTTGTAGCAAGCAGCAATCCAGATCGGTGAGGCCCTGGAATATTCATGATCGTGGATCACAAGGAGAGAAAGGGAAAGGGAAAAGGATCCAAAAACCCACTCAACGAGCGGAAGTACACAGCCGCTGCGCAGCAAACAGGTGGTGGTTGGCGCGGCAATGACAATGGCATGGCATCCCTGGTTTCTTGGGGTCACAGGAGACGCCACACAACTCATCAAATGGCTCCTCGCTGCTTCGAGGAGGCAAAGGTTACTAATCACCCCCAGCAGATTCGGATCGCTATTACAGACGGCCCCTCGATATTCCCTTGTGCGTTACGTACGGTTGTAGATTAGTTTTAGCTGTACTACGGACGGACTAGTACTAGTACTATTCTCTCTCGATCTCTTCTCGCCTGTCCTACTCCAGTGAAGAAAAACTAATTTTCCAGCGGGAAGAGAAGCTTCCCATTGACAGCTATGGAGATTCACCTTTGCGTCTTCAATCTTTTCTATCATTATTTTTTCCTACAAGCCACGGAACCTGATAAGGCCTGCATCGAATATGCGACTGTTTTTTTTTTCTGGCCAAGTTTTCTGCGAATAAAATGGATATCAACATACTACATGACCAGTAAGAGACATCTCTGCCAAAGAAAAGAGAGAGAATTTGTCAGCCAATTTATCTTTTACTGCCCCAAATTTGATCCTGCACACCGTATCACTCATCACATTCCGCCCCTCCCCCCAAAAAAAACATTTACCACAAAAGAATATATGGAACGGAATAAAACTACTATCAAATACTCATCTCCTTTTTGGAGAAAAAAAGGAATATACTCTTGCTAGATTAAATCTGGAGTGAAGTTCACTTATAAGTGGCTCCTGATTGGCCAGTAGGGCCAGCTGCCAGCAGAATCAGAACCTTAGGTAGCGACCAGTGAGAAAAAGGGCCCCGTGTCGCTCCCACGAGCGGCCCGGGCGCAGCCTAGCTCTCCGTCGCCGGCAGTCCTCACCTCGCCTCTCTTCTCCCTCGTCGCCGCCAGGGGACGTCGCCGGGCAAAGCCCGTGCGCGCATGGGCGACGGCGGGGTCCTTCCCTCCCCACGAGGTTTCCGGGCGACGCGGGACGGTCGGGCCTGTGGTGGCGCGCGGCGACGGGGCAAGTCAGGCGGAGGCATCTCGCGGCGTCTGCTTGGGGTGGCACCGGTGCTCTCTTTCATTGGGCGGCGCAGGGCAAGCATGACGCGCGGCACGGCCATGTGTGGGACGGCGTGTGGATCTGGCACGGATCGGGCGCCGCGCGGGGACGCTGCGAACTGACGCTGGGCGAGCGCGTCGGTCGGCGGCGAGGCCTGGCAGGGAGGTGCGGCGTGCACGCGCTGGTGCGGCGTGGGCGCCATGGGTCTCTGGATCGCGTGCAGCTGCGGTCTGGTGCTGTCGCGGTGGTTCTCGGGAAACTCGTAAGCCCGGAGCTGAGCGACGAGGTGGCTCGACGCATGGTGGTTGCTCCTGTTGGCACCGGCGAGCGTGTGGACCTCAGCTAGGGATCCGGGGCCCTCGCGCCCGGATCTGGTGGTGTGCTTGCGGGGCTGGCCTGCTGCGGCGGCCCTACCGCTGTGGGGCAGTGGCCCGTGCTTCGGTCGATCTGGTCCGGCGCGACGCGGGCATGGCAGGTGTGGGCGTGGCCTGGTGGTGTTCTGGTGGGGAGGTGTGGAACAGGGGCGAGGACGAAGTCAGGGCGGCGGCCCCGGGCTGGGAGCCATGGCGTTTTGGCCGTGGTGACGTGTGCGCTCGCTTCTCATTCACAGCTTGAGGTGCTGCTGCTGTGGGTGCTGCGCGGTGTAGCTTGGTGGTCGACGTTGGAGAGTGCAAGGCGCAACAGGAACGGCTCCAACGATCTCCACGCTTTTGGGTGGATCAAATCTGCAAGCCTTCATAGGGATGTGTGTGTTCTGGGCGAAAGCCTTGACCCGACTTTTGTCGGTGCCGTCGACGGCGGCGCTTTCGGGCGTCGTTTCCCTCCTTGGAGGCGTCGTTGTGGAACTCATCTTCTTCTACGTGGGGCTCGGGCTCTCCGGGTGAAAACCTAAGCTCCAGATGTTTCCGGAGCGGGCGATGGCGTCGTCTTCGTCGTTTCCCCCTAGGGGGCGTTGCTTGGGAGAGTTAGCTTGTGCTTGGTGCGTCTGTTTTCTCCTTCGTTGGGTTGATGGATGCCGGGACAGCGGCCCCGGACGGCTAATGTGCGCCAAGGCGGCGGCCTCGGAAAGTAATGCGCGGGGCGGCTCCATGGGGTGGGGCGGCGGCCCGGCCTTCGCTTGGGTGGCAATCTTGGACCACTTGGGTGGCAGGCTTGTCGGTCCGATCGACGCACTCCAGAGGGGGCGGTCTGACTTTACGTCGGGGTGACGGCCCCGGATGTGGTGCGACGTTCGTGGTCTGCGAGCGGCTACCCTGAGCAGCGTGGGTTGCGGGCAGCTGGGTTGTGCGGCGTTGCTGCTCGAGGGGAGCGGTGGTATGTCGGGGCGGCGGCCCCGGAAGGTGGTGCCGGTTGATTGCGCTAGGCGCGATGGAGCGATGGATGTCTGGGCGGCGGCCCCAAGAGAATAACTGTGGCGACCAGACTTCTGTGGCAACGATGATGGTGGGAGCGATGTCGGCGACGCGGCAATGGTTGCGATGGTCGGCTCTTCTCCGGCGTGTCCATGGTACTGCCTCGGTTTGTTTGTTGCTATGGAGTCGAAGCTGCGGCGGCGGGACCCTGTGATATACGATGACTGGTTGCAGGCGGCCCTTTCGGCGATCTTCCGTGGCGCCAGCCGTGCCTGGTTTCGTTCTTCTAAGTTCTCCGTCAGAGTCGGAGCTGCGTTGTATGGCCGCAAGTCGGCATGTCATCGACGAGGGTGGGCTTTTGCCCTGTGTGTTTCAGTCTTTGGGAGTGGGCTTGGGGCTTGTTGTTTTGGTTTTTGCTTGGTTTTTCGTAATTAACTGGGTAATTTTCTTCTGCTTAATTAATAAATGAGGCAATCTTTGCCTCCATTTCGAAAAAGAAAAAAAAAACTTAGGTAGCTGCCATGTTGGAACACCTAACCTTGGTCATATCTAAGGCACAAAATGCCTCTTGTGCACTAATTTAATCATCCTCCTGGCCATAACCGGCCTTTGCTCACCGTTTGGGCCACATTCCCTTGTTACTTAAAACCATAACAGGATAGATGATCTCGATGCAAGATTCCACGCTCCGATCGACAAGATAACATATAGTACAAGCATTGTAGCCTGGAATCTGGAGTATATCTCTCCAAGATTCGACAGCGAATATCTTGATCGACAAAGTCTCTCCATTTGACCAAACATATGCACATTTTTCTTTTCCCGCCTTCTTCTTCTGACCGATGGACCCAATATTAAATTTTGTGCGTTAATTTAATCGGACGTCGATCTCCGAGTACTGGAGCTGCGGCACTAGTTAGGCTGCTCTTGTTAATTGCCAGCTCCTTAGGAGATTACACGTGTGGTTTCTCTCTTGTGCTAACATGGTAGAATATTTTGCTGCCACTTGGAAGATGCGTATCTCGCGGAAATTGTTGTAAATGTTGATGAGTCACAGTGTCTTCGTAGCCTGTATCTATCCATCATAAGATCCATGTACATTTCCAGCTGATGAAAACAGTAAAGGAGCACTAAAAAAGAAAGGTGTACTGAGATCATATAACAAGTAGTAGTAGGATTGACATAGTGGTTTTTTAAGGCATGTACACATGGAACAGTGGTGCATGATCTGTTCAATGGTACCTACTGTAGAAGGTAAAGCAAAAAAACAAATGTTTGACCTAGAAAGGTAGAGGTTTAACTAATGGTGGAACCTGCATGCCCAAGTGGCCAAGCCCAACACACGAAAAGGGTATTGACTTTGTGCAATGTAACCAAGAAGAAACAATAGTAGAGTAGTAGTACGTACAAGCAGTGACCCTGGCCCTGTCCTAAAGCCTAAAGGTAAAGGGTTAAGGGTGCAGGGCCATCCATCCCTTGCTCTAGTTGATGCAAATCAGGATGAGGGGGCAACTACAAGTGGGCAGAAAGCGGTTACTGTTCCAGATTTGTCTTGTGTCCCTGCTCTTAGAAACTCAATTCATATTGGCCAACACAAGACAGTGGGCTGCACTGCACCAAACCGACCTAGCACCATGTCAGTTTATCCTCCTTATCTCTCTGCTCATCAAGGGCACACACTTGGATGTAATTTACCTACTAGTGGTATGTAGTACTCGTAGTAACTTTGCCGATCTTGTCCTTCCTTTCTATCTGGTCCCCCGTCGCTTCTTATCTACCCGAACAACCATTTTTTTTTTTTAAGATCTGACCCGAACAACCTTTCACGGTTTAGGTGCAGGTAGCATGGAGCAATGTCCACCCTATCATGGAGAAACGAGCTCATGGATGGATATTGGAGTTGCAGCTCCGTCCATTGCATACAATGAAATTAACATGCTGCCTGTTCCTTTCGACAGAAAGAGGAAGGAGGAAAGGTGGTGCAGTGGGCAATCCTGTTCTTGCGTAAAGGGCATGCTGCAGTCCATAGTGGCAGACATTCACAACACTGAGAAGAACCATCTATGCATATGCATGCATGATCATTCATGCCATGCCAACAGGATCAGTGGAGGAGTGTTATTACATCTCGCGCGTCATAGCTAGTGATATGCAATAGGATCAAAATCGAAATCAAACACAACCCGATCCACCGCCCTCCCCTTTCCTTTGCGGTGCTTTACATGCATGTAATTCGCTGGTCAGTGTCTTTTTTGGAGAATTAATTGGCGGCCAGATTGCAAGACACGTGTACGGTCATTAGGTAGCGCTATTCGATGGAATCATGGCGCCAATCTTTCAAGACAACGACGGCACCTTGCCAGGATCCGGACGGCCTGATCGGTGGCATTGATTTGCATGGTCCATCTCCATGTGTCATTTTACTGGCGGTGAGCCTGTGATATATAGCCTGATGAGACGAAGAGGCAAGAATAAAAATTCATTTTAGCGATTGTAGCGGTTATCTTGAGAAAAATTCTTGAGTTGCAGACGAGCTCGTCCACTCGCTAAGCTGGAGCCATGAACTAGGGTTTTCCTCCCCTCAATACGAAAGAATATTATCGGAACGAACTTATTAATGCCGTACGTAAATACAAACGGAAACTGCAACAGTTGAGCACGTACTAGATGAGCGGCAGCACAACCATATACTCCATCTACCTCTGGATGCGTACAATACATACATAGGCATAGATCGCTATCTACCACAGTGGATTCGCACAGATTCGATTCCGCCGAGCAGAGCATATTCACGCAATTTGCATCCACAAGGAAGCGTCGCGACAACAGCACCGCAGCTCGACCCCGCGCATCCGCACAAGTCGCTGCTAATTCTTCCTTGGAACACGATAGGTTCAGTTTACAGTCTCGCCCTCGCTTATAGCTGCAGAGACTCAATTGTATCACTGGAGGAGGAGCTAACACGACGGAGCAGCGTCGGGATCGCAGCAAAACTAGGAGGTCCTATTTTGCGGCGAGGCGCTGGAACTGGGCAGCGCTATGTCTCGCTTGACACGAGACACAGGCACACCTCGCTTCAAGCGGCTGCCAAAAATGGGTGGCCCAGTGCGCGGGAGCAGCGCGTTTTTCCTTCTTTTCTGGCATTTCGTTTTCGTTTTTTTTTGCTTTTGTTTATACAATATAAAATTGTGTGTGTGTGTGTGTGTGTGTGTGTGTGTGTGTGTGTGTGTGTTCAAAGTGTTAATTATTAATTTTGAAATTAAACATGTGTAAAATATGTAGCTTATGTATATGAAAAATGTACAACGTGTATGGAAAAGTAGGCATCAAAACATATGTATCTAAAAACGATAATCATGTATTGGAAAAATGTTTAACGTGTATAATAAATGTTCTTGATATATGCGTAAAAATGTACAACGTCCAAGAGAACAAATAGACGTCAATAACATGTATACATAAAACGTTAATTATGTATACTAAAAAAATTAAACATGTGTAAAAAATATGTCTCCCCTGTATAAGTTTTTTTAATCATGTATAAGGAAAATTTAGAACGTGTATGGTAAAAATACACATAAAAAGAAAAATTAATCACATATTTGGAAACAGTTAAATGGGTATATAAGAAATGTTTCTGATGTATAAAAAAAATGGAAAATGTGTATGGATAATAGTATTCATCAAAAAAATATTGTAATGTATTTGCAATATGTTAAACATGTATTTAAAAAAGGTAAAACGTGTATATAAGAAATGGTCCTGATGTATATTTTTTTAAATATGTATTAAAAATAGTGGTCATCAAAAACTTTATATAAATTTATTAATAATGTATTTTAAATACGTTAAATCTGTAATTATAAAATGTTAACCTTGTGTATAAATAATATTTCTAACATATAAAAATATTTACAACGTGATTGTGAAAATTAGATATAAAAAATTATATTTTAAAAATACGCCAAACGAAGGAAACCAATAAAAACAAAACTTAAGAACATAAATTAAACTACGAGAGAAAGTCAAAAAACTAGTGAAAACTGAGAAAAACACAGGAAATCCAAGGAAACAAGAAAGAAAGTAAAAAAAATATTCCTGATGTATGCGAAAAATGTACAAGATCTATGGAAGCAAATATACGTCAAAAATATGTATATAGAAAAATATTAGTTATGTATATTAGAAATTTTAAGCATGTATAAAACAATGTTTCTTATGTACAAAAAAAAACGATAGTCATGTATAGGGAAAAGTTAGAACGTGTATGATGAAAATATACTTAAAAGTAAAAACTTTAAAAGTTACTGATGTTTTTTAAAAATGTTAAACGTGTATATAAGAAATCTTCTTGTTGTATAGATTTTTTTTAAAATCTGTATGGATAATAGTTGTCATCCGAAAAATATTATACTGTATTTAAAATAGGTTAAATCTGTACTTCAAAAAGCTTCAACGTGTATATAAGAAATGTTGCTGATGTATATTCTTTTTTACAATGTGTATGAGAAATATTAGTCATCAATTTTTTATAAACTTTATTAATAATATTTCAATATGTTGAATGTGTATTTAACAAATAATAAAGTTGTTTATAAATAATGTTCCTAACATATAAAAAAGGTACAATGTGAATAGAAAAAATTAGAAAGAAAAATTTATATTTAAAAAATAGTAAAATGAAAACCAATAAATCAGAAATCTTAAGAAAATAAAAAAACTGTGAAAGCGGAAAAGAAAACGCCAAAAAACCAAATAAAAACGTAGGAACAGGAAAGAAAACAAAAAAGATTGAAAACTAAATAAAAAAGTGATGACAAACAAAAAAGAACAGAAAAAGAAAGAAAAAGAAAAGTAAAAAACTCGGGAAAACGACGTGGACAAAGAGTGTACAAACGTGAACGTGCCAAATGGGCCAGCCAAGACTGTACGGCCACAAAAGCTTCAGGTGAACCAGAAGCTAGTCTCACGTTAGGCGAGATATATATCTCGCGGCTTTTGCAAATAAAAAAGATCTCACGGGTTTTTATTTAGGTAAAAACTCTCACGGCTGGTACCAAAAACAGAACAAAACAAAGCAAAAAATCTAAAATAAAATAAAAAATAAAAACAAAATAAAATAAACTAAAAAGAATGAAAGAACACAAAATAAAAATGTTGTCGTTTGCTCTGTTATACTCAATGGATGGTGTATTTGTAGATCCAACCATTACTATCAAAGTTATTGGGCATCAATGGTATCGGAGTGCGCCTCTTAACGATGGTGACTTAAGTGCGGCGAAATGTACCGGTGGTTCGCGAATCATGTGGCTTACTCATAATCTCTCATTCGAGTCGTCGAGAGACTAAAAGAACTATATCATGCCAGAAACGAGGAGTTGAGGTGGTTAGACCTATACCCCGAAATGCTCCCAAAATAGGAGCTTAGGGTTCCATTCTTGTTATTGCTGGAGGTGCACACTCTGATTAACAAAGGAAACCATTCATAAAGTTTTCAAAACGTCGAACCCTCCGAATCACTAATTAAGAAATACCCCATGTAAAGGTCCCTCCCATATTCTTTGATGACGATAAACGTCGCATCATATACGCTTTCACGCAGAAGCACAATGACGAACAGAAACAACATTTAAAAATGAGAGAAAGGCCAAAAAACGAAAAACACAAAAACACAAAATAAAACTCCAACGGGGAAGCACCCACCGCGAGCCACATGACATTACTAGGATGTGTCACATCGCGCATTGGTGAAAGGACGTGGATGTCGTCTAGAGGAGAAGATGAATATGCACTTTAAAATAATTATGGTTTAGGTTTGAACAAATGCGGAATAAAACTAGCATTTAATTTGTCAAGCACAAAACCCAAGTCAACTGAGCTCACCTATGTGCACCAACAACTTATGCTAAGCAAGATAAACAAAGTGATAGCAAGATATATAACATAAAACAATATGGTTATCACAAAGTAAGTGCATAAGTAAAGGGTTTGGGTAAGAAATAACCAAGGCATGTGGAGACGAGGATGTATCCCGAAGTTTCACACTCTTCCGGATGCTAATCTCCATTTGGAGCGGTGTGGAGGCAGAATGCTCCCCAAAATGCCAGTAGGGCCATCGTAGTCTCCTCACGCCCTCGCACAATGCAAAAATGACGTGATTCCACAAAGGGACCCTTGAGACGGTCACCAAACCCATAAAAATGGCAAACCCTTGGGGATGGTCACTTAACTCGTACAACAGGCAATCCTTGGGGCGGTCACTAGAATCCGTACAATTTGCTCGGGGCAATCTCCACAGCTTAATTGTAGACCCCGACGCTTGCCCGAAGCTTTACACCACAATGATTGTGTTGGAAATATGCCCTAAAAAATAATATTGTATTATTATATTTCCATATTCATAATTAAGAGTTTATATTCTATGGTATAACTGCTATGATCCTAGAATATGTGATTCAGTGGAAAACTCATATGCACGTGTGGAATGATAAATGGTAAAATAAAAGGTTCCTAGTCTTGCCTCTTAGACTACCTCAATTGTTTTTAGTGATCACATTTTCCGGATCTTAGGATATCGTTATGTGTAATGATGATACTAAAACAAGATTGAGAGTATGAAGTTAGAAGAACAATCATATTGAATCGACCCAAACTTGTTTGTTATACTTTGAGATTATATCGTCTGTAATCAATTGCTATAACATAGAGTGCCAAACATGTGTTTTATGTTCCTTAGACCGTATGATGAGCTTTGGGGTTGCTCAAACGTAGTTTGTAACTAGGTGATCATAATGACAACTTACTGGTTCATCGAAAAGTTTGACAAGGGACTAGACAGCTAGAGAGTAGAATTTGCTCCTCCAACGTTGGAGAGATATTATTAGGTTCCTCTCGGTGTGACGACATCCGTTATCATCTGTCCAGACACATGTGACTATGTCACGAGGATACTAGAACACATCAACGAGAAAGAAGAACAAAACTGGTAACGAGGATAATGGTATAATGAGCATGTGAATGACTCAAGAGGATACCAATGATCCTCGGGTCTTTTTAAAATATCATGAAGCAAAGGGAAATTGATACGGGGCAAGCCCGTGTGTGTCGGTCTTTCACGAATTGGAGGGGGATTCCACGAAGAACACGTTGAAGAACGAGGAGAAATCACAAGAGGAAACACTCAAGAACAAGTCCAATCACACATCCACTAGACTCATCATACACAAGATCCACAAAGGTACATGAACAACAAAGGGAAATAGGATACATGGTAGAGTTCATCCCAAATCCCATGGGGAGATGGGGCCTTGATATCCCCGAGGATCTTCCCTCGTGAGGGGCCTTGACATCCACTAGGGGATCTTCTCTCATAGAGGCATCTACTCCATGGGAAAGGTAGTGGAAGGAGCTAGGCTCAACTTACTAAGAGCAAAAGCATAGCGAACCCTAGAATGGAGGTGGGAGAGGAGTATATATAGTCCTAGGCACGAAAGGGTAAGTGAGAGGGAGATACATGGGCCTCGGGCCCATCCATGCGCGCATGCAGACCAGTTGTACCGGAGGTTGGAACGGTTGTATCGGTATTAAGACATCAACCGGTACAAACGGGGTAGTACCGGTCTTGAACCGCTCCATAACAGAATCCTGGTCACGGTTGGAGCGGTTGTTGGTGGTGGTTGACCGGTTGTACCGGGGCATCGGTGGTTGACCGGTGGTGGACCGGTTGTACCCCTAATTCCTGGGTTGTTATAAGTCCTCTTCTTCCTTCTCCGCATCCACGCTTCCCTTGCGGATGGTGTAGTTGTATGCAGGTGCTAGCACTCCTCCTCATCATCCGTGGAACTCCGGCAAAACCTATGCATGCATACGAGGGGAGTGTCAAGTAGTATACCATCCTCGAAGGGGTCAAGCGAACATGTGTAAGGGAGAAGATTCACCTTTATGTATGTGGAGTAGATGTGGCACGTGTCACTTGGCAAAGGGACTATTGTCATGGTGATGTCCGTAGGATGCTCCGCATCATCCCCTCCCCCTTGGGAAAGATCCATCCTCAGATCAAAATTCAAATCACCATGGGAAGGAGATGGTGTCGCCATGTAGAAGTGGACGATCACCAAACGCTCATCATCATCAAGCTCGCAATGGGCGCTCTCCAATGTCGCACCAACTAGCAATTCCTTCAAAAGGAGCAAACACGACAAACACTTGGAAAAACAAATGTGGTTAGCGTTAGTGCAAAACCAAGCATTCAAGCGGTTATTCACCGAACAAGTGTTGTCGTCATGCATAACATATGGTGTGACAAGGGATTGTGTCATGGCATCTAAGCATACAAATTGAGCACAAGCAATGCAATCATGGAAACAAGGATGCCTAGGTGAGGTAGGGATGCCAATATGTGAGTCAATAGAACAAGCATCTACCTCAAGGTCATATCACTCATGCACATAGCAATCAACGAAAGGTCTATGGTAGGCGAAGGAATCATTCACAACACCAAAGTAAATGGCATGTCTAGATACGTGGTGCAAGTGAAAGACAATCCAAGCATAATGTGCACATGGTGTAGTGAAGATAGTGAGGCACTCAACACAATAGAAAGAGCAAGTGTTCAACATGTGTGAGGCAATCAATTCAAGCATGTGGCATGGCAAATGTGAAGAATGGACATTGTTGCAACCAAGCATATGATAAGAGCAAACAATCCACAAGTTGAATGCAACACACAAGGCATATAAGTCATGAGGCATGGAACGATGGCAATCATGAGTGAAAGCAATATCTCTAACATGTGTGCACGTAAGTGGTCCAAGATGACCAATATGTGTCATGGTACAATCAACACAAGTAGGATGGGCCAAAATATCCATGCACAAGAAGGATGTCACCTCAAAAGCGTGACCTTGTGCGTTCGTCACAATGCCGATGTGCAAGCAAGTGCGATGTAGAAACTGTCGGTGTAGCATGGCTTGCTCTCAAGAGATCGAATCGTCAACTCACGTGAAGTGGAGGTTGACATGTGGTCGAAGTATCCTACACATACACACAACAAAGGAAACAATGTATGTGCATGGTAGATAAACACATCATCCATCATGATGGTTCTCTTCTCTTGCACATAACCATTAGGGACAAAAGTGCATGACGAATATGATGCAACAATGGCTATATTCATGGCACTAGGCATATGGTGCAAAGAAGGAAGACAAGCATGCTTCACATGAAAGATGTCAAAAGCTCCAATAATATGTGGGAAAGCTATGGGGCTATCTCATTAGAAAAAGTAGAAGCATTGTTGCACTCAATACATGTCAAATCGTATAGCAAGAAAGAGGCAACACATGGAGATATATGAAAATATGCAGTATCAACCATGTGCAAAGCATGGCAATGGTTGTCATCAATCGCATAAAAGGAGCACATCAGAGATGCAACATAAGCAAGCATAGTGAGAATATCGTGCAAGCTAGTAGTATGAAGATGCAACATACTAGAGAAAATCATGGCAATCATGTCATGCGAGCAATTAATAGGCATAGGTGATGCACATGACATATCATGAGCACAAAACATGATCAAAGTATCATGATAGGCATGGAGCACAAAGCAAACATGGCAATAACTAGTAATATCTCCACCAAGCTTGCAAATACACATACAAATACGAGAGTCATGGGTCATGTGTAATGCAAAGCATGGGTCACAAATGCATGGCAAAGGCATAGAAATGAGCATATCATGCAAAGTGAACATGGCAATATGGACAAATGATATATAATGAAGAATAAGCCATAACCGTGTGAGAGCCATGTAGAAGAGATGTGTGTAGTCCTTGAGTGAGGGGAATGGTTGGCGACACATTCCGGTGAATCCCAAAGCATCGGTGCTCTCAAGAGATCTTTTCGTCAACTCATGGGATTGTGAGGTTGACGCGTAATCATGAGTACCTACACACAACAAAGGCAAATGGAAAATTGTGTGCGCGTGGTATATGTACACATCATCCATTAGGATGTGCATGTGTTTGTGTTCATTATCAAAAAATATCCAATGCTCAAATAAATTTGAGGCATGGTATATGAATACGCCATCCTTCATGCAATGATAGTTATTATGCTCAACATGATTGGGACGCAATTTATAGCAAGTATGTGGCACAAGCATTTTATTCATATCAATGTCAAACATATTGTGCACACAAATATGGAGATCATGCAAAGTGTAGGATGGATCAAAATCTCCTAGTATGTATGAGGAAACTATTGTGTCCTCCTCATGTGCAATAGCGGAAACATAAGTCGGAGAATATGGACAACATCCGAAACATTGCATATCTGAAGCTAGGTGGTCATGGCATGTCATATTAGAATTATTGCGCAAATGATGCAAAGGAAGCATGGCAATATCATCACAAGAAAAACAAACGCCAATAACCATGGGTTTGTCATCTATGCCATATGAGCAAATGGGATTTACTTTGATGGGATATGCACAGTCAGTATGGTGAGATTGCGAAGATGCAATATGGGAAATTTCATGCATAGCATACGACAAGTCAAGCGGATTGTCAAACATGATGTGACCAATAGGATTTGCACATGTTATCCTATGTAGTATAGCATCACAACTAGGTAAGTCAACATGATCATCATCATATTCATCATAAATAGGGGGCACATCTAAGCATGAAGAAGACATAGCATGTGAAGTGTCGATAAGGTGATGAACATCATGCAAGAAATCAATGTCAAGATAGTCCATTAGTGGGACAAGAGCATCACCTTCACCTATGTTACCTTTTTCATTACACTCATGTGGTGTAGGTGAGGCGGGTGAAACCAACTCGTGGTCGTCTTCATCGTGATGGAACCATGTGGGGGTGCATCATATTCCACCATGGCCATCATCTTGTCCAAAGGGAGGACGAAGTCGTCAAGGATCGGCACGTCATCAAATATGGGACCTTGCACCAAAGGAGTAGACACAATAGAGGTAGAGATTAAGTTGTTAGAAATCGAAATGGCCTCACATGCCCTATCAACTACCTCACTCGCTCTAAGTGGTGGTGGCTCACACACTCCCTCTAGGTAGTTGCGCTCATACTCACATATGGTGGAGTCACTCATCTCACTCAAGTGGTGGGGGTTGTGGCTCTCCTCAAATGTAATTGGGGGCAACTCATCATATATGGGGCTAGTGGTGAAGTCACTATCACCCTCAATATGGTGGCAAAAGTCTCTCAACTTGTCACCAAACATTGCCGTGGTCGAAGGGAAAATCCCATGCTCAACCAACTCGTCGTCGTCGTCATGGATGAAGGCCGAAGATGGCGCATCATCACTCTCCTCCATGACCGAAGGGAAAATCCCATGCTCGGCCTGTTGTAAATATGCCCTAGGGGCAATAATAAAATGGTTATTATTGTATTTCCCTGTTCATGATAATTGTCTATTGTTCATGCTATAATTGTGTTAACCGAAAACCGTAATGCATGTGTGAATACATAGATCACAACGTGTCCCTAGTGAGCCTCTAGTTAGCTAGCTCGTTGATCAATAGATGGTCACGGTTCCATGACCATGGACATTGGATGTTGTTGATAACGGGATCACATCATTAGGAGAATGATGTGATGGACAAGACCCAATCCTAAGCATAGCACAAGATCGTGTAGTTCGTCTGCTAAAGCTTTTCTAATGTCAAGTATCGTTTCCTTAGACCATGAGATTGTGCAACTCCCGGATACTATAGGAATTCTTTGGGTGTGCCAAATGTCACAACGTAACTGGGTGGCTATAAAGGTGCACTACGGGTATCTCCAAAAGTGTCTGTTGGGTTGGCACGAATCGAGACTGGGATTTGTCACTCCGTGTGATGGAGAGGTATCTCTGGGCCCACTCGGTAAGACATCATCATAATGAGCTCAATGTTACTAAGGAGTTAGCCACGGGATGATGTGTTACGTAACGAGTAAAGAGACTTGCCGGTAACGAGATTGAACAAGGTATGGCGATACCGGCGATCGAATCTCATGCAAGTATCATACCAGTAGACAAAGGGAATTGTGTACGGGATTGATTGAATCCCCGACATCGTGGTTCATCCGATGATATCATCATGGATCATGTGGGAGCTAACATGGGTATCCAGATCCCGCTTGACCGGAGAGGTGTCTCGGTCATGTCTACGTGCCTCCCAAACCCGTAGGGTCTACATACTTAAGGTTCGATGACGCTGGGGTTATAGGGAAATAGTGTACGTGGTTACCGAAGGTAGTTCGGAGTCCCGGATGAGATCCCGTATGTCATGAGGAGTTTCGGAATGGTCCGGAGGTAAAGAATGATATATAGGAAGTGAGGATTTGGCCAGCGGAAGTGTTTCGGGAATTACCAGTAACGTACCGGGGCCACCGGAAGGGTTTCGGGGGTCCACCAAGTGGGGCCACCAGCCCTAGAGGGCTGAGTGGGCCGAGAGTGGAAGGGACCAGCCCTAGAGTGGGCTGGTGCTCCCTTCACCCTGGCCCAAGGCGCAGGAAAGGTGGGAGGGAGGGGAAACCCTAGACCCAGATGGGCCTAAGGCCCACTAGGGTTGCGCCCTCCCCCTCTCCCCTCTTGGCCGCCGGCCAAAGGCCATCTAGGGCTGTCGCACCACCCTAGGGTGGGAACCCTAGGAGCTTCCCACCCTCCTCCCCTCCTCCTATATATAGTGGGGTTTTGGGGGGCTGCCAACACACGAGTTCCTCTCCTCTCGGCGCAGCCCTACTCCTCCCTCTCCTCGTTCTCCATAGTGCTTGGCGAAGCCCTGCCGGAGACCACGCAGCTCCACCGTCACCATGCTGTCGTGCTGCCGGAGCTCTCCCTCAACCTCTCCTCCCTCCTTGCTGGATCAAGGCGTAGGAGACGTCACCGGGCTGCACGTGTGTTGAACGCGGAGGTGCCGTTGTCCGGTGCTAAGATCGGAGTCCACCGCGATCTGAATCGCTACGAGTACGACTCCACCAACCGCGTTCTTGTAACGCTTCCGCTTAGCGATCTTCAAAGGTATTAAGATGCACTCTCCCCTTACTTGTTGCTGGTTTCTTCATAGATAGATCTTGGTGAACACGTAGGAATTTTTTTGATTTACTACTACGTCTCCCAACAGTGGCATCATGAGCTAGGTCTATGCATAGAATCTATGCACGAGTAGAACAAAAAGTTGTTGTGGGCGCCGATCTTGTTAATTTTCTTACCACTACTAGTCTTATCTTGATTCGGCGGTATTGTGGGATGAAGCGGCCCAGACCAACTTTACACGTACGCTTACGTGAGACCGGTTCCACAGCCTGACATGCACTTGTTGCATAAGGTGGCTAGCGGGTGTCTGTCTCTCCCACCTTAGTCGGATTGGATTCGATGAAAAGGGTCCTTATGAAGGGTAAATAGCAATTGGCATATCACGTTGTGGTTTTGGCATAGGTAAGACACGTTCTTGCTAGAAACCTATAGCAGCCACGTAAAAACTTGCAAGTACAAATTAGAGGACGTCTAACTTGTTTTGCAGCATATGCCTTGTGATGTGATATGGACAAAAGGATGTGATGTGATGCATTGTGATGTATGAGATTGATCATGTTCTTGTAATAGGATTCACGACTTGCATGTCGATGAGTATGACAACCGACAGGAGCCATAGGAGTTGTCTTATTTTATTGTATGACTTGCATGTCAATCATAAACGCCATGTAATTACTTTACTTTATTGCTAAACGTTAGCCATAGTAGTAGAAGTAATAGTTGGTGAGACAACTTCATGAAGACACGATGATGGAGATCATGATTATGGAGATCATGGTGTCGTGCCGGTGACAGTGATGATCATGGTGCCCCGAAGATGGAGATCAAAGGAGCAAGATGATATTGGCCATATCATGTCACTATATTGATTGCATGTGATGTTTATCATGTTTACATCTTATTTGCTTAGAACGACGGTAGTAAATAAGATGATATCTCAATAAAATTTCAAGAAAGGTGTTCACCCTAATTGTGCACCGTTGCTAAGGATCATTGTTTCGAAGCACCACGTGATGATCGGGTGTGATAGGTTCTAACGTTCGCATACAACAGGTGTAAGCCAGATTTACACACGCGAAACACTTAGGTTGACTTGACGAGCCTAGCATGTACAGACATGGCCTCAGAACACGGAAGACCGAAAGGTCAAACATGAGTCGTATAGAAGATACGATCAACATGGAGATGTTCACCATGGATGACTAGTCTGTCTCACGTGATGATCGGACACGGACTAGTTGACAAGGATCATGTAACACTTGGATGACTAGGGAGATGTCCATCTAAGTGGGAGTTCATTAAATAATTTGATTATGTGAACCTAATTATCATGAACTTAGTCCAAAATTGTCTTTACAATCTATATTGTAGATCCAATGGCCAACGCTAATGTCACCCTCAACTTCAACACGTTCCTAGAGAAAAACCAAGCTGAAAGATGATGGAAGCAACTATGCGGACTGGGTCCGTGGCTAGAGGATCATCCTCATAGCTTCCAAAAGATTGTATGTCCTTGATGCACCGCTAGGTGACCCACCCATTTTCCAAGCGAACCAAGACGTTACAAACGCTTGGCAGTCACGCTGCGATGATTACTCCCTTGTTCAGTGCGGCATGCTTTACAGTTTAAAACCAGGGCTCCCAAAGCATTTTGAGCAACACGGAGCATATGAGATGTTCCAAGAGCTAAAACTGGTTTTCCAAGCTCATGCTCGGGTCGAGAGATATGAAGTCTCCGACAAGTTCTTCAGTTGTAAGATGGAGGAGAATAGTTCTGTCAGTGAGCACATACTCAAAATGTCTGGGTTGCACAACCGCTTGACTTAGCTGGGAGTTAATCTCCTGGATGACTCGGTCATTGACAGAATCCTCCAATCGCTTCCACCTAGCTACAAGAGCTTTGTGATGAACTACAACATGCATGGGATGGAGAAGTCCATTCCTGAGTTGTACTCGATGCTGAAATCAGCGGAGGTCGAGATCAAAAAGGAGCATCAAGTGTTGATAGTCAATAAGACCACTAGTTTCAAGAAAGGCAAGGGTAAAAAGAACTTCAAGAAGGACAGCAAAGTTGTTGCCGCACCCGGTAAGCAAGTTGCTGGGAAGAAGAACGAGAATGGACCCAAGCCTGAGACTGAGTGCTTTTATTGCAAGGGTACCGGTCACTGGAAGCGGAACTGCCCCAAGTACTTAGCGGATAAGAAGGCCGGCAACGTTAAAGGTATATGTGATATACTTGTTATTGATGTGTACCTAACCATCACTCGTAGTAGCTCCTGGATATTTGATACCATTGCAGTTGCTCACATTTGTAACTCCAAGCAGGAGCTGCGGAATAAGCGGAGGCTGGCAAAGGACGAGGTGACGATGCGCGTCGGGATGGTTCCAAGGTCGATGTGATCGCCGTCGGCACGCTACCTCTACATCTACCTTCGGGATTAGTTTTAAACCTCAATAATTGTTATTTAGTACCAGCTTTGAGCATGAACATTGTATCTAGATCTCGCTTGATGCGAGATGGCTACTCATTTAAATCTGAGATTAATGGTTGTTCTATTTATATGAGAGAAATGTTTTATGGTCATGCCCCGCTGGTCAATGGTTTATTTTTGATGAATCTCGAACGTGATGTTACACATGTCCATAGTATGAGTACCAAAAAGTGTAAGGTTGATAACGATAGTCCCACTTACATGTGGCACTGCCGCCTTGGTCATATTGGTGTCAAACGCATGAAGAAGCTCCATGCTGATGGACTTTTGGAGTCTCTTGATTTTGAATCATTTGACACACGCGAACCATGCCTCATGGGCAAGATGACCAAGACTCCGTCTCCGGAACAATGGAGCGAGCAACTGACTTATTAGAAATAATGCATACCGATGTATGTGGTCCAATGAGCGTCGATGCTCGCGGTGGCTACCGTTATGTTCTCACCCTCACTTATGACTTGAGCAGATATGGGTATGTCTACTTAATGAAACACAAGTCTGAAACCTTTGAAAGGTTCAAGGAATTTTAGAGTGAGGTAGAGAATCAATGTGACAGGAAAATAAAGTGCCTACGATCTGATTGTGGCGGAGAATATTTGAGTCACGAGTTTGGCACGCACCTAAGGAAATGCGGAATTGTTTCACAACTCACGTCGCCTATCACACCTCAGCGAAATGGTGTGTCTGAACGTTGTAATTGCACTCTATTGGATATGGTGTGATCTATGGTGTCTCTTACCGACTTACCGCTATCATTTTGGGGATTTGCATTAGAGACTGCCGCATTCACTTTAAATAGGGCACTGTCTAAGTCCGTTGAGACGACACCGTATGAATTATGGTTTGGAAAGAAACCTAAGCTATCGTTTCTAAAAGTTTGGGGATGCGATGCTTATGTGAAGAAACTTCAACCTGAGAAGCTCGAACCCAAAGCGGAAAAGTGCGTTTTCTTAGGATATCCCAAGGAGACTATTGGGTATAGCTTCTACCTCAGATCCGAAGGCAAAGTGTCTGTTGCCAAGAATGGATCCTTTCTCGAGAAAGAGTTTCTATCAAAAGAAGTAAGTGGGAGTAAAATAGAACTTGATGAGATAATTGTACCTCCACTCGAACCGGAGAGTAGCGCAGCATAGGAAGTTGTTTCTCTGGAGCCTGCACTGGCTGGAGAGGAAGTTAATGATGATGATCATGAAACTTCAGATCAAGTTACTATTGAATGTCGAAGGCCCACTAGGACACATTCCGCACCAGAGTGGTACGACAACCCTGTCCTGGAGATCATGTTGTTGGACAATGGTGAACCTTCGAACTATGAAGAAGCGATGGCGGGCCCGAATTCCAACAAATGGCTTGTAGCCATGAAATCCGAGATAGGATCCATGTATGAGAACAAAGTATGGACTTTGGTGGACTTGCCTGATGATAAGCGAGCCATTGAAAATAAATGGATCTTTAAGAAGAAGACTGATGCAAATGGTAATGTGACCGTCTATAAGGCTCGGCTTGTCGCTAAGGGTTATCGACAAGTTCAAGGAGTTGACTACGATGAGATTTTCTGTGACATCCCAAGTGATGTCCCTACCTTAATTGGCATGTAACCATTGTATGACCTTGTTATCATGAGCTATGTTTGGAGTGAACCTTGTCATTTTTGTGTTGGTGGCATTCATGCATCATATCATCCATCATCATCATGCATCATTCTCATTTCATTCCATGTTGCCATGATTGGTTCTGGTGCTTGCTTGATGTATGTGGTGTGGTGTGACATGCTTGTATGTGGTGGAGCAGGTGTGCAAAACCCTCTCCTTTCCCCCTCTCTTTCCCTTTGCAAGTTTCCTCCCAAAACTCCCCCTTCTTCCTATTTATTATCATCAGTTTCAAGTTGTGGTAAACCCCTTTTAAAAATGTTCATGTGTTAGCCCAATATGCCTTATGGATATTGGAAGTGATCTTGAGTTATTTGCATATGTTTGGTTTTGAAAACTATTCAAAACAGGGGATGCTTTATTATTATATTAATTAAATAACTTGCTCTATAAATCAACTTATTATTTTTATAAAAACAGATCTCATTATTTCTTTCATAAAAATATTTTGTTTTCTTCCAAACCCCTTTTCTTTTTCTCTGGCCTTTTGGTTCTTGCCTCTGCTTATTTTAAAATGTTTAAAAGAACTCTATTTGTGTGTGTGAGCGAGTGAGAGAGAGAGAGGGCAGGTGGGCCGTGGCCCAGCCCGTTGCTACAGTGACGGCAACCTGCCCCCGTCTCCCTCCTCCGCCAGTCAGGTTCAGAGAGGGAGCCGCGTCGCCGTCGCTTTCCGTCGCCGTTAGCACGCTCGTCGAGGCCCCTTTTTAATCCTTGGCGTTCGTGCCCGACCTAGGGTTCCTCCTTCTTCTCCCTCGCGCCACCGCAGCTTCTCCTCGAGCCTTCCTCTGCTCTCCCTCCTCTCTTCTTCCTCCCTGCTAGAGTGAGTTTCAGAGAGAGTGCAGTGTGCTCCGCCGTCGTCGTCGCCGTCGCAGAGCGTCTCCGGTAGGTCCCCGCCGCGTCCAGGATGGCGTGGTGGTCGGGGTTCGTCCCGGCGGTCCATTCCCGTCGCTAGGGGCCCTGGAGGAGCCCCGCTGCAAGGAGTTTGTTGTCGCCAGACGCCCTGCTCCGCCGTCTTCTTCCCCTCCATCGCCGCCGCGTCCCCGCCTCTTCTTCCCCGTCGTTGTTGCGCTCCGCTTCTCCCTGAGCCCCTCGAGGTGAGCAATCGGAGATCCTGCGTCCCCTCCCCGTTCTGTAGTCGTGTCCGCGCGTTGCTGTCGCCGCCGTCCGCTGGTGAGCACCGGCCGGTCGCCTCCGTCCCTCTCGTCGCAAGATGGGCAAGGGGATGAGCTCGCCGTAGTTGCTGCGTCCTTCCCCTAGTGTCAATTGCGCTGAGATCGCCTGTGCAGCTCGTGCGTAGCTCTGTTTTGCCGCCGACGCCTCACTGTTAGTTGTCGCTGCCGGTATCTTTCGTCGAACGTGCGCTCGCCGCCGGTCCTTCTCTTCGCAAGAGGATGGGGGAAACGGGTACGTGGGTGGTTCTGAGAGTAGGTGAGTGCAGTTGGTGTCGCTGGTTCGGCCGTGCATCGCCGGAGAGCACCGCCGCGATCCCCTGTCACCGTTGCTATTTCCTTCGTCAGTTTCGTCAGATAGGGATGCTAGCGTGTGTATATGTTCAGTGATCTTCCCCCTCTGTTAAGAACCGAGTCGTAGCCTAGTGGTAGAGTCATGCGTGTGCATGCAGGGGGTCTGGGGTTCGATCCCCACTACTCCCACCTTTTGTTTCTTTTTCTTTTCCTTTTATTTCTTTTGCTTGTGTATGTAGGTATGTATGTATGTATATACCAGCATATTGCATTGCTAATTCTGCCATTTATATGATGTGTTGTGTGATGTGATAGTGTGTGTGCTTGTATGCATATGCACTTGAGGTGTGTGTGTGTATGCACCATGTGCACACACACCCATGCATGTGTGTGTGGTTTGATGCATGAGAGTGTGTGTGTTATGTGTGTGTGTTGCGCCATGTGCAAAAAAAACACATATAGGTTGGTGTGTGTGTGTGTGCCTTGGCCATGCACTTGAGCGTGTGTGTGGTTTGTGTGAGTTTGTATTAGGTGCATATGCAACCACCTTGTGAGTGTGTGTATGATTTGTGTAGTGATGTGGGCATGTGAGTGCATATGTGGTATGTGCTATGCACATACCCTTATGTGGGTATTAGTGGGTGAGTCCAACATAGTGTGGTGCTATGTGGATGTATGTGTGTGTTTCACACACACATACATGTGTAGGGTATGTATGCTTGTGTGTATGAATGGAGGCTTGTCTGTGTATGTGATATATGAGATGAGTACATATAGGGTGTGAGTGGTGTGTATATGTTCTACATACACTCATCCAAGTGCATTGTAGCTCCATGTGTAGGTTTCTCCCTATATGATCATATGAGCATGGTCTCTTCTCTAGCTAGTTCCTTTCTTGTTTTTGATGCTAGACTATGTTATCATGTTCCTAACCTGTTAATTAATCACTTCTAACATGTAACTATGGAGCACATTTCCATTTGGGGCATTTTCAACAAGTTTCATAAGTGACATAAGTCACCCATGCCTAGTGAGGGTAGAATTTCGACCTAGCTTTTCTCCTTGGTGTTCCATGCAAGTACATAGGTATGAGTAATGATTTTGGGGTGTTTTCAACTCCTCTATGCATCTGTGAAGTCAGATTTGACTTTGGGGCAACTTGACAAAAGTGCATTTTTATGCTGTGATGCCCTTTTGTCTTTTTCATATGAATTAACCTATGCATGATTTGGAGTTCTTGTCAACATGAGTTTGCTAGTCAAAGTTGTTTTGAACATCCATGTATTTTTGTTATTTGTGATAAGTCTCCAGATCAGTGGGGAACCATGCTGTTTAGTTGGCTACTTTCTGTTTCTGCCAACCTGCTCTAGAATTGGCTGTCTGGGAAATCTGCTGTTATTGTTTTGCCTTGAAGATCAGGGTGTAGCTAGTGTTGTGTAGGGTTTTTGACCATGCTCAGTGTGTATTTGTTGTAGATATTGCCATATACCATCCTGTTAATTTTCATGTCATTTGGACCTCTCTAGCATATTTAATAAGTGCTGTAAACTTGCTACTTTATTAACCCAGATTCCAGAAAACTGGAATTTTCACAAAGTCCCTAAAAATCTGTTTCATCATGCCTACTTGTCAGCTCCATGCATAGGGATGTGTTGCTCTTTTGTTGATTGTGTAGTTGGATGAATTGATGTGGGTTTTGAGTAGAACCTGTTCATGTCTTGTTTGTGGCTGTAGAGTTCCTGTAGCAATAGTGGTGAGCTTTTCAAAATGCTATGTTGCTGTTTTGTGGCAGATTGAGTGCCATTTTGTTTTGTGTGTTGTGGGAGCTAAACTCCATGGAATTGAGTGATTCTTGAGTCTATTGTTATGGGTTTTTCATCACCTATCCAGTGGTTACCTTGGAATGCCAAGAATTAGCCCAGGTATTTGATGGTCTTGAGTTTTGTCTTCGTACCTTGTCGTGAGCGTATCTCGAGAACCGTATCTCCATTTCTCGTGATCTTTATATGCATTTCCATCGATTTTTCATGATGCATCCATATTTTCCATGTTCATGCATCTCTAAATAACTTAACATGTGATTCTGTCCAGATTCATTAATCCACCACCTTTGCATGTGAAGCTTGACTAGAATTGGATTGCCATGTTAAATTCTTCACTAAAATGATCATGCATCATCTTGTTTGTGCATTGAACCTTGTTTGGTTATTTATTTGATGTTTCTCTTGGGTAGACGCGAGTGTCGAATCTGAGTTCGAGGAACCTGGAGAGTACCACTACGAGGATCCCGCTACTTGTTTCGCTGAAGAACCAACAGGCAAGATGATCGTACCCGGATCCCAATACTATCTTTGCTTGCTAGTTTCTCGTTCTCATTATTACAATTGCGCTACCTACCACATGATATCAGCCCCCATGTTACCATGACAGCCTCTAACCTCCACATCCCAGCAAACCGTTGATTGGCTAAGTTACCGCTGCTCAGCCCCTCTTATAGCGTTCTTAGTTGCAGGTTGTTCCATGTGATAACATGGATTGGATATCACCATAAATTCCGTTATTTAATTTAATGCACATATACATCTGGTATTGGTTGGAAGGCTTGGCCTTTTGCTAAGTGATTTGTTCCACTCGTGTCGCCATTAGTTCCTTGTTACAGGTGTTATGTTTTCCATATTTTGCGCTCCTAACATGCTTGGGGTTGTTATGGGGACCCCCTTGTTTATTCGGTGGAGATTAAAACTTGTCTGGCAAGACCCAACATTGGTACTACATTTGCTTAACAACTTAATTAATTGCATAGGGTCTTGCAAACCCGTGGATAATTTAATCAACCCTCGGGCCAGTGCTCCTCATGAGTGTTGGTCCAAACTACAGCACTGTGCGGGGCCAACCCAGGGCAACTTGGGAGATTTGTATCAGGCCTCCGTACGCGTAGCTTATCCGTCGTGTCCTGAGACTGAGATACGCGGCTCTTATCGGGTACGTCAACACGTCGGGAGGTCTTGCTGGATTTGTTTTACCTTATCGAATGTCTTGCGTGTGGAATCCGACTTTCTTCGGGTTTACTCGAGGTGTTGGAAATCCTTTGGAATCACCGATGAAGATCACGAGGACCGTGGTCGAGGAATTTCCACGGAGTGTGGTTATTTGTGATGGACTAGTTGGAGCACCCCTGTAGGGTTAAATCTTTCGGAAAGCCGTGCCCGCGGTTATGTGGCAACTTGGATATTTGTTTAACACCCGGTTATAGGAAACTTGAAGTATACTCTAATTAAAAATACACCAACTGTGTGAGTAACCGTGATTGTCTCTGCTCGTGAACATGAACCAAGAGAGAACACGGTGGGGTTATGATTGACGTAAGTACGTGTTCAGGATCTCGTAGAGATCATACCAGATTCGAGCGTTCTTCGTAGGCCACTCATATTTATTTCTTGTTGCGTAAGCTAGCCACCATAATAATGATTAGTGCTGCTGCAAACTTAAACATCACCCCTTCCATCCTAAAGCTTATATAGTGTTGGTACCCGGGCACATGATAGCTGAGTCCTCTGTGGCTCACAGTTTACTACAACAATCCAGGTGCAGGCTCAGATGAGTTCGTGCAGGATGATCTTACTCAGCTCCAGTGGGAGTATGATGAAGAGAGAGGCAGGATGTACGTGACGTATCCGGATGAGTGAGGACCTGGTCGTGATCTTCGGGATAGCTTGATAGTATCATTTGCAACTTATTTTATCGTTTGATTTCGTCTATAGTCGGACCCTGTGTTCAACTTGATGCTATGATTTGAGTGACTTTGTAAGTTAGCATGTGGCGAGTGTAAGCCAACTTGTATACTCTTCTCATTCAGTACTGTATATGTTGTAATGATACTATTCTTGCTAACGGCAAGATGCGCCTCTATCCCTTGCGAGGCCTCGTGCCTTAAACGGATAGGCGCGCATCTTGGGCGTGACATTTTCTCACCGGTAGCGATGCTGAAGTCTGTCCGAATCATGTTAGCAATTGCCGCATTTTATGATTATGAGATCTGGCAAATGGACGTCAAAACGGCATTCCTTAATGGCTTCCTTAAGAAAGAACTGTATATGATGCAGCCGGAAGGTTTTGTCGATCCTAAAGATGCTAACAAAGTATGCAAGCTCCAGTGCTCCATTTATGGACTGGTGCAAGCATCTCGGAGTTGGAACATTCGCTTTAATGAGGTGATTAAAGCGTTTGGGTTTGTACAGGTTTATGGAGAACCCTGTATTACAAGAAAGTGAGTGGGAGCTCTGTAGCATTTCTCATATTATATGTGGATGACATACTGATAATGGGAAATGATATAGAACTTTTGGAAAGTGTAAAGGCCTACTTGAATAAATGTTTTTCATTGAAGGACCTTGGAGAAGCTACTTACATATTAGGCATCAAGATCTATAGAGATAGATCGAGACGCCTCATAGGTCTTTCACAAAGCACATACCTTGACAAGATATTGAAGAAGTTCAATATGGATCAGTCCAAGAAGGGGTTCTTGCCTGTGTTATAGGGTGTGAGATTGAGTACGACTCAATGGCCGACCACGACAAAGGATAGAGAAGAGATGAGTATCATCCCCTATGCTTCATCCATAGGCTCTATTATGTATGCCATGCTGTGTACCAGACCTGATGTGAACCTTGCCATAAGTTTGGTAGGGAGGTACCAAAGTGATCCCGGAGTGGAACACTGGACAGCGGTCAAGAATATCCTGAAGTACCTGAAAAGGACAAAGGACATGTTTCTCGTATATGGAGGTGTCGAAGAGCTTGTCGTAAAGGGTTACGTCGATGCTAGCTTCAACACAGATCCAGACGACTCCAAGTCGCAAACTGGATACGTGTATATTTTGAACGGAGGGGCAGTTAGTTGGTGCAGCAGCAAGCAAAGCATCGTGGCGGCATCTACATGTGAAGCGGAGTATATAGCTGCTTCGGAAGCAGCAAAGGAAGGAGTCTGGATGAAGGAGTTCATCACCGACCTAGGAGTAATTCCTAATGCGTCGGGCCCGATGAATCTATTCTGTGACAACACTGGAGCTATTGCCCTTGCCAAGGAGCCATGGTTTCACAAGAAGACAAGACACATCAAGCGCCGCTTCAACTCCATTCGTGATTACATTCATGAGGGAGATATAGGTATTTGTAAAGTACACACGGATCTGAATGTCGCAGATCCATTGACTAAACCTCTCTCCCGAGCGAAACATGATCAACACCATAATGCTATGGGTGTTCGATTCATCACAATGTAACTAGATTATTGACTCTAGTGCAAGTGGGAGACTGTTGGAAATATGCCCTAGAGGCAATAATAAAATGGTTATTATTGTATTTCCTTGTTCATGATAATTGTCTATTGTTCATGCTATAATTGTGTTAACTGGAAACCGTAATGCATGTGTGAATACATAGATCACAATGTGTCCCTAGTGAGCCTCTAGTTGGCCACGGGATGATGTATTACGGAACGAGTAAAGAGACTTGCCGGTAACGAGATTGAACAAGGTATGGGGATACCAACGATCGAATCTCGGGCAAGTATCATACCGGTAGACAAAGGGAATTGTATGCGGGATTGATTGAACCCCGACATCGTGGTTCATCCGATGAGATCATCGTGGAGCATGTGGGAGCCAACATGGGTATCCAGATCCCGCTGTTGGTTACTGACCAGAGAGGTGTCTCGGTCATGTCTACGTGCCTCCCAAACCCGTAGGGTCTACACACTTAAGGTTCGATGATGCTAGGATTATAGGGAAATAGTGTGCATGGTTACCAAAGGTAGTTTGGAGTCCCAGATGAGATCCCGGACGTCACGAGGAGTTCCAGAATGGTCCGGAGGTAAATAATGATATATAGGAAGTGAGGATTTGGCCACCGGAAGTGTTTCAGGAATTACCAGTAACGTACCGGGACCACCGGAAGGGTTCTAGGGGTCCACCAAGTGGGGCCACCAGCCCTAGAGGGCTGCGTGGGCCAAGAGTGGAAGGTACCAGCCCTAGAGTGGGCTAGTGCGCCCTCCAACGTGGCCCAAGGCGCAGGAAAGGTGGGAGGAAGGGGAAAGCCTAGACGCAGATGGGCCTAAGGCCCACTAGGGCTACGCCCTCCCCCTCTCCCCTCTTGGCCGCCGGCCAAAGGCCATCTAGGGATGCCACATCACCCTAGGGTGGGAACCCTAGGGGCTGCGCACCCTCCTCCCCTCCTCCTATATATAGTGGTTTTTTTGGGGGGCTACCAACACACGAGTTCCTCTCCTCTTGGCGCAGCCCTACTCCTCCCTCTCCTCGTTCTCTGTAGTGCTTGGCGAAGCCGTGTCAGAGACCACGCAGCTCCACCGTCACGACGCCGTCGTGCTACCGGAGCTCTCCCTCAACCTCTCCTCCCTCCTTGCCGGATCAAGGCGTAGGAGACGTCACTGGGCTGCACGTGTGTTGAACGCGGAGGCGCCGTTGTTCGGCGCTAAGATCGGAGTCCACCGCGATCTGAATCGCTACGAGTACGACTCCACCAACCGCGTTCTTGTAACGCTTTCGCTTAGCGATCTTCAAAGGTATGAAAATGCACTCTCCCCTTACTCGTTGCTGGTTTCTCCATAGATAGATCTTGGTGAACACGTAGGAAACTTTTTGATTTACTACTACGTCTCCCAACACGGCCATCTTTCTTGGGATGCTTCCGAAGATGGAAGGGTCATCCACGCATGTAGTCGATCGCCTTGATCTTGGTGTAGAAGCTTGTCCTTGGTGGTGATCTTGGTCTTCGCGCACTTGTTTCTTCGAAGATGTGCGACTTGAGCGTCTACGCCGTGACGATGATGAAGGGGAAGAATACTTGTAGTTGGCCACCATGTGTCTAAGTTGCTCCATGTGTGCTGCCACCATGTCTCTCTACCGAGCTTCGGAGTGTCGTATGTCGATGGCGAGTCGCTCGAGCTTTTGGGTGACGTCGTTGCTCATGTTCATGTAGTCGTCAAAGACCGAAGACGGTGTACTTTGCCTAGCCATCACAAGACTTGAGCAAAGGTGAGTGGGAAATGAGATAAACAATACCAAGATACAGTTCCCAAAGTTGAGGATGTATCCTGTTTCCCTCAATGTGAATTGGCCGGCGCAAGGGGAGGAGAGCAATGATTCTCCTCTTGGATGCTCCCTCTCGCTTCCCACCTATATATACTTGAGGTATTGGGCTCTTTTAGATACACAAGTTTTGGAGCCTCCTCTAGTTCTTCTAGTTCTAGTTCTAGTTGGTCGTAGTAAACTAATTAGAGCTAGGTCTAGGTCCTCCAATTGTCATAATTAGAAGTTGAGTCTGGTTATAATCTCCTCCCTCTAATTCTCCGGCGACGATTAGCTCTGGACGGCGAATCGCTACCGGATCGTGAAGACTGCACGCTTGCAACCAAGTAGAGAGGTCGTGCTTTCGGTCTTCAGTTCAAGGGATCATACGTGGGCGGTTTGCGAGATCGTTCATCTATGGTTCGTGGGACTCCTAGTACGATCTACATCATCACATTCTTATTCCTTCGCAACTCGGTGACGGTAACGATCGTGGTCTCAAACTTTATAGTACCTTCATAGTTTTCCCGATTGATCGTAGGGCAATTTGTTTTATTTTCTACTATGTTTCCCAACAATGGCATCATGAGAGGTTTTATGAGTAGATACAGGTTGCGATCTATATCACATGTGGTTGTGAGGGTTGGATGTTGTTGCTATGCTTCCCTCGAGTGTTGCTTCGGTTCAGTTCATTGACGGTATGATGTAGCTTCATACAAAGTTCTCACAATCGATCAGCTAACAGTTCTTTGGGCTTCCTCGTAGTCAAGAATAGTGATCTATCGCAAACATAAGAGGGCAATGAAGATGGTCAATCTTCTAGAGGATCACACGTAATGACGAAGTTTAGTGTGGGGCTAGTGATTTTTAATTAAGTCTCTTCCCTCACACAACTCGAAAGTCAATTTGGCAACAAGGATTATCACCTATGGTGGACGTAGGGAGCTAGTGTTATCCGGAAACCCTAGAAACCACATAATCAAAATTTGCCAAACCGAGTAGAGGACACCTAACTTGGTTTTGTAGGATTGCATGTGATGTGGTATAGCCTACGTCATGATAATGAGTTTATGTATGAGATGGCACTGGTGCAGTGACATCCTATACAAACGGTTTTACCCCCTTTTGTGATGGAGGTTTAAACCGCCGCCTTGCATGTGTGTGCAATATGGGGTGTCCATCCCACATGACACATAACAAATCGTCGACGATAGTGACCAATGAAGCAGACAATTTGCCAAATATAATTGTGTGTGTTGCAAGAACATATCACACACACTATATTCTGGTCCAACATGTGGGATTGAGGATCAATCACACACGTCTATCACGAGTTAAACGCGTCTAATTGATCATGGAAACCAAGTAGTGTTTGACATGTAACCATTTCTGAAATATTACCTAAGCCACACGGGCGATCATAGAAATTGTGCGCGATATCTGGATCATCGCACACGAGTCTTGTATGGCAAGCGTATGCCATGCATGATATCATTGCACACGTCTCCTGAATAATTAACGAGTGGGATTGCATTTTTCATCGAGCAGTTTCCTCTAAGCTCGCGTGTGAGATAATGTGTTGCAAACCATCTGCGATTTGATGTGTATCACTAACTGTTCAGTTCAGATCCCGTGTGCTTTTTCGGTAAATTGTAGGTGGTTGTGCTATGAGTGACATGTGCTTTCCATTTTGGATCCCACACACTCAGATTCTTGAACCGTGTTCGCTTAAATAGACAGGTTATGAAAATTATCACATTTGAAACGCTCTGCAAAAAGCAAATTTGCCATGATATGCAATTTAACAAATAGTATCCATGGGAGGAACACTCATCAAAATACGCTACAATATTCAGTTGAACAAATGCTAGCTAAATTCCACAAATGTATCGACATATGTTGTACATAATCACAATGTACAAAATATGAAGACCTCATCACGGGGGAAAATGCATCCATGCATATAAGTTTAGCTGCTAACACTTACTGAATGCATACTTATTGTTCAAGGAAAAGGAACATTGAAATCTTCATCATGTTGACCAGGCTTGATATAGTGTTTCAGGAAGAAGTTGTTGATAAATCTCCTAACATCCAGCAATTCGGCTGCAGGGAACGGTTATAGGGTCATCAATTTAAGGACCATATGAATGATTTTTAGTCGGAATGTGTGATACGTGTGGAGTAGAAGATAGTAATTAAGATACAGACTTACTGGTACTATCCTACAACAACTAAAAGATCCATATATGGAGATCATGTGGCTGCAAACATAGTATCCACAAAGGTTGGTCCCTTCTTGTCGTCGAGGACACTGAAATTTCTTGTACTTAATTAGTCGTGTATTTCCCATGTTAGGAACAACCTAACTAGTGTAAGATGTTTCTATGTTTTGAGAGAACAAAAGGAGGCTTACTTACAAACTTGAACATTTGACTAGCATTTTCTGAAAATAACATATTTTGGTGTCTTACCGGAGAAACGATCTCGTGCTGCAGAGGTAGTTGACGGTCGAACCAGTTCCCTCCTGTAGTTATGTACCTTGACAATACACTCCAAATGAAGATGAATTTTCACATACTCAGTTCTTGAACCAAATATGAATACAAATTTGAACATCAAAGAATTCAATACCTATCCATGAATTCTTGAAGATGTGTAAGATCGTGAGGGTTTTCTGTATCTCTGAGAGAATCCAGGTAGTAAATTGTGTTGCGCTTTGGAACAATGACTGCCAAGATCTAGTGATTGCTATAGATTAAGAATACCATGAACACAATGTAGAAAACTAGAAGACGATCAATGCATGTGTGGTTGTATATTTTACTTACCATTCACGATATGGTCAAACAAAGAATTCTACTACGTGTAACATACACATGATCCTGGTGACCTGATGCACGAAGTCCATACATAGACCATTGTCAAGTAATAAAGTGTCGTGTTCTACACCCGGTTTGCGACTTAGAGTCATCCGGATCAGTGTCAAAGCTTGCATCGATGTAACCCTTTATGACGAGCTCTTGATCACCTCCATAAATGAGAAACATTTCCTTAGTCCTTTTCAGGTACTTAAGGATATTCTTGACCGCCGTCCAGTGCTCCATTCCTGGATCACTTTGAAACCTTCCGGTCATACTTATGGCAAGGCTAACATCAGGTCTTATGCACAGCATTGCATACATGATAGAGCCTATGGCTAAATCATAGGGGATGCCACTCATCTTTTCTCTATCTTTTGTAGTCACTGGGAATTGAGCCTTACTCAACTTCACACCTTGTAACATAGGCAAGAACCCCTTCTTGGACTGATCCATTTTGAACTTCTTCAAAACCTTATCAAGGTATGTGCTCTGTGAAAGTCCTATTAAGCGTCTCGATCTATCTCTATAGATCTTAATGCCTAATATGAAAGAAACTTCTCCTAGGTCCTTCATTGAAAAACTCTTGTTAAAATATTCCTTCACGCTTTCCAGCATTTCTATATTGTTTCCAATCAGCAATATGTCATCCACATACAATATTAGAAACGCTACAGAGCTCCCACTTACTTTCTTGTAAATACAAGCTTCTCCGTAAACTTGTATAAACCCGAACGCTTTGATCACCTCATCAAAGCGTAGATTCCAACTATGAGGTGCTTGCACCAGTCCATAAATGGATCGCTGGAGTTTGCAAACTTTGTCAGCATTCTCTGGATCGACAAAACCTTCCGGTTGTATCATATACAACTCTTCCTTAAGGAAACCATTAAGGAACGCTGTTTTGACATCCATCTGCCAAATTTCATAGTCAAAATATGCATTTATTGCTAACATGATTCCGACAGACTTAAGCATCGCTACGGGTGAGAAGGTCTCATCATAGTCAACTCCTTGAACTTGTGAAAAACCCTTTGCCACAAGTCGAGCTTTATAGACGGTCCGCATTCGTCTTCCTCTTAAAGATCCATTTGTTCTGAATGGCCTTTCGCCCTCCAGGTAATACTTCCAAAGTCCATACTTTGTTTTCATACATGGACCCCATCTCAGATTTCATGGCCTCTAACCATTTCTCGGAATCTGGGCCCATCATCACATAGCTCGTAGGTTCACCGTTGTCTAACAACATGACCTCTAAGACAGGGTTGTCGTGCCACTCAGGAGCAGTACGTGCCCTTGTCGACCTACGAGGTTCAATATCAACTTGATTCGAAGCTTCATGATCATTATCGTTAACTTCCTCTTCAACTATCGTAGGCTGCACAGAAACATCTTTTTGCGTTGCGCTACTCTCTGGTTGAATCAAAGGTTCAACAACCTCATAAAGTTCTATCTTCCTCCCACTCAATTCTTTCGAGAGAAACTCTTTCTCAAGAAATGTTCCGTTTTTAGCGACAAACACTTTGCCTTTAGATCTGAGTAGAAGGTATACCCAACTATCTCTTTTGGGTATCCTATGAAGACACATTTTTCCGCTTTGGGTTCTAGCTTTTCAGGCTGAAGCTTTTTGACATAAGCATCACATTCCAAACTTTCAAAAATGACAACTTTGGCTTCTTGCCAAACCACAATTCATATCGCGTCGTCTCAATGGATTTAGATGATGCCCTATTTAAAGTGAATGCAGTTGTCTCTAATGCATAACCCCAAAACGATAGTGGCAAATCGACAAGAGACATCATAGAACGCACCATATCAAATAAGGTTCGATTACGACGTTCGGACACACCATTACAATATGGTGTTCCAGGCGGTGTCAATTGTGAAACAATTCCACATTGTCTTAAGTGACTGCCAAACTCATAACTCAGATATTCTCCTCCTTGATCAGATTGTAGGAATTTAATCTTCTTGTTACGATGATTCTCAACTTCACTCTAAAATTTCTTGAACTTTTCAAACGTTTCAGACTTGTGCTTCATTAAGTAAATATACCCATATCTACTTAAGTCATCAGTGAAAGTGAGAAAATAATGATATCCACCGCGCGCCTCAATGCTCATCGGACTGCACACATCAGTATGTATGATTTTCAACAAGTCACCTGCCCGTTCCATTGTTCCAGAGAACGGGATTTTAATCATCTTGCCCAAGAGGCATGGTTCACATGTGTCAAGTGATTCAAAATCAAGTGACTCCAAAAGTCCATCAGCATGGAGCTTCTTCATGCATTTTACACCAATATGACCTAAACGGCAGTGCCACAAGAAAGTGGTACTATCATTATCAACTCTACATCTTTTGGCATCAATGTTATGAACATGTGTGTCATCACTATCGAGATTCAATATGAATAAACCCCTCACATTGGGTGCGTGACCATAAAATATATTACTCATATAAATAGAACAACCATTATTCTCTGATTTAAATGAGTAACCATCTCGCAATAAACAAGATCCAAATATAATGGTCATGCTTAACGCAGGCACTAAATAACAATTATTCAGGTTCATCACTAATCCCGATGGTAATCGAAGAGCGAGCATGCCGACGGCGATCACATCAACCTTGGAACCATTTCCCACACGCATTGTCACTTCGTCCTTTGCCAGCCTCCGTCTATTCCGTAGCTCCTGTTTTGAGTTGCAAATGTGAGCAACCGAACCGGTATCAAATACCCAGGTACTACAACGAGAGTTGGTAAGGTACACATCAATAACATGTATATCATATATACCTTGTTTTGTGTTGGCCGCCTTCTTGTCGGCCACGTACTTGGGGTAGTTCCACTTCCAGTGACCAGCTCCCTTGCAATGAAAGCACCCAGTTTCTGGCTTGGGTCCAGCCTTGGGTTTCTTCACGGGAGGGTCAACTGCTTTGACACCCTTCTTGGAGTTACCCTTCTTGCCCTTGCCATTCTTCTTGAAACTAGTGGTTTTATTGACCATCAACACTTGATGTTCTTTCTGGATTTCAGACTCAGCGACTTTCAGCATCACAAACAGCTCGGCAACTGACTTGTTCATCCCGTGCATGTTATAGTTCAGCACGAAGCTCTTGTAGCTAGGTGGCAATGATTGAAGAACTCTGTCAGTGATTGCCTCTAGCGGAAGGGGCATCCCTAACTCCGCCAGACGGGTTGAATACCCAGACATTCTGAGTATATGTTCACTGGTAGACCCGTTCTCCTCCATCTTGCAAGCATAGAACTTATCGGAGGTCTCATAGCTCTCGATCTAAGCATTCTTCTTAAAGATAAACTCCAACTCCTGGAACATCTCATATGCTTCATGACGTTAAAAACTTCTTTGGGGTCCCGGTTCTAAGCCATACAACATTGCACACCGAACTATTGAGTAACCTCCAGAACATGCCTCTCAAGTGTTCTTAATGTCTTCAGATGACACGGGAGCGGGTGGGTCACCAAGCGGTGCATCAAGGACATAAGCCTTCTGGGAAGCCGTGAGGATAATCCTCAGATTACGGGCCCAGTCCACAAAGTTATTTCCATCATCTTTCAACTTAGCTTTCTCTAGGAACGCATTAAAATTCAGGGGTGCTACTGCGCGAGCCATTGATCTACAACATAAATAAGCAAAGGTTACTAAGACTATTATTCAAGATAATGAGTTTACTTAATCAAATTACTAAAGCTCCCACTCAAATTGACATCCCTCGGGTCATCTGAGTGATACATGATCCAAATTCACCAACTAAAGTCCGATCATCATGTGAGTTAAGGTGGTTTCAATGGTGAACATCATCATGTTGATCATATCTACTATATGACTCATGTTCAACCTTTCGGTCTCTTGTGTTTCGTGGCCATGTTTGTACATGCTAGGCTCGTCAAGTTTAACCCGAGTGTTCCGCATGTGCAACACTGGCTTGCACCCGTTGTATGCGAACATAGAGTCTACCACACCCGATTATCACGTGGTGTATCGACACGACAAACTTTCACAATGGTGCACACTCGAGGAGAACACAATTTATCTTAAAATTTAAGTGATGGATCACCTTATAATGCTACCTTCGTTCTAAGCAAAACAGGGTGCATAAAAGGATTAACATCACATGCAAATCATAAGTGACATGATATGGTCATGAACTTGTGCTTTTGATCTCCATCTCCAAAGCACCGGCATGATCTCCATCGTCACCGGCATAACACCATGATCTCCATCATCATGATCTCCATAATTGTGTTGCCATCGGGGTTGTCGCTCCCACCATGCTCATACTACTATTGCTACCGCTTAGCGATAAAGTAAAGCATTACATAGCGCTTAATGATTGACACACAGGTCATACAGTAATTAAAGACAACCCTATGGATCCTGCCGGTTGCCGTACTCATCGACATGCAAGTCATGATATTCTATACAAAACATGATCATATCATACATCACATATATCTCATCATGTGTTTGGCCATATCATATCACAACATACCCTGTAAAAAAAAGTTAGACATCCTCTAATTGTTGTTGCATGTTTTACATGGCTGCTATGGGTATCTAGCAAGAACAATTCTCACCTACGCATAAACCACAACGGCAATACTCAAATTGCTTTTAAACCTTCTCAAGGACCGCCTTTGTTGAATCCGATCCAACTAAAGTGGGAGAGACAAACACCCGTCAGCCATCTTTGTGCAACAGAGTTACACGTCAGTCGATGGAACCAGTCTCTCGTAAGTGTACGAGCAAGGTTGGTCCCGGACGATTCATCCCACAATGCCGCTAAATAAAAACATGACCAAGGGAGAAACCAATCTAAGCATCAATGCCCACAAACTCTTTTGTGTTCTACTCGTGATCTCATCTACACATAAACCTAGCTCATGATGCCACTGTTGGGGAACGTTGCATGTGAAACAAAAAATTTCCTACGCTTCACCAAGATCAATCTAGGAGATGAGCATCTACGAGAGGAGATATTGGATCCACATACCCTTGTAAATCGCTAAGCGGAAGCGTTAAAGAATGTTGTTGATGTAGTTGTACTTCTCTGCGATCCAAACGCAAGCCGTCCCACGAAGTCCCGATCAAGTGCCGAACGGACGGCACCTCCGCGTTTAGCACACGTGCAGCTCGATTACGATCTCCACCTTATTTATCCAACAAGAGGGAGCGGAGAGGTAGATGGGTTCTCCGGCAGCACGACGACGTGATGGTGATGGTGGTGGAGCTGATCTGGCAGAGCTTCACTAAGCGTCACCGAATCAATCTACTAGAGGAGAGGCTATCGGGGAGGGAGGAAGGGTTGCGTCGTGGATTGAGGTGCGGCTGCCCTCATCCCTCTCTCATATATATAGGGGGAGGGGAGGGGCGCCCAACCCCTAGGGTTTCCCCCTTGGGGCGGCGGCTAAGAGTGGAGGCGCCCTAGGGTGGCTTGCCACCCAAGGCAAGGTGGCGCCAACCCTAGGGTTGGCCCTCCCAGCAACCCCCAGCCACGTGGGCCTAGGTGGGAGCTTTGCCCAGCCCACCAGGGGCTAGTGCGCACCCCTCTTAGACCATGTGGTCTCTCACGGTCTGGAGGCCCCTTTCGGTAGACCTCGAAACACTTCCGACACCCCCAGTACGCTACCAGTGACGCCCGAACTTTTTCCGGTGAACATCAGGAACTTCCTATATATAAATCTATACCTCCAAACCATTCCATAGCTCCTCGCCACATCCGGGATCTCATCCGAGACTCCGAACAACCTTCGGCCACCAGCATACATAACTCATCTATACCGAAACGTCATCGAACCTTAAGTTTGCAGACCCTGCGGGTTTGAGAACCATGTAGACATGACTGAGACACCTCTAAGGTCAATAACCAATAGCGGGACCTCGATGCCCATATTGATTCCTACATGTTCTATGAAGATCTTTATCTGTCGAACCTCTATGTCAAGGATTCAAACAATCCTGTATGTTGTTCCCTTTGTTCTTCGGTATGTTACTTGCCCGAGACTCGACCGTCGGTATCTTCATACCTAGTTCAGTCTCGTTACTGGCAAGTCTCTTTTACTCGTTCCATAATACAAGATCCCATGGCTAACACTTAGTCACGTTGCTTGCAAGGCTCATTGTGATGTTGTATTACCGAGTGGGCCCTGAGATACCTCTCCATCACACGGAGCAACAAATCCCAGCGTTGATCCATGCCAACTCAACAGACACCCTCGGAGATACCTGTAGAGCATGTTTGTAGTCACCCAGTTATGTTGCAACATTTGATACACACAAGGTACTCCTCCGGTGTCAGTGAGTTGCATGATCTCATGGTCATAGGAACAGATACTTGACATGCAGAAAACCATATCAATAAATGGACACGATCATATGCTACATTTGTAGTTTGGGTCTTGTCCATCACATCATTCTCCCAATGATGTGATCCCGTCATCAAATAACATCCCATGTCCATGGCTAGGAAACCTTAACCATCTTTGATCAACGAGCTAGTCTGCTAGAGGCATACCAGGGACATAGTGTTGTCTATATGCCCACACATGTATTTAGTTTCTAATCAACACAATTATAACATGGACAATAAACAGTTATCATGAACAAGGAAATATAATAATAAACACTTTATTTATTGCCTCTAGGGCATATTTCCAACACTATCACACAGATTTAAAGTTGTGTTGTTATTGGTTTTCAACGTACCAACTCATCGCAGTCTGACGACCTGGCACTTGGGGGCTATCAAAATCACAAAAGTTACTATATTTTATCAAAGTCCCATGCAGTAGTGGACAATCTAAATGGCACTTGGGGGCTAATGCAAGTCATCTCTTTTCAAATTCAAGCAAAGACCCGACTATTCAAAGAGATAAGCTGACCCTTGGGGGCTACTGGTCTTGTTTTAAAGTTGATGATATGTTGATCACAACAAAATACCCGACATTTCAAAGAAATGAGCCGACCCTTGGGGGTTACTGGCAAAATCAGAATCTACATGCATTCAAACAAATCTAGATACCGGTTCCTTATCAGTATCAAGACCTAGTACTTGGGGGCTACAATTGATTCGTTGTTACAATAAGGCCCAACTCAATAACTGTTGTACTGAGCCAGCCCTTGGGGGCTACAAGAGTACAAATGATAAGAAGGAAAGGAGAAAAAATGTACCTCATATTTTTGCTTGAGGGCGCCGACCAAGTTCATTTCAATGTCTCGACTCTCAGATAGTCGGGCCAGATATTGTTGGTGCAAACCTTCAACAGTAAGGTTGGCAAACTCTGGAAGCTTAAGTTTGGCTTTCCCTTTCTCCGACGTTTCTAGCTCATTTTTGGTCAGGATCTTGGCCAAAACAGTTGAAGTCCCAGGAGCCTAGAAAGCTTCTCTTACAATAATTATGTCTGTGTTTTCCATGGCGTATGATGGGGTGTTGTTGTCCACCTTGAGCACATGACTTGAAGGATGAGCAGGACTTGGTGGTTCAAAGGTTGTGTCAGTTGCCACACCTTGATCCCGAGCCCCCGTCTTCGTGATGACAAGCTCTTCAACATGGGCCATCTCCACATCATGGACCGTCTCAGACCCCAAGTCCGAGTCATGTTGGCTAGAAAGCTTGGCATGAGTCACTGTTTCATCTAGTGGTGGCTTTTGAGTATTGACATCCACAACAACTGAGGGTGACTCGCCCACCTTTTTCCCCGTGAAGGCTTTGGCTCTGCTATCATAAAAACAAAATGTTGGGTCAGGAAAATGACAAGTGACAACAAAATAAATGAAGTCGGCTTATAGAAGAACTTACCCACAGTTAACGGTGAAAGCTGAAAGTTGTGTTGTTGTTGAGTCGCTAGAAGAAGGCGGGGATTCCTGATAAAGTGAATCAAAAGAACTGAGAGGTTGTTTAAAAGGGCCAGCTTGTGGGCGGGAAGCAGTTGGACTGTGCGACACCGCAACACCTTGCTTGAGGGTGGCCGGCTCGAGAGATAAGCCGGAGGATAGCTCCCTAGAGCTACTCCGGGTCTTGTGTTTCAAGGAGGAGGCGTGTTGATTTTTCTTGAAAATAAAGTTCGGATCTAAGTAAGCATATGTGTGTGAAAATTTAACCTTCATGAAGGCTTGCCTTGTCTTCTTCGGGATATACATTTCTGATGAGTTGGAGGAAATAAAAATTACCTCGACGTTACCAGCTTGACTAGTTTCGGTATTTTCTTGAAAGGAGGATGTGTCAACAAGTTCAATAAACAACCGACCAGTAGAGTCAAGCTCTACCTCAGAATCTTCTTCTGAATTGTTTTCATCTGTCAGGTCATCAACTTGCTCGGACTGAGGGTGAATGGGGTTTTGTCTCTGGCTTTCCACCACTCAGAGCTTGCCTACAAAAATACAAGCCGGAAAATAAGTATGGTAAGTAAGAACAATTTTATAACAAGACTAACAGGTTCAAAGATACTTACTAGAGGAGCCGGGTTGGTTAAGCAAAATGGGGACAACCCGATCATGCTGCATTTCTCCTTAGAATCACCAAAGAATTTCTTGGTGTTTTTGTTGTGTTGCTGTCAGTAAGCTTCTTTCTACCGAAGCGTTGAGCATCTTTCGATCCGCCAGCATAATTGCACATCAAGTCATTTCTAAGACTATGAGGTTGAACTTACCAGCCTATCCAACACCAGATCAAATCAATTCTGGTGAGACCATGAGCAGTCAAGGCCCCTAACTTAGAAGCACATGTGTCAGCCGTTTCCTTTCGTCTTCAGACGACCAACCTAGAGATTCAATAGAAGCGTCAAGTCGTTCCAATCTGTAACCTGACAAGGGGTTTTGGTCTTCAGGGGTGGTGTTATTGCAATAAAACTAAGTCCTATTCAAGTCCTTAGGATGACTCGCCAGTTTTGATTCAGGAAAAGGATTCTTCTTCCTTTTCTGAATATAAATTCCTCCAAGCTCTAGGTTGGGGTCATGGCTTTACTTTAGTTTGGTGATTAATGTACAAGAACTCTCTAAAAAGAGTGACGGACGGCTCAATTTGAAGATATACTTCATAGAGGACCTGGAATTGGCAGATGTTGGTCATTGAGTTGGGGCCAATGTCTTGTGGCCTAAGGTTGAAGAAATTCAAAATATCCCTGAAGAACTTCGACCCGAGCGGTCAAAAACCTCTATGTAGGTGGTCTGTGAAAACAACAATCTCCCCTTGCTTGGGTTGAGGGAGGACTCTTCTTTAGGTGCCTGCCAGCTGATTTCGACTTGAGCGGGCAAAAGGCCTTGAGACACGAGGTTTTCCAATGTAAGCACTGACTATTGCGATCTCACCTAGCCAAAAGCCTTGCTGGTTTTGGGAGACATTACAATTTCTATAGATCCAAGTTCAAAGGTAAAAATAAGAGAATAAGCCGGCATCCGATTGAGCAGTATCAAGGAGAATAAACCCGCCAGAACTTTCAAGAGAAGAAAAATAGCTTGATAAGTCGACAAATGGGTTGGATTCTATCTCGATGGCTAAATATGTAAAAACGAGCCGATAAATATCAGTAAGCCGACTAAAAGCGGATGCAGGGACTAAAAGTCTCGGTGAATTTTTTACATATATACAAACTACTCTCTACCAAGAGGGAAGGACAGACAGATCTAATAGTGCAGAAGAAAGAAAATAAAGGGCTTAAATTACGGCATACATATTGACAAGAGACTGTTATAGACTCTTCACGGGTTTGAAGCAGATCTATCACATTATGAAAGAGGAGCAGAATTAAGAGTATGAATTAATGGTGGGAATTCAATGACAAACTGGGCTCACATTCAATATCTCGTTTGGTTTCCAGTGATGCTCTGACAAACTTTTAAGAACATGGTAAAGACCTAATGGTGGGGATGGTTCTTACCGGATCTGAAGTGAGGAGGACTTCGGAGAATCTTGTTCCCGAAGAAGACCGTGTTCTATGCAGGAGATCACTAGTACAGCGGTAGCAGAGACGACTCCGGTCGCAAGGAAGAACTCCGGCGAGCTTGGATAGAGCTCCGAGGGCGAGAGGAAGGAGAAGAGGTAAAAAGTGAATCTAGGGGGGGCTCGGGTCTATTTATAATAAGACGGAAGCCCGAAGCGGCGTAGTAGGAAAATGGAACGGTCGCAGTAATTTGTGGCTGAGAGGACGCCTGGATTTTAGCGCCTAACTAGATTTGATGATTGTTTAAAAAGATTCTCCATGATGACATGAAGGCATCAGTGACCAGCAAGGTGACATCGTGGTGGCGGTGGCCGAAAAGACACTAAGTCCTGAACAAGGGAAGATAACCAGGCAGAATGTTAACCCGGACAAAAACTCGATATCAGATAGAAGAGCAATGCTGACTCGAGGGCGAAACTTGGTTTATTTTTCACGTTTGAGATTTTCTTTCATTTTTCAGGATGGAGTTTAACATGGATGAATCCAAATTAAACTGGGGACTAATGTTGGGGATATTCCCCATGGGATGACCCGCCCATGAGACAACCCAGTGAGTCAAAGGTGGCTCAGGAGGCGGGCTTTCTATTTGGGCCATGAAGGCCCTGAGGCGCAAGGACTAGAAGGCCGGCTCAAGGCCCATGGCCTGGCGGGCCGGCTCAAGGAACAAGGTCGTAGGGAGTTCTTCATACTCGGAATACAAGATGAGTAGGAGATAGGTTAAGTCACGGGTTATACTTTGACCCAGACTCTATTGTAATCTCGAGGCCTCAACCTATGTATAAAGTAGAGCCCCCGAGGTGAAAAGGACAAGCAAGAAACCCTCGTGAGCTAGGTTAGTAATTCCGTACCCTTGTAATCGAGATCATCATCAACACACACAAAGCATGACGTAGGCTTTTACCTCCATCAGAGGGGCTGAACCTGGGTAAACTCTCGTCTCTCGTTCCCGATCAACCCCGTCCAAGACGCCACCTAGTTGCGATGGCCTTACACCTGAGTTCTAACACAAGGACATCTGCTGTGACAAAACCACGACAGGACCCCTACCCCAAGGTCTGTCGGTTTTCACACCGACACTTCTCACTATGAGCCGGAAGACTAGACAGTCCTTCTGCACAGATCAAGAAAAAATATGGGGATAAGGGGTCGCTCTGCCGGAGGCCTCTTTTAGGTGTGGAAGCATTATCTCTTGATTATTGAATCTAACTTTATATGTAACAGACTGGACACAGGCCATCAAGAGATTTACAAAATCAATATGAAATGCCAAGTGAGTCATCATACTATGCAAAAACCTCCACTCCACATGGTCATAGGCCTTGTGCATATCCAATTTAAAGACACAATAGCCCCACCTGGTTTTTTTCTTATTCCTTATAGCATGGATGCTTTGACAAGCCAACAAAATATTATCTATGACGAGCCTACCCCGAACGAAGGAGCTCTATACAGCGGAGGTAATATCATCTAAAACCATTTTCAAGCGGAGGGCTATCATTTTCTAGATTGCCTTATACAAGACGTTACAAAAGCAAAAAATCTGACTTAAAACTGGGCTGCGGGATGATTGCCCCAAACATCAGAGGGTTTCTGAAAAATAGCATGATGGACCTAAGAATACCTATTTTCTTTATTAATAGGTATAGATATAGATAGTTATAACTTGATATATTGTATATCAATCCAACAACTGTCATATGTACATGTATAGCTTTAGATCAATTTAACTAATATGATATCGGCACAAGTTGTTCTCTTCTGTTAACACACAGTCTCCTTACTCAACACACAAGCTTATATCATCCAACTATCATGGGAAACTTTAGAGGCAAACAAACAAAGAAAACACCGCTTTATCGATTGCAACGTTTATGTGCCTAGGAGTATTTACACCTATGCGTGAATAATAAATTCAAAATATATAACTAAAAGATCCGATATTCTTCGGCATCCAAGAAATTCAAATTCACAGAGTGTATATTTTCATACTGAAACCTCATCTGAGGAGGATTACACACACAAATTCAGCTTCCGAATAAACTAAAAAAATGGGTATTTTGCATACCTGATTTTTGGTTTTTTTATAGCTTCTTCAATGTCGTTTCATACGAACTTTTGCACACTCCTTATGAACTCAAGGATCTTAGATGTCAAAATGGTTTATTTTTATGATTCTTTTATAAATTTACTGTTCATATGGATGAGCACGATCTCATCCATGGATTACCGGCTTTTATCAACATACTAGCAAACATGTCCATGCATTGCAATGGGAGGAAACAACCCCACACGCCTTCATTCACTGAGCATGCCTAAAGACCTCACCCTTATGCCCCTAACATAATAAACATGACTAATACCTCGTCCTCAGGTCCACGTCTTCCATTTCAACATGACATGAGACCCATGCTTTCGCTTGTCATCTTTGCAATCCTCGTCTTCGGTGGTCGCAGTACCAGTTGTCACTAACCAAGGTTGGCTAGGTCATTGAGCTTCTTTCGTGTCCGACAAGATCAAGAGCATTGAACAAAGAACTTTTTTTTATCATGCGGCAAATATAATAGGAAAAGGCACTACACATAATATATGTCCGTGTTATCATATAAATTGAGTAGTTTGTGTTAGATACACCATAAAATCATAGTTGAACTCCTTATGCATTGTGACAGGTGTCATTCGGCCGAGCTAGGCTGGTCGTACGTGAGGACACGACGGAAAAAAAGAATCCTTTCATGCCCCTAGTTGAATAAATTTAATTAAAATAATGCATTCGTGGTTGTATTTACAAATTTCATCAAGTTTTATTAGTAGATATAGATTATTATTTTTAGCTACAGTACCTCCTAGTTTTCAAAAATAGTTTATGTTTTGAAAAAATATTTGTATTTTCAAATTCAAAATTCCAAAAAGTTTTGTTTTAAAAAATGTTTGCAAATTCGACAAAACATTAGGATATAATACGTCCTAGTTTTCAGAAACTTTTCGTGTTTAAAAGAATATTCTGGTTCAAAAAAAATCTAAATTATTAATTATTCGAATTTAATTTTTCCCCACAACTTTGCATGATATTTGCGTTCACTTTTTCCAAAAATATTGTCTTCTTTTGCTCTCTTTATCTGACGTGGTAGCTAATCTAATTTAAAATGTTACACTGCAAAGTAAAAGCAAGCTCATGTTTAGTCTAATGGCTAGAAGGCCTAGAACTCTAGGCGCTACAGCCTTAGGGCACAGGTTTGAGTCCTCAACAATCCTTAATTTAAGGTATAGATCTAAAGTTTACGAATTTAAATTTTTTCTTCATAACTTTGCATAGTAATTTCATTCTAAAATATCTATCTTTTGCTCTCTTTATCTGCCTTGATTGCTAGTGTAATTTAAAACGTTGCGCTGCAAAGTAAATACAAGATCCTGATTAGCGTAATGGTTAGATCTCTGGGTGCTATAGCCAAAGGTTTGAGTCCCGGCGGTACCGTATTTTTTGAAACACATTCTTTTTTATGTGAAGCTGTTGGCACAACATCTCCTAATGGACCGGCCCATTACCGCTTTCTGCGTTGTAAAAATTTTCTTAGACGAAGGAAAAAACACATAACGGACGAAAATTTATCTGGGTCCCACCGTAAAAAAAGGTAGAAAAATAATTCTCCCTTTCATATTAGGTATACAGATATGCAAAAAAAGAAAATCAATTTCCCTGGCGCGAGTTGACTGGAAAGACTATCTTCTTCCTGGATGCCGCGTGCGTTCCATTCTTTTCCCTCCCTAAAACGCCGCACATCACAACGACAGGCCACCAAAAATGACCACCCGAAAAAAATAGTTGATTCTTTTGGGAGGAGGTCGTCGTCGTCGTCGTCGTCTCCGTCCACCTCCTCTCCGCCTCCGATGCCATTAACCCCACTCCCACGGCCAGCCTCTCGTCGCGAGCCCCCGTGATGCCGTCGTGGTGGAAGCGCTCCAAGTCCGCCTTCCACCTCTCCGCCACCACCGCCTCCTCCTCCTCCTCCTCCGCCCCGGTCTCCCCCTCGCGTGCGTCCACCTCGCGCTCACAGCCGCGACGCGCGGGCTCCGACGACGCCGGGGACCTCCTCCTCGCGCGCCCACACCGCCAGCCGCGCCAGCTCACGCGCCAGCGGAAGCTGCGCCACGTCTACGACATCGACGCGCTGCTCGCCGACCTCGGCATCGACGTCGCCTCCTCCTCCTCGCCGCCGCACGCCAGGGGCCGCGCCTCCGCATCCGATGCCGTCGGGCTCGGTCCCCCGATCTCGCGGTCCTCCAACGCCGCGGAGGGGGTGGTAACTCCGCCTCCGAGGTCCGCGTCGTCCCCCGTGTTGCACCCGCTGCCGTTGCCGTCACCCAAGCCCCCCGCGGAGCTGGAGACGCCGGAGCCGGCGGGGGTCGCGGAAGGCGGGAACGAGAGGACGTCGTTGCAAATACCGAGGTAATGTTGTTTCATAAATTAATAATAAAATCGTTGCAACTTGCGATATCTTAGTTTCCCTATCGTCAAAGACGTCGACTGCTCAGAATTGTGCGCCGTTGTGTGATTGAATGTGATCGCCGAGGAAACGATGGGAGAGCTTGTGATCTTTTATCACGTAAACAATTTGCGACCTGTTATTGTTAATGGGATTGACATGTGTAGGAAGCTATAAGGATTGCAATGAATTGTACTTTTTTTTCATTACGCCATCCAGCCATTGTAATACAGATGAATCTCTTCAGGATTTACATTGAGGTGAAAGATACCTGGGATTCCAACCATCTTGAGATAGAAGTAGCTAATAGTCCAAAGCTTTGCTATGACTGTTGCTTGTATTCAGGGAAATGCAGGGACAGGGGTTCAGAAGTCACAATATTGTCTGAACTAGAATGTGTCTGGTTGGGAGATGGTATCAATAATTTAGCTCCGTTCTTACACTATGACATCTGACTAAAGAATAAAATGGTGGTAGAATTTGCTGCTGTTACTAGCAAATCAGTTGCATTGCCTTGTCTCCTTGGACTTAATCACTTAAATAAGGTTGCTCTGTTCTTAGTTCTTACACTATGCTCATATTGTATTTAAAGGGACAAATTCTACTTTTCAAAGAGGCTGTGAATGTCACTGAATAACAGATGTATCTAAAGTTTCTGAACTTGCATTGCTCCTTGCATCATTTCCTGGTTCTTAATAATCATGTGGTTATAGGGTGACAGGTCAGACTGTGCAGAAGTTCCCTGAGCATAATGATTTCGGCCCAAATGGTACAAAGCGGCCTGCCTCTAGTCACCACCGAAAAGCACTCCGTGACAAGTTCCAGGATAGGAGTTCAGCTGAAACAGGGAACTTCCGTTTGAACATTCCCACTAAAAGTGCTCCAACCAGTGGATTTTCCAGTCCTGTAGGCAGCCCTCGACGATTGAGCAATGCTGACGTCTCATCTACTGTGGCATTTTCTTATGCTCCTCAAGCATGGTCCGCTCCATCGATCCACACTATTGATTTTCTGGGAGCTCCATCTCCTCGGACTTCACCTGAAAAACTTATAGGGGCTTCAGAGCCATCTCCTTACTCTAGTACATTCAGAAGTCCTATTCTTATGCCAAGGAATACCAGTGCCCCTCCATCGCCGCACCCAAAGTTATTTCCAGAAAACCAAATTTCACGCTCTGAAGTCAATGGAAGTGTCAGTCTCCATCCATTACCACTTCCTCCTAGTGCTATAAGCCCAATGCAAACATCTTTCAGCAACCAGCCTGCTCCAAAAGTTGAAATGCCCTCGGTGGCTTGTCAGTGGCAAAAAGGAAAACTTCTTGGTAGTGGTACATTTGGCTGTGTATATGAAGCTACCAACAGGTATGGAAGTGCACTCGCCATATCATTGTGACTATTACTTCGTTAAGTTCTGAATGTTCGTGTACTGCCATTTGCTTCTAGGAACACTGGAGCTCTTTGTGCTATGAAAGAGGTCAACATAATTCCAGACGATGCTAAATCTGTCGAGTCTTTGAATCAACTGGAGCAGGTTATCAAATTTGACTTATTATCTGAAGAAAGTGCATGCTGTTTTTTGTTGCAGAAACAGGGAATTTGACTCCTTTCAATCAGTTCCATTTGTTCTTTTGGAGTATTTCATATGTTATCATTCCTGTTGAGTTTCTTATTCTGATAAACAAGTTCTAGCTGCTTCAGTTTATTGCGCTTCTCCCAACAATTATCTGTGACAGTAGTATGCCATGTGCTCATTGAAATACCTATGATCTTCACCACAGATGAACTTAGTATCTAGAACACTGAAGTGTAGCAGCTTTCTGAGAATTGATCTTTATTCTTACAATTTAGTATTTGCTTTTTATCCTTGATAATGATTTATATGCAAGTTACAAGCTGCGTTTGCTGACCTACATTCATGTATTTCAGGAAATAAAGTTCCTAAGTCAATTTAAACATGAAAACATAGTTCAGTATTATGGCAGTGACACTGTAAGTTCCACACTGTATCATGAGCTAAGTATTTCCTTTTGTTTCCGTAATGACATCTTATTTCTTTGAGGACCTTGCAGATTGAAGACCGTTTCTACATTTACCTGGAATATGTACACCCGGGTTCGATTAATAAGTATGTCAAACAACATTATGGAGCAATAACAGAATCAGTTGTCCGTAACTTCACCCGACATATTCTTAGAGGCCTAGCTTTTCTGCATGGCCAAAAGATTATGCATAGGTGTGTGCTCATACGTATACTTGTTTATACGATTTTTTATTGCTAGATCAGCTGTTATGTGAACTCATGATTTGCTTCTCACCGCTGCATATGATTTTCTGTATCCTTATCCTTCTGCTCTTTTAGATTTCCGTGCATCAACCATCGCACACGACTTTCCGTTTTCTGTTTATGTTACCGTGTTCTGGCTGAATTTAGTTACTAGACTGTGCTCCCTCTGTATCAAAATATAAGACGTTTTTTTATACTCCCTTTGTATCAAAAAAACGTCTTGTATTTTGATACAGAGGGAGTAATATGTAATATATTTTTGTAAATTATTGTAAGGGACAGTAATACTGTTCTTGGTTGTCTTGCTCTACTCATCTAATTATTCAATTCATGCTCCAGCCAACTCATCCAAAAGTCCGAACTCATGGAGGGAGTCTGGCAATATATTTCAACACTCCCCCTCACGTCTAGGCTTATTTTGTCCTTAGACGTGGGATTGATGTAGGCCACAGAATATTTTCTTTTAATACTGCGTTGGCAGGGTCTTGAACTCGAGGCCTCTTGGCTCGGATACCATATTGAATTCATGCTCTAGCCAACTCATCCAAAAGTCCGAACTGATGGAGGGAGGCTGGCAATATATTTCAACACTCATCACCTAGTACACTTAGTTCATCCATGTGTTGGAGATAGACTTCAATGCTTTAGTTCGTTTTGCCATCTGAAATGTACTATGTGGTATAAATGGCCAGTTGAACGGTTGTGTGAACTTTTCTACTTGCTCTAGATGTGTTTACATTTTTTTTTGACCCGTGATGTGTTTACATTGGTGGAGGACTCAGATGATTTTTTTTCATTCTGCCAAGTCTTTATGGCCAGCTTCCTGATTATTTTTTGTTGATATGCACTCCTGCATTTAATATCACTTTATGGCATGTATGTAAAAAAGTGAATTTACTCTTACAGGGATATCAAAGGAGCAAATCTGCTAGTTGATATCAACGGTGTAGTGAAATTGGCCGACTTTGGAATGGCCAAGCATGTGAGTATATCCTTGCATAGCAGTTTTTTTCACATGGTATTGTGCTATGTCTATCCATTTTAACTTCTAAAAAGGCGCATTGGCAAAATATTAGTTGAATGCCAACTGAGGCAACCATCTAAATATTAATCCAAATCTGTCTATCATTACGATAGTGGCTAGTTGTTGGATGTGCTTAAAAGTAGTTTAAGTGCATATCTCTTTTTTGTGTGTAAAATAAGTGCATATCTCTCGTCTGCTGTATGTTATCGATCACCACAAACAAATAGAATTGTGTTTGGTAGCATTTTGTATCACATTTTGTGTGGTACTATTGATTTATTTTTGGGAAACTGGCAGGCGCACTGCCTTTTCAACTGAACCAATAATTGCAGATGTATGGACTTGTTTTTGAGTCGAACAAAGTAAAACTAAAGATGCTATTAATTTAATTGTGTTTGTTGTTTTCACAATTATTGGTATGTTGTCATCTTTTGTTGTGCAAATTGTATCATTCACAATAACTTTGTTAAGAGAAGGGCCACTCCACAAATTTTTGAAAGCTCACTCTGCTAAATAGTTGGAAACATTTCCTAAGTATCCTCTCATTATGCCCTGTTGACACTTTTCTGTTTTACCAGTTAAGTACTGCAGCCCCAAATCTTTCATTGAAGGGAACGCCGTACTGGATGGCCCCAGAGGTATGCCTAGATAGTTCTTGCACACAATAACCTTATACTGCCACGGTTCGTCAAGATCACTTTCCTGCTTGCAGTGTAATGACATTGCAAAGTAAAAGCACACTATCCAAAGCATATGCCTATTACATCTTACATGGGCCGCTACAGCTCCAAAGTCGGTTTATATGTAACAAAAGAAATGTTAACTGTTCTTAAGTAGATGGGATTAGTTGCTATTTCTTTGCCTGAAATCAGTTAAAGCAACAACCTTAGCAGTAATTTGTGTTATATCTATCTTGCCACAGGGAAGATGGTTTACCTAACAAAAGTACACGACCGATATGTGACCTGGAAGGCTGAAACAAACTCGATAGCACTGCATTTCGCTAGTTTTTTTTCTTTTTCTCTAGCACTGCATTTCTCTAGTGCACAATGCAAGTTATTAGGTCCCTTATGGAAATTAAATTATCATGTTATAAACAATACTGATAAAGTATTTTAACAACTCTTATTCGGCAGATTCGAGTTAATTAGCATGCTTGAGGATACACGAATTCAGCTGATTCTGACTGCATTTTGGTTTGTTTCTTCTTCTGCAGATGGTTCAGGCTACACTAGCTAAAGATGTAGGCTATGATCTTGCTGTTGATATCTGGAGTCTTGGTTGCACCATCATTGAGATGTTCGATGGGAAACCTCCATGGAGTGATCTTGAAGGGGTAATAACTTGGAGCGTTTAGCTTTACAGTAAGCTTACTAACATGCATTTCATGACTTTGCCTAGTATGCATAAAATCATTTTCTTTTGCCAAGGATAAAATTAATCAAAATGGAAGAACTTCACCCGACAGAAAATATTGGTGAAAGTATAGATTTTTCACGTTAGTTTCACATGCATGGTCATTATGTGTATAATAACCCTTCTTACATGTCTATGCGATATAGATGCAACCATGTGATTGCTCACTGAATTTGCGGAATTTTCATGCAAATAAACGCATGATATTCTCAAAGTTCTATGTTACACAAATTGCGAGTTTCGAAAGCTTGAAGCTTTGCTTCTCATACTCTCATTTTGGGGCTGTAACAAGCAAAAATGGGGTTAGAGGGCCTGTGTTTCTGTGGTAGTATAATCTTAATTTTATAGGAGTAGCACCAGATCACATAAATAGTTACAGAAGTTAACATAAATGATGTTATTAGTTTATCAGAATCCGTAACTTGCTAATCTGGATATGAACATTATAACTTTGTATTCTAATACCCCGCAAAAAAGAACTTTGTATTCTAAAACGTTATTCTGAGGAACCTTTTCTGTACTACAGCCTGCTGCAATGTTTAAGGTTTTGCATAAAGACCCACCAATTCCTGAGAATTTATCCCAAGAGGCAAAAGATTTTCTTCAATGCTGTTTCAAGAGGAATCCAGCAGAGAGGCCGACCGCAAGCGAGTTGTTGGACCATCCATTTATCCGGAATTCAAGTCACTACAACAAACATGGTTCCATACATGCGTTTGCGGGGATTAAAGTCCATGTAAGTCTGTCTCCTGCATGGCATCCTCCCTCTGTAAAAGACCCCGAGATTGGCATATTGTTTATGAGGTGTCCCGCCTTGGACACTTAGGCGGCAAGGCGCCTGGCAGCGCCTTACAATTATGCCCGTTTAAGGCTCTTGGGCGTCAGGGTGGTTGGTGCTTGCCTTAGGCCGCCTTACCGCCTTATAAACAATGATACATATAAGTGATATTACTGTTGTATGGCAGGATAACGGATACGGTTTCAGGGACAAAACATCCTCCAAGAGTGAACCATATGTGAAAGGAAGAAATACTATCGGGTGAGTAGCTTCCTTTTATTTATTGTTCTGTTAGTACCTAATAAACCGCTTCCAGTATCATTTGCTAGAGATGCTAAGATAATTCAATTCTTTTCATTGCCAGTGAACCAAACAGTGCTAGGCCATTCGAATCATCAACCTTTCGACTGACGCCACTAACAATCCAGGAAGTAACACCTAATTTCGCCCCTCAACCGTTTGGTTTAGCCTCCAATCCTGGTTCCTTTGCCATCTCAACGAACCCCATGCATTTTCCGATGGCGAACCCTCAGCCTAGCCCACTGCGAAGGCCCAATGGAAAGGAGGTTCTCTTCTAAGCATATAAGGTGCTGCATGCAATGGGTAATGCCACTGATATCTGGGATCTTGTTCAGGTGCACAGCTTCTTTGCACAATACCAATCAAGAACTGATTAAAGCATAACAGAGAAAGAAAGGAAATATAAGAGAGGGAAATGAAATCTCGCGCAGCTAGAAACTTTATAAGGATCAGCTACACGTGGTAATAGTGGAAGGAACACTGCATCCCTGCAGATCCTTTCCAGCACCAACAGTCATGTGATGGAGAACATCAATATTTCGCAGACGCCTTCTGAACTTCTAGTAATTGAGCAGCAGTTGCACTTGCACTTGCATCTATGATATCCCACAGTTTATCGGGTTGTTGTATATATAATAGAAAATTTAGATGTTTGTCAGGCTGTCAAGACTCAAAAGTATGATGACAACTGAATGCTGCTGAATGGGGGGAGATCCATGAGAGCATGGGTGCCTTTCGTTCGGGAAATATTGTTGGCATTTATTGTGTAACATAGAATTATAATTAGCTGTAGATAAAGCTGAAAGTTCATCTCTCTCCCTCTCTCTCTCTCTCTAGTAGGAATCAGGTGTAGCTCTATGTTGCCATGCCACAACCTTTTTGTTCTACCATCGAATATTTATTGAGAGATTGTACAGAACAGGTTTTATTTTTTCATGTTCAGAAGGTTTATTTCAGCTCCTCTGACATTCCTTTTAATTCTATAGGCTAATGCCCGTGCGTTGTAACATGATATAAATATTATAATATGTTAGCTTGTGATTTACCTACTCATATTAATGTGATTGCTTAAATAAACGTTTATCAAATCCTTCTCGTGATTTATCTTATATTTTGAGGACAAGTTTGGTAAGTAAATTAGAGTGTAATTGGTTCAGAAGATACATAAATTAAGGTGATTGATTATCATATGGAAAAGGTTGGACGAAGGGTGATGGAAAGAAAAGTGAAACATGAAATGGTACATTGTTGTTAAGTACTGGAGCCTAGGGGATACATTGGCCAAAAGTAACCTATGCATGAGTATGGAATGTCTGTTGAATAAGATGAAGCAAATTTTACCAACATTGGAACATAGTTGCAGGGTTATCCTTAAAACCACTATGCTCCCTAGTTCTAAGAGCCTCACAATCAATTGAGGCTACTGATTTGGATTTTGGTCATTCGACTTTGACCGAATTGTCTCCCGGGTCCAAGGAATGGGGGCTAAGAGCATCTCCAACCGTTCGCCCCCCACGGGCCCGAAATAGCGTCGCCCGGGGGCCAGCTGGCGTTAAAATTTTGGGGGGGGGGGGGGGCAGCTTCCCAGTCACGTCCCCAAGGTCACCCCCAACCGACGAATACGGTCGAGTATGGGCGTAGATTCGTGTTGGAAATATGCCCTAGAGGCAATAATAAAATGGTTATTATTGTATTTCCTTATTCATGATAATTGTCTATTATTCATGCTATAATTGTGTTAACCGGAAACCGTAATACATGTGTAAATACATAGACCACAACATGTCCCTAGTGAGCCTCTAGTTGGCTAGCTCGTTGATCAATGGATGGTCACGGTTTCATGACCATGGACATTGGATGTCGTTGATAACGGGATCACATCATTAGGAGAATGATGTGATGGACAAGACCCAATCCTAAGCATAGCACAAGATCGTGTAGTTCGTTTGCTAAAGCTTTTCAATGTCAAGTATCGTTTCCTTAGACCATGAGATTGTGCAACTCCCGGATACCGTAGGAATGCTTTGGGTGTGCCAAACGTCACAACGTAACTGGGTGGCTATAAAGGTGCACTACGGGTATCTCCGAAAGTGTCTGTTGGGTTGGCACGAATCGAGACTAGGATTTGTCACTCCGTGTGACGGAGAGGTATCTCTGGGCCCACTCGGTAAGACATCATCATAATGAGCTTAATGTGACTAAGGAGTTAGCCAGGGGATGATGTGTTACGGAACGAGTAAAGAGACTTGCCGGTAACGAGATTGAACAAGGTATAGGGATACCGACGATCTAATCTCGGGCAAGTATCATACCGATAGACAAAGGGAATTGCATACGGGATTGATTGAATCCCCGACATCGTGGTTCATCCGATGAGATCATCGTGGAGCATGTGGGAGCCAACATGGGTATTCAGATCCCGCTGTTGGTTATTGATCGGAGAGGTGTCTCGGTCATGTCTACGTGTCTCCCGAACCCGTAGGGTCTACACACTTAAGGTTCGATGACGCTAGGGTTATAGGGAAATGGTATACGTGATTACCGAAGGTTTTTCGGAGTCCCGAATGAGATCCCGGACGTCACGAGGAGCTCCGGAATGGTCCGGAGGTAAAGATTGATATATAGGAAGTCCAGTTTTGGTCACCGGAAAGTTTTTGGGCTCATCGATAGTGTACCGGGAGTGCCGGGAGGGTGCCGGAGGACCCCGGGAGGGGTGTGACGACCATAGGACTTTGTGGGCCCTTAGAGGAGGTGTGCCAGCCCTTGTTGGGCTGGCCAAGACCTTCTAGAAAGGCCCATGCGGCTGGGATCAAGAGATAAAGGGCAAAAGGGTTTTAAAAGAGGAGATCCACCTCCCTTGTGGGAGGTGGACCTTGTGGGAGGTGGACTCTATCCCTAGTTCGGCCGAACCTCTCCTCCTTGGAGGAGAGGCCAAGGCAACCCTCCCTCTCCCTCCTCCTATATATATGCAAGGGTTTGGGGTGATTTGAGACGACGACTTCTCTCTCTCTCGGCGCAGCCCTACCCTTCTTCTTCCTCCTTCGCAGCGCTTAGGCGAAGCCCTGCCGGAATACCTTGCTACTCCATCACCACCACGCCGTCGTGCTGTTGTTGGACCCCTTCCCCAACCTCTCCTTCCTCCTTGCTGGATCAAGGCGTAGGAGACGTCACCGGGCTGTACATGTGTTGAACGCGGAGGCACCGTTGTTCGGCGCTAAGATCGGAATCCACCGCGATCTGAATCGCTGCGAGTACGACTCCACCAACCGCATTCTTGTAACGCTTCCGCTTAGCGATCTTCAAAGGTATGAAGATGCAATCTCTCCCCACTCGTTGCTGGATTCTCCATAGATAGATCTTGGTGATACGTAGGAATTTTTTTGATTTACTACTACGTCTCCCAACAATTCGGCCCAAAAATGACCCATTAAACTAAATTCACGTTTTTCATTAATATAACACAAAAACAGGAAAAAAAACTACGGCGTCCCGTCATCGCCGCCGCGCATTCTACATGCCGAGGAGCTTGTAGAAGTTGGTGTAGTCGCCGCCCTCGTCCCCGTCGTCGCCGTCCGGCGCGCCGCGGTTGCCGTCCTTGTTGCAGCCCCGCCCTGGGTCGCCGAGACGGTGCAGGTCGGGGTTTGAGGGCCCGGGCGCCTCGCCGTCGCTGTCGTCATCAAGGATGATGAGGCCGGCGAGCTCCTCCTCGCGGCGGGCACGGTGACGAGCCTCGATCTCCTCGAGGGCCCGGCGGTGCCGCTCCATCTCCTCCCGGACGTAGTCGTCCCGCGCCCACTTCAGGGCGGTCTCATCGTCGACGACCATGGCGAGGTGCTCCTATTTGACCACCGCCGGCGTGTCAGGCTCCGCCTTTGCCCTGGCAAGACGGAGGTGGCCGCGGGGAGGTGAGGGCTCGCGGCGGCGGCCCTCATTGATGGTGATGCCGCCACCATCGTTGCACCCGCTGCGGCGGAGCGGTGTCTCGCCGGGCTCGTCCTTCATGGCGACAAGCGGCGTGCGCGGTGCGCCGGAGGAGTGGGAGGAGTGGGACGATGACGATGACGCCGCGTCCATGCGCTGTGGCTGTCACGAAGAGCCCCTCCGACGGTAGATGGACGTCGGCTCCTGCGGGTACTCGAGGCGCGGCTCGTTGCCGGCCTCGATGTGCGCGAGGACGGCCTCGATCGTGCGGCCGGGGGCGCCCCACCACAGACGGCAGCCCTCGCTGTTGAAGCGCCCGCGCACAGGGACGCCGTTGGTGGAGGCGAGATGCTCCGCGTAGCGGCGCTCGAAGTACGCCGTCCAGAGGTTGACGTCGTCCGGGGCATACCTTGGCTGTCGTCGCGCCTCCTCAGAGAGGGACGACCGAATCCTGGCGATCTTGACACGCCGCTTGGCTCCGGTGGACACAGGTGGCAAGGGGACCCCGACGGCACTGAGCCTCCACGCGTCCGATGCCCACATGTCGGGCGGTGTCGGGTACTCCGCCTCGTACAACAGGCGGGCCTCGTCCTCATGAAGGTGCCCGCGGCCGAAGCCGTTGCGGGCCGCACCGTCGCTTGGGTAGCGCTCCGCCATCGGGAAAGAAAGGGAGGAGAGAAGATCGCTGCGAGGAGAGAGAGGGGCGTCGGCGGCGGGACTGGGGGCAGGCGATGGTGGCGAGGTGTGGCAGACACCGGCGAGGGTCGGCTTTTATAGGGGGCAAGCGGCCGACACCGTGCGGACGCGTGGGGGGCGAGATGTGGACGCGCGGCGCCCGTACTGACTGCGTCGCCCCGTGAGCGACGACTCGTGAACCCGCCGCATCAATGGAAGGCTGACCGACGGCTGCCTTGCATTGATTCCCCGCAGGAAACCGAGGCGATGAGGACGACGAAGCCCGCGCGGTCGCTGATTCGACGAACCCATCTGTTTTCGCGCCAAAAACGTTTCGCCCGACGCCCCAGAACGCGTCGTGTTCGTCGGGCCAAAAAGAGGCTCCAACCGACGAAAAACCGGCTCCTGGGGACGCGACTGGGCCGATTTTCGCTCGCCGGTGACAAAAAATGGCCTGGGTGGGCTGTTTGGGGGCGGGTGGAGATGCTCTTAGACCTTGTACAATGCAAAGTGCTTAGGAGAGGTGTTTAGAGAAATAAACCAGACTTTTCTTAAACACCGGTTCTTATTTGTATAGGAAAGGTGCCTAATTAAATGTCTATCATGTATAAATAAACACCGATGTTTAAGAAAAATCTGGTTTATTTTTTTAATCATCTCACCTAAACACCTTGCATTGTATAGGCCTAAGTGGGCTTCTTTCGAAAGTGTCGAGTGAAATGTCCCATTACTCCGTTAACACAACCTGGATGTACACATTATACCAACAACTTGAAAAGTGATCAATCTAATCGGTCAACTCGTTTATTAGATCATACAGGGTTAAAACTGAATTCGGTGGGGAAACCCGATCATGACACATCAGTGTATCTTGGACCGCTCGCACTTGAACTAATGTATGGAGTGTTTTTTTTTGTTTTTTTTGCAAACTGGACATCACCACCTAGCTAATGGTGTATCGAAGAAGAAAAAAACACTTTGTGTGGGACTTGAACCCTTGGCGTAAGCAATCGGCTTACTAACCGTGTAAAAAAATGGCTTACTAATCAATTACTAGACCTTTTGCAGTTCAATCAATTTAAAATGTAAAAATGTCTTATATTTTAGTACGAAGGAAATAAAATATTATAAGTCGTTGGATGCCGCTACACAGCGCGCGCGGTGCGGCAGGAGCTAACGGCCGCCCACTTTAGAAAAGTGCCCCACGCGTGGTCCTTCACCCTGCTCAAAAGCGGAAGTTCTTCTCTACCCACCCGCCTCCATATCCTTGAGAAAAAAAAAAGGAAAGTCCCGTACAGATTCACCCTAGCAACTCTTCCTCCCCCTCCCCGTCGCTATTTCTCCCAGCCGTTGCCGCATGCCATGGCCTAGCCAGGAGGGAGAGCTTTCTCACAGCAAAAAACAAAGAAAAGTCATGCGAAAAAAACAAGATAATGCAGACGTTTGTTTGCAACTCTGTGTTGCGGATCAGGCAACTCTCTGAAAAACAATTGCAAGAAATTGTCAGGAACTAGGCAATTTTCTCCCCCATGAAACACAACCAGGTAAGGACCTCCATTTTTGGCCAGAAACAAAGGCATGACTGTGTTTCAATTTTGAGCTAGTGGAAGTCTCCCTCTATTCCTCCCGTGTGATATAGTGCTAGTTTGCAAAACGTATCCTGTACACCCATGAGTTGCAAACTTGACGTGAATCTTGCAAAAAAGAAAACTGCCTATATCTTGCCTCCTCCTCCCCTGTTAAACATGGGTGCTAGAGAAGATTTTTGACCTCTTGCTTTGTGTCATTTATCATCTTGCCAACTTGTCTTGCACCAAGCCTCTATAAAAAAAGGAGAATGTATTATTTGGGATATAAAAAATTAGGAAAGAGAAAACTTGCAGGGTTAAACTGGGAAAAATGTTCACATTGAGCCTATAAAAAAACACTAAGTCACCCAATTGATTTGATAAAACAAAAGTTTTATTTTCCCTCCCACTTTACTACCGACCCCCCCTCCCCCCCGATTCATAGTTTAGAGGTCGATGAGTAGTTTATAGGTAGGGGACACAGTGCATTTGGTGATTGTGTTATTTTGCGTCCCCTCCTCTAGATTGGCACCAAACTTTCGTGCTTATGTCGGATGAATGTGGGCTTTCCGCAAAAAAAGGATGGATGTGGGCAACTACATAGTGATGAGTATGTGACTTCGTGCATCGCGACAGTCCTAGTGGGCGACTATGTGTTCTTGTTTTAAGAAAAGAAAACCAAGGTGACTATACAATGTGGCCGTAGGCGATTATATAGTGTGGAAGTGGCCGATCATACAGTGTGCCTGTAGGCGACTATACAGTGTGGAAGTGGGCGATTATATAGTGTGACCGCAGGCGACTTGGTTGGATGAGTTCGTTTTGTTCGAAATATGCCCTGGAGGCAATAGTAAAATGGTTATTATTGTATTTCCTAGTTCATGATAATTGTCTATTGTTCATGCTATAATTATGTTAACCGGAAACCGTAATACATGTGTGAATACATAGACCACAACATGTCCCTAGTAAGCCTCTAGTTGGCTAGCTCGTTGATCAATAGATGATCACGGTTTCATGGCCATGGACATTGGATGTCATTGATAACGGGATCACATCATTAGGAGAATGATGTGATGGACAAGACCCAATCCTAAGCATAGCACAAGATCGTGTAGTTCGTTTACTAAAGCTTTTCAATGTCAAATATCGTTTCCTTAGACCATGAGATTGTGCAACTCCCGGATACCATAGGAATGCTTTGGGTGTGCCAAACGTCACAACGTAACTGGGTGGCTATAAAGATGCACTACGGGTATCTCCGGAAGTGTCTGTTGGGTTGGCACGAATCGGGACTGGGATTTGTCACTCCGTGTGACGAAGAGGTATCTCTAGGCCCACTCGGTAAGACATCATCATAATGAGCTCAATGTGACTAAGGAGTTAGCCACGGGATGATGTATTACGGAAGGAGTAAAGAGACTTGCCGGTAACGAGATTGAACAAGGTATAGGGATACTGACGATCGAATCTCGGGCAAGTATCATACCGATAGACAAAGGGAATTGTGTACGGGATTGATTGAATCCCCGACATCGTGGTTCATCCGATGAGATCATCGTGGAGCACGTGGGAGCCAACATGGGTATCCAGATCCCGCTATTGGTTATTGATCGGAGAGTTGTCTCGGTCATGTCTACGTGTCTCCCGAACCCGTAGGGTCTACACACTTAAGGTTCGATGACGCTAGGGTTATAGGAAAATGTTGTACGTGGTTACCGAAGGTTGTTCGGAGTCCCGGATGAGATCCCGGACGTCACGAGGAGCTCCGGAATGGTCCGGAGGTAAAGATTGATATATAGGAAGTCCAGTTTTGGTCACCGGAAAGTTTTCGGGCTCATCGGTAGTGTACCGGGAGTGCCGGGAGGGTGCCAGAGGATCCCTGGGAGGGGTGTGACGACCATAGGACTTAGTGGGCCCTCAGAGGAAGTGTGGCAGCCCTTTTTGGGCTGGCCAAGACCTTCTAGAAAGGCCCATGCGACTGGAGATCAAGGAAAAAGGCAAAAGGTGTTTGAAAGGAGGGAGATCCACCTCCCTTGTGGGAGGTGGACTCTTCCCTAGCTTCGGCCGAAGCCCTCCTCCTTGGAGGAGGGGCCGAGGGGCCAAGGCAGCCCTCCCTCTCCCTCCTCCTATATATATGCAAGGTTTTGGGCTGATTTGAGACACGACTTCTTTCTCTCGGCGCAGCCCTACCCTTCCTCTTCCTCGTTCTCCGTAGCGCTTGGCGAAGCCCTGCCGGAGTCCACGTAGCTCCACCGTCACCACGCCGTCATGCTGCCGGAGCTCTCCCTCAATCTCTCCTTCCTCCTTGCTGGATCAAGGCATAGGTGACGTCACCGGGCTGCACGTGTGTTGAACGCGGAGGCGTCGTTGTTCAACGCTGAGATCGAAATCCACTGCGACCTGAATCGCTGCGAGTACGACTCCACCAACCGCGTTCTTATAACACTTCCGCTTAGTGATCTTAAAAGGTATGAAGATGCAATCTCTCCCCACTCGTTGTTGGTTTCTCCATAGATAGATCTTGGTGATCGTAGGAAATTTTTTGATTTACTACTGCGTCTCCCAACACGTTTCAATAGGTCCTTGTAAAAATTTGGGCGACTGTGCGATGGGTGAAAGAAGGCGAGTACCTAGTTTAGAGGTAGGCGACTCCATGCATTTGGTGATTCTGTTATTCTGCCCCCACCCCCATTCCCCGTGTCAGCTTGGCCACAACCCCATACTTTCCATGCCTTATGTTGGGTGGATGCATGCGACTATGTTATTGTGTGGTAGGAGAATTAACCCCGTGAGTTTTGGTTGTGTGGGACTTGGTTAGTTTGGTTAGTCCAAGTATTTGTTTGTTGGTGAAAGGAAGAAAAAAACAAAGAGAAAAATTGAGGCGACTATATAGATTTTGTGTTTTGCTTTAAGAAAAAAACAAGGCGACTATAAAGTGTGGCTGTAGGCAACTATACAGTATGGCCGTAAGCGACTATACAGTGTGGAAGTGGGCAATTATAAAGTGTGGCCGTATGCGACTATATAGTGTGGAAGTGGGCGATTATATAGTGTGGCCGTAGGCGACTTGGTTGGGTGAGTTCGTTTCGTTAGATGCTTGTAAAAATTTGGGCGACCGTGCGACGGGCGAAAGAATGTGTGTACCTAGTTTAGAGATAGGCGACTCCATGCATTTGGTGATTGTGTTATTTTGCCCCCACCGCCATCCCCCGTGTCAGCTTGGCCACAACCCACCATCCTTTCCATGTCTTATGTCGGGTGGATGCGGGCGACTATGTTATTGTTTGGTTAGTCTAAGTCTTTGTTTGTTGTTGAAAGGGGAAAAAGGAAAAGAAAAAGTTGAGGTGACTCGTAGTGATGAATATGGGACTCCGTGCGTCGCGGTGATCCTAGTGTGTGAATTGGTTTTCTTGCTTTAAGAAAAGAAAATCAAGGCGACTATACAGCGTGGTCGTAGGTGACTACACGGCCACTATACAGTATGGAAGTGGGCGACTATACAGTGTGGCAGTGGATGACTACACAGTGTGAAAGTGAGCGACTATATAGTGTGGCCGTACGCGACTATACGGTGTGAGTATAAGTGGGCGAATATACAATGTGGAAGTGCGTAACTATACAATGTGGAAGTGGACGACTACACAGTGTGGTAGTGGACGACTACACAGTGTGGAAGTGGGCGAGTGGAAGTGGGCGACTATATAGTGTGGCCGTAGGCGACTATACAGTGAGTATAAGTGGGCGACTATACAATGTGGCCGTAGCGATTATACAATATGGAAGTGGGCAACTGTACAGTGTGGCAGTGGGCGACTACACAATGTGGAAGTGGGCGACTATACAATGTGGCCGTAGGCGACGATACGGTGTGAGTATAAGTAGGCGGCTATACAGTGTGGCCATATACGGCTATACGGTGTGGTCGTATACGACTATACAATATGGAAATAGGCAACTATACAATGTGGAAGTATGCGACTATACAGTGTGGCCGTAGGCGACGATACAACGTGGAAGTGGGCAACTTGGTGTGGGTGATCTGGTTGGGTGAGTTCGTTTCATTAGGTGCTTGCAAAAATTTGGATGATTGTGCCTCGGGCGAAAGAAGGTGACTACTTAGTTTAGAGGTAGACGACTTCATGCATTTGGTGACCGTGTTATTTTGCCGCCCTGTGTCAGCTTGTCCACTACCCCGGTGCTTTCCACGTGCATCGGATGAATGGGGCACTATGTTATTGTGTGATAGCTTCAACAATTGATATTCAAAAAAAGAATTATGAATAGCTAGCTTAACTACTAGATGCTAGCTGAAAAAAATAGTTGTTATCTTGACTACCAGATGCCACTATAGCTTGATGAAAAACATATGCTAGCTTAGGCAACATATGCTCAAACATAACTTATACGACATATATTGACGAAAACATATGTTGAAACGTAGCTTAGACAACTTCAAACAACGACGTTTGCACAACTTACCGATGGAAAAAATGTTCGCGACATAGCATTGGAATAGGAATACCCCTAAGAAAAATGGTAGACCTATACACAACCTAAGATTATCCTGTTGTTGTTTTTTGCTAAAAATCACACACCATGCCTAGTCGTGCACTCCATCTATTTTTGCCTGGGGTTAGAAACCTTCTCCATGATTCCTAAATTAAACCTACTTGCTTAGACAAACATACAGTGTTGCCCCAATTGCATGGGGGTTTGCCTATATTATTGCCTAAAAAAATTCATCCCGTCCAAAAAAACAGGACCTGAAGGTGGATGAGAGGAAATTCAACCAGGCGGGGGGGGGGGGTTTCCCGGGATTATTGCCTACGCGATTTGCACTTCCCCTACTATAAGAGCACATTCTCCATGTGTGGTTTTGGGTAATTGATGAAAATCCTTATGGACTAATGGTTTCCTTGATTTATATTCTAAGGATCTGTCCGTGGGTACTTATTGAAGTTCATCTGTTTGTTTAAAAGAGTTTATATGGTGACCAAGGTGGTATTCAAGGTTTTTCCAAAGATTGGTCATGTGGGAGTTAAGCTTATTGCAAGAATGTCTTGAAGAAGAAGATTGTGTAAGCATTCATGTTTACCTTCAAGACATCATCTTTATGAAGAGAAAAGTTAAGATAAAAGGTTGATCAAAACTAAGTCAAAAAGTGAATCAAGTTGATCAACACACAAAGCGTATAAGATGTACCGAGAGGGATCAAGTGATCCCATGATGTGGTAAGCATTGTCCATTACGCTTTGTGTACTAACCCATGGTCTACGTGAGAGTTCTTTGTGGGGTTAGGTATATTTCTATGGGCTTGCATCAAGAGGCTGATCCCATACATCCCATGGAAGATGACATCAAGTGGAGATCGTCATCAAGGTTGCGATGTGCAAGCTCAAGTGAAGCATCACGGAGAGATCATGCTTAAGGCTCGCCGTTCATTGTGGTGACAATGGATTTGTGAAGATGTGCCGAAGAGTGGCTCACCCATAGTGCAGTATGGGGGAGCAATCATCTAGCCTTCATCAACCCAACACAATCAAGAAAGCTGGTCAAGATCGTCATCATCTAGCTCAAGTAGACTATGTGCAAGGCTAAGGTTTGACCTTGATAGGGTTTTATATTTTACCGGTCTCATGGTGATAGTTGAGAGACCAGGTTATAGGATCAATTGTCGTACTATCAAGGGGGGCTCTCAAGTGAGTAGCTTGATCGTATCGTTCGTTGAGAGCTCAAACCATTGCATTCTTGGCATCATCATCTTTCTTGGTTCTTGGTTGGCTTTTGTCTATGTGGGTTCTTGAGCTTGTGGTTATCTTCGTGACAAGCTTTGGTAAATCGATAACGGATTTCATATGCTTCGTCTATTGCGTTTTCGGTGTTGAAGGTTTTACCGGTCTTATTCGAGGAAGGGTTCTCACCATTTTCTTATGGGCATTTTCTCATTTGCTTCTTATTGATATTTCAATCAAGATTGTGGTAGGTCATGTCATTACCTTTTTGACAAACTTCGTTTTGTTGAATTCGGAGTCCGTTTGCATAAGTTGTGGCAGTTTTGGTGTTCTTAAAAGACTGGAGCGGTAGTACGGCGTCTAGAGCGGATGTAATTTTTTACTACCGCTCCAGAGCGGTACTACCGCGGATCTAAGAGCGGTACTACCGCTCCGGACCAAAATCTCGTGTTTTGTCCACCGATGGTAGGCACGGATGTATTTTTTTAGTACCGCTCGCAAGCAGTAGTACCGCTACCCGTTGCGGTAGTACCACTCCTTGGAGCGATAGTACCGCCCTGTGCGGGCTGTGAGCATAAGGGTTGGATTTTCCCCACCTATAAAAGGGGGTCTTCTTCCCCATTGAACCTTATCCTTTGAGCTCGTGTTCGTCCTCCATTGTTGATCTTCTTCGAGTTTGCTAACTCTCAATCCCTCCAATGATTCTTGCTAGTTCTTGAGGAAAAAGAGAGAGGATATCTAGATTCACATTTCCACCAATCACTTTCTCCTCTAAGTGAGTGGAACCCCTTGGATCTAGATCTTGGAGTTCTTCATGTTCTTCTTTGTTCTTCCTCTCATTTTCCTCCCTAGCATTAGTTGCTTTGATGGGATTTGGAAGAGAAGGACTTGGGCGCTCCGTGTGCCCTTGCCATTGCATTTGGTGCATAGGTTTGAGTTCTCCACGGTGATACGTGGAAGTGAAAAGTTGAGAAGCTTATTACTCTTGGGTGTTTGAGCTCGCTAGAGCTTGTTCCTCTTGGGTGCTTTGGTGCCCTAGACGGTTGGTGGTGCCTCGGAGCTCAATCATTGTGATGCAAAGCTCCGGGCAAGCTTCACGGTCTCCAATTAGATTGTGAAGATTGCCCCGAGCATTTGAGGTCACCTCGGAGCCACAATCCATTGTGGTAAAGCTTCGTGGTGTCGTTGGGAGCCTCCAATTAAGTTTTGAAGATTGCCCCAACCTTGTTTGTATGGGTTCGGTGACCACCCTCAAGGATCCCTTAGTGAAATCACGGCATCTTGCATTGTGCGAGGGCGTGAGGAGATTACGGTGGCCCTGGTGGCTTCTTGGGGAGCATTGTGCCTCCACACCGCTCCGAACAGAGATTAGCATCCGCAAGGGTGTGAACTTCGGGATACATCGTCGTCTCCGCGTGCCTTGATTATCTCTTACCTGAGTCCTTTTACTTATGCACTTTACTTTGTGATAGCCATATTGTTTCTTGTTATATATCTTGCTATCACTTAGTTGTATATCTTGCTTAGCATAAGTTGTTGGTGCACATAGGTGAGTCTAGTTGTTTTATGTTTTGTGCTTGACTAATTAAACGATAGTTTTATTCCGCATTTGTTTAAGCCTAAACCGTAATTATTTAAAGCGCCTATTCATCCCCTCTAGGCTACATCCACGTCCTTTCACCTACCCTCCCCGAAAATCCACAAAACAACAGGAGCAGGGGTTTTGCCCCATGAAAACACTGAACGCACTATACCATGACATGCTACTTAAATTTGCAATACAAAATCCAGTACTAGCAGCAGCAATCTAGTACTACCAAGCACTACCTATCTCTAATTAATCCAAGAATTAATGGCTAATTCATCCTAGATTCATCTAACATTACTCAATTTGACCGACTTGGATGCAGATTTCATGAGCATTGACTGTGGGGAAAACGCCAAATATTTGCCTGTCAATTCTCCTTGTGAATCTCACATTGTTTCCTAGTTATACATGATAATATGAATCCACTACAAGATTGTCCACCAATGGAAACAAAAGGAAAAATTGCCTAAAGGGAGGGACTCACCTCGCGACTGTCTATGCGGTTCCAACAACCAGCCGCAAACATCAAAGATGTCCTGAAGATTTAGACTAGTATTCTTGTGATAGGGCAGTTCCAAGTTAGACTAGTATGCAAAGCAGACCAACACTCAGTACTGAAATCTGAAAATGATGATGCAACATGACTGTTGCATGTATCATCTTGAGTGTTGTTCGTGCCCTATATATGAGCCTACAGTACTATCAAAGAACCTGCGCGAGATTTAGCACGAAATCGATTGTACTAGTTTGCCCTGCATATGAGCCTGCAAATATAAGGCGTGTACGCTGCCGTACCTCAAAATCCCATTGGGGATTTTAGCAGGAAAACTGTAGCTGAGAAACTGCATCGCTCTGCCCAGAAACTTACACTAAAAATGTAACGCGGGCGTGGATTTGTTGGCCTGTAAGGATTCGCCCTGGATGTGGATTCCCCCAACACGCGATTCCAGCCGTCCTAGCCCTCGATTTCGGCGACTACGACAGCCAACTTCCACAGGACCTCCCCCATCCACCGTTCGCGAGCAGAAGTTAGGTCGCGGGCTTACCTTATCTCCTCATTCGATGTAGCGGATCGCTGTGTTCGCTCCTGGCCCCTTGCTCCTGGCCCCTTCCTCCTCGCCATCGTCGGGTTCTCGCCGGCCTCGGCCGCGGGTGAACCCGAGGAATTCCTCTCTCGCTCTCTTTTGAAAATGAATTCCTTTGTCTCTTTGTTTTTCTGTTGATTGAGCGGGGGGCATGGACTGGGAGGAGCTGGTTGGGGGTGGGGATTCGAAGCACAACACGACAAAACCCACCGCTCTTTGCGTGGTAGGGCGTTATCACGTTATCTGTCACGTGGCGTGATCGCGATGCGATGGACGTTCCAGCTTCGGCCGCTCACGACATAAGGATCGCGCGTGCGCATCACCCATCAATTTGGTAAGTTGTTTGTCTATGAGACAACCTGCAGTTTATATTACTTCCTCCTTTGGAATTTATTAGACCGGCCAGACGATTGCTAGGATTTAGGCAGTGTCCTAATTGTGGCCCTAGGATTTTTTTCTTGCCTATATTCATCATATCATAACATCACAAAGAACGAGACCTCCTAGTCGACGCCTCAAGGGAAGGCCAGGAGAACTGGCGCCCACACGCTCGCATTCTGAGCCGACCCAATATCATGGCTCCGTTCTCGCTCATCCCAGGTTGCCTTGGCTCGCTTGATCATGGTTGACCAGTCAACCATTAACTTTTGAAAACAAATCCAGATACCGTAAAAAAGGTCTTCGGATTAAAAAAGAATCTTGGATTTGTTTTTTTATAAAATAATAACAAAAAGATCATGAGATTGAAAATATTTGTGATATTGGAAAAAAATTCATGAATTTAAAAAAGTTTGCGGTCTTTGAACAAAGATCATAGATGAGTTCACTGATTGTGAAATGTGAAGAAATTTCAAAATTCAGAATACTATGGAAAATACGAACAATTTTGGAATTTTCGAACATTTTTTGAACACGCGAACTAATACTGAAAAGGAAAGCAAAGAAAATTACGAACATTTTTTGATAACATGAATAAATTTTGAAACTGTGAACATTTTTAAAAACGTGAACAAATTTGAAAACCATGAACACAAAATTTAAAACTTCAAACTTTTTGGAAAACGCAAACAAAATTCAAATTTCTGAACTTTTTTTAGGAACGCAAACAAATTTTGAAAATATCAATAAAATTTCTAGTTTTGATTTTTTGTAAAATATAAAGAAATTTTGAATATGTTAAACATTTTTTAAATTTGTAATTTTTTAAAAGGCAAAAAGGAAAATATGAACTTCAAAAGAAACAAAAAAGGAAAGGAAGAGATGAAAGAAGAAACAGGAAAAATAAATGAAATAGAAAAACGAAAAAAAAGAAAAAAAACACAAAGGAAAACCACTTAAACCGGTATAAAAACAAAAAACGGTTCAGGAAACTTTTTGGAAGGTTCCCCAAACCGCCTGCCTGGGGGAGTGGGTCGGCCCAATTCTCGCGCTTTGCAAGTATAAAGACAGTTTGACGCAGTAAGTGTAGAATTTTTTCGGGCGGGGTGGCTGTGTGTGCCGGTTGGCGAAATAGTCTGGTCTTGAGAACACGGCCCGTGCGCAAAGCTCTTTTTACCGGAACCGGTAGCTACCGGTGACACATCCATCACACAAAGGCTTTGAGATGCGTGCGTATTTTTTTTGTATTCACGTTGCTTCCAGTTGTATCTTCTATTTATGTCAACTTGGCTTGTCTTGTTGCCAGCCCTTTTTCTCAGAAGACACAAGAAAGTCATAGAGAACAGTACACATGCATGTGATCTATCCCTACACAAAGTCCATTCAATTTAATTTCCTTGTGATATTTTAGGACATTCATATTTTTCCAATCAAAACTTTGTATTTGATTATTTTTATATATCTCCTGGCGTCGAGATCTTTAGAACAAGAATAATTTTGAATACATTCAAACATGTTTAATTTTCAACATTCCAAATGAGCGAAACTGTTATTTCAATTGAGTGGATGTAATATGTTTTTCTGAAACTAATTAAACGAGTGAAATTTATCTTTTGTAATGAAGTGTAATTAGTTTTTTGAAACAAATGAAATATAGTATTTCAATTGAGTGAGTGTAATGTGTTTTTTGAAACGAGTGGAATGAGTTACTTGAAAAAACTGAAATATACCCATTTTTAGTGTGAAATACGTGAAACTAGTTATTTCAAAATTTTGAAACTAGTTATTTCAAACATGTAAAACTGATTATTTCAAAACTTTTTTAAAATGAGCAAAATATGTTTCATGAAGGGAATGGAACTGTTTTTGGAAATAATTGAAATATGCTTTTTGAAATAATTGAAATCAGTAAATCAAAATGACTGAAATCATTTTTTTAACTGCTTATTTCAATGTTTGAAATAACTATTTTTGGTGAGTGAAATACGTTTCAATATATTTCGTATTTTAAAACTGAAATATGATGTTTGTAAAACTCCTTGAAACCAATGGATTTCCTTTTTTGAAATGGGTGAAATTAGCTTTTGAGAATAATTGAAACATGTGTCTTTCTTTTAGTTGGAACGAGTGAAATCAGTTATTTTAGTGTTTAAAAATGGTGTGCGTGAACTCTATATTTTGTAATTGAATGTAATGTGTTCATTAAAACTAGTGAAATGAGTGAAACAATTGAAATCAGTTGTTGAAATGAGTGAAATTAAATTCTTAAATGAGTGAAGTGAGTTTTATGCAACAATTTAGGTCCATTTTGTTAATATGTGAAACTTGTTATTTCAGATATGTGAAATGGATTGTTTCATGTGTAAAACTGATTATTTCAAATATATGAAATATCTTATCAAAGCGAAACAGGAATAGTTGTTGCATAAAGATAACTGAAATATATAAAATAAAAAATAGTCTAAATATATCTAAGATTGATCTTGTCACCAGTGTGTGTGTGTCTATATATATATATATATATATATATATATATATATATATATATATATATATATATATACACATGTATATATATATATATACATATATATATATATACATATATATATATATATTTCAAAATTGGACATTTCATTTAGCAGATATCAATCATGCAGAATGTAAGAATGGAATTAAATACATGTCATTTGTATGAAAAGAGAATGCATGCAACAGTGCCCGTCTCACTTTCTCTCTTCTGCAAAAAGTTATCAGTCATTGTTTTGTCTCAGGTATGTCAGTTGTATTGACCGGATATAGCAGAAGGGTTCGATTAACAATTTATTCGGAGTCTGACAGTACAAATCTTGACGAAACAAGATGGACGACGGTTGGTGCGCCGGTACTTTACCAGCAAATTTACTAAGAGCATCTTTAACTAAACAAAGCGCCGCGTTTGAAAAATCAGTTATTTTTGTGCACGCGTTATCGTTTCGTGCGCTTCAGCGGAGAAAAAAAACGCGCGCGCGGCATATCTAGTTCAGCGCGCGGGCTGAAACACCATCGCGAAATACATATTTGGGGTGTTCGCTTCCGCGCGCTGCACACACGAGCGCTCGCGACGCACTCTCTCCTCCGCGCCACCTTCGTCCCGCGCACATCGACGCCGGCGAACTAGACCCGATGGACGCACACGCCGGCACTGGCTCACCCCATCCTACAGCCGCGACCCCGTCGTCGTCGTTGCAAACCCTAGTGGGGGAGCGTTGGCCTCGCCTCTGGCGGAGCTCCTCCGAGCATCGGCCTCGCGTGCGGCCTCTTCATGCCACCGCAGATGACCTCGGCGGCGGGTGGCGTCGCGCCGGCGCCGCCCCGTGCCCTCCCCTCGAAGCTCCCAAATGCGACGCAACCGAAGAAGAGCAAGACATCCGCGAAGAAGAACAAGGCGGCGGACGGCTCCGGCACCTCAAAGGCTTCGGGGAAGAAGCTTGTAGGGCGTGTGACGGGCGCGGCGGCTACCAAAGCGTCGGCGAGCTCACTCGTTGAGCCGGCGGCCGACGCACACAATGTGTTCGACGATATGCACCAAAGGTAGAAATTTTCCCAAGTTTATTTTTCTTGATATTTTTTGAATGCATACATATAGATAGCTTTTTTGCATTGTTCTATATATTTTGTAGTCTCGATGATGATGCATACATATCAACTATGGGTGTTGGCTCCACCAATTCGCATTGGTCTCAAACCAATGAGTTCGAGGTGGACGAGCATGGTGAGGGCATTGTCGACGCACCGAAAGGAAGAGCGGACAACTACACCAACGTCGAAGACATCTTACTTTGTAATACTTGGTTGGTAGTGTCGAGGGATTCATCCGTTGGAGGTGATCAAAGTAAAGATGCTTATTGAAACCGGATGAAGGAACACTTTGATGCTCGCAACGTGAGTGGAATTGACCGCCCCGACCGATCTCTTCGATCCTGGTGGTCGACAATCAACAAAGATTGTCAAAAGTGGACGGCCGCACAAAAGGCGGTTGACAAGTTGAACCCAAGTGGCACCAATGAGTACGATAGAGTAAGTGGCATTTCATCCATGTTCACCATACTTGTTGTTGGTGTTTGACGTGCTAACTTGTTTTGTTTTCATGTAGTATAACATTGCACAAAACTTGTTCAAAGGAGAGGAGAAGAGGACCAAGAAGGGGAAGATCAAGAAAGTAAGACCATTTACCTTGCCTCATTGCTATGAGGTGCTGAAGGGTGATGAGAAATGGAAGAAGCGTGATGATTTGGATGATTTAGATTTGAGCAACAAACGCAAGCGAAAAATTGAGTTGGATGATGATGATGAGGAGAAAGGATCAAGTGATGACGGCAAGAGAAGCCCCACACCCAACTCGGTTTCATACTCGAAGCCAAAACGACCGGATGGGTGCAAGAAAGACGCAAAAGAAAAGAAGAAGAGGAAAGGAGATGATGAGCTTAAAAATGCTATGGAAGCTATTGTGAAGGCAAGAAAAGAAGCCAACGAGGTGAGGAAAATGGCAAGGAGCCAAGATGTCGCGGCCGAGGAGAGGAGGGTGGCGGCCGAGGAGAGGAGGGTGGCGGCCGAGGAGAGGAAGGTGGCTTTGAAGGAGAGGAAAGTGAGCAATGAGGAGCGAACTAGATTGATGAAATGGGAGAAGCACTTGTTCTTCTTGGACACATCTATCCTCAATGAGGCGCAAAAGGAGTATGTCAATCTTGCCCATGAAAAAGTCTTGATCCAAAAAAGAGCCATGATTTGCGCAATGGATGGCGATGGCCTTGGCGCCATGGGAGAAGGTGGCCTTGGCGCCATGGGTGGCGGTGGCCTTGGTGCCATGGAAGACATGAGTGGCTTCGGAGCTACCATGGACGGCTTAGGTGTCATGGGTGGTTTTGGAGCTACCATGGGAGACATGGGTGGCTTTGGAGCACCCCCGTCGCCATGGCCGTCATGGGAGGCATGAGTTTTGCGTCTCCCATGGGAGGCATGGGTGCACCTCCAGCCGTCATGGACGGAATGTCTTCCGGTGTGCCTCACACACCTTCCCATGAAGATGTCGTTGAAGATCTTGCCAACACCATCCGAGCTTCACGTGATGCGGTACGCGACAATGATGATGAGAAGAAGGAAGAATCATCTTCGGAGGAGGAAGAATCGTCTTCGGAAGATGAGGACGAAGACGAGGACGAGGCTTGATGTGTCTTTCGTTTGTGTCATCAACTTGGTTTGCATTTTGAACTTGGATGGATAAACTTGTGGGCATGATTTTGAACTTGTGGGCATGACTTTGAACTTGTGGGCATGAACTTTTATGCATCAACTTGTTTGTGTGAAATTTATATATCATGTTCATTGCATTTTGAATGTTTTAAAATCATTTTGTGTCAAAAATGCAATATATGACGAGTCGCGCACGTTGCTAGGCGGCGCGCGCCGCATTTTAGCGCGACTATTGGAACGAACGCTTCCGGTCACGTCAAATTAGACAAACGTACACGACAAAATAGTTTTTAGCACGCGACGCGACGTGTTGGGCGGCTATTGAAAATGCTCTAATTCGACGGCCACCGGATTGCCTTGGTGGCGCTGTCGTCTAGTTGTAGCTTCCTTGCACTGGTCGGATTCCGAGTCGGGGCACCGAATACGAGAGTGAGACGGCCTGTCACCAAACATCATCGTCGATGGGCTAGGTAGTATAAAAGGCCACCGATAGACACATGCCCTGTCATCAAAGAACCAATTCCGACTTGGCTGCTCGACGAAATCCCCAACAGACCGAGGCCAGAGTACGTACGTACGTGCGCGCGAGACCTGATCTGATCGTAAATCGATCGACCTCTTGCTCAACGACAAGGAACATGGAGGCGAGGCAGCAGGCCGGCGGGGCGGCCCTGTGCGCCAACGGCTGCGGGTTCTTCGGCGGCGCCGCGACCAGCGACCTCTGCTCCAGATGCTACAAGAAGCAGCAGCTGCTCGACGTCGCGGCCTTTGATGACGCCGTCATGTCCGGGCTCCGGTCGCTGACCATCACTTTGAGGAAGCCTGGAGGCGAGCCCGACGAGGAGACGGCGTCGACGACGAAGAAAAAGCGATGCAGCGCGTGCCAGAGGAAGGTGGGGCTGCTGGGGTTCGTGTGCCGGTGCGGGGCCACCTGCTGCGGCGCGCACCGCCACGCCGACGCGCACGCCTGCTTCTACGACTTAAAGGCAGCCGGCCGCGAGCAGATCGCGCGTCAGAACCCGCTCGTCGTCGCGCCCAAGATGGCAAGGATCTGAATGCTTCTACCCTCGACGACATGGTACCGCACGCTGTCTGTGCTGACTACTGCGGGAGACGCTCTATTATAGATGAGCTGTGAAATTACCACGTATATGTGCTTGAGTGCATCTCCCCTTTGTGATGAAGAGGCTGTGTGTAACAACTACTGTACTATGTAGTAAAACGATGCGTCATTCTTTTTTCATCAAATTAAATTCATACGTACTAATTTCCATTACGTTCTTCGCACGTTGGTATGCATCATGCATTCGGATGATACTAACAAGGGACTGGCTACTGGACAGTCGCCTGATCATGCATTATTTATTTTTATATTTGCAATCTCACACATGTATATTTATTTTATACATGCATACAATACATATATACATATGTATATAAAAATGTATTATTGTTATGAAAAATAAGCATATAATAGTGATATTTACGTAAAAATGTGTTCTCTAAAACGTAATGGATTAGTGACATCGTTATTACATTTACAAAAGAAAATAAAATAAAAAGTAAAAATAACCAAAAATTGAGATTGAGATTAAAACAAAATAATTATTTAATGAAATTTTATATGGAAGAATGAATTCGCGGCATTGGTTTTACTCTTTCAGAAGAAAGAAAATAAAAAACCAAAACAAAATCGTAATAATAAACTTTTATAAGAAAGAATGAAACGTTTTAAGAAGATAAAAAACACGTCAAAACATGCAAATGACTTTGCACTGAAAATACACGTTCTGAAATATGCAAAGAATAAGCTTACTGTAGTGCAATATTCACATTCTAGTATAATTAACACACGTATTATTTAGTGCGTGCATATATACTTATTGTTATATTTTGTACTTGCATATATACCCATTATTACACTTCTGCATATATACTAATTCATATTTTGTAAAATACTGTTTTTCTTCAAACAAAAAATGAATTAGTGGTATTAGTGTTACCCTTTAAGAAAAAGCAGAATGAAAATTATTCAAAAAAATAATGGAAAATTTGCACACACATTATAGATAACTTGTGCTTATTTGTAATGTTCAAGAATAAGCACATAATAGTGTAATTTCTAGGAGTTGAATTAAAAATACTCAAAATATTGAAGTTTTCTAATGAAGAAAGAATTAGTGACATTGGTATTAGTCTTTAAGAGAAAATAATGTGAAAAGCTTTGAAACAAATAACGGCAACATTTGCACACAATGTACATACAAATTGCGTATTTTTATAATATGTAAAAATAAGCATATAAGAGCAAATTACCACAGAAGGATAAATTTCCTAAGAAGGAATGCTTTAGTGGCATTGGTATTACTTTTAAAGGAAAAATAAATGAAATAAAAAAATCAAAATAATAAATTCTTTCTTAGAAAGAATGAATTAATGGCATCGATATTACCCTTGAAGAAGAAAGAAGATGAAACAAAACTAAATTAAAATCAAAATAATGAAGGTTTTTATAAGAAAGAATGAATTCGTGACATTAATATTACCATTTTAAAATAAAGGAATTGAAATAAAAACTGAAATGAAATCGAAATAATGAAGTTCTTTAAGAAAGGATGAATTAGTGGCATGTGTATTACCCTTTAAGATGAAGAAAATGAAAAAAAATTAGAAACTAATGTCAAAATTGCACGTAATTTAAACATAAATTGCATTTTTTATATAATATGCATATAGTAGCGTGACTGTAGAAAAAACAAGTTTCCTAAGAAGAATGAATTAGGGGACGATTGCATTTTTGTCCCATGAATTAGTGCCATTGATACTACCCATAAAGAAGAAAGAAAATGACACAAACTAGAAAATAAAGAAGTGGAATTAATTAATGGCATTGGTATTGCCCTTTGAGAAGAGAAAATGAAACCAAGCTAAACAAATGAAGACGTGGAATTAATTAGTGGCATTGGTATTTGATGGGGATATGACCCCTGGGTATACCAAAGCGCAGGGAATCCCACTCCAAGACATTCGAGAATTTTCCTTGGTCCATGCGATTATTGTCCTATATTTTCAAAAAAAAATCGGTGTAGCCGTTGGGGGGATGGAGCAGATTCCGGAGAAATTCTCGAAACAAGCTTTCACCCCGCTTCATAAATAAAACAACACACCGGTCCAACAACGAGTAGCCACACACCGTCCGACAAAGTCCATTGGGTCCACAACACAAGCAAGCCCAAAGAAAGCAATAGAGAAATCATATAAAAAAGAGACCACCAAGTGGTCAACATGAAGTCATGAGCTCGCCGGTGAAGCAAGGCATCATGCCGTAGCCTAAAGTGCCTCTAGCATCCGTCCTAGGCGGTCATGATCCCATTGTCTAGCCAACGGGTGCCAGTGCTGGAGAAACGCAAGAAATCTGAAGAAAGAATCAGAGGCGCGTCGTAAGAAGACCCTCTCCATTACCATCTTTGTAAGTGCATCTAGTGCCCCTTAGTGATTTTGGTGTATTGAAGACTTATAGGTTAAGGAACTAATATGTTTGTAAGTGTACACATGCTCTATAAGTCAATGAGGAGTTTGATATATTTGAAGATTACCGACCCCTAAAAATGCATGACTTCAACTGAAGACTTTGGTGAAGACTTTGCTGAAGACTTTGGTATTCCCTGAAGACTTTAAAAATGAAGAAGTTGGTGTGACCTTGAAGATATGAACGAGGACTATGAAGCGTGAAGACTTTTGTTTTCGTAGTTTCATTTCCTTTCTTTGAGTCATAGGAAACACCGTACTGTTAAAGGGGGCCAAGGTAATACTAAGGAAAATTTCCAACGGATGCTCAACTCCAAAAGCCTCAACCTATCCAATCCTTTGAGTGAAGCCTTTGGAAATCTCTTGCAGTTTAGTCAAGTTCTTCAGTGACAGAGACGAAGTTCTTCTGGTCTCTGATGAAATTGATCTGACTGAGGAGTTAGGATTTCGCCAGTGCGAATTGCCTACAAGTGAGGAACATGATAAGCGTGAGGACCTTCATAGTTCGAAATTCCAACCGTTGTTGTGCTTAGCGCCAGCTGTCCCCAATCATCACATCCACAAAACGGTCATATCATTGGGGCATTTATGTCTTATCATGCCAGGTTGCACCCTGGCTATAAATAGCCACCCCCACAACCACTAGTTGGTTGGCTCCTCCGAGAGAGAACTGACACTTGTCATTGAGAGCAACCCATCCTCCGAGGACTTTGAGCGAAAATCATTAGTGAGGAAAAACCCAAACCACCAAATCCAAAGTGATTGAGCATCACTAAAGAAATTCATGTGTGGAACCGACGCTTGTTACCTTTGAGTAATGTGCATCCTCCAGACGGTTAGGCGTCATGGTCTAGTGCATCCTGCAGTCAATTGGGGATCACGGAGTGACCTTGGTCTAAAGCATCCAGCAGTAAATTGTGGATCGCCGGGTGACCAGTTTGTGAGGGTTTTGGAAGTCTACCCTGAAGACTTACCACGAGTGTTGGGCAAGGACTTTGTGACCTTAGCTCAAGGAGAATACGGTAAGGACTATGTGTCGTGGGACTGTGTGTCCTCTGGTTTAAATACTAGGTTGCTCCAAACCAGACGTACGACTGTCACAACAGTTGGAACTGGGTCATCAAACCATTGTCTTCATCGAGCTACCTGGTTCTATTTCCTCAACCCCTCTATTCCTCGTATACTTGTTGATGAAATTGATCGTTACTGTTTGAAGAATTTGACTGAAGACTTTCACAATCTCCTCACCTCAAATTCTTCAAGCTGCCTTGTTCCTCACCTGTTTATCCTGTATCACGCTACTTGTAATATGTGCATGTTTTATTTCATCATGATGATTATGCTATCACTGTGTTCTTCATGCACTTGAGTACTTATTCCGCTGCTAGTTATTCATCACATTTCAAATTCCTCAATTTGAAATTCCTCAAGTGATGAATTTGTAAAAATTGCCTATTCACCCCCTCCCTCTAATCGATATAACACACTTTCAATTGGTATTAGAGCAAGGTACTACCTTGTTCTATGTGATTTTGGTTTAACCACCTGGAGTTCTAGTTATGTCGAATGCAGGTATGATCAAGGTTTCCGTGGGATGTCCTACCTTCGATGGGGCGGACTACCCCTACTAGAAGAACGGGATGCGCATGCATCTTGAAGCTATTGACAATGATCTCTGGTACGTTGTGGAAAATGGTGTTCCCTCTGTTACTCCCATGGTCAACACTGCTGATGTGAAGAGATTCAAGCAACTTGATTCTCAAGCGAAGAATATTATCTGTGGTCATTTGAGCAAAGGTGAGTATGGCAGAGTGAGTGCTTTGGAGTCTGCTAAGCTTATCTGGGATAGGTTGTCCAAAGTCAACGAAGGTGTTTCCACTCAACGTGACTCTCGTGTTGATGTTCTTCGCAATCTCTTCAACCGCTTCAAGAGACTTGATAATGAAAATGTTCAGCAAACTTTTGATCGTCTCACTGATATGTCCAATGAGCTTCAAGCATTGGGTGCCACCGATGTCACTGACCATGAAGTGGTGAAGAAACTGCTAAGATCTCTTGACTCCTCATTTAATACTCTCGCTTTGATGATTCAAGAACGTGGAGACTACAAGCCACTTGATCCTCCTGATATTCTTGAGAGACTCAATACTCATGAATTCCAACAAGCTGAGAAGAGAGACCTCTACAGGACAAGCTATGGAAGATCTCGTGCTCTGAAGGCAAAAGCAATTTCCTCATCTGAAGGTGAAGATTCTGATAGTATCCTTGGTGATCCTGAAGAACCGAGTCAGGAGCTAGCAATGCTTGTGAGGAAATTCCAGAAGTTCTCAAGGAGAGGTGGATTTGGAAAGTCATCAAAAGGAGGTTTAAGGAAATCAGATTCTTGAGATGACTACAAGAAAAGAACTTGCCACAAATGCAAGAAATCTGGTCACTTCATCTCTGACTGTCCTCTCTGGGAAAAAGAATCAAAGAAGAAGAAGAAGTACAAGGACGTCAGTTCTGACAACTCGAAGAAAAAGAAGAGATCTTCAAAGTCCTCATCTGCAAAGTCCTCATCTTCAAAGTCCTCAATGCACAAGAAGAATGGTTCCAGAAAGGCTTGGGCTTTCATTGGCAAGGAAATGGACTCAGAAGAAGAATCTGAAGAATATGAAGAAGAGGAAGAATCTGAGGTGGAATCTGAATCTGGTGTCGGTAGCCTTGCTCTCGCTACTGCCTTCATCAGCAAGTCTATCTTCAACGATGAAGAAAATGACTACTCCAATGACTTTGACGGAGTCAATGATGACGATGCTCCCACTTACTGTTTCATGACAAAAGGCGTCAAGTGAGTCACAGAATGTCCCAATCTTTATGACATTGAATATCCTAAGTGGAAGGTTGCGATGAAGAAGCATCCGATGTCTATGAACAATGAGCTGTGGACTGTTACAGAACTTGGACTGACTGAACTTTGCAAGATGACAAATGCTGAGGAAATTCGTAAGTACACTCAACTTGATGCTCAGGCGAGGAACATCATCTGCTCAAGCCTATCAAGCGTCATGTTCAAGGGCATCTGTCATCTTCAAAATGCCAAGCTCATCTGGGATAGGATCAGGGACATCAATGAAGGCTATCGCACTCATCAAGACCCCATGTTCATCGACCTCAAGAAAATCCTCAAACCCAGGAATTAGATCCTGGTTCATCTTCCTCACTTTGTCTTATGGCAAAAAGTTCCAAGGTACATAAGCATCACTCCTCCTCTGAATCAAGTGATTGTGAAGCTGATGAATATGTGAAACCTAGCTATGCCAAACTTGCTAATATTGCCACTAAGAAACAAAGTGCACTTGAAAAGCTTCAGAAAATGCTAGACAAAAGCGATGATCTGTTGAATGAGGAAGTGGATCGGACTCAAACTCTGTCTGACAACATAAAAAGTCTTCAGACAAAGTATGATAACCTTCAGAGTCATCATAATGCTCTCTTAGCCGATCATGAGAAGTTTTCTTATGAATTTCTTCAAAGAAAGCAAGATCTTGAGAAACTAAGGGTGTCACATGAGGATCTCCAAAGGGAAAACGATTCCTTACTGGCTCAACAGATCAGTACCGCTCAGGAAGAATTTGTTCCACCTTCTTTGAAATGCATCGAACGTGAAACTACCAATTCTTCACCTGAATGTTCAAATGCTTCTATTGCTGCAAATTCTTGAACTATTCCAGTGGTCTCAAATTCCTCATGTGAGGATACCACAAGTATCACTGACGAAAATGCAAGGTTGAAGGAATTGTATGTGACAGGCATGTACAAAAGTCTCAAAGGGCATCAAACCCTTTGCGATGTCCTCAAAAAGCAGATTCTAAACATGAATCCTAGGAAAGAGGGTGTTGCCTTTGTGAGGAAACTCAACGCTGATGGATCCTACTAGACACCTGAGCAGTACCCCAAAACCTCATGGGTTGCAGCTAAAGGACCTCCTGTAGATCCATCCACTTTATCTGGCTTTATTTGTGAAACTTCATATTCCTCTGATGAGTCACTTGACTCTAACTACAAATTCTTCAAAAATCAGAAAGGTGAAGTATTTGCCAGATTTGTTGGAACTAACTGCAGGAATGGTTCACCTATGAAGAAAATTTGGGTTCCCAAGAGCTGCCTACAAAATCTTCAAGTGAATGTCGTCACGACACCACTCATGAATAATAGGAACCCCAGATCAAATTCCTCATATGGACCAAAGTCTTCACTTGGACCAAATTCCTCAAATGGTCAAAAATATCACTCTCGTGCTAATGCCTCTGTTTCGCAGCGAAAATCTGAGAGTTCTGAATATGTGCATTATTCTTCAAATCATTATGTTCATAAGTCCTCGAAGAATTTCTCTGCTTATTCATATGAGTACTCTAACCCTCGCCTTGTGAAACGAAGCGCACTTGCTTCAATGCCTCCCTTCTCATATGGTGCTCGCAGAATGATGAACTCTTTGCCACCCCTCCAGATGTGGGTGGTGAAGAAAGTGAACTAATTTCTTATGAAGAGTCAGGTCTCCAGATGAACTTGAACATCTGATGAATTTGCTGGAGACCTGAGGAAATGCTTGAAAGGACGCAAGCTAACCATGTAGAAATGAATTCCTCATTTCTCACGTCCTCACACTACTTGCTTACTATCTTGTGTGATGAAATTCTGTCTGATGAAATTGATGTCATATTCTTCACTCTGAAGCATATGAGTTCGTAAGTTGTACTAATTCATCTGCAGGATGAACCTCCAAAAGCTACTGAGTGGGTCCTCGACAGTGGATGCACAAACCATATGACTGGTGACAAGAGTCTTTTGATGAATTTGCCACTTGCTCCATCTCATCTGAAGCATATCACCTACGCAGACAAAGAAAAAAAGCAAGGTATTGTGTCTAGGTAAGGTTGCAATCTCAAAGGACCGAACCAAGGATAAGGTGATGCTTGTTGAATCCCTTGGGTTCAACCTTATCTCTGTCTCAATGCTTTGTGATCATGATATGGTTATCATATTTGGAAAATATCGTTGTGTTGTCATCATGGAATCTTACAATTCCAAAGTCTTCGAATGATTTAGGAGAGGATACTTGTATATTGTTGATTTCTCTACAGGTTCTCAGCCTGCCACATGCCTACTTGCAAAGTCCTTAGAAGGCTGGCTGTGGCATCGACGACTTGGACATGTTGGTATGAGGAACTTGCACACGCTCGTGAAGAAAAAGTATGTCATTGGCATTGAAGGTGTCAAATTCCTCAAGGACCACCTCTGTGGTGCATGTGAGTCTGCCAAGATGACCAGATCCAAGCATCCCTCGAAGACAATCATGACCACGACTCGACCCTTTGAATTGCTTCGCATGGATCTCTTTGGCCCCACTCATTACTCCACACTAACAAATTCTTCAAGTTTGTATGGCTTTGTCATTGTTGATGATTACTCTCGTTACACTTGGGTGCATATTATTCTGTATAAGTCTGAAGTGCAGGATGTCTTCAGACGATTTGCTTCAAGGGCCTCCACCAACTTCGGTGTTAAGATCAAGCATATTAGGAGTGATAATGGGCCCGAGTTCAAGAACACAAATCTTGATGAATATCTTGATGAACTTGGTATTACTCATGAGTTATCTGCCCCTTATACTCCTCAGGAGAACAGCATCGTGGAGTGCAAGAACAGGACTCTTGTTGAGATGGCTCGCACCATGCTCGATGAATACAAGACTCCTCGTTGCTTCTGGCCTGAAGCAATTGATACTGCATGTCACATCATCAACAGGGTATATCTTCAAAAATTCTTCAAGAAGACTTCGTATGAACTTATGACTGGCAAGAAACCCAATGTAAGTTATCTCAAAGTCTTCGGTGCAACATGCTGGATTAGAGATCCTCACCATAGTTCAAAAATTGCACTGAAAGCACATGAAGGTTTTATGCTTGGTTACGGAAAGGACTAGCACACCTACAGAGTCTTCAACACCTGCCACCACAAGGTTGTTGAAACTGTAGATGTGTGGTTCGATGAAACTGATAGCTCGCAAAAAGAGCGCCTGCCTTCTGTGTTAGATGAACAGTCTCCTGAGGAATCCATTAAGTTGAAGGCTACTGAAGACGTCATACCCACTGTGGAAGTTATTCCAACGAATGAAGACATTCATGCTGATACTGGTGGGAGACGTAGTAGTAAATCAAAAAAATTCCTATGTGTTCACCAAGATCTATCTATGGAGAAACCAGAAACAAGTGGGGAGAGTGCATCTTCATACCTTTGAAGATCCCAAAACGGAAGCATGACTAGAACGCGGTTGGTGGAGTCGTACTCGCAGCGATTCAGATCACGGTGGAATCTGATCTAAGCGCCGAACAACGGTGCCTCCGCGTTCAACACACGTGCAGCCCGGTGACGTCTCCTATACCTTGATCTAGCAAGGAGGAAGGATAGGTTGAGGGAGAGCTCCGGCAGCATGATGGCGTGGTGATGGTGGAGCTGTGTGGTTCTCCGGCAGAGCTTCGCTAAGCACTACGGAGGACGAGGAGAGGGAGGAGTAGGGCTGCTCCGTGGGAGAGAGAGATGCGTGTCTCCAGCTACCCCAAGGGCTCCACTATATATAGGAGGAGGAGGAGGAGGGAGGGTTGCGCCCTAGGGTGGTGCGGCAGCCTCCAGATCCCATTTGGACGGCGGCCAAGAGGGAGAGGGGTGCGGCTGCCCTAGGGTGGGCCTTAGGGCCCATCTGCCCTAGGGTTTGCCCCTTCCCACTTCAGCTACTCCTTGGGCCTTTGTGGGGGGCGCACCAACCCACTTAGGGGCTGGTTCCCTCCCACTTGCGGCCCATGCATCCCTCTGGGGCTGGTGGCCCCACTTGGTGGACCCCCGGAACCCTTCCGGTGGTCCCGGTACGTTACCGGTAATTCCCGAAACATTTCCGATGACCAAAACCTCACTTCCTATATATGAATCTTTACCTCCAGGACCATTCCGGATCTCCTCGTGACGTCCGGGATCTCATCCAGGACTCCGAACAACCTTCGGTAACCATGTACACTATTTCCCTATAACCCTAGCGTCATCGAACCTTAAGTGTGTAGACCCTACGGGTTCGGGAGACACGTAGACATGAACGAGACACCTCTCCGGTCAGTAACCAACAGCGGGATCTGGATACCCATGTTGGCTCCCACATTCTCCACGATGATCTCATCGTATGAACCATGATGTCAGGGATTCAATCAATCCCGTATACAATTCCCTTTATCTACCGGTATGATACTTGCCCGAGATTTGATCGTCGGTATCCCTATACCTTGTTCAATCTCGTTACCGGCAAGTCTCTTTACTCATTCCGTAACACATCATCCCGTGGCTAACTCCTTAGTCACGTTGAGCTCATTATGATGATGTCTTACCGAGTGGGACCAGAGATACCTCTCTGTCATACGGAGTGACAAATCCCAGTCTCGATTCGTGCCAACCCAACAGATACTTTCGGAGATACACGTAGTGTACCTTCATAGCCACCCAGTTACATTGTGACGTTTGGCACACCCAAAGTATTCCTACGGTATCTGGGAGTTGCACAATCTCATGGTCTAAGGAAACGATACTTGACATTAGAAAAGCTTTAGCAGACGAACTACACGATCTTGTGCTATGCTTAGGATTGGGTCTTGTCCATCACATCATTCTCCTAATGATGTGATCCCGTTATCAACGACATCTAATGTCCATGGTCATGAAAGTGTACCATCTATTGATTAACGAGCTAGTCAACTAGAGGCTCACTAGGGACATGTTGTGGTCTATGTATTCACACATGCATTACGGTTTCTGGTTAACACAATTATAGCATGAACAATAGAAAATTATCATGAACAAGGAAATACAATAATAACCATTTTATTATTGCCTCTAGGGCATATTTCCAACAGTCTCCCACTTGCACTAGAGTCAATAATCTAGTTCCATTGTGATGAATCGAACACCCATAGCATTCTGGTGTTGATCATGTTTCGCTCGTGAGAGCGGTTTAGTCAACGGATATGCGACATTCAGATCCGTATGTACTTACAAATATCTATATCCCCCTCCTGAATGTAATCATGGATGGAGTTGAAGCGGCGCTTGATGTGTCTTGTCTTCTTGTGAAACCCGGGCTCGTTGGCAAGGGCAATAGCTCCAGTGTTATCACATAATAGAGTCATCGGGCCCGACGCATTGGGAATTACTCCTAGGTCGGTGATGAACTTCTTCATCCAGACTCCTTCCTTTGCTGCTTCCGAAGCAACTATGTACTCCGCTTCACATGTAGATGCCGCCACGACGCTTTGCTTGCTGCTGCACCACCTGACTGCCCCTCCGTTCAAAATATACACGTATCCAGTTTGCGACTTGGAGTCATTCGGATCTGTGTCGAAGCTAGCATCGACATAACCCTTTACGACCAGCTCTTTGACACCTCCATATACGAGAAACATGTCCTTTGTCCTTTTTAGGTACTTCAGGATATTCTTGACCGCTGCCCAGGGTTCCGCTCCGAGATCACTTTGGTACCTCCCTACCAAACTTATGGCAATGTTCACATCAGGTCTGGTACACAACATGGCATACATAATAGAGCCTATGGTTGAAGCATAGGGGATGACACTCATATCTTCTCTATCCTTTGTCGTTGTCGGCATTGAGTCGTACTCAATCTCACACCCTGTAACACGGGCGAGAACCCCTTCTTGGACCGATCCATATTGAACTTCTTCAATATCTTGTCAAGGTATGTGCTTTGTGAAAGACCTATGAGGTGTCTCGATCTATCTCTATAGATCTTGATGCCTAATATGTAAGCAGCTTCTCCAAGGTCCTTCATTGAAAAATATTTATTCAAGTAGGCCTTTACACTTTCCAAAAGTTTTATATCATTTCCTATCAACAATATGTCATCCACATATAATATGAGAAATGCTACAGAGCTCCCACTCACTTTCTTGTAAATAGAGGGTTCTCCATAAACCTGTATAAACCCAAACACTTTAATCACCTCATTAAAGCGAATGTTCCAACTCCGAGATGCTTGCACCAACCCATAGATGGAGCACTGGAGCTTGCATACTTTGTTATCATCTTTAGGATTGACAAAACCTTCCGACTGCATCATATACAGTTCTTCCTTAAGGAAGCCATTAAGGAATGCTGTTTTGACGTCCATTTGTGAGATCTCATAATCATAAAATGCAGCAATTGCTAACATGATTCAGACAGACTTCAGGATCACTACGGGTGAGAAAGTCTCATCGTAGTCAACTCCTTGAACTTGTCGATAACCCTTAGCGACAAGCCGAGCCTATAGACGGTCACATTACCATCCGCGTCAGTCTTCTTCTTAAAGATCCATTTATTTTCAATGGCTCACTTATCATCAGGCAAGTCCACCAAAGTCCATACTTTGTTCTCATACATGGATCCTATCTCGGATTTCATGGCATCAAGCCATTTGTTGGAATCCGGGGCCGCCATCGCTTCTTCATAGTTCGAAGGTTCACCGTTGTCCAACAACATGATCTCTAGGACAGGGTTGTCGTACCACTCTGGTGCGGAACGTGTCCTAGTGGACCTTCGACGTTCAATAGTAACTTGATCTGAAGTTTCATGATCATCATCATTAACTTCCTCTCCAGCCGGTGTAGGCTCCATAGAAACAACTTCCTGTGCTGCGCTACTCTCCGGTTCGAGTGGAGGTACAATTACCTCATCAAGTTCTATTTTCCTCCCATTACTTCTTTTGAGAGAAACTCTTTCTCGAGAAAGGATCAATTCTTGGTAACAAAGACTTTGCCTTCGGATCTGAGGTAGAAGGTATACCCAATAGTCTCTTTGGGATACCTATGAATACGCACTTTTCCGCTTTGGGTTCGAGCTTCTCAGGTTGAAGTTTTTTCACATAAGCATCGCATCCCCAAACTTTTAGAAACGACAGCTTAGGTTTCTTTCCAAACCATAATTCATACGGTGTCGTCTCAACGGATTTAGACGGTGCCCTATTTAAAGTGAATGCGGCAATCTCTAATGCATATCCCCAAAATGATAGCGGGAAGTCGGTAAGAGACATCATAGATCGCACCATATCCGATAGAGCGCGATTACGACGTTCAGACACACAATTTCGCTGAGGTGTGCCAGGCGGCATGAGTTGTGAAACAATTCCACATTTCCTTAGGTGCATGCCAAACTCGTGACTTAAATATTCTCCGCCACGATCAGATCGTAGGCACTTTATTTTCCTGTCACGTTCATTCTCTACCTCACTCTGAAATTCCTTGAACCTTTCAAAGGTTTCAGACTTGTGTTTCGTTAAGTAGACATACCCATATCTGCTCAAGTCATTAGTGAGGGTGAGAACATAACGGTAGCCACCGTGAGCCTCGACGCTCATTGGACCGCATACATCGGTATGTATTATCTCCAACAAGTCAGTTGCTCGCTCCATTGTTCCAGAGAACGGAGTCTTGGTCATCTTGCCCATGAGGCATTTATCGCACGTGTCAAATGATTCAAAATCAAGAGACTCCAAAAGTCCATCAGCATGGAGCTTCTTCATGCGTTTGACACCAATATGACCAAGGCGGCAGTGCCACATGTAAGTGGGACTATCGTTATCAACCTTACAACTTTTGGTACTCACACTATGAACATGTGTAACATCACGTTCGAGATTCATCAAAAATAAACCATTGACCAACGAGGCATGACCATAAAACATTTCTCTCATATAAATAGAACAACCATTATTCTCAGATTTAAATGTGTAGCCGTCTCGCATCAAATGAGATCCAGATACAATGTTCATGCTCAAAGCTGGTACTAAATAATGATTATTGAGGTTTAAAACTAATACCGAAGGTAGATGTAGAGGTAGCGTGCCGACGGCGATCACATCGACCTTAGAACCGTTCTCGACGCGCATCGTCACCTCGTCCTTTTCCAGTCTCCGCTTATTCCACAGCTCCTCCTTGGAGTTACAAATGTGAGCAACTGCACCGGTATCAAATACCCAGGAGCTACTATGAGCGTTGGTTAGGTACACATCAATAACAAGTATATCACATATACCTTTAACGTTGCCGGCCTTCTTATCTGCTAAGTACTTGGGGCAGTTCTGCTTCCAGTGACCGGTACCCTTGCAATAAAAGCACTCAGTCTCAGGCTTGGGTCCATTCTTGTTCTTCTTCCCGACAACTTGCTTACCGGGTGCGGCAATAGCTTTGCCGTCCTTCTTGAAGTTCTTCTTACCCTTGCCTTTCTTGAAACTAGTGGTCTTATTCACCATCAACACTTGATGCTCCTTTTTGATCTCGACCTCCGCTGATTTCAGCATCGAGTACAACTCAGGAATGGACTTCTCCATCCCTTGCATGTTGTAGTTCATCACAAAGCTCTTCTGGCTAGGTGGCCGAGGTAATACTAAGGAAAATTTCCAACTGATGCTCAACTCCAAAATCCTCAACCCATACAATCCTTCGAGTGAAGCCTTTGGAAATCTCTTATGGTTCAGACAAGTTTTTCAGTGACAGAGACGAAGTTCTTCTGGTCTCTAAGGAAATTGATCTGACTGAGGAGTTAGGATTTCGCCAGTGCGAATTGCCTACAAGTGAGGATCATGATAAGCTGAGGACTTTCATAGTACGAAATTCCGACCGTTGTTGTGCTTAGCGCCAGCTGTTCCCAATCGTTCTTATCCACATAACGGTCATATTATTGGGGGCATTTATGTCTTATCATGTTAGGTTGCACCCTGGCTATAAATAGCCGACCCCCACAACCACTAGCTGGTTGGCTGCTCCGAGGAAGAACTGACACTTGTCATTTGAGAGCAACCCATCCTCTAAGGACTTTGAGAGAAAATCATCAGTGAGGAAAAACCCACAACCAAACCACAAAACCCATAGTGATTGAGCATCACTGAAGAAATTCCTGTGTGAAACCGACACTTGTTACCTTTGAGGACTATGCATCCTCCAGACGGTTAGGCGTCATGGTCTAGTGCTCCTACAATCAATTGGGGACCACGAAGTGACCTTGGTCTAGAGCATCCAATAGTAAATTGTGGATCGCCGGGTGACCAGTTTGTGAGGGTTTTGGAAGTCTACCCTGAAGACTTACCACGAGTGTTGGGCGAGGACTGTGTGACCTTAGCTCAAGGAGAATACGGTAAGGACTGTGTGTTCTGGGACTGTGTGTCCTCTGGTTTAAATACCAGGCTGCTCCAAACCAGACGTACGACTGTCACAGCAGTTGGAACTGGGTCATCAAACCATTGTCTTCATCGAGCTACCTGGTTCTATTTCCTCAACCTCCTTATTCCTCATAAACCTGTTGATGAAATTGATTGTTACTATTTGAAGAATTTGACTGAAGACTTTCACAAATTCCTCACCTCAAATTCTTCAAGTTACCTTGTTCATCACTACTTATCCTGTATCACGCTACTCTCTATTTGTGCATGTTTCATTTCATCATGATGACTATGCTGTCACTATGTTTCTCATGCACTTGAGTACTTATTCTGCTGCTAGTTATTCATCACATTTCAAATTCCTCAAAGTTGAAATTCCTCAAGTGATGAATTTGTAAAAATCGCCTATTCACCCCCCCTCTAGTCGATATAACACACTTTCAATTGGTATCAGAGCAGGTACTCCCTCGCTCTGTGTGATTTTGGTTTAACCACCTGGAGTTTTAGTTATGTCGACTACAGGTATGATCAAGGTTTCCATGGGCTGTCCTACCTTCGATGGGACGGACTACCCCTACTGGAAGAACAAGATGCGTATGCACCTTGAAGCTATTGACAACGATCTCTGGTATATTGTGGAAAATGGTGTGCCCTCTGTCGCTCCCACTGTCACAGCTACTGATGTGAAGAGATTCAAGCAACTCGATTCTCAAGCAAAGAATATCATCTGTGGCCATCTGAGCAAATGTCAGTATGGCAGAGTAAGTGCTTTGGAATCTGCTAAGCTTATCTGGGATAGGCCGTCCAAAGTCAACGAAGGTGTTTCCACTCAACGTGACTCTCGTGTTGATGTTCTTCGCAATCTCTTCAACCTCTTCAAGAGACTTGACAATGAAAATGTTCAACAAACATTTGATCGCCTCACTAATATATCAAATGAACTTCAAACACTGAGTGCCACTGATATCACTGACCATGAAGTGGTGCAGAAACTGCTACGATCTCTCGATTCCTCATTTGATACTCTGGTTTTGATGATCCAAGAACGTGGAGATTATAAAGCTCTTGATCCTGTTGATATTCTTGAGAGACTCAATACTCATGAATTCCAACAAGCTGAGAAAAGAGACCTCTACGGTCCAAGCTATGGAAGATCTCGTGCTCTGAAGGCAAAAGCAATTTCCTCATCTGAAGAAGAAGATTCTCACAGCAGTCTTGGTGATCCCGAAGAACTAAGTCAGGAACTAGCTATGCTTGTGAGGAAATTCCAGAAGTTCTCAAGAAGAGGTGGATTTGGAAAGTCATCAAAAAGTGGCTTGAGGAAATCAGATTCCTCAAAAGATTACAAAAAGAGAACATGTCATCGTTGCAAGAAGCCTGGCCACTTTATCTCTGATTATCCTCTCTGGGAAAAAGACTCAAAGAAGAAGAAGAAATACAAGGATGATAATTCTGATGACTTGAAGAAAAAGAAGAAATCTTCAAAGTCCTCATCTTCAAAATCCTCAAAGCACAAGAAGAATGGTTCCAGAAAGGCTCGAGCATTCATCGGCAAGGAAATGGATTCTGATAAAGAATCCGAAGAATATGAAGAAGATGGAGAATCTGAGGAGGAATCAGAATCTGGTGTCGCTAGCCTTGCTCTCGCTACTGCTTTCTTCAGCAAGTCCATCTTCAACAATGAAGAATATGACTACTCCAACGACTCTGACGTCAGCAATGATGATTATGCTCCCACTTATTGCTTCATGGCAAAAGGCTCAAAGGTACACAAACATCATTCCTCATCTGAATCAAGTGAAGGTGAATCTGATGAATATGTGAAACCTAGCTATGCTAAACTTGTTAAAATTGCCACTAAGCAACAAAGTGCACTTGAAAAGCTTCAGAAAATGCTAGACAAAAGCAATGATCTGTTAAACCATGAAGTGGATCGGACTCAAACTCCGTCTGTTGATCTTAAAAGTCTTCAGACAAAGTATGATAACCTTCACAGTCATCATAATGACCTCTGAGCCGATCATGAGAAGCTTTCATATGAATTTCTTCAAAGAAAGCAAGATCATGAAAAGCTGAGAGTGTCACATGAGGATCTCCAAAGGGAAAATGGTTCCTTACCGGCTCAATAGATCAGTATCGCTCAGGAAGAATTTGTTCCACCTTGTTTGAAATGCATCGAACGTGAAACTGCTAATTCTTCACCTGAATGTTCAAATGCTTCTATTGCTGCAATTTCTTCAACTATTCCTGTGGTCTTAAATTCCTCATCCGAGGATACCACTAGTATCACTGATGACAATGCAGGGTTGAAGGAATTGTATGTGACAGGCATATACAAAAGTATCAAAGGGCATCAAACCCTTTGTGATGTCCTCAAGAAGCAGATTCTTAATAGGAACCCTAGGAAAGAGGGTGTTGCCTTTGTGAGGAAACTCAACGCAGATGGATCCTACTAGACACCTAAGCAGTACCCCAAAACCTCATGGGTTGCTGCAAAAGGATCTCCTGTAGATCCATCCACTTTATCTGGCTTTACTTGTGAAACTTCACATTCCTCTGATGAATCACTTGACTCGAACTACAAATTCTTCAAAAATCAGACAAGTGAAGTATTTGCTAGATATGTTGGAACTAACTGCAGGAACGGTTCTCCTATGAAGAAAATCTGGGTTCCCAAGAGCTACCTACAAAATCTTCAAGTGAATGTCCTCATGACACCACTCTTGAAGAAAAGGAACCCTAGATCAAATTCCTCAAGTGGATCAAAGTCCTCACTTGGACCAAATTCCTCAAATGATCAAAATCATCATTCTCGTGCTAATGGCTCTGTTTTGCAGGGAAAACATAAGAGTTATGAATATGTGCATTATTCTTCAAATCATTATGTTCATAAGTCCTCGAAGAATTTCTCTGCTTATTCATTTGAGTGCTCTAATCCTCACCCTGTGAAACAAAGCTCACTTGCTTCAATGCCTCCCTTCTCACATGGTGCTCGCAGAATGATGAACTCTTTGCCACCCCTCCAGCTGTGGGTGGTGAAGAAAACAAGCTGACATCTTATGCAGGGTCAGGTCTCTAGATGAATTTGAACATCTGATGAATTTGCCGGAGACCTGAGGAAATGCTTGAAAGGACGCAAGCTAACCATAATGAAATGAATTCTTCATTTCTCACGTCCTCACTCTACTTGCTTACTATCTTATGTGATGAAAATTTTTCTGATGAAATTGATATCATATTCTTCACTCTGAAGCATATGAGTTCGTAAGTTGTACTAATTCATCTGCAGGATGATACTCTAAAAGCAACCGAGTGGGTTCTCGATAGTGGATGCACAAACCACATGACGGGTGACAAGAATCTACTGATGAATTTGCCACTCACTCCATCTCCTCTGAAGCATATCACCTACATAGACAAAGGAAAAGCAAGGTATTGGGACTTGGTAAGGTTGCTATCTCAAAGGACCGAACCATGGACAAGGTGATGCTTATTGAATCCCTTGGGTTCAACCTTATGTCTGTCTCAATGCTTTGTGATCTTGATATGGTTGTCGTATTTGGAAAATATCGTTGTGTTTTCATCATGGAATCTGACAATTCCAAAGTCTTCGAAGGCTTTAGGAGAGGAGACTTGTATATTGTTGATTTCTCTACAGGTCCTCAACCTGCCACTTGCTTACTTGCAAAGTCTTTAGAAGGCTGGCTGTGGCATCGACGACTTGGACATGCTGGTATGAGGAATCTGCACACACTCGTGAAGAAAAAGCACGTCATTGGCATCGAGGGTGTCAAATTCCTCAAGGACCACCTTTGTGGTGCATATGAATCTGGGAAGATGACCAGATCCAAGCATCCCTCGAAGACAATCATGACCACTACGCGACCTTTTGAATTGCTTCATATGGATCTCTTTGGTCCCACTCACTACTCCGTACTAACAAATTCTTCAAGTTTGTATGGATTTGTCATTGTTGATGATTACTCTCGTTACACATGGGCGCATATCATTCTGTACAAAAATGAAGTGCAGGATGTCTTCAGACGATTTGCTTCAAGGGCCTCCACCAACTTTGGCGTCAAGATCAAGCATATCAGGAGTGATAATGGGACTGAATTCAAGAACACTAACCTTGATGAATATCTTGATGAACTTGGTATTACTCATGAGTTATCTGCTCCTTACACTCCTCAGCAGAATGGCATCGTGGAGCGCAAGAACAGGACTCTTGTTGAGATGGCTCGAACCATTCTTGACGAATACAAAACCCCTCGCCGCTGCTGGCCTGAAGCAATTGATACTGCATGCCACATCATCAACAGGGTATATCTTCACAAGTTCCTCAAGAAGACTTCATATGAGCTCATGACAGGCAAGAAATCCAATGTAAGTTATCTCAAAGTCTTCGGTGCAAAATGCTGGATCAGAGATCCTCACCATAGTTCTAAGTTTGCACCGAAAGCACATGATGGTTTTATGCTTGGTTATGGAAAGGACTCGCTATGCTTGTGTGGAAATTCCAGAAGTTCTCAAGAAGAGGTGGATTTGGAAAGTCATCAAAAAGTAGCTTGAGGAAATCAGATTCCTCAGAAGATTACAAAAAGAGAACATGTCATCGTTGCAAGAAGCCTTGCCACTTTATCTCTGATTGTCCTCTCTAGGAAAAAGACTCAAAGAAGAAGAAGAAATACAAAGATGATAGTTCCGATGACTCAAAGAAAAAGAAGAAATCTTCAAAATCCTCATCTGCAAAGTCCTCATCTTCAAAGTCCTCAAAGCCCAAGAAGAATGGTTCCAGAAAGGCTCGAGCATTCATCGGCAAGGAAATGGATTCTGAGGAAGAATCTGAAGAATATGAAGAAGAGGAAGAACCTGAGGAGGAATCAGAATCTGGTGTCGCTAGCCTTGCTCTCGCTACTACGTTCGTCAGCAAGTCCATCTTCAATGAAGAATATGACCACTCCAACGACTCTGACGTCAGGAATGATGATTATGCTCCCACTTATTGCTTTATGGCAAAAGGCTCAAAGGTACACAAACATCATTCCTCATCTGAATCAAGTGAAGGTGAATCTAGTGAATATGTGAAACCCAGCTATGCTAAAATTGTTAAAATTGCCACTAAGCAACAAAGTGCACTTGAAAAGCTTCAGAAAATGCTAGACAAAAGTGATGATCTGTTAAACCGTGAAGTGGATCGGACTCAAACTCTGTCTGTTGATCTTAAAAGTCTGCAGACAAAGTATGATAACCTTCAGAGTCATCATAACGACCTCTTAGCTGATCATGAGAAGCTTGCATATGAATTTCTTCAAAGAAAGCAAGATCTTGAAAAGCTGAGGGTATCAAATGAGGATCTCCAAAGGGAAAACGATTCCTTGCTGGCTCAACAGATCAGTACTGCTCAGGAAGAATTTGTTCCACCTTGTTTGAAATGCATCGAACGTGAAACTGCTAATTCTTCACCTGAATGTTCAAATGCTTCTATTGCTGCAATTTCTTCAACTATTCCCGTGGTCTTAAATTCCTCATCTGAGGATACCACTAGTATCACTCATGACAATGTAGGGTTGAAGGAATTGTATGTGACAGGCATATACAAAAGTCTCAAAGGGCATCAAACTCTTTGTGATGTTCTCAAGAAGCAGATTCTGAACAGGAACCCTAGGAAAGAGGGTATTGCTTTTGTGAGGAAACTCAATGCATATGGATCCTACTGGACACCTGAGCAGTACCCCAAAACCTCATGGGTTGCTGCAAAAGGATCTCATGTGGATCCATCCACTTTATCTGGCTTTACTTGTGAAACTTCATATTCCACTGTTAAGTCACTTGACTCCAATTACAGATTCTTCAAAAACAAGTCAAGTGAAGTATTTGCTAGATATGTTGGAACTAACTGCAGGAACAGTTCTCCTATGAAGAAAATCTGGGTTCCCAAGAGCTACCTATAAACTCTTCAAGTGAATGTCCTCACGACACCACTCATGAAGAATCGGAACCCCAGATCAAATTCCTCATATGGACCAAAGTCTTTACTTGGACCAAATTCCTCAAACGGTCAAAATCATCATTCTCGTGCTAATGCCTCTATCTCGCAAGGAAAACCTAAGAGTTATGAATATGTGCATTATTCTTCTAACCATTATGTTCATAAGTCCTTGAAGAATTTCTCAGCCTATTCATTTGAATACTCTAACCCTCACCCTGTGAAACAAAGTGCACTTGCTTCAATGCCTCCCTTCTCACATGGTGCTCGCAGAATGATGAATTCCTTGCCACCCCTCCAGATGTGGGTGGTGAAGAAAACAAACTGACATCTTATGCAGGGTCAGGTCTCCAGAAGAATTTGAACATCTGATGAATTTGCTGGAGACCTGAGGAAATGCTTGAAAGGACGCAAGCTAACCATAATGAAATGAATTCTTCATTTCTCACGTCCTCTCTCTACTTGCTTACTATCTTGTATCATGAAATTCCGTCTGATGAAATTGATATCATATTCTTCACTCTGAAGTATATGAATTCGTAAGTGTACTAATTCATCTGCAGGATGATACTCTAAAAGCAACTGAGTGGGTTCTCGATAGTGGATGCACAAACCACATGACGGGTGACAAGAATCTACTGATGAATTTGCCACTCACTCCATCTCCTCTGAAGCATATCACCTACATAGACAAAGGAAAATCAAGGTATTGGGACTTGGTAAGGTTGCTATCTCAAAGGACCGAACCATGGACAAGGTGATGCTTGTTGAATCCCTTGGGTTCAACCTCATGTCTGTCTCAATGCTTTGTGATCTTGATATGGTTGTCATATTTGTAAAATATCGTTGTGTTGTCATCATGGAATCTGACAATTCCAAAGTCTTCGAAGGCTTTAGGAGAGGAGACCTGTATATTGTTGATTTCTCTATAGGTCCTCAACCTGCCACTTGCTTACTTGCAAAGTCTTCAGAAGGATGGCTGTGGCATCGACGACTTGGACATGCTGGTATGAGGAATCTGCACACACTCGTGAAGAAAAAGCACGTCATTAGCATCGAGGGTGTCAAATTCCTCAAGGACCACCTTTGTGGTGCATGTGAATTTGGGAAGATGACCAGATCCAAGCATCCCTCGAAGACAATCATGACCACTACGCGACCTTTTGAATTGCTTCATATGGATCTCTTTGGTCCCAGTCACTACTCCGTACTAACAAATTCTTCAAGTTTGTATGGATTTGTCATTGTTGATGATTACTCTCGTTACACATGGGTGCATATTATTCTGTACAAAAATGAAGTACAGGATGTCTTCAGACGATTTGCTTCAAGGGCCTCCACCAACTTTGGCGTCAAGATCAAGCATATCAGGAGTGATAATGGGACTGAATTCAAGAACACTAACCTTGATGAATATCTTAATGAACTTGGTATTACTCATGAGTTATCTGCTCCTTACACTCCTCAGCATAATGGCATCGTGGAGCGCAAGAACAGGACTCTTGTTGAGATGGCTCGAACCATGCTTGACGAATACAAACCCCTCATTGCTTCTGGCCTGAAGCAATAGATACTGCATGCCACATCATCAACAGGGTATATCTTCACAAATTCCTCGAGAAGACTTCATATGAGCTCATGACAGGCAAGAAACCCAATGTAAGTTATCTCAAAGTCTTCGGTGCAAAATGCTGGATCAGAGATCCTCACCATAGTTCTAAGTTTGCACCGAAAGCACATGAAGGTTTTATGCTTGGTTATGGAAAGGACTCGCACACCTACAAAGTCTTCAACACCTACCATCACAAGGTGGTTGAAACTATAGATGTGCGGTTCGATGAAACTAATGGCTCCCAAAGAGAGCACATGCCTTCTGTGTTAGATGAACAATCTCCTGAGGAATCCATCAAGCTGAAGGCAACTAAAGATGTCATACCCACTGAGAAAATCATTCCAACAAATGAAGACTCTCATGCTGATATACCTGAAGAAAATGGTGCTGATGAAACTCCTCAGCCTCGTCAACCTGCTCATCCAAGAGTAGCAAATGAAGTGCAGATTGACAAAATCATCGATGACATTAATGCACCAGGTCCTCTCACATGCTCAAAAGCTTCACATCTAACTAACTTTTGTGGGCACTTTGCCTTTGTCTCTATCTTAGAGCCCACCAAAGTTGATGAAGCATTCAAGGAGCCCGAATGGATTCAAGCTATGCAAGAGGAATTGCATCAGTTCAAGCTCAACAACGTGTGGGAACTTGTCAAGCGGCCAGATCCTCGCAAGCATAACATCATAGGTACCAAGTGGATCTACCGCAACAAGCAAGATGAAAATGGTCTTGTGGTGAGGAATAAGTCTAGACTTGTAGCTCAAGGCTATACACAGGTTGAGGGAATTGACTTTGATGAAACTTTTGCACCTGTTGCTAGACTTGAAGCTATTCGCATATTACTGGCTTACGCTAACCATCATAATATCATATTATATCAAATGGATGTGAAAAGTGCATTCCTCAATGGTAAGCTTGAGTAAGAAGTATATGTTGCTCAACCCCCAGGTTTTGAAGATCCTAAGCATCCTGACAAAGTCTTCAGACTAAATAAGGCCCTCTATGGCCTCAAGCAGCCCCCTCAGGCATGGTACGACACTCTGAAGGAATTCCTCATGAAGAAAGGCTTCAAACCCGGTTCACTCGACCCTACTCTTTTCACGAAATCCTATGACAATGAACGGTTCATATGCCAAATAGATGTTGATGATATTATCTTTGGATGTACTGACAAACATTACAGTGATGAATTTGCCTATATGATGAGTGAAGAATATCAAATGTCTATGATGAGAGAGTTGAAATTCTTCTTACGTCTTCAAATTTGTCAGCAAGACAATGGCATCTTCATCTCACAAGAGAAATACCTCAAAGATGTTCTGAGGAAATTCGACATGCAAGATTGCAAAGGCGTCAAAACTCCAATGCCTTCAAAAGGCCACCTCTGCACTGATGAAAATGGTAAAGATTTCGATCAGAAGGTATACCGCTCCATGATTGGCTCCTTATTGTACCTATGTGCATCTAGGCCTGATATAATGCTAAGTGTTTGCATGTGTGCTCGATTCCAAGCAACACCAAAGGAATCACACCATAAGGCTATGAAACATATTCTTCGATACTTAGATCACACACCAACACTTGGATTGTGGTATCCCAAGGGCTCAAATCTTCACCTCATCGGATACTCTGATGCTCACTATGCTGGAGATCGTGTGGATCGCAAGTCAACCTTAGGCACATGTCATTTCCTTGGACGATCCTTAGTCTGTTGGTCCTCGAAGAAGCAGAATTGCGTTTCACTCTCTACTGTAGAAGCTGAGTACATTGCTGCTGGCTCGTGTTGTGCTCAGTTACTCTGGATGAAGCAAACCCTCAAGGACTACGACATCAAGCTGAATAATGTGCCTCTTTACTGCGACAACGAGAGTGCCATCAAGATTGCCTATAACCCAGTTCAGCATTCCAAGACCAAGCACATCTAGATTCGTCATCACTTTCTTCGAGATCATGTACTCAAGGGCGACATCTCCATCAACCACATTCCCACTGAAGAACAACTGGCCGATATCTTCACAAAGCCCTTGGATGAAAAGAGATTTTGCAAGTTGCGATGTGAGCTAAATATCTTAGAATCTTCGAATGTTCTTTGATGAAGAACACACATCCTAACACGTATGCAAAATTGATGACTTAGATATGCAACACACGAAGTAATGTTTTTCTTCAATCAATGAAGAATAACTCTCTAAGTGTGAAGAAATTAACGAAGAATTTGATTCTCAGAACTCTACGACAATTGTAAGCAGTGTCTGAAATCATCATTCTTATATGGTGGGTTACGCCACCAACCAAAAGTTGAAATTCTTCAAAATTGAGCACTTTTGCAAATTCTTCAAATTATCAAATTCCTCAAATTTGGAAATTCCTCAAGTTTTCAAATTCATCAACTTTTCAAATTCTTCAAAACTTTTGAGATTCATATTCTTCATTGACTATATATATATATATATATATATATATATATATATATATTTGAGTTTTTTATGTCCTCAACAACATTCACTTATTTCTAATTCTTCAAGTTGATTTTCATCTAAGTGAATGTGATCAGACCCTTTCCCCATCTATGCTAAACTCAACCCAGTCTGTTCACTAATTCCTCATATGCGTTCTACTTTGAAACTTGTTCAAAGTCTTCACTGTGTCCTTGACAGCTGAAGAATTTGCGAACGAAAACTTTGAAATCTTCACTACCAAATTTTCGGTGGTTCCCGCTCAAACTGTTCCGATTCCCGCACCTGGATAACCCACGATCCTCCACAATCTTCACTACCCAAATCGTGGGTGACACCTGTCGTGTGGAGAGCAAGGGTCAGGGGCAATCCTGTCCAAAATCTTCGGGAGGATCAGTTTTCACTTCCTCTATAAATACCCCCTTCCCATCTACTGTGCTCGGTTACTCCGCATCTCATCTCTCTCCCGAGCTCCAACCTAGCGCCACCGCTAAAGTCATCGTCGCCGGTGAGTAAGAGCTTCACTGCCTCAACCTCGTCGTCGCCGTACTCGCATCGGCCACGGAAATCTTCATCCCGCCGCCGTTGTAGATGTCTCCTTCTGCCAAGCTAGGGCGTGGGAGATCTGAACGGACGAACTTCCTCATTTCATCTCTGTGTTCATCGTGTTACTTCATCAGGGTAATTAAAAATTATTTTTACTATCCCTGTTTGATCCTCAACTACATCTACTATTCCTCAATAGGTGTTTATACGTTAGAAATCAAATACACAAGCACCTTACATCTCCTCATACTTCATCTTGATGATTTTCCCTAAGTAATGACTTTCTTCAAGATTCCACAATTGTGCGAATTCTCAAATTTGCACAACTCTGGAACATACGGCTAAGAACACTTAGTGAAATTCCTCAAGACAACCATGGTCAAATTCCTCACACCTTTTTTTCTTCAAAATTTTTGAGAACGCATATGACCTCTTCAAATTCCTCGCACCTATACTCTGTTCACAGGTACAACATGTCCGTTGATGAATCACTAGGTTCTCATCAACTTAACTCATTTGCAGCGCTACTTGAAGAAAAACTATGTACCTCTTCAGAATCTTCAAGAGTTCATATTCCTTAAGTGAAGAAAATGTCTGATGGGAAGAAACCTTAGAAAGGAGGGAAAAAGCCATATGTGCACACTGCATTTGAGATCCCTGAGGATCTGTATGATGAATATTGCACACCTGACAAAGAAACTCATGGAAAGGAGACGACCAAGCAGAGGAAGATCCGTCTGCAGAAAATTGAGAGGAGATGGGCCAAAGAATGGAGAGAATATTGTTATGTAACTCCAAAATATATGATGAAATTCGCTGTGAAACCACCTTGCAGCAGATCTCCTCTTGCTCCAAACCAAACTGCTGATCCTACTAGCCTCAAAACTAGTGAGGACTTTGCTGACATGTGGGAAAAGCAACAAGCCAAGTTGGCGAGGAAAGCCAAAGAGGCAGTGAAAAAATTCAACGAGGATTCTGCTGCTGCTGCCTCTGCCGGAGCTTCTGTTAGTGCTCCGAAGAAAATGGTAAAGAAATCTGCTCTGAAGATTGGTTCTTCAACATCAAAATCCTCTGTGCAAAACCTTCAGCACCTGGAACTGTTGCTGCTCAGTCATCTGCAACAGCCAAAAAGTCCTCAGCCCCAGTGCATCTGGCAACATGCAAAAGGACTGAGGGTTTCACCATAGTTCCGAAGCTCACTGCAAGCCCCTCCACTACTGCAAAGTCTTCAACCAGTCCCTCTGCGCTTAAAATGAAGAAGACAGCCGGACGTGGTCAAAGACCAAGTCATCACACCAGCAAGGCTCTGGTTACAGTCCCCTCATGTTCTGAGGACAATGATAGTGATGATGATGAAGCTGATGATGAGGAATTGGTAGAAATCATCAGACAAAGTCAGCACAGGGCTGCTAAAGCAATGGGTAGCTCTGTTCCTCTCATGCTGGACCCCAAGATGATCCTCAACTTCATTGATATATGGCATGAGGACCCAAGCACTCCACTTTCGTCACTAAATCTGCCTCCTGAAGTGGATCATGTCCTCACTCACTTCATCTCTAAAGAACAATGGAAGAGAGAGCAAGCTCAGAGAGATAAGAGGAACAAGACTCGCAAAGAAAAGTTTCTGCGCGAAAATGTGATGAATTTGACCCCAAATCAACTCATCACAGTTCAGTCCGAGATTCGCACTCTCTCTCTGGATCAACAGAAATATGATGCTGAATGGAAGGGCACCAAGGTCAGACTTGTCAGGGCTGCTCAAGCAGCTATAAAGGATCACAACACCAGGGTTGCAGCTCGATCGCAACCACAAAAGACTCAGTCTGAAGAAATTGCTCAGACTGAAGATGAAATTCCTCAGGCTGTTGATGAAAATGCTCAGCCTGAAGAAACTGCTGAAGAAAATGCTTCTGCACCAGAAGCAACTGCCAGTGCTATCGAGGAAACTCAGACCACCGAAGAACATGTCAGGACAACCTCCAATGTTGTGCCTGAAGAATCTGATAGGCCAGCTGAAGAATCCGCTGTGGCTGAAGAAACTGAACCACCCAGGGCGGCTGCATCAATCGTTCTTGAACAAACTGCTACTGCTGAGGAAAATCCCCTCAAAAGAAAAGCATCAACTTCTGAAGCCCCTGGGTTGAAGAAGTTGAAAACTTTGACAATTTCCTCAGCAACACCACTTGATGCAACTCCAATTTCCTCTGCACCAGCCTATGCTATTGTGCCAATTGGGGAAGCATATGACATTCCTCAAGAAGAAGAGAATCATTTGGCTGCTTCCTCAGAGCCTCTTGATGAGGAAATTGTCATTGATGACACTGCATCAATTCCCAAGGTATCATCGCCCCAGCTTCTGCTAACTGTTGGCGCTGAAGAAATTGATGAAGAAGTTGACATTGGTGACACTACTCCTATCATAAATGATGAATATTGGGAATCTGCACATCCAAATTCACCTGTGGCAACTCCCCTGATGTTGATTCCTCAGTCACCTGCACAAACTGAGGAAATACCTGAAGATTCTGAACACATGTACCTTCCAGACCCTGGAGAAATTCCAGCTGCAACAGCTGAGGAAATTGATGCTCCGGCCACTACTGAGGAACCAGCTCTTCAAGTCACTCAGACAACTGTTCCTTCCATGCCAACGGAGATCAAGGGGCGTACACGGACAAATCTTCAACCCAAGCCAAGACTGCCTCTCAAAGGCTCTGTTCGTCCCAAATTCCTCAAGACCAATTTCTTCGATGAACACATGTTCTTCTCTGGACCAAACCCCTATGACTCTGCAAGGGCTGGTCGCAACAGGTTTTGGACTGCCACTCAACTGAATTACTATGCTTCAGTCCTCTATGAGAAGAACAAAGTCTTCGAGCACCATTAGATTCCTCACGCGGACATGGAAAGTCTTCCATCATTTACTCTTGTGCTTCAAGTTCTATATGATGTGGACTTCTTCCATTTTGTGTTGACATCTGCGATTGGAATGAGGAAATCATCCTTCAATTCTATGCCACGTTGCATATCTGCGGAGACTCCTCACACATCAACTCTTGGATATTGGACTGGATGACTGGCACAACACACTTCACTGCTCAAGCCTCTGAATTGCTTCAGTGTGTCCCAGTCCAAATTCCCTCAGAAGAAGCCTGCAAGTTGTTTGATGAACCTCCTCTACCCAATCAACTGATGAATGTGCTGATGAAGACATTGCCATCTGGAAAGCCTCAATGCCAAGTCTTCTTAGTGAAGGATCTGCTCTATGTGCCTCGCACAATCTATTGCATATTGACCAACACACTATGTCCTCAGAAGGGTCACAACTCTGAAGAAGAAGAAGTTGAAGGAATCATGAAGAATATGCTCGTCAACGTCATCCATGGTATTCCCATTAACTTGCATGATTTCTTCATGAGGCCTTTGGCCAGTGCTGCTGTGGCTCCATTTGAGCAGAAGCCATATGCACCCTAGATTATGAAATTCATCAGGGATAAGTCCTCAGTGCACTACAAAGCTGATTTCCAGAATCACTTCAGTTTCCTGCCATCCATTGAAGTCATCAAGAGTACAATTTCATCAGTTGAAGGGAAAGGCGAGTCTGTTATTGATGAAGGAACACGTCCCCTGGATGGACAGTTTCGCAAGGCCGCTTTTTTCTCCACAAATGATGACACTGCCACACAAGACTCTGATGCAAAGGCCTCAGCTCCCAAAGAGTGTGCCCCTCGATTGATGACTGACCGTGAACTTCTTATAAGTCTTCATCAGAAGGTCGATCGCAATCATAAGTGGGTAAAGCGTCAACTTGGGTATATTGTGCAGAATATGACTGTGATGCAGAACACTGTCAAGAGGAACCACTATTATGCTCATGAAAACCTCAAGCGTTCTTGGGCTGTGCTAAATCACATCATGTCTTCTGAAGAATTGGATGAGCTGAACTTTGAAGAATATCCTGACTTCGCTCACTGTCCTTAGAAGAAGTTCAAGAAAGTCCAAGTTCCTCTGATGGTCACCAGTTCATATTCTTCATCTCGCGAGCGCGATGAAGATGAAGACATTGACGATACTGCTGCTGGACCTGCATCAACAATCGACCCAGACAACGCTGGCGCTCCTTCTTCACCAACAAGATGAAATTCCTCATGGGGCGTTAGTCATCACTTTTTCTTCCCTTTTGGTCTTCGATGACAAAGGGGGAGAAAAATTGAGTTAGTCTTCAAGCGGGTCTACATATATATGGGCTATTTTTGTTTAATTTACAACTCTTGCTCTTCTCAAGTTTTTGGTTATTGAGTTGTAAACTTAAGTCTGATGGTGGTCTGACACTTTTGAACTATTTCCTCGCATGTTTATTTCCTCAAATACCTTAATGCATGCATGCAGAACTTCGTCAGACACCATTTTCCTCACGCATTTCAAATTCTTCATTTCATATGTTCAAATGCGTGTATGAATTACAAGATATAGGGGGAGTTCTCCATGTTTTGAACCTGCCATGTGCATTTGTAGTCCAAAGCAAATTCCTCAAATATGCACATCTTCAGGGGGAGTTCTTCTATATCTTGCAATCAAATTCCTCAAAATCTGTACTTTCACTTCATGTGTTTATCCCCGTTGAAAACTTAACCTATTTGTCATCAATCACCAAAAAGGGGGAGATTGGTAGTGCATCTAGTGCCCCTTGGTGATTTTGGTGTATTGAAGACTTATAGGTTAAGGCACTAATGTGTTTGTGAGTGTACACAGGCTCTATAAGTCGATGAGGAGTTTGATATATTCGGAGATTATCGACCCCTAAAAATGTATGTCTTCAAGTGAAGACTTTGCTGAAGACTTTCTGAAGACTTTGGTGAAGACTTTGAGAATGAAGAAGTTGGTGTGACCCTGAAAATATGAATGAGGAATATGAAGCGTGAAGACTTTTGTTTTCGTAATTTCATTTCCTTTATTTGAGTCATAGGAAACACCGTACTGTTAAAGGGGGCTGAGGTAATACTAAGGAAAATTTCTAACTGATGCTCAACTCCAAAATCCTCAACCCATACAATCGTTCGAGTGAAGCCTTTGGAAATCTCTTACAGTTCAGACAAGTTTTTCAGTGACAGAGACGAAGTTCTTCTGGTCTCTGAGGAAATTGATCTGACTGAGGAGTTAGGATTTCGCCTGTGCGAATTGCCTACAAGTGAGGATCATGATAAGCTGAGGACTTTCATCGTTCGGAATTCCGACCATTGTTGTTCTTAGCGCCAACTATCCCCAATCGTTCTTATCCACATAACGGTCATATTATTGGGGGCATTTATGTCTTATCATGCCAGGTTGCACCCTGGCTATAAATAGTCGACCCCCACAACCACTAGCTGGTTGGCTGCTCCGAGAAGGAACTGACACTTGTCATTTGAGAGCAACCCATGCTCTAAGGACTTTGAGAGAAAATCATCAGTGAGGAAAAACCCACAACCAAACCACAAAACCCATAGTGATTGAGCATCACTGAAGAAATTCCTGTGTGGAACCGACGCTTGTTACCTTTGAGGACTATGCATCCTCCAGACGGTTAGGCGTCATGGTCTAATGCTCCTGCAGTCAATTGGGGACCATGAAGTGACCTTGGTCTAGAGCATCCGACAGTAAATTGTGGATCACCGGGTGGCCAGTTTGTGAGGGTTTTGGAAGTCTACCCTGAAGACTTACCACGAGTGTTGGGTGAGGACTGTGTGACCTTAGCTCAAGGAGAATACGGTAAGGACTGTGTGTCCTGGGACTGTGTGTCCTCTGGTTTAAATACCAGGCCGCTCCAAACCAGACGTACGACTGTCACAACAGTTGGAACTCGGTCATCAAACCATTGTCTTCATCGAGCTACCTGGTTCTATTTCCTCAAGCTCCTTATTCCTCATAAACCTATTGATGAAATTGATTGTTACTGTTTGAAGAATTTGACTGAAGACTTTCGCAAATTCCTCCTCAAATTCTTCAAGTTACCTTGTTCATCACTGCTTATCCTGTATCACGCTACTCTCTATTTGCGCATGTTTCATTTCATCATGAAGACTATGTTGTCACTATGTTTCTCATGCACTTGAGTACTTATTCTGCTGCTAGTTATTCATCACATTTCAAATTCCTCAAAGTTGAAATTCCTCAAGTGATGAATTTGTAAAAATCGCCTATTCACCCCCCTCTAGTCGATATAACGCACTTTCAGTAGTTCATCACAAAGCTCTTGTAGCTAGGTGGAAGCGACTGAAGGATTCTGTCAATGACCGAGTCATCCGGGAGATTAACTCCTAGCTGAGTCAAGCGGTTGTGCAACCCAGACATTTTGAGTATGTGCTCACTGACAGAACTATTCTCCTCCATCTTACAGCTAAAGAACTTGTCGGAGACGTCATATCTCTCGACCCGGGCATGAGCTTGGAAAACCAGTTTCAGCTCTTGGAACATCTCATATGCTCCGTGGTGCTCAAAACGCTTTTGGATCCCCGGTTCTAAACTATAAAGCATGCCGCACTGAACCAGGGAGTAATCATCACAGCGTGACTGCCAAGCATTCGTAATGTCTTGGCCCGCTGGGAAAATGGGTGGGTCACCTAGCGGTGCATGAAGGACATACAATCTCTTGGAAGCTATGAGGATGATCCTCAAGCTACGGACCCAGTCCGCATAGTTGCTTCCATCATCTTTCAGCTTGGTTTTATCTAGGAACGCGTTGAAGTTGAGGGTGACATTAGCATTGGCCATTGGATCTACAATATAGATTGTAAAGACAATTTTAGACTAAGTTCATGATAATTAAGTTCACATAATCAAATTATTTAATGAACTCCCACTTAGATAGGCATCTTTCTAGTCATCCAAGTGACACATGATCCACGTCGACTAGCCCGTGTCCGATCATCACGTGAGACGGACTAGTCATCCATGGTGAACATCTCCAAGTTGATCGTGTCTACTATACAACTCATGTTCGAACTTTTGGTCTTCTGTGTTCCAAGGCCATGTCTGTACATTCTAGGCTCGTCAAGTCAACCTAAGTGTTTTGCGTGTGTAAATCTGGCTTACGCCTGTTGTATGCGAACATTAGAACCTATCACACCCGATCATCACGTGGTGCTTCGGAGCAACGATCCTTAGCAACGATGCACAGTTAGGGTGAACACATTTCTTGAAATTTTATCGAGAGATCATCTTATTTACAACCGTCGTTCTAAGCAAATAAGATGTAAACATGATAATCACATGCAATCAATATAGTGACATGATATGGCCAATATCATCTTGCTCCTTTGATCTCCATATTCGGGGCACCATGATCATCACTGTCACCGACACGACACCATGATCTCCATCATCATGATCTCCATCATCGTGTCTTCATGAAGTTTTCTCGCCAACTATTACTTCTACTACTATGGCTAACGTTTAGCAATAAAGTAAAGTAATTACATGGCGTTTATGATTGACACGCAGGTCATACAATAAAATAAGACAACTCCTATGGCTCCTGCCGGTTTTCATACTCATCGACATGCAAGTCGTGAATCCTATTACAAGAACATGATCAATCTCATACATCACAATGCATCACATCACATCCTTTGGCCATATCACATCACAAGGCATATGCTGCAAAAACAAGTTAGACGTCCTCTAATTTGTAGGTACAAGTTTTTACGTGGCTGCTATAGGTTTCTAGCAAGAACTTTTCTTACCTACTCCAAAACCACAACGTGATATGCCAATTGCTATTTACCCTTCATAAGGACCCTTTTCATCGAATCCGATCCGACTAAGGTGGGAGAGACAGACACCCGCTAGCCACCTTATGCAACAAGTGCATGTCAGGCGGTGGAACCGGTCTCACGTAAGCGTATGTGTAAAGTTGGTCCGGGCCGCTTCATCCCACAATACCGCCAAATCAAGATAAGACTAGTAACGGTAAGAAAATTAACAAGATCGACGCCCACAACAACTTGTGTTCTACTCGTGCATAGATTCTACGCATAGACCTAGCTCATGATGCCACTGTTGGGAGACGTAGTAGTAAATAAAAAAAAACTACTTGTTCACCAAGATCTATCTATGGAGAAACCAGCAACGAGTGGGGAGAGTTCATCTTCATACCTTTGAAGATCGCAAAGTAGAACTATAAATGGACCATGTATGGACCAATCTGTTGTACAGTAACCAACATACAAATGTTCCAGTATCTCAAAAGCAATATTTTGTTCTGTTAGTGCATCTAGTGCCCCTTAGTGATTTTGGTGTATTGAAGACTTATAGGTTAAGACACTAATGTGTTTGTGAGTGTACACAGGCTCTATAAGTCGATGAGGAGTTTGATATATTCGGAGATTATCGACCCCTAAAAATGTATGTCTTCAAGTGAAGACTTTGGTGAAGACTTTCTGAAGACTTTGGTGAAGACTTTGTGAAGACTTTGAAAATGAAGAAGTTGGTGTGACCTTGAAGATATGAACGAGGACTATGAAGCGTGAAGACTTTTGTTTTCATAGTTTCATTTCCTTTCTTTGAGTCATAGGAAACACCGTACTGTTAAAGGGGGCCGAGGTAATACTAAGGAAAATTTCCAACTAATGCTCAACTCCAAAAGCCTCAACCTATCCAGTCCTTCGATTCAAGCCTTTGGAAATCTCTTGCAGTTCAGTCAAGTTCTTCAGTGACAGAGACGAAGTTCTTCTGTTCTCTGATGAAATTGATATGACTGAGGAGTTAGGATTTCGCGAGTGCGAATTGCCTACAAGTGAGGAACATGATAAGCCTGAGGACTTTCATAGTTCGAAATTCCAACCGTTGTTGTGCTTAGCGCTAGCTGTCCCCAATCGTTACATCCACATAACGGTCATATCATTGGGGGCATTTATGTCTTATCATGCCAGGGTGCACCCTAGCTATAAATAGACACCCCCACAACCACTAGTTGGTTGGCTGCTCCGAGAGAGAACTGACACTTGTCATTTGAGAGCAACCCATCCTCCGAGGACTTTGAGAGAAAATCATCAGCGAGAAAAAACCCAAACCACCAAAACCAAAGTGATTGAGCATCACTGAATAAATTCATGTGTGGAACCGATGCTTGTTATCTTTGAGGAATGTGCATCCTCCAGACGGTTAGGCATCATGGGGTAGTGCATTCTACAATAAATTGGGGATCACGGAGTGACCTTGGTCTAGAGCATCCAGCAGTAAATTGTGGATCGTCGGGTGACCAGTTTGTGAGGGTTTTGGAAGTCTACCCTGAAGACTTACCACGAGTGTTGGGTGAGGACTTTGTGACCTTAGCTCAAGGAGAATACGGTAAGGACTATGTGTCCTGGGACTGTGTGTCATCTGGTTTAAATACCAGGCCGCTCCAAACCAGACGTACGACTATCACGGCAGTTGGAACTAGGTCATCAAACCATTGTCTTCATCGAGCTACCTGGTTCTATTTCCTCAACCCCTCTATTCCTCGTATACTTGTTGATGAAATTGATCTTTACTGTTTGAAGAATTTGACTAAAGACTTTCACAATCTCCTGACCTCAAATTCTTCAAGTTGCCTTGTTCCTCACATGTTTATCTTGTATCACGCTACTTGTAATCTGTGCATGTTTTATTGCATCATGATGATTATGTTGTCACTGTGTTCTTCATGCATTTGAGTACTTATTCCGTTGCTAGTTATTCATCACATTTCAAATTCCTCAAGTTGAAATTTCTCAAGTGATGAATTTGTAAAAAGCGCCTATTCACCCCCCTCTAGTCGATATAATGCACTTTCAATCTTATTACGCGTCGTCAAAAGGGTCCATGTCAATGCCGCAAAGATCAGCGAGAAGAGGCGTCTTTGCCTTCCTGTCTGGCACCTGTCATTCAGCCTCGAGGGCCCCCCTGAACAAAGGTCTACATCGATCTAGCCGCAACGCGGGAGAAGGGGATGTGGGTCCCGTCCTCCAGGACTCCACAGAAGGGACATAACCCATTACCCGGGTCGTGGCGGTTGAGCAACGCCATCCTAGTTGGGAGGCGGTCCCTCAAAAGTTTCCAAACAAAAATCTTAATCTTCAAGGGTAGCGGTGCCTTCAAAAGAGGCACCATCCACGGAAGAAGCTATGTCCGACATAGTGCTCGATATGCTGAAGCCACAAAAAATCTTCCGAGGGAGAGAGGTGCCAGCGCGTTTGGTCCGGGCCCGGATCCAAGACAGACGGTAGGGTGTCCAACAAATTGGCCCACTCCAGCATCTCTGATGGGCCAAGAGAGCGATGAAACAAGATGTTCCAATGACCATCACGGACAGCCCCCGAGACGAGAAGCGATGGGTCCACACAAATGGTAAACAAGTGCATGAAACCCGAGCAAAGAGGGGTCCCATCAACCCACTAGTCAATCCAGAACATCGCCGCTCTACCATTCCCAATCAGGAAGGCCAGTCCCAAGCAAATCTCGTGCTTGATCTTTTGGATGTACCGCCAGAACTGAGACCCATCCATGTGATCACACGCTAGCAGAGGCAAGCCCCGAAGGTACTTTGCCTAAATAAGTGAGGCCATAGGGCCTCCTCGTTGTGGATGGTCTGCCACACCCACCTGATCATGAGGGCTACGTTCATCTGACGAGAGGCGGCGATACCTAGCCCACCCATATCTTTGGGTAGACAGATATCAGCACACTTCACTATATGGTATTTTTGAGGCCCACTCAACGCCTGCCAGAAGAAGCGAGATAGGTCCTTATCAAACAAACCATGCACTCCCTCTGGTAAAATATACATCCCCATCATATACATGGGGAGACTAGCGAGATTGGAATCTATCAGGATAGTTTTACTTCCCTTGGAAGTAAACCACCCATGCCACGGTTCAGCTCATGAGGCAACCTTCCCCATGAGAGGATCGAAAGCACTCATAATAACATTATAGTCCAATAGCAGCATGCCCAAGTATTCGATGGGGAAGGTGGTCAACCTACATTTAAGGTTGTCTGCAATCCGCTACTGCTCGGCCACCGAATAACCCATGAATATCACCTTGCTATTGTCAAAATTAATCTTTAGCCCCGACATTTCTTCGAAGCACAGGAGAAGGAACTTCAAGTTAACTATGTCCAAATCTAAACCCTCCACCATAATCATGGTGTCATCTATATACTGGAGGTGGGTGACCCCACCCCCGGGAACGAGGTGCTCCACCACCCTTTAGATGGCCAGCCGCCCTCGCCTTATCAAGGATGGTAGCAAGGTCATCAACCACAAGGTTGAAAAGGAGCGGAGAAATTAGGCCCCCTTGGCTCACCCCACTTGAGGATCGGAAGGACAGACCCACCTCTCCAATAATATTGATGGTCATACTCTCGGTTCACACTAGTTGCATGATCCAGGAGCATCAACGTTCATCGAACCCCCAACGCTCAATTACGAGGCGTAGAAAGGACCAGTCAAGGCGGTCGTACACCTTCTAAAAGTGTAGCTTCAGGAAGACACCCTTCGTCCTATGCCTGCGAACCTCGTGCACAATATCCTGAAGGGCCAGGATCCCATCATGGATGTGTCGTCCCTTACGAAATGTGGATTGGAAGGGGTGGGCAATACGCCCCACGATAGGTGCAAGTTGCATGGCACAAACCTTCGTGAAGATTTGCTCTAGCACATTGATAACGGTGATTGGCCTAAATTGGTGAATGTTCGTCACCCCAACTACTTTGGGGATCAGGGTGATGATGACATAGTTTATCCAGGCCAAATCAAGTTTCCCGATGTAGAATTCATGGAACATCTTTAGTATCCCCGGATGAAGGACGGGCCAAAATCTCTGGAAGAAAGAGACCGGAAGGCCATCTGGCCCTGGTGCGATCCCGCCTTCATGGAATGGATCGCTCTGTGGAGCTCCTCTGGCAAAAATGGAAGGATCAGCCCTCCATTCTCGTCGTCCGTGACTCTATCCTCTGCGGGCCAAAAGTCGGCCACCAAGGATGCCCGACCTCTAGGGACCGCCGTGAAGAGCTCTTTAAAGAAAACGCAAATGTGGGTGTTGATCTCTACCGGGTGCTCTAGGAGTGCCTCCCAGTCCCAAAGATAAGGGATGGACTATTTACGTCGACACCCGATAGCTATGGCTTGGAAGTAGGCAGTATTGGCATCCTCCTCGAGGAGCCATTTCTGTCCCCCTTGACGCTGCCAAAATATCTCTTCTCCTTTGTATATCTACATTAGCGAAGTCTCAAGGGAGTAGCGGTGCAGCCACTCATCCGTCGAGAGACCCACATTATCTTCTAGCACATCCAGGGTCTTAATCTGGTCCAGAAACTCCCCTTTACGGACCCTGAGCTCGGCCCCCAAGTTGGCTCCCCAATCCCTCATGAATTGTCGAGTCACTTTGGCACAATGGTGCCAAATGTCAACCGCACAAAAAATTCTAGTTGGGGACGCCTCCGCCTTCGTCCGCCAACGGTGAACCGCCTCCATAAAACCCGGTTGAAGTAACCAAGAGGGTTCGAAGTGGAACCACGATGTACGTGAAAGCGAGCCCTCCCCTAACGAAAACAACAGGGGAGAATGGTCGGAACCTATACGAGTGACCGTCTTGAGGGAGCACAAAGGGAACAAGACCTCCCACTGGGCTGAGACGAAGACCCGATCTAGTACACTCCATTCTCGAGGAATTATGAGACCAAATTATGGACGAGTCACGTCTAGTTAACTTGTTTTGAGAACATACATAACAAACTGTTACCCCGTTTATTATATTCTGTTATATACCAAAAACAAAGTTCAGGTTAAAAATAGAGAAATATCCTAAAAATTCCCACAAAAATTAGAAACATCCAAAATTTCTTTTGGGACCTCATCTTGATTGGAAAAATGATAGCTATTAGATTTATGTAATCGTGTCCCACTGTCATATGGACCTTACGATCATGCACATTTTTTCTACGAGTGAAATATTTGTATGACTCAACCACCAAGATATTACAAGCAGCGGAAGCTGGCTCAACCGCAACCGGGGGCAGAGCCGATCCAAGTCATTGTTCTTCCCTCTATACGAGAAAAGTTCGCTAGACTATCGCTAACTTATTTTGTAACCAGCTTATATAAGTAATACAATTTTTACGGAGAGACAAAGGGATATCTTATCTCTTTAACTAAATAAGCATAAATCGATCTATCTTGTTCTCTCCCTTGGATCATCTTGACTTGAACTAGTGAATCCATCTCAATCACAACACGAGGGTCGCTTCTTTGAATCGCCAAAGATAATCCTACCATGCATGCACTCAACTCTGCCTCTAGAGCTTCATGGCTTCATGGCATGAAACGTCCTGCAATCGAAAAAAGATAATGCCACCCTATGCATCACACAAAACCATACTTGAGCCAGCACCACCTTCTACAAAAGATCGATCAAATTACCATATTGTGCATCCAAACTACAATCATGCGCATATATGGCTTTAAAAAAATCACACACAACACACAACATTTGTCACATATATGCCTTCAAAATGCAGGTATCAACATTTGTTGATGGACCCTTCCAAAGTAACAAGCGCATCTCAAACATTTGTCCGATGGACCCTCCCAAAGTAACAAGCGCATCTCAAACATTTGTCCGATAAACCCTCCCAAAGTAACAAGTGCATCTCAAAGTCAATTAATACATACTAAATGAAGAACACCGAGATCCTCTCTTATAAGAATACAATACAAGTTAATAGTTTTCATTTTTTTTGTCGCCATAACAGAAACATGTGCCTATGAGGCTATGACAACCCTTTTTTCCAACCCTAGTCGCCATCAAGGCTCCTCCACATTGATGTCCTTGGTCACGCTCCTATCTCATGTTTGATGATTCATCGGCGCCAAATGGGTGGGGACCCGTCCCTTTTTTTAAAGATCTGTTGTTTATACGACAAGAGATCTTAACCATATTAGAGTTTAAGGTGGTCTCGGATTCCTAGCCAAATCAGATGGCCGCTCATATACTCCAAGCGGATTGGACAACCCACAAGGAACAAACATAAACAATCTAAACTAAATGCAATAAATTAAATTTTGGACAACGTGCTCAAGACGTGGCACTTGGTAGCATCAGACTGTCCCCAATTGTTCATGCATGCAAGAAAGTAACCCTGCTAGGTAGTAGGTATCTTGTAACTAGTCAATGGAATTTCCTATTCCATGCTCATTGTGTGGAATAGCAATCTTTCTGTGTAAAACACGCACTCGGTGAACAACTTGGGCCGACACATTTCGATCGATTTTTCTCCATTTAGTAGTTTTTAGCAACGTTTTTTTTTTGTCCATTCTACTGGTTTTTCACCGGCTTTTCACCCGCTTTTTCTTTTTCTCGTTCTTTTGAAAAAACACGTGCTAATTTTTGTATTGAGTTTTTGTTTTTTGGCATTTAGTTCTTCTTCTTGTTCTGTTATTCATTATTTATTCTGTTAACAAACTTCAAATCCATGATTTTTTTCTAAAATATTGAAAAAAACAATTCAAGCATATTTTATAAATTTATGAATAATAAAAAAAACATGAACATTTTTAATACAAGAACATGTTTTATAGATTTTTCAAACATTTGTTCAAAATTCACAAAACTTTATTCTAAATCTGCGATTTGAAAAACAGTGAACATTTTTTAGATTATTGAGTACTACTCTAAAATTCATGAATATTTTTAAAATTCACAAACTAGTTGTAATGAACACCCAGAACAACCAATTATCTGAAAGTGTTATTTTGTTCCCATGTGCAGTATGCTAGATGAACAGTAAATTCTGAAAAGTAGCAACAAAATTCAAAAACAAATGGAGACAAACATTGTTGTGTGTGAAGGATAAGCCTGCCGCGGTGGTGAAGTATTTTCCACTTGTGCCAAGGTCCTGAATTTGACGCGGGCTCTCTGCACTCCAAAACGTTTCAAAAATGGCCTTCTTAAAGTATCAACTTGATTTTCTTACGCCTGTCCCTTCTTTTATTTTATTTTACGTTGAGCACATCGAATGTTATAATTTTTAAAATATTTACACGGTAGTGAAACACTGAAAAAAGCCACATACATCCCGGCACATTCACATTGGTCCAGTCAAAACACTTGGTATGGTGGTTGTACCTTGTACGTTACAACTGAAGTTTGCAATTTTCTACTGTAGTTTGGTCGTGTATCATCTACTACGGAGTACAATAGTATCTAAATCATTACATCACCAACGGTGGTACCTTCCAGTGGAACCTTGGTGTCCACGACCCTTTGCTCGTTCCTATACACGTACCTCCTCGCGAAGAAGGCGTAGACGACGAGCGACACCAGCTCGAGAACAGCAAGCAGCCAATAGAAGTTGTCGAGCTTGCCCATGTTCAAGTTGGTCCCGTCCAGCCAGCCTCCCGTCCCATCGGCGCGCCTGGTGACCCGGTTGGCCACCTGGATCAGCAGGCTCCCCAGCCAAGCCGACACCCCGAGGATGCAGTAGAAGATGGAGCTCCCGACGGACTTCATCCCCGTCGACGCCTCGCTGTAGAAGAACTCGAGGAGCCCCACGAAGGAGGTGACATCCACCACCCCGAGGAGGAAGAACTGCACGGTCAGCCAGAAGACGGACATCGGGATCCCGGTGGTGGCTTCCATGAGGCCGTTCTCCTCCGCGACCCTCTTCCTCTTGGCCTCCACCAGGGCGGCGACGCCGGTGGCCACGGTGGCGGAGAGGAACCCTATCCCGATGCGCTGCAGGTGCGTGACGCCGCCCACGTATCCGGTGACCCTGCGCAGGGACGGGACGATGAACCGGTCGTAGAGGATGAGGATCACCATCTGGAAGACGGTCGGGATGACGAAGAGCGTGGCCGGGGAGATGTGGACGCTGCCGAGCTTGGTGTCCATGGTGTTCCCCTGCTGCACGGTGAAGTTGAGGATGAGCGGCACCGGGATGTATCCCAGCACGGAGGTGAGGAAGATGGGCACCATCCGGAGGACGATCTTGGTCTCCTCCACCTGGGTCACGGTGCACAGCGACCATGGCCCTGTCTCTCCGGTCTCTACCGCCGATTTCTCGAGGCACCTGAACAAGAAAGCTTTATCTCTTCAGCCAAGTAGGAGTATACGAGCATGAGCATGTCATCATATTTCAGGGAGCTACTTACCGAAAGCCATCTGTCCGCTGCAGCTCTTCAAGGACATTGCGATCATCTTGGTTCAGTTGCTTGAGTTCACTTGCGTTGTCAGGCAACTGAACATTTCTTTTCTTGAAGGCCACCACAAGAACCTGTTTGATGCCACGAATTGCCATCATTACTACTACTAGGAACGGATTGTAGTCTTGAATGAATCTGAATAAAATAAAACGCGGCGGATACATACCTGCAAGATTCTCGTGATGGCGCTTCCACCGGGCAGCTGGTTCCTGTAGAAAGGGAAGCCGGCCATCCATATGAGCATCCCCAGCAGCACGCAGAGAGCGCAGAGGGTGAAGCCGATGTCCCATCCTCTTCGGTTCTCCACCCACACGAGGAGCACCAGGCCGACGAAGCCGCCCGAGGAGACGGCGAAGGTGTACCAGTTGAAGAAGCTCGTCTCCTGCCGCTGCTCCACGGGGTCGGCCGTGTCGAACTGGTCGCCCCCCAGCGCCGGCAGGCACGCGCGCGCCGCGCCGTCGCCGATGGGGATCAGGTAGAGGCCCAGGAGGAGCAGGCTCAGGTTGGAGCCGCTGACCCTCTCGCAGGTCTGCGTGCCAGTGGGACTGCAGGGCGGCGGGTGCAGAGATGGGACGTGCGCTTGCACTGCTAGTAGGATGTACCCCTGCAAATGCAAATGCGATGAGTGCTCTGAATGTGAGATTAGGCTTGCACAGCGACAAGCCGTTACACCGATTAGTTAGTTGTCAAACCCAAATTGCAATGATCGGGTGCTAAGTTCTGGCGCGTCAACAGACCAGAGCAAAGTAGAGTTAAATGTGAAGAATTATTTGGGCGACGGATCGATCATAAAATCCCATCACATTACAAACTATTTAAACTAGTACTGTACTTCTCTAGAGCACAAGACGATTCCGGTTACGTGGTGCTCTTTGAGCGCTAGATCTTGGGTTCTAAGGGTGACAAATCTAGGCCTGACATGTTGGTTGAAGCTAACAATGGTGACATTCATGCAACATTCCTTTGTTGAAGTCATTGCCCAAAACACATAATTGGCCTTGGTGGTTTGATAGGATGCCAACAACGTCCATTCTTTGTTCCTTTCTTGGAGGTGTCCCTGTCAAAGGACCTCTCCTGATACCTCAGGGCAAACAACATTGCTGGTTGATGATGATGTCATTTGAAGATTTTCAATGTGAAACAAAATTTTGATAGTGTTTTTTTTTTTACTTTTCCAACTTTCTGAAAATCAAATAACACAAAGTGTTTGCCCATTTTGGGGAACACAGTAAATGATTGTCACATTTACTGTGAAATGAAAAAAAAAAGGGAAAAGCTAAAACCCACACGTGTGGGTGTTTGCAATTTGTCCACACGTCTTTGTTGCTACTCATTTTGCCATGTCAAATCAGATGACATCAACGAAAATCTTTTTTGGTTTTTGGCTTAAAAATGTTTTATCTTCTAATTAAAAAATCCAATTAAAAATCCATTTTCACTATTAAATCCGTCTCGACTAGATATTCAAAACTAGATCCCATGTTGATATGTTTCGATGAAAAAAAAATTGAGCAACAGTTGCCATGATGTTACACTGTAGTTGCCATAGTGTTTACACTAAAGTTGTCATGACATGTTCTATCTATTTTCTCTTCTAGATTTAAATCTACCAATGTATTTTTCAACTACTTTTTATGGCAATTTTTATTAATGGATCATGGCAATTTTTAGTAATTAACCACGGCAAATTTAATGCATGAATCATGACAATCTTTACTAATTCATCAAAATTTACTTTTAAAGCTAGAAGAAAAACTACCTGAAACATATCATGGCAACTTCAGTGTAAACACTATGACAATTCATGTGCAATAGACATGGCAACTTTTACCCAAAAAAAAAAGTCGTCGAAACATATTGATATGAGATCTAGTTTCGAAGATCTCGTCGCGACGGATTTAATGATGAAAACGGATCTTCAATCGGATTTTTCATTTAAAAGATAAAATATTTTAAAACTAGAAATCAAAAAAAATTCTACATGCATGCATGCGGTGACGTGACACACTCTATGTGTTATAGGTGTGTGGATGAATATTACTCTCACCACACGTATGGATGTTATCGCGACCAAAAGAAAAGGAGTTGCCAAAACGGCTGTCATTTCACACGAGAAGGCCCACTTTGTTGAGACGTGCCAAACCACCTTCTCCAGCAGGGGTCACTCTCGTGTTTTTGTGTTGATCGAGACACAAACCAGAGCAAGATAATTTTGCTAATAATAGATTGTTTGGTAAATCTAACTACTAGTAGATATGCCCCGATAGCATATATTTTCCTACAGTGCATGTTATTATGAAATTTTATATGAGAGACGTATTTTTTTACAAGGTCTTAAGAGCGCCATTACGCCTCCACAAATAAAAAGGTGGCCACGGAAATATGATCATATGCAAGTCTTGCATGGATGAGAAGTAATGTTCGGTTATCTGGTAAGCAAGCGACTATAACCAAATAAAAAAGTGACTACTATAACACGTCCATAACCTGGTAAGCAAATATAGCTATGACCTGACGATCAATGACGAGAAACATAAATGTAAAACATATAAACATGAAATTCTGTTTCAATCAAAGATCTAATCGCAAAAGCCAAAGGACAAAAACGGACCATCAATCAGGTACCCTACACGGTTTGAGGGATTATTTTGTAATTCTAAACATAACTTAAAAAGAAGAAGCGTGCAGCTGAAACCAAATGAGAAGCCAGTATATGGTCCCAACTCCCAAGGCTTCTAGAAACTTGTTGATATTTTGGTTCCCGCGAAAAAGATAGAAGTGGATCATCCAACAGCCACAGTGCCCACCAACTCCCCCGTTGTGTCGACCCCACCCATGCCACTTTGATCATCGCTCCTCCTTTTTCTCGCCCCCCCCCCCACCCCCGCGGTGACGTGCCGATAGCACCTTTGCCACCTTTGTCCAGTTCCGGCTGGGGAAACACAGCAACTTGCTAGCTACTAGTTGTACGTAGCATTAAACTCAAGGTGTAACCTTAGGCTAAAACGTTGACTCAAGTGCTTACTTGGGAATACTGACGGTTACCGAATGAAAGCAAAAGCGATCGTGCATGCATGAGAAGGTTGATGTAGATTAAGAAAACAAAAGCTCCTTCCACTTCCATGGATAAAAAGTAAGAAAAACAAAATCCATCTCCTATAATCTTGGACAAGGGCATGGAAATGGAGCAGGAGTATATAGTTGGCAGTACCAGAATCTCGATTGGGCCGAAGATGAGGACGGTGTAGAAGCGCTTGATGTAGGAGTCGGCGAGGAAGGCCGCCGGGATGGAGAACATCTGCAGCGCCGCGAAGAAGTTGCTGGCAGTCGTTGAGGCCTCCGCCACCCCCATGTGCATGGTGCCGCGAAGGTAGGTCACCAGGTTCATGATGCTGGCGATGTTAGCAGCGTTGCTCAGCAGCACCAGAGCTGCACTCCGTCCGTCGCACAAGAGGAGATTATTAGAGTGGGAACCATCGATGAATAAGATTTTCTAATATTAATTGGCAAAATATCAAACTTTCTACCGAGTACATGTTTTGTGGAAACACACGACCAATAGCAAAAATGGCAGTGACCTGCTAGCTAGCCAAGCAAGCTAGTTACTTGGTCAGCACAGCATGGGAAAAGTGCGCAAGAAACCTGCTAGCTAGCTACAAGGAGAAAAAGGTGTGCAAGAAAAATCCAAATCGATCAGTTGTTTTCATAGTTATATATATTAAATAAGGTTATCATTGTTGACAAATGGGGTGGGCGCCAAGACTATTGGAGCGAGCAAATCAAAGCTAGGAGGGAAGACATGACTAATGGAGTATGCAGGTGCTCCGTTCCAATTCCATACCATGAATGAAGATCGAAGCTCTTACTCCTCCATGCTTCTTGGGGTTAACCGGCCTTCCCCTCCAGTCGACGAGCCCTGATGAGCTGCCCATCCCCTCCCTCCCTCCCTCTCTCGGATCTGGGCTGCTTGTGGGTTGCTGCCGCCGGTGGAATGGCTGCTGCGTCTCTCGACTTGTGTCAGTCTGATGATAGCTTATAGAGGAGAGGCCTTGGTGGTGGTGGCAGAGAAAGAAGGCACTGTCCAAGTGAGCACCAAGGAGCGGGATGAGGCCCCTCCCAATGCTTCACCTTGTATAGGTGTTAAAACTGTCACATAGACAAAAAATCTGATGTGTCATGGTATTTAAGAGGAGAAAGATGGGTGTGATGACCTCAGAAAGAAACGGTGTCAAGCGTGTGAAACTAGACAAAATACTTAAATGAAAGAAAGTTCACCAATGCATAAAGAACTTTAGTACCTAAATCATTAGATAAAGTGTGCTTAGCTATAACAAGTTAAGCATCTATGCATTAAAGGCTTTGATTGCTAAACTTTTAAATATGCTTAGCACCTCATCTTAACACCAATGCATTGGAAGTAGCCTGACATAGCCAAAGAAAGTCCAAATGGACAGTGAAACGCCACCAACCAGCTAATCCCATAACAACAGCGCGCTCAGCTGCTATAGGCTATAGCTAAAGGCCAGTATCTTCTCAAAAAAAAAAAACAGTCCCGGCTCCCGATGTTTCACATCGTGATGAGCCAATGCTATCCTGACCCGTTGTTTGGATGGCCTTCTTTGTGGTAAGGTTCAAGTTCTTGTGCGCTTTTATGGGTTTTAAGTTATGATGAAGAAAATTCATCGACTTGTTCATATATTAATACTAGAATATATTATTTGGTGGTCTACGGTCCTCTTCTTTTTAAGGAAAAACTTTTAATCTAGTTATCACATGTTATGGCAATACAAAGAACGTCGTACGTAACAAAAAGTAGGTCCGTAGACCACCTAGTAACGACTACAATTACTGAAGCGAGTTGAAGACACGCCGTCGTCATCATCCCTCCTCATCGAAGTCAGACAAACCTTGTTGTGATAGACAATCAGAAAGTCGCCGTGTTAAGTTCCCACAAGTTCAACCCACCAGAACAACAACCGTTGTCTATGAAGGAAAGCGCAGATTTGAAGAAGCATAGATCAGAAACATCCAACATGTAGACACGAAGGATGAGTTCACAAAGATCCACCTAAGACCAACATTGATTGAATCCCATGAGACTCGTCAAAGACAAACCTCCACAAACCCTCCGACGATGCTACACGCACTATCGGGATGGGGCCAAGCAAGGGCGGAGCCAGGCCGGCAGCGCGTCTCGGGCCACCTTCAAACACTGCCCCTGGATGTAGGCCTCATGTGTGGAGTAACACTATAGTCATCAAGGGACTTGGGCCTCACACCCCGGGCCCAGGCCCTGGGGGCCTAGGTCCTGTCTCCGCCCCTGGTGGGGATGACGTTATTCATCTTCAGAGAGTCATCTCTGCATCACCTTCATGAACAGGACACAAATATAAATCGACCCTAAAAAAACACCTAAAACAAAACAGGAGCCCTTCCGCGAGCAAGGGTCTGGGTCCATCGTGGCTTCATGGTCCTAAGAGCACAGAAGATGAGGTAGACCAACAAACGGCGCCGATGGGAGGAAGGAAGCTCTTGTCGCCTGAGAGTCTGTCTTCCCTAACCACAATCTTTTTGACGCTCAGGCCCACCTCTTTACCTATTCTCTTGTTAGGAACAAAAATTTCTCACGTGATGTCAGATGTGCCGCTGCCACCACCAATGGCTTGTGTTTTGCCAAGGCAAACAAATATATCACTCCTTTTGTGGTAGAACTTTGACAACCTGAAATGTATGTTTGTCTCTAAGTAAGGAAACTTTTGACACGGTGACATCAACCCCCGTGTCTATATTCCTCACAGTGGGCCATGTTATTTCAGGAGGAAGTGACCCCCATAGACCACATACATTTCACCACCATCAATATCACCTGGTTTACCAATAAGATACTCAACAGAAAATCACTTTAGCTGTGGATTCGTCGTCACATGAATACTTTGTGTCTGTTTATTTTCTTGATAAAGACACTTTTATTAACACAAAATATAATTTGCTCCAAGTGCGTACTCACCATCGTCAACAGCGTCAGTGTTTCATTCGGTGTAGTGCAGACCCCATCCAAAGCCAATTCGTCCAACAGCAGATGACCTGCAAAGGAGATGGACTTCTACATTAAAAACTAGTATATCATTTCTACATAGCCTGAGCGTCCACAGTAAGGTAGTCGTGTCCACTCTCATTAGCGTACAAAACTTAGTAGGTATGTCATCGAACAATAAATATACAAATTGACAACACTTCATGGCGAATACATATTAGACTTCATTTAAAGGAATGGGCACGTAGAATACATAAATTTGCACTAATAGAAAAGGTGTTTAATTGTTTCGTAACGAGCACAAAAACAACACTTCTTGCTTCCTTACAGTTGCAGCGAAAGCGAGTAAGGTTGTCTTTTGTCAACACAACTTCCTTGACGAAGATACCACATAGAAGTCTTTCTTCTAGTGGTATATTCAACTTTCATATTTGTTTTATTATTGTCCACTGGTTGCGAAACGAAACTGACCGGTACCTAGAGTCAACGCTCATTTTTGTTAGATTTCAACAAAACTCATCCCCAGCCTTGAGAAAATCAACCCATCAATCATACATAATTAACCAAGGGTGACCTACCAACAAGAATAAAAGTATACTCAGGAAGAGTAATTGTTACCTCAGGCTAGGAGTCCTGTTCTGGCAACCTTAATTGGAACACTTGCCCTCTGCGGTACTACTAGAATCGTAAGTGCACTCGTCACATGATAAATACCACCAGCTTTGATTAGCAGTTGCTCTGTATATTGATCTCGCATCTATAAACAGCTTATCGTAATTCACCCAATATGAAGACCCCAATATGAAGACCATTGGACATGTTGCTTCATGACATGAATCCGTATATGAGACCAAGCTACTTAATTTCAGTCTCACAATTCATGAAAGAGACATACCTTTACGCAAATTCCAGCAAAAGATATTAAGAGGGTGAACATCCAGTCCCGGATACCATTACAATAACAGAAATTCATAGCAGAAATCACCATGCGACTACTAAATAGCAGTGCACCCCACTTAACAGATGCTCTCGGCATTGTTAGGAATCGGGGTAAGCTGCTAATATTCTAGCAAACTAACTAGCATCCATAGTTTCATACAGATTACAGAGATAAACACGCAACCCAGAAAGACAATCCCAACAGCATTGGCATATTCTGGCAACATGAATTCGTCACCACTCATGAGCATGCCATCATTAGGACCAAGCAAACCAGAAGCTTGTGAAGAGAACTGGCAAATCAGTGCGTTAATCTTCAGGAACATACAGAACTTTCCCCACCAAGCAGCGGTGCACATAAAATTCCATATATAGTTCCGATGTGGAGAAGCTTCGTAACATCTGGCACAACCCCCTGGCCTTGCTTTCCGTAATTGAGTGATGAAAAGATACTGTCATCTTTTTTAAGGCCGTTGCCCAACTGAATAACCGTTGCACAAAATCACGTTCATGTTCAGTTCCTGATAGTTCACCCATTTCTACTTCTTGGAGGCGATCGAGCACAAGTTTCTCAGTTTTCCAGTGCATTGGCTGATCACAAATGCAACTCGATGGGCATGGAGTCTGCGCCTGAAGTGAGGAGCATATCAACTTTATAAGATTAACCGATACGTTTCATGACTAAGAAGAGACAAAATTATAATTTATCAGACTGCCTGAGTACTTCGAGATGCGTCAACAACATTTACAAAAGAACAACACCCGGAAATAGTTTGAAGCCAGCATACTGCAGAAAATATGTTTGTTCTGTACAAAGAGAAACTGGTAGGACAAACACCATTATAGAAGTTACACGAACTCTTAAGCATGATGATGTTCAGTTTGACCTTTGGACTTCATTGTCCATGAAACCTCTTAGAAAAGCATATAGTAAGAAAAGAAAATTATCTCCAAGTACTTGCTTTAAGTGTGTTATCAAGATTGAGCGTGCGACTGAGCTTGCCAGGCAATAAAGCGCCATATATCATCACATACATCAGAAAATAGTACGCCACTTTGCTAAACTTGAAGATCAAAGTATTAGCACTTACATGAGCCATATGATTTCAACAGTTAAAGTTTGGAGATGTTAGAGTTATATTCTAGCCATATATATTTTCCCCGTTGTATGAGGGGTTTCCTGCATAGTTACCACCTGTACATTTATATATATATTGGCCATTGGCACTCAAGGAATACAAGTTGCATATTCCTAACATGGTATATCAGAGCTTTGGTGTTTCTGTCACTACACCTACTCTGTTATTTTCTGACAGTACAGGTGCTATTAGCATTGCACGCGACCCTGTGAAGCATGAGCTCACCAAGCATATTGGTGTTGATGCTTTCTATGCGCGCGCTGGTGTGAAGGATCAGGTATTACTCTTCAGTAAGTCCTTCCGAGTTACAGTTGACGGATTTCTTTACAAAGGCCCAAACTTGAGCGCAGCATGGCTTGTGTTAGAAAAGCAACTTATCTCTATTGAAGGCCCAAGGAGCATATATATATTACACAAGACTTGAGGTGCAAGGAAAATAAACATAGGCTAATAAGGACTCCTAGACTAATACTAATACTTCCTAACCCCCCCCCCCCCCCTCTCAAATGCAAAGTATGCAATAGCATTACATTTGAAGAAGTGTAACAGTAGAAAAAATGATAATCCAATTCCGCGTCTCTTCATTATCCCCATTGGCTTCACTCGACAGGTTTTGAAGACTCATCATGCTATGTCTCAAGGGCAGCCTTGTGCACGAGTGTGGCCAAAGCGGAGAGCAAAGAGGCTGACAAGATGGCCGAGTGTCGCTCGATCTGGATGAGACATCAACGGGGTGGCGGCTGGCATCGCGAGGGGGGCGGAGGCACACAGGCGGAGGTTGGCGGCGATGACCTCATGTCCCAGCCCAATCTGGATCGAGGACTTGCGGCCCGATGAGGGCTGCAAAGGGGCGGACCGATCTAGAGCCTGGCGTGTGGGCGTTGACCTGGGGCAGAGGCAGCCATGACGTGCAACGGCGCGTCGTAGGTAGCAGCGGATGAAATCCATCCAAGAATAGATCGACGAAGACGAAGACCGGGAAAAACTTATAGGAGGCGAGTTTCAACGCAAAAGGGGACCTAAACCTAGGCTCTAATGTTAGGAAAGCAACGTATCTCTATTGAAGGCCCAAGGGGCATATATACATATACTACACAAGACTTGAGGTGCAAGGAAAGTAAACATAGACTAATAAGGACTCATAGACTAATACTAATACTTCCTAACAGCTTATATCTCTCCAAACTCAGTGTTGTTTATCCACCATGAGTTTTGGAGGGGGGGGGGGGGGGGGGTAGAGTTATATTCTAGCCATATATATTTTCCCCGTTGTTATGAGGGGTTTCCTACATAGTTACCACCTGTACATGTATATATATTGGCCATTAGCCCTCCCGGAATACAAGTTGCATATTCCTAACAAGAGACAAGGTATTAGTATCAAACCAACACCTAGGGCGTGTTTGGTAGCCCGCGTAGAGGTCAACCAGGCCCGCGCGGGATGAAAATGGGTTGTTTGGCTCCCTAGGTTCACTGTTGGGACTGCATCGCACGAAACTTGAATGGGCTGTTTGGCTCCCTACGTTCACTGTTGGAACTGCATCGCACGGGACTTCAAGCAGCTCACAGCCAGGCCCGCTGGAAACGCTCAAATCAGCAGTTTCCAGCGAGCAAGACTGAGGTGAGTCGTGAGCCACATCAAGCGCACATGGTGGGGCCCCTTGCACGAGAGGAGGCTGGAGGGATGCAAGCTAGTACACAACCTGTATGTGCTATCTTCTTCTACCTCTAGTAAGCTCCTCCCTAATCTCCTTTCTTGCTTCTCCCTTCTAATCTACACAACGGTGCTTCGATTCGAGGTAAGCTCTACACAAAAAAGATGCACATCCATGTTATGGTTCCATTTTTGCGATCGGTTCTTAGTTTCATCGACCGTACATACTTAATTTTTTGTTCAGGTTTGGAGCTATTTTGGACGAATTTTGTCAAATTCATCATGCACAGTCGACTGTTTGAAATTACCTTTGACCATTAACTTCATCTCGCAGTTCCACACGACATTCGTGTTGCAAGTTTTCTGTTTTGGTGATCCTAAACGAGAAGATCTACATCCTCGTGATTGTACATATGCATATGTGTGCTTAATCGTTTCTCTCTAGGCCGGCGTGGTTCCTCTCGATCTCCTCTCTCGCGTCTTGCTGTAGTGACATTATCGTCGCCATCGTCCATCTTGGTCTTCTCTCCTGGATCCTACTGCACTGACGCCACCATGGCGTGCACACTGTATTTATTCTCCTCCGTCCCCTGCCTCAGAACCCTCCTATTCGTCCTTCTCGACTCCGACGTTGTTCCTCTTGACCCCCTTGCCCGCGTCTTATTACACTGGAGTCGTTTCCGACATCGTTCCTCCCGGCCTCCTCTCTCTCGTGCTACTGTACTGATGTTGCCATGGCATGCGCACTGCATTTCTCCTCTGTCATCTATCTCCGTGCGGACTTTCTCTGCGACAATGACGCAAGCAACTAGTTCGCCACGCCGCCAGCGACCCTCGACTCCATGCTCGTTGTGTCGGACGCGGCATCACGGCCACCGTCCATCGCGGTCGCCATGGTCCGACACGCATTGCATTTCTCCTCCCCTGTACTCTGCCTCGGCGGCGACGCTAGCAACTAGTTCGCCGCAGCACCGGCAGGAACGCTCGCCCGAGACTCCGTGCTTGTCATGCCGGACGCGGTGGCGCGGTCGCCGTCCATCACAGTCGCGAGGCACAGTGTAACTCCATGTGTTAAGTGTAAGTGTTAGCTCTTAATCATATCCCGTGTATACAACCAAACACCGTGTAGTTACATGAGCCGAGCCAATGTAGGACACCAAACGCTATGCCAAAATTGCTCCCCTTGTTAAACAACCGATGTATATCTCTTGTACACCAAGTTAGGTAGTTAAAATTCTAGGTTAGCTTGTAGCGTAATCCTGATTCTGTTACGATCTGCAAGGTCGGTCGCTGTACCTACCTAATCTTGTATCCGCTGGATATAAATAGATGACCAGGGCCGCATCAATTGATGTGTGCTAACCTGCAACCCATCTCGTTTTACATGGTACCAGAGCATCCCCTTCCCGTCTAGATGTCAACTTCCAGCCAAACCTTGTCCACAGCTGCAGTCACCACCAGCTCCGCCCTCACGTCGCAAACCTCCGACATGCTCACCACCCAGTCAACCAGCCTCATGGCATCCAGCTCACATGCCTCACCATCCCTCACCGGCCTAGTCACCGTCAAACTCTCCCATGGCACACATCTCCTCTGGAAGGCGCAAATCCTCCCGGCTTTGCGCGGTGCCTGTTGGATGGCTCTCGATGATGGATCGGAGCCGGCCCTTGACAAGTTCCTTGCCGGCGCCGATGGAGCTCAGCCGGAACCCAGCCCGGCGTACATCTTGTGGGTGGCACGGGATCAACACTGCCTCAGCTTTCTCCTCCATGCTCTCCAACTAGACCCTGTTGCAGGTTTTGTTCCTGCGTCCTCTACTGCAGTCTGGAGCGCTTTGGAGCGGACGTATGCGACTTGTTCCAGGGCGCACATCATGCAGCTTTGCGGACAGCTCGCCACAATCCAGAAGCACGACATGTCCATGGTAGATTACTTCACCAAGGTCAAGGGCATCACCGATGCTCTTGCTGCTGCTGGTAAGCAGCTCGATGAGGACAACATCGTCATCTACCTCATCACCGGGCTTGACTCCAGCTATGACCCCCTGGTCACGTCTTTCACCAAGCGGGTCGACGCGGTCTCCCTCAACGATCTTTACTCCCACATGCTCGATTTTGAGATCCGTCATCAGCACCATGATCATGTTCCTCGGCTTCGCTGCTCCGGCGGCTCCTCGATGAATAACGTCAGGTGCAATTCTGGCGGCAGCAGCAACCGCAATGATAGTGGCGGTGGCGGTTCTGGCGACGGCGGCAACAGCTGCATGTGTGGATCGGCCGGCCACAACCACAGTTGTGGCGATCCAAAGCTGCTCTAGTGGAGGCGGGCGCAACAATGGTAAAAATGATGTTTACTGCCATCTCTGCAAGCGCCATGGCCACAATGTGTTCGATTGCTACAGGCACTTCGACCACTCCTTCGTCCGCAAAGACCGCTCCGCCAACACTGCCTCCACCAGTCAGGGGTTTGATCCTAGCTGGTACCATGATTCAGGGGCCACGGATCACATCAGAGGAGACCTGGACAAGCTCACCACGCACGAGCGTTACCCTGGCAAAGATCAAGTCCATGCAACGAATGGTATAGGTCACGGATCACGGTGCTGATCTGCATCGCGCAGATCCCGAGGTGGATTTGGCTGGTCCGCTCCTACCGCATCTACCTCCCCGACCCACGTGGATCATGGTATGGATCCGGTCTCCTCCACAAGTCGTGTGCCCAATGTGGGCTGAAGATGCCTGCTCTCAAGCCATCTGGCGCGTCTCCACCGGTCGCGCCCGATTCAATGGACAGCATGCCTACCCACGCGGCATCTGGCGCGTCTTCACCGGCCCCGCCCAACTCGGTGATGGGCTCTCCTGTGGCGCAACCCGCCGCCTCCTCTGCGCCCGACCGTCGCGGGTCCCGTACCAGCCCATGCAGGCTGGAGCCAATCCACCCGTGACGCATGCCTAGCACGATCTCCAAAGGTTGTTCGTGCGTAGGACGGTACGGTCACGTATGATCCGTAAATGAGTGTTTTTGGCCGCTTCTTTGTCCCTTCATGAGCAAACAAGCATCATGGGCTGCTGCCATGGAGGAAGAATATCAGCTTCTACAGAATCGCACATGGCATCTCATACCCCCCGCTCGTGGACGCAATCTAATTGATTGCAAGTGGGTGTTTCAGATTAAACGTCGTGCAGATGGCACCGTTGAGCGTCACAAAGCTTGCCTTGTTGCCAAGGGCTTCAAACAACGGTATGGTGTTGATTACGTGGATACCTTCAATCCTGTGGTTAAATCTGCCACCATCCGCTTGGTCTTGTCACTTGCAGTTTCTCGTGGTTGGGTTCTTCGACAACTAGATGTTCAGAATGCATTTTTGCATGGTATTCTGGAAGAGGACATGTTAATGAGACAACCCCCTGGTTATGTCGACTCGCACTTTCCACATCATGTGTGCAAGTTGGACAAGGCGCTTTATGGATTGGAGCAGTCTCCTCGTGCTTGGTACTCTCGTCTCAGCTCAGACTTCAGGAACTGGGGTTTGTGCCTTCCCATGCAGATACATCACTCTTTCTGTATAATTCTGGTGGTGTGATTATTTTTATTCCGGTCTATGTGGATGACATTATTGTCACTAGCTCCTCTTCATCGGTTGTCACTCGTTTGATTGCTGATCTGCACACTGAGTTTCCTCTTAAAGGATCTTGGTGATCTTTGCTTCTTTCTGGGCATTGAAGTGAGGCGATCAGGGGAGGATCTTGTTCTATCTCAAGGCAAGTATGCAGCTGATTGCTTGCTAAAGCAGGAATGAGCCAGTGTAAACCAGCTACATCTCCTATGACAGTCACAGATAAACTCTCTCGTGAGGGTAGCTCTCTACTTTCTGCCGATGACACCACCAAGTACTGCAGCATGGTTGGGGCTTTGCAGTACCTCACATTGACACGCCCTGACATCTCTTTTTCGGTTAACAAGGTTTGTCAGTTCTTACATGAGCCCACAGATGAGCATTGGACAGCAGTCAAGAGGATTCTTCGGTATGTACAGCACACTGTACACACTGGCCTTCACATACGCAAGTCCACCTCTTCCTTGGTCAGCGCGTTTTCAGATGCTGACTGGGCTGGCTCCTCTGATGACAGAAGGTCCACTAGTGGCTTTGCAGTGTTCTATGGAAGCGGTCTTATATCGTGGAGTTCACATAAGCAGGCCACAGTGGCAAGGTCGAGTACAGAAGCAGAATATAAGGCATTGGCAAACGCTAGAGCAGAAATTATCTGGCTACAGTCTTTGCTCGGTGAACTAGGGATCTACCAGGCACGTGCACCTGTTCTTTGGTGTGATAATCTTGGAGCCACGTATGTCTCTGCTAATCCAGTGTTTCATGCACGGACAAAGCACATTGAGGTAGATTTTCACTTTGTTCGAGAACGTATGGCAAGCAAGGTTCTGGAGATACCGTTCATTCCTACACAAGAGCCGCTCACAGATGGCCTAACCAAACCAGTTGGTGTGCAGCAACTTCGGTTCTTTAGACACAATCTCAACCTTTACGGTTGTGATTGAGGGGGAGTGTTAAACAACCGATGTATATCATCTTGTACACCAAGGTAGGTACTTAGGATTCTAGCTTAGCTTGTAGCGTACTCCTGATTCTGTTATGATCTGCTAGATCGATCTCTGTACCTACCTGATCTTGTATTCGCTGGATATAAATAGATGACCAGGGCCGCATCAATTGATGTGTGCTAAACTGCAACCCATCTCGCTTTACACCCCTAATGCAAGAGGCCTAGATGCGGGCGACCAAACAAAGTGCAGATGTTAGTTTTCTGCCTGTTTTACCTCAGCCAGGCTCAACAGAGTCAAGGATGCGATGCAGGCAAAAGTTGCTACGGCAACCAAACACGGCCCTAGAGTAGGGCAACTGGCAATCAAGTCAATGTATGCCCAAAAGTGCAAATGTGTATTGTTTTATGTGACTAACCTGATAACTCGGACATTATAAATGTTTAAAAGAGTTATAAAGAAATTAAGGACAGTTTTACCTCAAAGTAGTTCAGTGTCAACTTTCTTACACCAGTACACAGTCCGAGAATGTGGAATGAGCAGGCGCCAAAGCAATGTCCGTTTGACATCAAGGTCAGGGACAAGCATGTAACGTCAGGGAGCCTTGTCATGTCTCCCAGCAAGTATCGATCGTTACCTATATCCTGCAGGTTCAGATGACGTCACAAAAAAGGATTATATGTAATGTCCGGGAGCCTTGGCATGTCATCCATCAAGGTTTGTAGGTAAATCACAAAGGAGAGTAATGTATCACAGTTGAAAAGTTCATTATCCTCTTGGATAACAAATATTCTAGTCAGAAAAAAACAATACTGATATAAGAGATGAACATCAGCCGCGCTCAGGCTCAACACATGTCTGTTACAGAGATTTGAGCAAATAGAAGTATAGAACAAGCGAGAAATTTGCATGGCTATTCTAGAATGTGATATTGTCCCATTGACACATTCCTTCAGTTCAACTACATGTTTGTCTCATTATCAATTGATCACATTGTCCCAATGACACATTCCTTCAGTTGAACTACATGTTTATCTCATTATCTATTGACTTATTAGCGTGAAATAAACTTGCCATGATGACATAACTTCACATATAAGATTGAACTCACCGAATTATAGAGAAGTAGGAGGCTTAGACTGTTCATGACCTTGAAGTCCTGCAAGATCCTCAGGCAATCGCGATTGAGTATAAAATCAACTGGTCCATATACAAGAAAAACGCCAGCATGCAGACATTGTAGATGTGCCATCTCGCCAAGTTGGACAGAGCATGGATCATAAGCATCATTCCACTGGAGCGACACTAGCTCAGGCGCTGAGATGCTAGCAATAGGTTGATTTGGAGCAAAGCAAAGGATCACACTTAGCTCTTTGAGTGTCGGCGCCACGACAGTGAGCTGCTGCAGGCCATCTAGATCCTTCAGCTTCAATTGCAGGAGAGACTCTGAGCGGATGGTGAATTTATCGATGCCTCGGGCATCGATGATGGCGAGCCTTTGCAAGCATGGGGACCAAGCCGAGGATACAACGTCACCCAGCACGCAAGGACCTTGTACCTGGAAGCTATTCAGACAAAGATCGGTGAGCCGAGAGGATACGGCGGAGGTTGGCACTGCAAGGCCAAGAAACCCTAAATGGAGCGAGATCGAGGTGGCGTTCTCGAAGCACGGCAGTTCAAAGGCGCCTCTGTCCCCGGCCTCGTCGTTCGGCGACACAGTGTTGATGAAGATTAGATCGCCGGAGAGGCGGCGGGCGGCGATGGGGAGCCACGCGGCCATGAAGTCGGCAGAGGCGTCCCTGGCGAGGACGCGAAGAGAGCGGAGGGCGGGCGCTTGATGGGCGGCGAGGACGACGGGTACGCTGTATGGATTGGTGTCGGGGAGAAAGTTCAGGCCCGGGAGGAGGGCCCAGAGCCGGCGCCAGCGGCTGGAGAGGACGCTGGTCCGAGCGGCGACGGCGGTGTTGCGGAGCTTGAGAAGGATGTGAATGAGAACGTCGTCGGATAGCGCGCTGAGGAGGTCCTCGCTGCCGTTGGCGGAGAGCTTGGCTCGCTTGGCGGCGGTCTCACCGTCACTGTGCTCCATGGCGTAGGTATTTCGCGCGCCTCACATCGAGTTCACGCTCACGAGTTGGGGATGGATATGGGGAAAGCGCCGGCGGCGTGGGATGGGGATGGGTCGGCGTCGAGTTGCGGGCGCGGGTAGGGGAGAAGGGCAGCCCCGTCGGCCCGTCGCCACTGCCGCCGGCCGAGCGACGGACGTGAAGCGAACTCCCAGGCCCAGGCCCAGGCTCAGGATGCTCAGTTGGAACAATTTCAGCCCAGCAACACAACATTGAGTTCCTTTCTTTATTGCCGGTCTCGGCATTTAAAATAGGGAACTGCTATGGGTCCTAGCAAATATCCATCACCTGACGAAACGTCCGATGTATGCTCGCGCAGCCGTCCGACATATCAGCTGGGTCGCTCTCCCTCGACCACCAATTTCACAAACAATCTTGTTGTCCTGGTCCCGACAAATCTATGCACACCATGACGCCGCCCGTAACCACCGCAAAAACGGTCGCCGTTGGCGTGGCAGACCTCCATGGCGCACCACATTGCGCGCCAGATGGTGGGATCGGACGCCAACCTAGCTGACTGAGGACCCCTGCTTGGAGAACGGGCCGGGCATCTTTCTCAACTCCTGCCGCCGTCGTCGGGCGGCTTTCGTCGAGAGCTGGATCTTCTAGTTGGTTAACAAATCCCTCGGTGGTGTTTCCTGAAGATCCATCAAGCAGATCCCATCAACAATCTTCGGTGAGATCCCCTGTTTCTAAAACTCTAGCTCTGATCCACTCTAAAATATGAACACATGTGTGAAAAGCAAAGAAATGAGCCTCTCAAAATTTAGTTGCACATGAGCCTTTATAATTCCTGAAACAATTGCTCTGCTCAACATGTCCAGCTTGTTTGTATCTAAGAAAAATGAGACACTCAGAAACTTAATTGCATTTGATGATGCCTCTGGTTAATGCCTACAGTGGTTAGTTGCCCTGCTTCCAATTTCATGAAACTTGTTAATGGCCTGATACCATGGTTTGATTTGATTGTGCTTGCATCCATAGTGTTCTCTGTTGTAGAATTTCTGTTGATTTGATTTTGTTGCATGTTTCTGTTGGGTGACACTAGAAAATATTAAGTGGTTGTTGAATTATGAAGTGACTGTTGCATAACAAGAATTTATGAACTGACTGTTGCACAACAGTATGAAGTGATTGTTGAAAATATGAATTTTTGTTCATGAAACCACTGAGTTTATGAAATAAGATTTTTTTTTGTTAATTCCATGGAAAATGTGAAGTGATTGTTGCACAACAACTCTGTTGTGGGAACATGGAACTGAAGGTGAAGGAAACTATGTCCAAGGCAATTTTTCTATTGGTGATGGTGAAGATTCAGAGGGTTTGTTGTTTGCTGAAGATGCAAACCAAGGTGATTCGAATGATGGAGATATTTCGTCGTAGCCACTGCCCCACTATGTTGGGATGGTGTTTGACACAATCGATGATGCTCTGAAATTCTACAACGACTATGCCTTCAAGTTGGGGTTCGGCACACATATATCTACTTCCAAATTCACCCAGAAGAGGGGTGAGAAGAAAGAGGATGCAATACTGATAAAGAGGGTCTTTGAGTGTGTGCACGCTAGAAAGCCCGTTAAAACGGAAACGAGCAGCACATCAAAGAGCATTTCAACGGAAGACATCAACTCTAGAAGGCAGCCTAGTGAAGGGACGGATGTTACAAGAAAACGTCAAAAAACCAGGATGTTCCGTCATGATTGTAAGGCGCATATGATTGTTGGGCTAAGGGAGGAGAGATGGACAGTGACTTGCTTTGTTGCGGAGCATACACATCCATTGATGCAACAGCTGGAGCATGTTAGGTACTACCGCTCGCTGATACGTCTCCATCGTATCCACTTTTCCAAACTCTTTTGCCCTTGTTTTAGACTCTAATTTGCATGATTCGAATGAAACTAACCCAGACTGACGTTGTTTTCAGCAGAATTGCCTTGGTGTTATTTTTTGTGCAGAAATAAAAGTTCTCAGATTGACCTGAAAATTTACGGAGAATATTTTTGGATTTAATAAAAAATACCGGTGCAAGAATCAACCAGAGGGGGTCCACCCATAGGCCACAAGCCTACCAGGCGCGGCCACCCCCCTGGCCGCGCCTAGCAGGCTTGTGGGCCCCTGCTGCTCCACCGACCTCAATTCCACTCCTATTTAGTCCTATTCACGGAGAAAAAAATCAGAGAGAAGAGTTTGTCGCGTTTCACGATACGGAGCCGCCGCCACCTCATGTTCTTCCTCGAAAGACCAGATCTGGAATCCGTTTTGGGCTCCGGAGAGGGGAAATCGACGCCATCGTCATCACCAGCCATCCTTCATCACCAATTCCATGATGCTCTTCGCCGTTCGTGAGTAATCCCATCATAGGCTTGCTGGACGGTGATGGGTTGGATGAGATTTATCATGTAATTGAGTTAGTTTTGTTAGGGTTTGATCCCTAGTATCCACTATGTTCTGAGATTGATGTTGCTATGACTTTGCTATGCTTAATGCTTGTCAGTAGGGCCCGAGTGCCATGATTTCAGATCTGAACCTAATATGTTTTCATGAATATATACGTGTTCTTGATCCTATCTTGCAAGCTGTAGACACCTATTGCGAGTTATGATCCGCATCCCCCAGGGTGACAATAACTGGGATTCTTTCCGGTGATTACCGTAGTTTGAGGAGTTCATGTATTCACTAAGTGCTAATGCTTTCGTCCGGTTCTCTATTAAAAGGAGGCCTTAATGTCCCGTAGTTTTCATTAGGACCCCACTGCCACGGGAGGGTAGGACAAAAGATGTCATGCAAGTTCTTTTCCATAAACATGTATGACTATATATGGAATACATGCCTACATTACATTGATGAATTGGAGCTAGTTCTGTGTCACCCTATGTTATAATTGTTGCATGATGAATGCCATCCGACATAATTATCCATCACTGATCCATTGCCTACGAGCTTTCTACATATTGATCTTTGCTAAGTTACTTCTCCGTTGCTACTATTACAATTACTACAAAACTGCTACTGTCACTTTTGCCATCGTTACCGTTACTTCCATACTGGTTTGCTACTGAATACTTTGCTTTACATATTAAGTCTTTCAGGTGTGGTTGAATTTACAACTCAGCTGCAAAATACTCAAGATTATTCTTTGGCTCCCCTTGTGTCGAATCAATAAATTTGGGTTGAATACTCTACCCTCAAAAACGGTTGTGATCCCCTATACTTGTGGGTTATCATGACCTTTTTCTAGCGTCGTTGTCGGGGAGCATAGCTCTATTCTCTAAGTCGCTTGGGATTTATATTTGTTGATCACTATGAAGAATCTAAAAGATCCAAAAACCAGGATCTATCCCTCTACTATGAGGGGTGGTAAGGAACTGTCATCTAGCTCCGCACTTAATTCACCTTCTGTTATGAGTAAGTTTGCGACACCACCACCTGCTAGTGATTCTGATATGTCGCAAGTAATTGATGATGCCACTTCTGCCATGCATGATGCTTATGATGATACTTTGCTTGATAATACTGTGCCACTGGTGAATTTCTTGATGAACAAATTGCTATAGTCAATGCTGAAAATTATGATACTTCCGAAACTGATGAAATTATTGAAACTGAACACCTTGAGACACCTGCTAGACCTAGTCCTCCTAGATATGAATTGCCTGATATTCCCGAGGGTTATGTTATGGAAGGAGAGGTAGCTAGGGACTTTCTTGCTTGAAAGGATAGAGATGGTCTTAAGAAATTACTATGCAAGTGGAAAGAAAAATCTTTGAATGCTAGAATGCAATAAGATCCTAAGTTTGCTACTTCACATATCTTTGTTACTGATAAGGATTATGAATTCTCTGTCGATCCTGAGTTAATTACTTTGGTTGAATCTGATCCTTTCCATGGCTATGAATCTGAAACTGTTGTGGCACATCTCACTAAATTGAATGATATAGCCACCCTATTTACTCATGAGGAAAAAAATCGTTATTACTATGTCCTTAAGTTGTTTCCTTTCTCATTAAAGGGTGATTCTAAGATATGGTTCAACTCTCTTGCTCATGGTTGTGTGCGTAGCCCCCAGGATATGATATATCACTTCTCTAAAAAATATTTTTCTGCCCATAAGAAACAGGCTGCCTTGCAGGAAATATTTAACTTTGTGCAAATTGAACAAGAGAGTCTCCCACAAGCTTGGGGGAGGCTTCTCCAAGTACTAAATGCTTTGCCTAATCATCCTCTCGAGAAAAATGAAATACTTGATATCTTTTATAATGGACTAACCGATGCTTCTAGGGACCACCTAGATAGTTGTGTTGGTTGTGTTTTCAGGGAACGAACCATTGAACAAGCTGAAATACTATTGAATAATATATTGAGCAATGATAATGATTGGACTATCCCCGAACCACCTCCGAAGCCAACTCCGAAGAAAAGAGGTATTCTATTTCTCAGTCCTGGAGATATGCAAGAGGCAAAGAAATCCATGAAAGAAAAAGGCATTAAAGCTGAAGATGTTAAGAATCTACCACTTGTTGAAGAAATACACGGTCTTGATAATCCGACACAGGTAGTAGAGGTAAATTCTCTTCGTAGATTTGATGAAAGTGATATTCCTTATAATAAGTCTGCTAGCCAATGCTTGGCTAAGTTTGATAATTTTGTTGTTAAGCAAGAAAATTTTAATTCTTATGTTCGTAGACAATTGAAACATAATGCTTTCATGCTAGATCGCTTAGGCGATTATATGAGTAGAACTATCAATGATCTTAAACTAATTAGTAAACATGCTTCCATGGTAACTGCTCGAGTAGAACAAGTACTTAAGGCACAAAATGATTTGCTTAATGAGATGAATAGTAAGAACGATGATCATTCTGTTAAAGTTGTGACTAGAGGTGGTAGAATGACTTAGGAACCTTTGTATCCTGAGGGCCATCCTAAGAGAATTGAGCAAGATTCTCATAGGGGTAATGTTGATGTACCTAGTCGTTCCAATAATAAGAGAAATAAGGATGATGCTAGAACTTTGCATGCTGCTAGTGAACCTGTTATAGACACACCTGAAAACCCAAATGATATTTTTGTTTCTGATTCTGAGACACAATCTGGTGATGAACATGAGCCTAGTGATAATATTAATGATGATGTTCATGTTGATGCTCAACCTAGTAATGATAATGATGTGGAGATTGAACCTGCTGTTGATCTTTATAACCCACAACCTAAGAATAAAAGGTATGACAAAAGAGATTTTAATGATAGGAAGCATGATACAAAAAGAGAACCATGGGTTCAGAAACCCATGCCCTTTCCTCCTAAACCATCCAAGAAAAAGGATGATGAGGATTTTGAGCGCTTTGTTGAAATGCTTAGACCTGTCTTTTTGCGTATGCGCTTGACTGATATTCTGAAAAATGTCTCCTTATGCTAAGTATATTAAAGATATTGTGACTAATAAAAGGAAGATACCAGAAGCTGAAATTTCCACCATGCTTGCTAATTATACTTTTAAGGGTGAGTACCAAAGAAATTAGGAGATCCAGGAATACCAACTATACCATGCTCTATTAAAGGGAATTATCTTAAAACTACTTTATGTGATTTGGGAGCTGGTGTTAGTGGTGTGCCTTTCTCTTTATATCGTAGACTTGATTTGAATAAGCTGACACCTACTGAAATCTCTTTGTAGATGGCTAATAAATCAACTGCTCTACCTTCGGTATTTGTGAAGATGTACCTATCATAGTTGCAAATGCTACTATCTTAATGGACTTTGTTATTCTTGATATTCCCGAGGACGATAGTATGTCTATCATCCTTGGTAGACCCTTTTTGAATACTGCAGGGGCTGTTATAGATTGCAACAAGGGAAAACTCACTTTTCATATTAATGGTAATGAGCATACGGTACACTTTCCGAAGAAACAACCTCAAGTTCATAGTATCAACTCCATTGAAAAATTCCAATGATTATTATTGGAAAATTTGAATTCCCTCTTCCTACTATCAAGAAGAAATATGATATACTTATTGTTGGGGAAATGCATATCCCCATTGCGGTAACTTAGTGTTATTCGAAAATTCTTCGCTTTCATGTTATTCAAAAGAAATTTGTTAATAAGACTTGATCAACCTTATTGATGGATTCCTTTTGATGAGCATGAGATGGTTAAATTTAGAAAGCACAACTTTCTGTACCCAACTTTTACTTTTTGTTAGTAAGATTAAATTAATAAAATGCTATTATTTTTCTGCTTTCTGAGTTTTTCGTGCAATAGAAAAATGACCTGAAAATAAAAGTTCTTCAAATGCCCTGAAAATGCAGTATGATTTTTTCTGGAATATTTAAAAATATATGGAACTGAGCACACTGCAGGGGGCTACACCAGTGGGTCACAAGCCCACAAGGCGCGGCCACCCCTGGTCACGCCTAGCAATCTTGTGGGTCCCATGTGCCCCCCTTCACTTATTCCAGCACCCATCCACTTCATCTTCCTCCAGAAAAAATCCCACCATTGCTCAAACCGGTGTTCTAGCTCATTTTACTGCCATTTTCGATCTCCTTGTGCAAAGCTTCTGATGCGGAGCATCCTATGGACATCACCATGGCAAGAGTCCGTTTGCCAAGTGACACGTGTGACATCTACTTCACATACATAAAGGTGAATCATCTCCTTTACACGTATTCACTTGATCCCTTCGAGGATGGTATACTACTTGACACTCCTCCCGTGTGCATGCATAGGTATTGCCGGAGCTTCACGGATGATGAGGAGGAGTGCCAGCACCTACATACAACTACACCATCCGCGAGGGAAGCTTGGAAGAGAAGAAGGAAGAAGAGGGGTTGCAGGAAGTCCAGGAGCTGCCGGTACAACCGGCCAGCAACCGGCCAACAACCGATGGGCGGTACAACCAGTGGGCGGTACAACCGTCCCACCACCGGACCACCTCTGGTTATTCCCTAATGACCGATACAACCGTCCACCTGAGCGGTACAACCGCTCGACTGCCTGTGTGCAGGACAGGCTTTGGCCCATGTATCCCCCTTTCACTTACCCCTTCATGGCCAAGACTATATATATACTCCTCTCCCACCTCCATCCTAGGGTTAGCTTAGGTTTTCTATTAGATAATTGAGCCTAGCTCCTTCCACTACCTCCCCCATGGAGTAGATGCCTCTATTGGAGAAGATCCCCTAGTGGATGTCAAGGCCTCTTACGAGGGAAGATCCTACGGGATATCAAGGCCCCATCTCCCCATGGGATTTGGGATGAACTCTACCATGTATCCTTCTTTCCCTTTGTTGTTCATGTACCTTGTGGATCTTGTGTGTGGTGAGTCTAGTGGATGTGTGATTGGGCTTGTTCTTGAGTGTTTCCTCTTGTGATTTCCCCTTCGTGTTCTTAGTGTTCTTCGTGTTCTTCATGGAATCTCCCTCCAATTCGTGAAAGATCGACACACACGGGCTTGCCCAGTATCATATTGGTATCAAGAGCCACATTTATCATGAATTTGGAGTCCTCCCCTTCGTTTTCTAGCCTTAAATTTTGTGTTTTTGTCCCAATTCGAACATTCCCACAAAAATAGCCCCCAAAATTTTCTTGTGATTTGTTGTTCTTGTGAGTTTCTGTTGATTTTGATCCTTGGATCCGGTGTTTAGCAAGTAGATCCACCCCCCTTTGCGTCCCCATCACCTAATTTTTCTTTTCCCTTTCAATTTGGTCCAAAATTTTGATTTTGGTCTACCCCAAGTCCACCCCGTGCTCAGATCTGGATAAATTGCCTGGTATTTGCGGTACAACCGCTCTAGGAGCGGTACAACCGCCCCCCATAGTGGTACAACCGCTAATTCCACTAAAAACGTCCCCAGGATGCCCCGGGAACGGTATAGCCGCCCTAACAAAGCGGTACAACCGCTAATTCCCAGGTCCATCATTTCTGATTCTTGTTTTGTCCATAACTAATTCATCCAAACTCCGATTTTGACATTCTTTAGCTCGTTGGAGTTGATACTTATTGACACCCTCATTCCCACAAAAATAGATTCATCATCATTTGACTTCATCCTATTTTTCAAATTTTGGCAAGTTTTCCTAGGCCCTCCACCATATCATCTGCATTACCACCTTAGCCTTCCGCAACCTAACCCATTTGGTTTACATTTGCATTTGTGGTTGCTTGAGTTGTGATTGGAGTCTCCTAAGGTGTTTCGGCTACTTAGGGACGGTTACATCTTCATCCACCACCAGTGACTTGTATCGCACCATCGACTTCATCGACCACCAACATTCGACATCGACGACGACCATCCATCCTTGAGACCATCTTCAACCGGAAGCAAGGCCGGTTTACCCCGACTTCGTGAAAGGTTAAGTGTGACGAAGGTATACATTCCGTCATACACTTTAACTTCCTTGCCATTGCATCTTGTTAGCCCCACCATCTTTGCGATTACCCTCATACCTATTGAGACTAGCTATCCGAGTATTGTCGGGCTTCACGAAAACTTGTGCACCTTAGTGATACGATATCATATTGTTCCATCATCGGAAATATCGTATAGTGTAATTGCTTGCTCCCGTGCATATCTTGCGATATTTATCTCATATAGTTGGTTGAGGCTCAATAAGAATAGTGGAAAGGAAGAGTCAAAAAAAGGAAAAAAAGCTTCTAAGCAAGAAAGAAAGATCATAAGCTTATAAGCAAAGAGTTGAGCATGAAAAGAGATACTTGTGCATGAGGATACTTGGAATAGGAAACGTTTTGCTTGCATAAATATGATTGGTGCCAAGTGGTGAATCGTGCCCAAACGTGTAATAAGCTAGCGTCTCTCCTTGTGTTTGTGCAACGCGAGCTTTGCTCATCCCTATAGTTGCACAAGCCCCATTATCCCACCGGGTGTGTTTCTCTATTGCCCTCCCTATATTTGTGATCTCTTGCTTTGCATTTTGAGTCCTTTGGATTTATTTCAACATTTACAATATCTTGGACTTCAATTTCTTGAATTTTGTGCCACTTGTCCTAACCAAGCCACTCGATAAGCTTTATGTTGTAGGTGTGAGTGAACAAGTCCGGTACCAATTCCACTATTCTCTCAATTCACATTGAGTGAAGTGGGATACATCCTCAACTTTGAGAACGTTATTGTGGTATTGTTTATCCCATTTCGCACTCACCTTTGCTCGAGTCTTGTGATGGCTAGGCAAAGCACACCATCTTCGTTCTTTGACGACTATATCAACATGAGCAACAACGTCACCCAGATCAATCTAGGAGAAACATAAATTTAGGAGATGAGCAACGATGTCACCCACTCAACGTTGCATGGGAAACAAAAAAATTCCTACGCTTCACCAAGATCAATCTAGGAGATGAGCATCTACAAGAGGGGAGAGTGGATATACATACCCTTGTAGATCGCTAAGCGGGAAGCATTAAGTAACGCGGTTGATGTAGTCGAACGTCTTTGCGATCCAAATCACCGAGCGTCACGCGATCCAATCACGATCCGTCCCGATCTAGCGCCGAACGGGCGACACCTCCGCATTCAGCACACGTATGACTTGATGACGATCTCCGCCTTCTTGATCCAACAAGAGGGAGCGGAGAGGTAGACGAGTTCTCCGGCAGCACGACGGCATTGTGGCGATGGTAGTGGAGTAATTCCAGCAAGGCTTCGCCGAAGCACTGCTGAAACCGATCTAGAGGAGAAACTACGGACTAGAGGAGAGGGCAGCACATGGCTAAAAATTATGTAGCAAAAAACCTCAAAACCTCTAGTATATATAGGAGGAGGGGAGGGAGGAGACTTGGCTTCCGAGGGAGCCAAATCCAGTTCGGCCAAAGTGGAGGGAGGAGTCCTCCTCCTCCACTCCTAGTAGGATTAGGACTCCTTCCTTTTTTCCACTTTTGCCTTTCTTTCCACCTTGGGTTTCTTCCCTAGGCACATGGGATTCCTATGGGCATTTGGCCATACCACTAAGAGCTGGTATTCCTTCTCCCGCAGCCCATGTAGCCTCTTGGGTCGAAGTACCCCTCCCGATGGTCCCCCGGTACCCTCCCGGCACTCCTGGTACACTACTGATGAGCCCAGAACTTTTCCGGTGACCAAAACAGGACTTCCTATATATCAATCTTTACCTCCAGACCATTCTGGAGCTCCTCGTGACGTCCGAGATCTCATACGGGACTCCGAACAACCTTCGGTCACCACCATGCATAACTCTATACTACCGAAACGTCACCAAACCTTAAGTGTGCAGACCTTGCGGGTTCGAGAACTATGTAGACATGACCGAGACACCTCTATAGTCAATAACCAATAGCGGGACCTGGATGCCCAAATTGATTCCTACATATTCTATGTAGATCTTTATCGGTCGAACCTCTATGTCAAGAATTTAGTTAATCCTGTATGATGTTCCCTTTGTTCTTCGGTATGTAACTTGCCCGAGATTCAATCGTCAGTATCTCAATACCTAGTTCAACCTCGTTACCGGCAAGTCTATTTACTCATTTACGTAATACAAGATCCCGTGGCTAACATTTAGTCACATTGCTTGCAAGGCTTATTGTGATGTTGTATTACCGAGTGGGCCCTGAGATACCTCTCCGTCACACAAAGTAACAAATCCCAGTGTTGATCCATGCCAACCCAACAGACACCCTCGGAGATACCTATAGAGCACATTTATAGTCACCCAGTTATGTTGTGATGTTTGATACACACAAGGCACTCCTTCGATGTCCGTGAGTTGCATGATCTCATGGTCATAGGAACATATACTTGACATGCAGAAACTGTAGCAATAAACTGACATGATCATATGCTATGTTTATAGTTTGGGTCTTGTCCATCCCATCATTCTCCTAATGATGTGATCCCGTTATCAAATGACATATCATGTCAATGGCTAGGAAACCTTGACCATCTTTGATCAACGAGCTAGTATACTAGAGGCACGCTAGGGACAAAGTGTTGTCTATATATCCACACATGCAATGTGTTTCCAATCAATACAATTATAGCATGGATAATAAACAATTAACATGAACAAGGAAATATAATAATAAACACTTTATTTATTGCCTCTAGGGCATATTTCCAACAGACTCCCACTTGCACTAGAGTCAATAACCTAGTTAACATTACTATGTGATTTACATTGTAATGAATCAAACACCCATGCAGTTCTCGTGTTGATCATGTTTAGCCCTTGGAAGAGGTTTAGTCAACGGGTATGCAACATTCAGATCCGTGTGCACTTTGCAAACATTTATGTCCTTCTCCTCGATTTAATCGCGGATGGAATTGAAGCGTCTCTTTATGTGTCTGGTCCTCTTGTGAAACCTTGGTTCCTTGGCCAGAGCAATGGCACCAGTGTTGTCATAGAACAGAGTCATTGGATTCAGTGCACTAGGCACTACTCCAAGATCTATCATGAACTGCTTCATCGAGACACCTTCCTACGCTGCCTCTGAGGCTGCAATGTACTCCGCTTCGCATGTAGAATCGGCTACCATGCTTTGCTTGGAACTGCACCAGCTTACCGCTCCCCTATTGAGAATAAATATGTATCCGGTTTGTGACTTAGAGTCATCCGGATCAGTGTCAAAGCTTGCATCGACGTAACCCTTTACGACGAGCTCTTGATCACCTCCATAAACGAGAAACATTTCCTTAGTCCTTTTCAGGTACTTAAGGATATTCTTAACCGCCGTCCAATGCTCCATTCCAGGATCACTTTGAAACCTTCCGGCCATACTTATGGCAAGGCTGACATCGGTTCTTGTGCACAACATTGCATACATGATAGAGCCTATGGCTGAAGCATAGGGGATGACACTCATCTTCTCTCTATCTTCTGCAGTCACTGGGCATTGAGTCTTACTCAACTTCACACCTTGTAACATAGGCAAGAACCCCTTCTTGGACTGATCCATTTTGAAATTCTTCAAAACTTTATCAACGTATGTGCTTTGTGAAAGTGCTATCAAGCGTCTCGATCTATCTCTACATATGGCATAGATGACAAGCCCATGGTTATTGGCCTTTGATTTTCTTGTGATGACATTGCTATGCTCCCTTTGCATCATTTGCGCAATTGTTCTCATATGCCATGCCATGACCACCTTGCTTCAGATATGCCTTGTTTTGGATATTGTCCATATTCTCCGCATTATGCTTCCACTATTACACATGAGGAGACCCCCATAGTTTCCTCATATATTTTAGGAGATTTTGTTCCATCCCTTGCATTGCATGATCCCCATACTTGTGTGCATGATATGCTCCCCATGAATACTATGCTTGTGGCTCATACTTGCTATAATTTGCATCCCACTCATGTTGAGCATAATAACTATCATTGCATGATGGATGGCGTATTCATATACCATGCCTCAAATTTCTTTGAGCATTGCTTATCTTGTGCTAACTCTCATGTGCACATACACATCATGATGGATGATGTGTACATTTACCACGCACACACCTTGTTTCGTGTGTCTCCTTCTTGTGTAGGTACACATGATTCTTCGTCAACCTCGCAAGCACACGAGTTGACGAAACGAGATCTAGAGAGCAACGAAGATGTGCACCACCATGGAGTGCTTACCCTCCACCCACCCACTTTGTGCAAATATTACACACCTTTTTTCTACATGGCTCTCACATGATTATGGCTTCTTATCCATTATATATCCTTTGCCCATATTGCCATGTTCACTTGGCATGATATGCTCATTTCTATGCCCTTACCATGCATTTGTGACCCATGTTTTGCATCTCACATGACACTTCATTGTATGATTTGTATGTGTATTCGCAAGCTTGGTGGAAATATCACTTGCTATTGCCATGTTCGCTTTGTGCCCCATGCCTATGATGATACATTGATCATGTTTTGTTCTCGTGCTTGCGATATGTCATGTGCATTGCATATGCTTACTATTTGCTCACATGACATGATTGCCATGATTTTCTCTAGTATGTTGCATCTTCACACTACTAGCTTGCACGACATGATCACTATGCTTGCTAATGTTGCATCACCGATGTGCTCCTTTTATGCGGTTGATGACAACCATTGCCATGCTTTGCACATGATTGACATTGCATATTGCCACATATCTCCATGTGTTGCCTCTTTATTGCTATATGCTTTGCCATGTACCGAGTGCAACAAGGCTTCTCCCCTCTATGATGAGATTGCCCCCATAACTTTCTCACATACTATTGGAGCTTTTGACATCTTTCATGTGCAACATGATTGTCTTCCTTCTTTGCACCATATGCCTAGTGCCATGAATATTGCCATTGTTGCATCATCTTATTCATGCACTTGTGATACTAATGGTTATGTGCAAGATAAGAGAATCATCATGATGGATGATGTGTTTCCCTACCATGCATATACATTCTTTGCTTTTCTTTGTGCATGTGTAGGATACTTCGACTACATGCCAACTTCCACTTCACGTGAGTTGACGAATCGAGCTCTTGAGAGTGAGCCTTGCTACACCGACGAGTTTCTACATCGCACTTGCTTGCGCATCGGCATTGTGATGGATGCACAAGGTCAGGTTTTTGAGGTGACATCCTTCTTGAGCATGGATATTGTGCATCTTCATACTTGTGTTGCTTCTATCATGACTCATATTGGTCATCTTGGACCACTTACTTGCACACATGTTAGATATTGCTTTCACTCGTGATGGCCATTCTTCCATGTCTCATGACATATATACCTTGTTTGTTGCATCGAATTTGTGGATTGTTTGCTCTTATCATATGCTTGGTTGCAACAATGTCCATTCTTCACATTTGCCATGCCCGATTGCTTGCTACATGCTTGACTTGATTGCCTCACACATGATGACCAATTGCTCTTTCTATTGTGTTGAGTGCCTCACTATCTTCACTACACCATGTGCACATCATGCTTGGATTGCCTTACATTTTGGATTGCCCCATGTGTTTAGACACTTCACTTTACTTGGTGTTGTGAATGATTCCTTTGCCTACCACAGACCTTTTGTTGATTGCTATGTGCATGAGTGATATGATCTTGAGGTAGATGCTTTTTATCTTGTCACACACATTTGTATCCCTACCTCACCTTTGAATACTTGTTTTCATGATTGCATTGCTTGTGCTCACTTTATATGCTCACATGCCATGCCACATTCCCTTGTCACACCATATGTTATGCATGATGACAACACTTGTGCGGTGATTCACCACTTGAATGCTTGGTTATGCACTAACGCTAACCACATTTGTTTTTCCAAGTGTTTGTCGTGTTTGCTCCTTTTGAAGGAATTTCTAGACGGTGAGACATTGGAGAGTGCCCCTTTAGAGCTTGATGATGATGAGAGCTTGGTGATCACCCACCTCTACATGGCGTCGCCATCTCCTTCCCATGATGATTTAGATCTTGATCCGAGGATGGATCTTTCCCAAGGGGGAGGGGATGATGCGGAGCATCCTATGGACATCACCATGGCAAGAGTCCGTTTTCCAAGTGACATGTGCGACATCTACTTCACATACATAAAGGCGAATCATCTCCTTTACACATATTCACTTGATCCCTTCGAGGATGGTATACTACTTGACACTCCTCCCGTGTGCATGATAGGTATTGCCGGAGCTTCACGGATGATGAGGAGGAGTGTCGGCACCTACGTACATTACACCATCCGCGTGGGAAGCTTGGAAGAGAAAAGGGAAGAAGAGGGGCTGCAGGAAGTCCAGGAGCTGCTGGTACAACCGGACAGCAACCAGCCAACAACCGCTGGGCGATACAACCGACCCACCACCGGACCACCTCTGGACGAGGTTCTGTTCTGGTACGGTTCAAGACCATTACTAGCCCGGTTGTTCCGGTTATTCTCTAATGACCGGTACAACCGGCCACCTAAGCGGTAAAACTGCTCGATTGCTTGTGCGCAGGACGGGCTTTGGCCCATGTACCCCCCTCTCACTTACCCCTTCGTGGCCAAGACTATATATACTCCTGTCCCACCTCCATCCTAGGGTTAGCTTAGGTTTGCTCTTAGATAGTTGAGCCTAGCTCCTTCCACTACCTCTCCCATGGAGTAGATGCCTCTATTGGAGAAGATCCCCTAGTGGATATCAAGGCCCCTTACGAGGGAAGATCCTACGGGATATCAAGGCCCCATCTCCCCATGGGATTTGGGATGAACTCTACCATGTGTCCTTCTTTCCCTTTGTTGTTCATGTACCTTGTGGATCTTGTGTGTGGTGAGTCTAGTGGATGTGTGATTGGGCTTGTTCTTGAGTGTTTACTCTTGTGATTTCCCCTTCGTGTTCTTCGTGAAATCCCCCTCCAATTCGTGAAAGATCGACACACACGGGTTTGCCCCATATCAGCTTCATTCGCAAAACTGAGAATGCAGGACTCACCGACTTCCTGGATGATAAGTGTGACCAGTACCTCTTGCTCACGAATACCTTTGTGCAAAATTTTCATTTTCATGATAGGGAAGACCCTCCTACAGTAGAATTTTACTTATATCATGTGCCTAAGAAAATGAACCTTTATGATTTTTGCAAAGTTTGCAAATTACCCTATGAGGGCAGCATCAGGGAACCACGTCCTAGAGACATGGAAGATTTTATTGCCGCAGTCACTGTAGGGGAAGAGAGAGGTGTGTCAAAGGTGAGAGCATCTAGTTTACATTTTCCTGTGCTATGATATTATTCATTATTTGCTAGGAGATGCTTAGTTGGTTGCTGGGAGAGTGGAGGTCTTAGTGCCCTTGACCTTGCCATTCCGCGCCATGCTTTATTTGCTGATAGAACCTTTAGTCTGGGCGCTATGGTGGACCAACGGTTGAACACCAACCGTTCGAAGGGGCCCATATTCGGAGGCATCTATGCATATCGTTGGGCCAAACACTTTGAGATACCCATTAGGCTTAACGAGGAAGATGAGAGGCTGCTACCCTCGAAGTCCTTAGATTATGATCGTATGGTAGCACATGATGTTTTTTTGACCAGTGGTAGCACATGATGTTATTAAGAAAAATGATGATAGGAGACTGCTTTACAACTTAGTTTTTTGCGAGGGTACTTGTGAGATTATTACTCTGCCTGCTTCTGCTTTGTTCGATATTTGCTCAGGCGGGTACACCATTATGCCCGGAGACATTTACAGATATTGGGGTATGATGCAACCCCAGCTCCAGAACCGGCACCAGCCCTTGATCCATACCGCGAGCTAGTTTTTCAGTGGGAGCAGCAGGAGTTCGTCAACCAATGGAACTCTGAGGACGCCCCTGAGTATCCGTGAGAGAGCTCTTTCTAGCCATGGCCCTAGACCAACTCAGGCCAAAAGCCTAAGCTTGGGGGAGTACGTATTTCTCACCGACTTTACATTCATGTTCACACACTCATCTTAGTAGTCGGTGTTCATACTCTTTCATTGTACCATCCATGGTAGTTTATTTCCTTATTTCACTTTCTTTTGTGTGTTTAATTAAGTTTGAAAAAAATGAAAAAAATAGTTCTAGCTTTGTCTTCCAGTTGCTTAGTTGTAGCATTAAAAGAAAACCCAAAAAGATTTTTCGTTCTTCTTTTGCTTGTTGGGAGATTTCCCATGTAAATAGTTTTTCTCGTTCTTGTTTTGATTTTTCTTTCTTTGGGTCGTAAGGAGAAGACCACAATGAAAATGTTGAGTGGCTCTCATATGCATTATTGTTTACCTATTAGAGAGCCCATGTTACCTTGTCTTCTCCTTTGAGTTATTGTTTACAGATTCCAGCTTAGTCCAATGCACGTGCACTCTTATTATTATCCACACCCTTCGGTCATGCAAGTGAAAGGCAATAATGACGATATTTGATGAAAAGATTGAGATGGAGAAAAGCTGCTATGAACTCGACCTATCTTGCTTTTGTAAATATGGTTAGCTCATCGTTCTGAATTCAGTTCATTATGGGTGAAACATATTTGCAACTAGATGATGCCCCACGCGTTGCTGCGGGAACATTGCTAACAATAGATAAAATTCTAAAATTATTGGAAAACGTCTGTAAGCTTAAAAACAATAAAATACAAAACATATAAAAAGATAGTGAATACTATAGTTGCAATGTAATTTCTAACATAATATGGAGGATGAACTCTAATGCAAAAAACTACTTATGACTAATATGCATGAGTTGATGATGTGGCACCATTGCATGCGGAGAGTAATGCAAAAGATGTTATTTATGTCTTGCATGAATACTTGCTTATGTGTCATGGTTGTATGACTAGGAAAATTAGGTAGTGGGTTGTAGCTATTTAGGAATAGAGGATGACAATTAGAAATTATAGTTACTCATGCCATGCTTAATTAGCTAAGAGTGGATAATGGTTTGTCTTGGGTGCCAACATGCATATTAAAATGGTTGTGATGTAGTATGATGGGATGGTATCCTCCTCTATACGATTCAAGTGGCTCGACTTGGCACATGTTCATGCATGTAGTTGAAACAAAATCACCATAGCGTCTACGATATTTATGTTCATAGTGATTTATATCCTACCCATGCTTGCATTCAATGTTGGTTAATCTCAAAGAATGTTGATGACTGTGTCGCTCTCTAGTTGGCCGCTCCCCAGTCTTTTGCTAGCCTTCACTTGTACTAAGCGAGAATACTACTTGTGCATCCAATCTCTCAAACCCAAAGTTGTTCCATATGAGTCCACCATACCTGCCTATATGCGGTATTTACCTGCCGTTCCAAGTAAATTTGCATGTGGCAAACTCTAAACCTTCAAATAAACATTCCATTTTGTATGCCCAAATCGCTCATGTGGCGACTGGGGGTGTCAGTATCTTCCATGCTAGGTGGGTTATTCTCACGATATGTGTTGATTCACTATCATTCACGAGAAAGTGGCTGGTAATCAGGATGCCCAGTTCCATGCTCAAAATAAAAGCAAAACATCATTGAACAAAACTCCCCCAAGACTGTGTTTGTATGGACGGTACCCGTGGATTCGGCTCGTCATGGAGTGTGACTGATTGGTGGAGGGTAAGTAAAAACTTTATCATTTTGTTTGGGAACCGCCTATAATGTATCTAGCATGGAAGATGTTGAAAACCTTGGTAGTTATGTGAGCAATGAAAGCATACCGCTCAAAAATCATTACTTATCTTTGTTTTAAAAACTCAAGCTCTGGCACCTCTGCAAATCAATGCTTCCCTCTGCGAAGGGCGTTTCCATTCACTTTAGTGTTGAGTCATCCTCTTCTCATAAAAGGCACCAGTTAGAGAGCACCACCATCATTTGTATTCTTTGCTATTAATTGATATTGAGTATGAGCATGACTGGATCTCTTTCACCGTGAATTACAATGTCTAGTCAGTCCTTGTTCTTTAGAGGTGCTCTGCATTTATGTTTTGTGATCTCAGAAAGGGCTAGCGAGATATCATTTCACCATATTGTATCATGATTGTTTTGAAAAAGTGTTGTTGTACGAGAGTTATTATTATTGCTTGCTAGTTGATTATGTCATTGATAAGAGTAAATGCGAGACCTAAATGTTATTGTGAAAGTGGTTAGTCCATGATCTTTGCTGAAAATCTGAACATCAGTTAGATGTATTTACAACAACAAGATCAAACAGAGTTTGTAAAAGCTTTTATTTATTACTTTCAGTTTATCAACTAAATTGCTTGAGGACAAGCAATGGGTTAAGCTTGGGGGAGTTGATACGTCTCCATCGTATCCACTTTTCCAAACTCTTTTGCCCTTGTTTTGGACTCTAATTTGCATGATTTGAATGGAACTAACCAGGACTGACGTTGTTTTCAGCAGAATTGCCTTGGTGTTATTTTTGTGCAGAAATAAAAGTTCTCGGATTGACCTAAAAATTTACGGAGTATATTTTTGGATTTAATAGAAAATACTGGCGCAAGAATCAACTAGAGGGGGGCCACCCACATACCACAAGCCTGCCAGGCGCGGCCACCCCCCGGGCGTGCCTAGGAGGCTTGTGGGTCCCCTGCTGCTCCACCGGCCTCAAATCCACTCCTATTTATTCCTATTTGCAGAGGAAAAAACCAGAGAGAAGAGTTCATCACGTTTCACAATACAGAGCCGCCGCCACCTCCTGTTCTTCTTCGGGAGACCAGATCTGGAGTCCGTTTTGGGCTTCGGAGAGGGGAAATCGACGTCATCATCATCACCAACCATCCTTCATCACCAATTCCATGATGGTCTCCGTCGTTCGTGAGTAATCCCATCGTAGGCTTGCTGGACGGTGATGGGTTGTGAGGGTGTCCTGGATTAGGGGGTCCTCGGATAGCCAACCTATTGTTTATGGGCCGGACTGTATGGGCCACAAGGCGAGCATCAGACGATCAAAGACCACCTACGCCAGGTGGAAGTTTCAAGGATCCATGACGTACTCTCCAAGTTATTAGTTGTAGTTAGGCATGTTTATCTCTATGGCATGTAACCGACCATGTGTAAACCCAGGACACCCTTGGCGTCTATATAAGCCGGCGGGTTTAGGGGTATAGGAAAGAACAACTCATCTAGGGTTAGCTATTCGATCTCAAGGTAGATCACCTGTATAACCCCCCATATCATCAATACAACCAAGCAGGACATAGGGTATTACCTCCATAGGAGGGCTCAAACTTGGGTAAATTTGTGTCCCCTTCGTCTCCTGTTACCATTGATTCTAGTCTCACTGTTTGGGACCCCCTACCCGAGATCCGCTGGTTTTGACACCGACATCGGTGCTTTCATCGAGAGGTCCTCTATGAGCACCAAAGGAATCAATGGCTCACCTCGTTACGAGCAACGAGATCTGCATCCAAGGGACTCTCACCTCCGATCAGAGTCTTGCCGGCAATGACACCTCATCACATGCCATCCCAATTAGCCGTCATGGCTAGATCGGAAATTTCTCCCCCGATCAAAGGATCAGGTTCGGAACCTTAGAGTTTGTGGCTGATTCCCGAGGAATACTCATTCTAATGGAACCTTTGCCCCTTGATGAAGAACGTGCAAGTCCGGACGCCTTGATGCCGAAGACATCAGGTCTCGTGGTTGGACGAAACACAGATCCACTTCGGCGTGACTCTGGAACCATCACGCCGCTCGATGAATCCACTCATCTCAATGACACGCATCCTACATCGCCTCGTTCTTAAACGAATTGTTCGATCGGCTCGAAGTTATGCGTATATCAGATGACCAGGTTCCGATCTATGATCGGCTTGGGATCAGACCCGGTGACAGGGAGATTCATGTCCCCCCAGTCACCCACCTTGTCGCTACTATCGAGTGTCCGACTGCGGATTCTACCTGACACACGAAATTGAAAATTGTCTATACCCCAGTCCTCCATCACTAAGACTTTGTTGGTGAGCCAGAGGCAGGCAATCACTCTAAAACCGAACCATCATCGGTCCGGGATCCTTCGCACGATTCGAAAACTGTAATTCCAAACACTCAATGCGGTATGGAATCGATTTTTTCCCACCCACCGCCCAAGACGATCATCCCAGTATCGCACCAAAGCCCGTGTCTTTGGACCTTCAGGATATCAAGCAACTATAAGGAGAATTAGTCCATCACTTTTGGGCCAGACTCCTACTCGCTAGAAGTAGAGAAAAAGGTCTTAGTGACCAAGAGATCATGGCAACTTTCATTCATAATTGCCATGACGAGGGGATTCTTAATGCCCTGGCTCGCCAACACATTCATGACTTTTCGGAGTTATCCGAATTGGTACAAAAATATTGTGCCATGGAGAGTGTTTGGCAATCCGGACAGCTGTTCTCGAAACCAATTTCCCCCGAACACCCTAATGGAGCTCGGAAAAAGAGGATACCTCCAAAATGGCCAGCCAAGTATGAACCCGTGGAAAAAAGAAACAAGCCCCTCTCAGGGGCCTGCACTGTTCTAAACGAACTACTGGATAAACCTTGCCCCATACATTCCATGTTGTTAAACACAAATCCGGCTCACAGCCTTAGAACTTGTTGGGTCGTAAGGCAAGTTGCAAAAAGCAGTGAGGCTGTCCTTGGAACACCTTCGTTGAGTAGGCGCTCTCCCGCAATGCCGAAGTCCTGATGGTCTATGAGACCTTCCCCTCAAGGAACATGCATAAGAGGGCTCTTAGGGAGCTCAATCAGGTTTACCATGTGGCAGCCACTAGCCCATGGGCAGACATACCGATCACTTTTGGGGACACTGACCAGCTGGCCCTTCTCCCCGGTCACTCACTGGCTGCACTAGTCTTGAACCCCATCATTGATGGATACAGGCTACATAAAGTGCTAATAGATGGCAACAGTGGTCTAAATCTTATATACAAAACCACCCTGGATAAAATGCAGTTCGACCGATCTTGCATCGAACATAGCAACACAACCTTCCGGGGAATTATCCCAGGGAAAGAGGCATGTTGTTCCGGATGTATCATCCTGGACGTGGTGTTCGGCACGCCTGAAAAATACCGATCTGAAGAACTTCTCTTCCACATCGACCCCTTCCTGAGTGGCTATCATTCCCTATTGGGACGTGACGCCTTTACAAAGTTCCAGGCTATACCCCATTACGGGTACATGAAACTCAAAATGCCAGGACTAAATGGAGTGATCACGATTACCAGTGATCCGAACATAGCCCTTCGCGCCAAGTATAAAATGGCAACACTCACCCTCGAGGCATTAGCGGAGATTTTCGCTGTCGAATAATTGACCGCATTACGGCTGATAGTTAATAAGGACGACGTGATCCTTAGCAAAAGGCCCAAGTCCACGTCCTTCAAACCTGCAGACGAAATCGTCAAATTCTAGGTACACCCGATGGACCCCAATAAGACAGCGTCCATCGGAGCCCAGTTTGATCCCCTCGTGGATGAAGCACTACAGAATTTCCTTCGTGAAAATTGGGACATTTTTGCCTGGCATCCGTCCGATATGCCCGGGATCCCACGACGGCTTGCCGAACACAGTCTAAACATTATCCCAGGCTTTAAGCCCGTGAAACAGACTCTGCGCCGCTTCTCCGAGCCCAAACGACAAGCCATGGGTGAAGAATTAGCTAAACTTCTCGAGGCTGGATTTATTCGGGATATTAAACACCATGAGTGGCTGGCAAATCTGGTAATGGTACCCAAGAAAGACAAGTCGTGGCGGTTGTGTGTCGATTTCAAAGACCTTAAGAAAGCCTTCCCCAAAGACCCTTTCCCCTTACCACGCATAGACCAGATCATTGATGCCACAACCCAACGCAATTCATTGTGTTTCCTCGACGCTTACTCCGGATACCACCAAATTAAAATGAAGGAATCCGATCAAGCCGCTACCGCATTCATCACCCCTTACGAGCCATTCTGCTTCAATACAATGCCTTTCAGACTTAAAAACACTGGGGCCACATACCAGCACATGATCTAGACCTGTCTCATGACACAAGTCGGGAAGACTGTCGAGGCATACGTGGATGATGTGGTAATCAAAACCAAACTCGTCAGCCAGTTGATCGACGATCTACGACAAACCTTTGTAGTCTACGCGAATATGATATACAACTCAATTCGAAAAAATGTGTATTCGGAGTTCCCTCTGGTAAGCTGCTTGGATTCATCGTCTCCCATCAAGGAATAGAGGCAAATCCAGCTAAAATTCATGCTCTATCGGAACTTGCAATTTCCCACAGAGCTGAAGCACGTCCAGAGGCTAGCTGGGTGCATAGCGGCTTTAAGCCGCTTTATCTCCTGCCTCGGTGAAAAGGTTTTGCCACTCTATAAGCTGCTGAAGCAGACCAACAAGTTCGAATGGACCGATGAGGCAGCGGTTGTGTTAGAAGAAATCAAAACACTACTAGCAACCAATCCCATACTCACGGCACGAGGCGCTGGTGAGCCCATCTTATTATACACATCGACCACCAACAAAGTTGTCGGTGTGGTGCTCGTTGTTGAACGAGATGAGGAGGGACACAAATTCCAGACTCAGAAACCGGTATATTATGTGTCAGAGGTGCTAACGCAGTGCAGGTCCAGATACCCATATTACCAAAAAAATAGCCTATACAGTATTCATGGCGTCCAGGAAATTCAGACACTACTTCTAGGAGTGTGCGGTAACAGTGGCATCTGAGGTCCCCCTGAATGATATAATCGACAACAGGGACGCCACCGGCCGCATAGCCAAATGGGCCATTGAGCTCCTTCCCTTTGAAATAACCTACAAGCCACACTGTGTCATTAAATCTCACGTATTGGCGGACTTCTTGGCTGAATGGACAGAGGCCAAGCTCCCCAAGGAATACAGTGCATACTCCCATTGGACAATGTACTTTGATGGATCCAAGTCCTTGGCCGGACTGGGGGCTGGAGTTATCCTCACATCCCCCACAGGTGACAACGTGCGATACGTGTTGCAAATCATGTATGCCGACTCCAACAACGCAGCCGAATACGAAGTTGTCCTTCATGGTCTTTAGATGGCGGTATCAATGGGCATACGACGGCTAGAGGTACGGGGAGACTCAAACTTGGCCATATCCCAAATTAATGGCGAATTCGACGCCAAAAACCTGAAGATGGCGACGCATAGAAATGTCATCCTCAAGATATCTGCTCGGTTCGAGGGGTTGGAATTCCACCATGTCGCTCGCGACAACAACCAAGCCGCCGACATACTGGCCCGTATGGGAGCCAAGCGCAATCCTGTCCCGAGAAACACCTTCCCGGAGCAGCTCTTTAAGCCCTCCATAGTGTGGCAGAACAACGACAATGGTGCCAGTCCGAATACGGTGGATGAAGTTGTTCCCTCCATAAACGAACCAGACAATGACACTATCGGCAGCTCCGTAATGAATGAAACGCCCTCGGCTCACGAGGTAATGGCAATAATAGCACCATGGACAGAGCCCTTCCTCTCTTACCTTCTTCACAAGGAACTCCCCGACGATCAAACCAAGGCACGACGCATAGTTTGACGATCCAAGGCCTACAAAGTACACGAGGGGGATTTATACTAGAAAACCACAACCGGAATATTACAACGGTGTATATCCGAGGAAGAAGGACGGGAGCTCCTCGCCGAAATCCACGCATGCATGGGCGGCCATCACGCCACGGCAAGAGCCCTTGTCAGAAAGGCCTTCCGAGTTGGTTTCTTTTGGCCCACAGCTCGGACGGACGCCCAATCACTTGTACAACATTGCATAGGGTGTCCTCTTTGCAAATCAAAGTCACATGCTCCCAACAGCTATTTTGACCATCCCGATCACTTGGCCTTTTGCGGTCTGGGGGCTGGACATGGTCGGACCACTTAAAGGGGGGAGCAAGTAAAATAAATACCTACTGGTCATGGTTGACAAGTTCACCAAATGGATAGAAGCAAAGCCTGTTAAGTCCACTAAATCCGGACCAGTGATCGACTTTATATCCAGCGTGGTACACCGTTACGGTGTCCCGTATAGTATAACAACGGATAATGGATCCAACTTTATGGCCCAAGAGGTCAACGACTGGTGCGCAAAAATGGGCATAAATCTCTATTACGCATCAGTATATCATCTGCAGACCAATGGACAAGTCGAATGAGCAAACAACCTCACTATGAGCGGCATTAAGCCACATTTGGTCCGGTCTCTTCACGAGTTTGACTATCATCGAGTGGAGGAACTCGACTCCGTTCTATGAGGCTTGCGCACCACCCTGAACAGATCAACGGGTTACACACCGCTCTGTATGGTCTATGGGGCAGAGGAAGTCCTCCCTTGTGACATTATTCACAACGCACCAAGAGTGCACATGTACGAGGAAAAGGAGGCCGAGTTGGATCGGCAAGACGACTTAGACTCCTTGGAGGGAGAGCGCGACATAGCCCTGGCTCAGTCCACTTTTTACAAACAACAAGCTCGATGTTACCAAAGTAGGGAGGTCAGGGCAAAAGCATACAACGTAGGCGAACTCATCCTATGACTCCCAGAGAAGCAGAAGCATAAACTCAACCCCAAATGGGAGGGTCCTTTCATCGTCGACGAAGTACTCGCGGGGGGTGCCTATCATCTTCGGAGTCCATCCGATTACCGCCTTGAACCAAACCCATGGAACGTAGCTCGTCTTCGGTGCTTCTACGGATAAACCGGTGTCATCTAACTCCCCTATATTTTTTCCTTTTTCCTCTTGTTCTTTTTGCCTTTTTCTTCTTCCCTTCCCATTTTGCTATTTGATAAGGCCAATTTCTTTTATTCCCTATGTTCGGTTTAAACGATCTTGTACTAAAGATTACCGGCATACATCAAAAAGTGTTAAATCCGAACACAACACATGGGGGGATTCTTCTAGTAGCCAACTTTTTATATTACAAGTATTTTCTCACACCTATCGTGCACACATGTTTCTTTTGTCATGTTCTAGCCATCATATGCATCAATTCGAACTAAGACTTTGCCAAGCTAGGTTGCCTCGCTCCTGTGACTACCCTCTACGTTCCCGAATGTTTGGATAGAGAGTAAAGGGAGCACCTTTGTGATTGTTACGATCGGGTTATCCGGACACGTAACTCAGACGGGTGAAGCCGAAAGCTAGCTATCTTACGCAGACAATTGGTCAGCTGTGACGGAAACACCTTATACGGCTTCGGTCGTTATCACTGTTGTTTGGGTCTTTTCTTCCCAAAGAACAATTAGCCACATACTAAAAGTATGCGGACTTCTATCTACGATCTTCGTAGAGCCCCGATGAAAGGTATCGATAGATGTACTATTTTCCTCGGAAGACGTTTCTTACGCTAAGCAATAATATAACATATCTTTATGTGTGCTTTCTGTCTGTTCGCATAGCATGGCCGATTGCCTGGTTCCCCGAATACAGTTCGCCCTTTTGGAGGAACAAATAAGGAGGAACACTCCCGAGCTCTTTTCCCGGGGGGGGGGGGGGAGAAGCCGATGGCCGGTTAAGACAAAGTTTACAACACATATTGTTTATGCACAAGTGCATATAAACTACATGTGCGGCTGCTGATCGAGATTATCGATTATGGTGTCAAGGGGGCAGTCCTCTTGTGAAAGACGGGCGACAGGCATCACCTGGTCATACACCAGGTGGAGTGGCACTTCTTTTCCATCCGATCCCACGGGACCAACCCACGCCATATGATCAGGATTAAGTCTGGTGAAACGGGTCTTGATCATTGCCCATGCTTCCCGTGCTCCCTCACGGCAAGCCGAAGTCTTCCACATCTTGAACCTATTCCGAGCCCCCTTGAATCGATCCACGAGTTCGGCTAGCCCTCCAGGTTGCTGTTCGATAGGCCATTGTGCCTTCACCATTCCTTTCATTGCTTTCCACACATGCCCATGGAGAGTGGTCAGCTCTTTCAACGGGCCCCCCTGGTATGATCCGATCTCCTCTTCAGGATGCCCGGATAGGAGGCCTGTACATGAGGCAACAACGTGCTTACTATTATTTCCTACATCAGAAATATTTGCTGATAATAGAATCACACTTACCGAACACGCCCCTCTGAAGCTTCCAGTTCTCCTCTTGAGCTTGGGCCAATTGAATCTTCAAATTCTTAATTTCTTTAGCCTGCTTTTGCACAATAAGGCAGCCAACCTGGTGCTGGGACTCGGCGTACCGCTGAGAGTCTCGGGCTTCCTCCAACTGCCTTTCCATGTGCCCTATTGATTTGGCTGCTACACGGAATCCGCGTGTGAGGCACGATAATACATTAAGATTAGCAGTAAAGGTACACTCACCATAGGCCTCCCGGGTGAAGCTCTTCACTTGCGCCAGTTCGGCCTTCACAGATTGCACTTTTGTGCGGCTGTCCTCCAACTCCTTGGCCAATTGCTCGGCATGTTGCTTTGAAGCCTGCGTCAGCAATCAAACATTGCAGAGATCCTTAATTCGTTTGTTCCAAATCAAATTACGGCTGGGGTCTATTGGGTTTACATGAGTATTCGGACTGTGTAAAAGCCGATCACTTACCTGCATCCTGGCTGATATCAACTTCATAGCCTCGTCGAACCCGGCTCGGGCAGCTCCAATGTGCGCATCCGCTGAGTGTAGGGCACCGAACACTTATTTGGAGAATATTGGATGTCGCATGGCCTCCCACCGTTGCCGGTGATTCATGGCGCTCCCCACCTCCGATTTGGTAACTGACACACCATCAACAGAATTGACAGGTGTTGGATTGGCCATGGGGGCTTCTGCAGCAAGAACTATAGCTCGGGAGTTTCAGGTATCTCCGGACACCTTGGTGACCTCTTCGGCGGGAGAGGGCTGGGCATTTCACCAAAATATTTCAATTAAACAAAACTTCCGTAAGACTTTATTTACCGATAAGAGTGAATAGTCAAACGATGTACCTCTAGGATGAGCGGGCAGGTGGATTCGTCCCCATGACTAGCTCTTTCGCAGGATCCCTGTTGGCCTTTGACTCGACCGTGGCTTTGGCTGCCGATGTATGCCGCGCGGATCGATGGCATTTGGGAGTCGGAGTCGGTAAATCCGGGGCGCTGTTGGTAGCTGGCCTCTTGCGGGACGAGCTTTTCTTCTTGGTCGTTGCAGGGATGGAGAATGACCCAGGGTAATCAACTATGATAGCCACCGGGATTGGTCAACGCTATCCTGGAGATAGACTCCATCTTAGAAGTCAAGTAGAAGATCCGGGTCCTTGTTGAAACCCGGATCATTGTCACGTGAATGGTTCTCGGGCTGAGGAGCCGGACAGTTGACCGTCTCGATAAAACTCTTCCATTCCTGCTCGCGCAAGGATTTGGTCATATAAAGTGCGGAACGGAAACCCCAAACTATGTTCATGTTAGAGAGAGAGAGCCTTACCCATTCGGTAGGATTGTGGGCCGAATGTCCTTCCTTGGTTGCCCGCCGAACAAAGTCCTCTTGCTCTCCTTTGTACAGGTCGGCAAGTGCAGCGGCCAACGCCGTCGGATTGGCGGGCCCCTGCTTTCGAGAGCGCGTGGTGTCGCTTGTCCCGTTGTATTGCCACAAGGGGTGTACTCTCTGTTGAAGGGGCTGCACACACTGGGATATGGAGCCGGCCATGACGTCGATCATGGTCAGTTGGTGGTGGGCAAGCATCCGCACCTGAGCAGCTAGGCGCCACACTTTGACGCTTTCCTCCTGGGACGAGCTCCTCGGCTGCCAGTTGTATCTCTTCTTCGGGAGGGCGTCATAGTATTTGGTAAGACATGTCCGAGTTGGCTCGAACAGGGGGACGTCTTCAATATAAAACCATTCCGAAGTCCATTCTTCAGATTTCTTCGGTGTGCCCGCTGGATACTCCGTCCCCGCTATGCGACACACTTCGGCTCCGCCGACCTCCAAAATTGTCTTGTCCCGAGTTTGGGGGACGAGACAGAAGTATTTTCTCCACAAATCAAAGTGCGCTTCGCACCCCATGAACATCTCGCAGAGAGCAACGAAGCCCGAGATGCGTAAAATGGACCCTAGAGTAAGGTGGTGGAGTTGGATCCCGTAGAACTCTAGCAACCCCTCAGGAATGGATGGATTGGAAACCCAAGACCTCGGAGGAGAAAGGGGATGAAGCATACGCATGCCACCCTTGTTAGGATTGGGGAAACGCTCGACAAAAACTTTGTCACCGTAAGAAAGCAGACCTGCATAGGTCACCGCCAGATCTGAAGAAGGGAGATACCCCTGGGTCTCCAGATTGCGGAGCCGCAGGAGTGTAACGGAACAACTGGTCCAGTCCTCTGGGCGTGATCTGTAGGGACGCACGGAGGAGCTAGGGGCGTCAGCCATGTTCTCCGTGGAGCTTCCGCTAGGAGTTTCTTTCGATGGGAAAAAATATGATGTGGTTTGAGCCACGGTTTTGTTTGATTAAATGGGTGGTGCTTCCGCTACCGAGGGGTAAGATTGTAAAAATCACTGACCACTCGCCTCCCTGCGACGTGCGGAAATCGAGGAACATGTGCGGTTATTATAATGGACCTGTGTCGGCGACGCTTGTGATCTTACCGAAGACTGGTCGGTTGCCGAACAAAGAGGGATGAGGGACTCGCCTCGCAAGCCGAAGATGACGACATGAGGAGATCGACCGGATATATATCACGTTGAAGGCTAGTTTGGGGGCTACTGAGGGAGTCCTGGATTAGGGGGTCCTTTTATAGCCGACCTATTGTTTATGGGCCAGACTGTATGGGCCGCAAGGCGAGCATCGGACGATCAAAGACCACCTACGCCAGATGGAAGATTCAAGGAGCCATGACGTACACTCCAAGTTATTAGCTATAGTTAGGCATGTTTATCTCTTCGGCATGTAACTGACCATGTATAAACCCAGGGCACCCTTGGCGTCTATATAAGCCGAAGGGTTTAGGGGTATAGGAAAGAACAACTCGTCTAGGGTTAGCTATTCGATCTCGAGGTAGATCAACTCTGTACCCCCCCATATCATCAATACAACCAAGAAGGACATAGGGTATTACCTCCATAGGAGGGGCCGAACCTGGGTAAAGTTGTGTCCCCTTCGTCTCCTGTTACCATTGATTCTAGTCTCACAGTTCGAGACCCCCCTACCCGAGATCTACCGGTTTTGACACCGACAAGTTGGATGAGATTTATCATGTAATCGAGTTAGTTTTGTTAGGGTTTGATCCCTAGTATCCATTATGTTCCGAGATTGATGTTGCTATGACTTTGCTATGCTTAATGCTTGTCACTAGGGCCCGAGTGCCATGATTTTAGATCTAAAACTAATATGTTTTCATGAATATATATATATATATATGTGTTCTTGATCCTATCTTGCAAGTTGTAGACACCTTTTACGAGTTATGATCCGCATCCCCCAGGGTGACAGTAACTGGGATTCTTTCCGGTGATTACCATAGTTTGAGGAGTTCGTGTATTCACTAAGTGCTAATGCTTTGGTCCGGTTCTCTATTAAAAGGAGGCCTTAATGTCCCTTAGTTTCCATTAGGACCCTGCTGCCATGGGAGGGTAGGACAAAAGATGTCATGCAAGTTCTTTTCCATAAGCACATATGACTATATATGGAATAAATGCCTACATTACATTGATGAATTGGAGCTAGTTCTGTGTCACCCTATGTTATAACTGTTGCATGATGAATGCCATCTGACATAATTATCCATTACTGATCCATTGCCTACGAGCTTTCCACATATTGATCTATGCTAAGTTACTTCTTTGTTGCTACTGTTACAATCACTACAAAACTGCTACTACCACTTTTGCCATCGTTATTGTTACTTTCATACTACTTGGCTACTGAATACTTTGCTGCAGATATTAAGTCTTTCAGGTGTGGTTGAATTGACAACTCAGGTGCGAATACTCGAGAATATTCTTTGGCTCCCCTTGTGTCGAATCAATAAATTTGGGTTGAATACTCTACCCTCGAAAACTGTTGCGATCCCCTATACTTGTGGGTTATCACTCGCACCGCAGCATACCCGCCGAGGATTACCAACTCTTGTTGACGCATGATGTGAACCTCTCAAATTTAGAATGCATGGGTGTCCTTGGTAGGATCCATGTATGTGACACTAGGATACTCCCGTATGTGAAGAGATATGTTACAAATGAACATGCAAAGCTCCGGAGAGGGTAACATTCCGAGACATGGATATGACAGTGGAGTACTTTGAGAGAAGGATGGCTGAGAATCCAGAGTTTTTCTTTGCAAAGCAAACAGATCCGGCAACAAACTCAGTGGCTGCCTTATTTTGGGTTGATGGGAGAACAAGGGCGTTGTACCCGAAATACAAAGATTATGTATTCTTCGATACAACCTTCCGCACCAACAGATACACCATGCCGTTTCCGCCTATAGTTGGTGTAAACAACCACCTCCAGACAATTGCACTTGGATGTACCCTATTGCTAGATGAGACTATTGAAACATTTAAGTGGGTGTTTCAGAAGTGGATGATTGCGATGGATAACAAGCATCCTACGAACATCATGATTGGCCAGGACCAAGCTATGGCAACAACCATTGAGAAGGTGTTCCCAAACACTTGCTATAGGTGTTTCAAGTTTCATGTTCTAAGCAATGTGCGGTCCAAGTTGGGAAGGATGTTGAGCAAAGACGAGGCTTTTCCAGATGTGTTTTACACTTGTATCAACCAATCCGAAACTGTTGAGGAATTTGAGGAAACATGGCAGCACATGTTGCATTGTTTTGAAGTTGCTAAGAACAAACATCTCAAGAATATGTGGCGAACAAGGCACATGTGGGCTCCAGCATATTTCAACAACAATTTCTTCCCGTTCATGAGCGCAACACGCAGGTGTGAGGGGCTCAACTCATATTTCAAGACCCTGATTCGACTAGCTGATTCCGTTTGGAGGTTTGTGCAGCAATATGAAATGTGTCAAGAAATTATGCTTGATCGTGAGGAGAATGCCAGATTCACTGGTGAAACAAGAGCTCTGCCACTATACTCTCAGTACACATACTTTTGAGCTTTACCAAAAAATCAAAAACAAACAAAAAAAGTTGTTGTTGGGCCTAGTCACCGTGTGATTTAGTTTCTGGCCTATTTCTTGTGATGTTGTTGCACGTACAACATTGAGCGCCAGGCTCCTGCTTACTACACCCGCAGTGTCTTTGGTAAGTTTTCAGAAACAGGTGACAACATCTACTGGCTTCGTTATCAACCAAGACACTTACTACCAATGGCAAGGCCTTGTGTTTGAGCTGAAAGCAACATCATATGAGAACCCAAACCCATATTATGTGCATGTTATGATGGATGAAGGGCTGTTTGAATGTAGATGTCACTACTTTGAGATGAATGGGCTGATTTGTGCACACATAATAAGGGCGATGGTTCATCTCAATGTCCAAGTAATTCTGCAACAATAATTACTGGAGAGGTGGTCTGAAGCAGCCACAACAAGCATGGGCGGGACTGGCCGGTTGCTGGACTTTGGGCACCCCTCGATGAACACACTGAAATACAACTCCTTGTGTCGAAGGTTGACATGGCTTACATATAGTGCATGTTGCAATGATGATGCCTACCGAATATTAGATGATGCAGCTAAAGTCCTGGAGCCTGCCATAGCAGCGGCCAAGAGATGAGCATTGCCTGACCAACAAGCAGCGCAACAGTGTGAACCCCCAACACCACCCATTGCAGCAACGATAACATGGAATGATGCATTGCCACAACATCAAAGCTCTGATATGCTAGAAAACCCAACTCGTGTCCCTAAGAAAGGCCAACCAACTGACAGAGAGAAGATAAAGAAGACGCTGGTGGAGCAGAGAGATGATGAACAAAAGAAGAAGGCGAAACAACAAGAGAATAAGGCAACCACACTAGGAAGACAAAAGCTCCAAAAAGCACAGTTCGCTGCAAGCACTGCAACGAATTAGGACACAACATTTAGACATGTGCCCCCCTAAAAGCTGCGATGGAGATGGCGACAACACTCCCCAAAAGCCAATTCTGCTCTAGGGTTGGACCTGTAGTCCCAGATTGTCAATACTTGAGAGCCGTGATGGCAAATGGTCCAAGAATTGACCAAGTGATGCAACTGAACCTGTAGAAAAGGAATGACAGAAACAGGGAGGAGATCTCTAGCAGACAATTTTTTTCTTTTTGCCTCGTAAATCAATATTGTACTTGCTCCGTGTTTTTGAAAACAAGAACTTCTATTTTGCAAACTTCATGAGTTGTTTTGAAACAGGAACATGCTGCTATGACATTGCATGTTCATCTTAGTTTTGTTTCGTCTATAACCAATTTTTTTATTTGGATTGGTGAATTGAAGTTACAAGAAAAATAGCTTGTTCCCTGTTCATGTTCATGTTACACAAAGAAAATGCTTGTTCATGTTCATTTTCTGTTTTGCAGGGACATGTATGTTCTAGAGATGCAACCATGGAAAATAACTACTATATTACTGTTCCAGGAAAAACAAAAAATCTTACATGAAGGACCTTTCCCTTGGTGTTGTTTACAGCAACATGTATTCATATGTTGATTTTGCTAGAACATCAGGATCATCTATTCATATGTTGATTTTGCTACGACATGAGGAACATGTTGGGGAATGTTGCATGGGAACAAAAAAAATCCTATGCACACGCAAGATATATCCATGGTGATGAGCATCTACGAGAGGGAGAGTGGATCTACATACCCTAGTAGATCGCTAAGCGGGAAGCATAAAAAATGCGGTTGATGTAGTCGAACGTCTTCGCGATCCAAATAGCCGAGCGTCCCATGATCCCATCGTGATACAATCATGATCCATCCCATGATCCCATCACGATCCGTGCCGCGATCAAATCACAAACCGTCTCGCGATCCTGATCACGGTCCTTCCCATCTAGTGCCGAACGGATGGCACCTCCGTGTTCAGCACACGTACAGCTCGATGACGATCTCCGCCTTCCTGATCTAGCAAGAGGGGGCGGAGAGGTATATGAGTTCTCCGACAGTCCGATGGCGTGGCAGCGGTGGTGGTGGAACTATTCCGGCAGGGCTTCGCCTACGCACCGCCGAAACTAGACTAAAGGAGAAAACGATCTAGAGGAAGTAGAGGGAGCACACGGCAATTAGGGTTAGCTCTCCCTTCTAAATCCTATAGTATATGTAGGAGGGAGGGAGGGGAGGAGGCAGCCTCAAACCCTCAAGGTTTGTCCGAAATAGGAGGTGGAGGAGTCCTACTCCAATCCTACTAGGAGTAGGATTCCTCCTCTCCGCTTGGAAACCCTTTCCACCTTCCCTCCTTTGGATTTTTCCCACCCCTAGCCGCATGGGACTTAGTGGGGGGTTCGGCCAGCCCACTAGGGGATGGTTTGACTCCTCCCACAGCCCATGAGGTCCTTTGGGTCGAGACACCCCTCCCGATGGCCCCCGGTACACTACAGAAGTACCCGAAACTTTTCCGATGACCAAAACAGGACTTCCTATATATCAATCTTTACCTCCGGAACATTTCGGAGATCCTCGTGACGTCCAGGATCTCATCCGAGACTCTGAAAAACCTTCAGTCACCACCATACATAACTCTACTATACTGAAACGTCACCGAACCTTAAGTGTGCAGACCCTGCGGGTTTGAGAACTATGTAGACATGACCAAGACACCTCCATGGTCAATAACCAATAGCGGGACCTGGATGCCCATATTGGTTCCTACATATTCTAAGAAGATCTTTACCGATTGAACCTCTATGTCAAGGATTCAGTTAATCTCGTACGATGTTCCCTTTGTTCTTTGGTATGTTACTTGCCTGAGATTCGATCGTCGGTATCTCTATACCTAGTTCAATCTTGTTACCGGAAAGTTTCTTTACCCATTCCGTAATACAAGATCATGTGGTTAACACTTATTCACATTGCTTGCAAGGCTTATTGTGATGTTGTATTACCGAGTGGGCCCTGAGATACCTCTCCATCACACGGAGTAACAAATCCCAGTCTTGATCCATGCCCACTCAACAGACACCCTTGGAGATACCTATAGAGCATCTTTATAGTCACCCAGTTACGTTGTGACATTTGATACACACAAGGTATTCGTCCGATGTCAGTGAGTTGCATGATCTCATGGTCATAGGAACAGATACTTGACATGCAGAAAACTATAGGAATAAACTCACACGGTCATATGCTATGTTTATAGTTTGGGTCTTGACGAGGATATGTACCTAGGGTAGGGTCCCAGGCCTGACCTACATACCCTACCTAAGGACATTGCATCGGAGGACTTGAAGATCACAAGAAAGATTCCAACTGGATTCCCCATGATGCTCAAGTCACTCGACAAGCGATCCACTCGAAGGCTTGTTCCTCCACTCGATAGTCACCTGTCACTCGGAAGACCTCACTTCCAGTCGACGCCAGAAGACCAGAAGCCACCCCTAGGAGGCCAACAGGCAGGCGTTAGGCTAGTCGTCATTAGTAGCAATTATGATGTACGTTACCAGTAACGCTAGTCTTTATACCCATGATCGGACCCTTGGATGCCTGGCAATTATGAGGGCAACGAACTCTATCTAAGCCGCCCCTCCCCTGTGGCACAAGGGTTCGCAACCATTGTAATCACTATTCTCCACACGAAAAAGCTCCAGAGCACTGAGACATAGGGTTGTTACCTCCACGAGAGGGGCCTGAACTCATACATCCGTGTGTACATCCTCGTCGTAGCTAAGACTCTGCCCTCTCCCTTCATACCCCTACCTTCTACTGTCAGGCTTGTTCCCATGACAGTTGGCGCCCACCGTGAGGCAGGCGTCTAAGTGACTTCCGGCGAGGTTGCATTTTTCACCCTTCGTCATGTCTTCCGGCGGTGTTTTCTCTTTGGGCCACGAGATCTGTTTCGGGGCGCTCATCATCATCGTTGACGATTCAGCATGGCTTCAAGAAGCGCCTCTCGACTTTGAGGCGCTACCGGTCTATGGGGCTGCGCATTTCCATGCGAGCTCCTATGGCATGTTGCTGCGTAAGCCGTCAACTCCGTATTTGTCGACTTTGCTCGCTATTCGTCGTTGCAAGTGATCCGGTCGCTCATGACTCTAGCGCTGGGTCAAGCATGCAGCGGCTCGCCAGATTTCTTCTCCGCAGATTGCGGCGATCAAGCCCGTCGAGTCCCTTCACGGCGTATTCGAGTCTGACTCTGATCAGTCTGATGTTCCTTTTGAGTGCGAGAGCTACAATCCCACAGTGGAGGTCTTGATGGCTGGCTCTCATCAAAGCCCGCCGTCGGGGTTCGGCCACGGCAGGCGGGAAGTTGACGGACCATCGAGTGAGGAGCTACGTCGCGATGGTGAAGTCCTTCACACTCCCATCAGCAGCACGACCGCCGAGGCCCAAGCCTTGGAGGCTACGCGCATATGGCTTGAAGAGCTTCAGAGAGAATTCGATGAGCGCGCTCGCCAGCGTCCACCAGTTTCCAGTCGATGTTAACGACAGCTGTTTCCAACTGGATCTCACAACAATGTTGAGGTATACCGTACCCCTGTGTTAAATGTTGCAGCAGCTGCTAGGATAGCAGATTCCATTCAGCCATCACGGTCCGAGGCTGGTAGAGGATTGATGCAGATCAGAGCATTGCTAGATGCAGCACAACGTCAGAATTCTGTTGTCTCACAGTCGTGCAACAGGATACACAGTAATTCACCCAGGGCAGAGACTGTTCAGTCCGCACATAGCCCTGGGTCGCCCTTGCGCCGAAGGGGCGGAGGTTTTTTTGAAGATCAGCTCAGAGATCAGTTCCACCGCGACGACCATCGAATGCCCACTCCCCCACAGGGTGGTCCGCACATGCCCCGGCACCAGGACGAAAGGCTCTCATTCGGTGATGAGCGGAATACAGGGTTTGACGCTCGTGATCTCCTCACTCAGAGGCGGATCGATAGAGGCAGAGCCCATAGAGATGGTTTGGACAGAGATTTTTCGAGTGGCAGCACAACTATTATTTCTGGCCCCGAGTGCTTCAGCGGGGCCATACATTCTGCAGAGATTCCCCCAACTTTAGGTTGGCGACTGGGATTGGGAAGTTTTCTGGTGAATCAAAGCCAAAGACTTGGTTAGATGATTACCGAGTGGTAGTCCATATTGGTGATGGCAATGATAATGTCGCAATGAAACATCTGTCCTTGATGTTGGATGGTTCGGCTCGTGCTTGGCTGAATCGCTTGGCTCCATCTAGTATATATTGCTGGGAAGACCTCGCCCGAGTGTTCGTCAAAACTTTTGAGGGTACTTGCAAGCATCCTACTAGGCTGGTTGACTTGCAACATTGTGTTCAAAATCCCAACGAGACCTTGAGGGATTACATTCATCGCCGGTCCACTCTGCATCATACAGTGGAAAGTTTTTCCGAGCATCAGGTTGTTTGTGCTTTCAAGGCTAGTGTGAAATACAGAGAGCTTTACTTGAAGTTCGGTAGAACTGGCAATATATCGCTGAGCAAGATGTGGAAATCACCACTCGGTACGCCAACAGCTAAGAGGAAGACTGCCTCTGCAGCGGCAAAGGAAAGGCAGTCGACAACGAAGCCGACAACAATTCCAGTTGAAAGCAGAAGCGGAAGGCTGAAGGCCCTGCACAGGCAGAGGCGGCTGCTCTGGCTGCCCAAGGAAAGAACAAGGGGAAGGCTAAAAGTCAGTTCGCCCCTAAGAAAGGAAAAAACCAGTTAGGAACTGATGTCCTGGATTTGCCGTGTGCAATTCTCACGAGGAAGGATGACGAGGGCAACTTGATATTGCCCAAGCATACCACTCGACAGTGTCGACTGCTCATCCAGCAGTTCAAAGAGACTCCTCGAGTGAGAAGACTCCTGAAAAGGATGATGAAGACAAGGAAATGTTCCCAAATGTCACCGCTACATTAATGATTGTTGCTGATGTCGAAAGCAAGAGTCGACTTAAGGTCATCAATAGGGAAGTCAACACGGCTGTCCCCACCACCCCCACCTACCTCAAGTGGTCGCAGTATGCTGTCACGTTTGACCAAACAGATCATCCATCTCATGTGGCCACTCCCGGTCAACAGGCTTTGGTGGTAGATCCGGTTGTGGGGGGCACTCGGCTCCGAAAGGTCCTCATGGATGATGGCAGCGGCCTGAACATCCTATATGCAGATACCCTTAAAGGAATGGGCATTCTGATGTCCCGACTGAGTGAGAGCAACATGCAATTTCACGGAGTCATTCCTAGGAAGAAGGCCAAGTCACTCGGCCAGATTGCATTGGATGTCACATTCGGAGCAGATATAATTTTTTGAAAGAACAATTGACGTTTGAAGTTGTGGATTTCCAGAGCGCTTATCACGCCATTCTGGGTCGGCCCGCGTATGCTCGTTTCATGGCCCGTCCATGTTACGTGTATCTCAAGTTGAAGATGCCAGGTCCTAAAGGTGTGATCACGGTCACTGGCAATCGACAGCGGGCTGAAGAGTGCCTCCAGAAAGGCTCTAAGATCACTGATCACCAGATGACCATGGTTGAGCTGGAAGAATACAAGAAGAGCGTTGACCCTGCTGATTTGCTACGCACTAAGAAGCCTGCTTCCGAGTCAACATTTCAGTCAGCAGGATAAGTGAAGAAAGTGCACATTCACCCGACAGATCCAACTGCAGCTCCAACGAACATATCATCAACACTCGACAGCAAATAGGAAGCCATGCTCATCTAGTTCCTCTATGAGAACTAGGATATCTTCGCATGGAAGCCTGCTGACATGTCGGGGGTTCCAAGGGAACTGGCTGAGCACCGATCGAGAGTTGATCCGAAGGCCAAACCCATCAAGGACCATTTCCATCGATCGACGTCAGAAAAGCGTAAAGCAATCGGTGAAGAGGTGGCTCGCCTCTTACGAGCCAAGTTCATTCGGGAGATTTACCACTCCGAGTGGCTCTCAAATGTTATCATGGTTCCCAAGGAGGACAAGTCGCTATGTATGTGTATTGACTTCAAGCATATCAATTGGGTCTGCTCGAAGGATCATTTTCCGCTCCCCCGCATAGATCAAATTGTTGTCTCGACTGCGGGATGCGAGCATTTATCGTTTCTAGATGCTTACTCCAGGTACCATTAGATCCGTCTGTTTGGCCCAGATGAAATAAAAACAGCCTTCATCACCCCAGTCGGGTGTTTTTGCTACATCACTATGCCATTCGGTTTGAAAAATGGCAGCGCTACTTTCATGCGCATGATTCAGAAGTGTTTACTCAACCAGATCCCTTGGAATGTCGAGGCGTACATGGATGATATTATTGTCATGTCCCGCAAAGGTTCCAACCTGCTGGCTGACTTGGCCGAAACATTCACCAATCTGAGGAGATATGATATAAAGTTGAATCCGGCTAAATGTACTTTCGGTGTCCCTAGCGGCAAGTTACTTGGTTTACTCATTTCTGAACGGGGGATCGATGTCAACTCTGAGAAAATCAGCGCCATTACCCGAATGAAGACTCCCGTGCGAGTGCATGATGTACAGAAGCTCACGGGTTGCTTGGTAGCATTGAGTCGATTCATTTCTCGTCTCGGTGAGAAGGCATTGCCTTTGTACCGACTGATGAAGAAGTCTAATACGTTCAAGTGGACTCCAGAGGCCGAAGCAGCGTTTGTCGAGCTCAAAACCCTACGCTCCACCCAGCCGGTGCTTGCCGCTCCTCGCAGCAAAGAGCCATTGCTCCTGTACATTGCGGCCACTAATCAGGTCATCAGTACAGTGTTAACCGTCGAGCGGGAAGAGGAGGGCAAGGCTTACAAAATCCAATGCCCGGTCTATTATGTGTATGAAGTATTGACTCCTTCGAAGCAAAGATGTCCTCACTATCAGAAGCTAGTTTACGATATTTACCTGTCAGCGAAGAAGGTGGCACATTATTTTCAAGACCACTCGATTTTAGTCGTCAATGATGCGCCATTATCTGAGTCCTCGACAATCGGGATGCAACTGGTCGAGTGGCTAAGTGGGCAATCGAACTCCTATACTTTGACATCAAGTTTGAAGCCAAGAAAGCGATCAAGTCTCGGGCACTGGCAGATATAATGGCCGAGTGGATTGAACAACAGCAACCAATCCAGGTTCACTCGGCACACTAGACCATGTTCTTTGATGGCTCTAAAATGTTGAATGGGTTTTGTGCTGGTGTTGTCTTGATATCTCCGAAGGGCGACAAACTCAATTACGTCTTGCAAATCCACTTCGATTCCTCCAACAATGAAGCAGAATATGAAGCACTCTTGTATGGGTTGCGCATGGCTATCTCACTCGGCGTCAAACGCCTGATGGTCTGTGGTGACTCAGATTTGGTGGTCAATAAGGTGCTGAAGGAGTGGGGCATTCGAAACCCCGCCATGACTGGATACTGCAGTGTTGTTAGGAAGCTTGAGAAAAAGTTTGAAGGTATGGAACTTCATCATGTTCCCCGAGTGAAGAATCAAGCAGCTGATGAGATGGCAAAGATTGGATCCACTTGATGACCTGTCCCCAGCAATGTGTTTTTAGAGCATCTTCATACTCCTTCGGTGTAGGAAGATCCTTTCACCGAAGAGCCCCCGCAAGCTATGAGCTCCACCGATCCAACTGAAGTCGATGTCCCCGCAGTAATTGATCTCGTTATGGAGATTCTGGTCATCATTCCTGATTGGACGGTGCCCTATATTGCATACACCCTAAGACAGGAACTCCCTGAAGATGAGACAGAAGCACGACATATTGTGCGCAGGTCAAAAGCTTTTACTGTGATAGGAGATCATCTGTTCAAAGAAAGCGCGACTGGCATAACGTAGCATTGCATTTCCCCCGAGGAAAGTCGAGTGATTCTAGATGAAATCCACTCGGGAACTTGCGGCCATCATGCATCCTCATGGACGATTGTCGCTAAAGCATACCGAGCTGGTTTTTTCTGGCCGCGGGCCAATGAGATGGCCAAAGATATCGTCGATCATTGTGAGGGGTGCCAGTTTTATGCAAACTTATCCCACAAGCTGGCGTCTGCCCTAAAGACAATCCCACTTTCCTGGCCATTTGTTTTTTGGGGCCTAGACATGGTCGGTCCCTTTCGGACTGGAAAAGGTGGATTCACACATTTGCTGGTCGCAGTCAACAAATTTACAAAGTGGATAGAGGCCAAGCCGATAAAGAAGTTGAACTCCCGCACGGCGGTCACATTCATGAGGGAAATAATTTTCCGATACGGCGTTCCTCACAATATCATCATGGATAACGACACTAACTTTGACTCGGAAGAATTCAGAAACTTTTGCATCTCTCAAGGCACTCGGGTGGATTATGCGTCTGTTGTGCATCCTCAAACCAATGGACAAGTTAAGCGAGCTAATGGCCTCATCCTGCAAGGTCTGAAGCCTCGTCTCATGCGCGACTTAGATCATGCCACCGGAGCCTCGGTGACTAAGCTACCGTCTGTTTTGTGGGGCTTGAGAACAACGCCTAATCGGTCGACTGGACAGACTCCTTTTTTCCTGGTCTATAGAGCTGAAGCTGTCCTGCCGAGTGATTTGTTTCACAACTCTCCCCGAGTGGAACTTTATTCCGAAGCTGAAGCTGAAAAAGCTAGACATGATGGCGTCGACCTCCTAGAGGAAGAGTGAGAGATGCTCTGATGCGGACCGCAACTTATCAGCAAGAGCTATGACGCTTCCATGCAAAGAATGTCAAGAGTCGGTCATTTCATGAGGGAGATTTGGTGCTCCAAGTGGATCAACAACGACCTCGTAAGCTTGCTCCGGCATGGTAAGGTCCCTTCATCGTCACAAAGGTGTTGAACAATGGAGCTTACCACTTGTACAACCTCAAGAAGCGGATGGACGAACCGCGAGCCTGGAACGCAGATCTGCTCCGACGTTTCTATGCTTAGGAACCGAGTGGTTTTGATGTAATAAAGATATTTCAAAACATGTCATGTATGCAAATGCGGTCTCTGCAGCCTTTTCGTCGACTCTGGTCAAGTAATTTTTCGTTTGGAGTCAATTCGAGTGATGAGCAATCCTCACACTTGGGGGCTTAGCTGCGAACATGCTTTTGCCTAAGTTAACAACCTTGTCGAGTGGATAGCAGTCCATTCACTCGACGACTTAGTTGCGAACCAGTCTTCTCCTAAGTTCAAAATTACTCCGAGTGTTGAGCAATCCTCACACTCGGGGGCTTAGCTGTGAACATGCTTTCGCCTAAGCTAAAAACCCTGTCGAGTGGATAGCAGTCCATCCACTGGATGAATTAGTTGCAAACCAGTCTTCGCCTATGTTCAAAATTACTCCGAGTGTTGAGCAATCCTCACACTTAGGGGCTTAGCTGCGAACATGCTTTCGCCCAAGTTAAAAACCCCGCCGAGTGGATAGTAGTCCATCCACTCGACGTCCTAGTTGCGAATCAGTCTTTGCCTAGGTTCAAAAATACTCCGAGTGTTGAGCAATCCTCACACCCGGGGGCTTAGCTGCGAACCAGTTTTCGCCTAAGTCAAAAAAAAATTCAGTCGAACAAACGATTGAAAGCCAAATGCAGATAAATTCAAAAGTTCTATCGCGGGTAAACATTTCACGAGAAAACAAACATGCTTAGGCTTAAGGCCTGAATGAAGTTTTAAAGCTGATACAATTCCACTCGGCATACCGAGGCAAATAGAGTTTTTGAAAGACCAAGTTTTTCAAGCACCCGACGGGCTGGCAGGCTCGATGAACGTGTCCAAGTCGATTCCATCTGCCATCCTTGTGTCTGCGTTGATGAAGGTCTCCATGAAGTCTTCAAATTGGAGTTTCTTTGTATTCACCACTCGGAGCTCCTTCAATTTTTCTTCCCTTACCTCCTTGTAATGGACCCTTACAAGGGAGAGTGCCACGTTAGGTCCGCAGCGGGCAGCAGATTTCTTCCAGGCCTGCACTCGACTAGGAAGGTTGTTAAGGCGTACTAGCATGGATGTGAGGTCAAGCTGAAGAGTGTCTCCGGGCCACAGTTCCTTGTCGACCCTCTCCATCGCAATTTTCAGTTGGAGGACATACGCCTGGACGCCTTGGAGCCTAACATTGAGTCGGAACAAGTTCATGGCCACTGCATCTCCAACAGGTGACTTCATGGGATCCAAATTGGGACCAATCTCTTCAGTTTCTTTTTCAAAATCCGGGCAGAATTCTGTTTGGAAGACGAAATGGGAGGAGAATTCATGAGTTACAGTCGTCAAAGATTTTATGAAGTTTAGTCGACAGAGATACTCACCGTCGAGCATGATGTACATCTTCCTCGCAAATTCCCCCAAGTGCTTCTCCAAACCATTGCTCCTCTTGGTTAGGTGCTCAGTTTTCTTGATAAGATCCACCCGCTCCTTCTTCAGCTTAGAGTTTTCCGCCTCCATCTTCTTGGCGGCGGCCAGCTTCTAATCAGCAGCCTGAATTTTCTCCTTCGCCACCCATTGAGCATCAGCAAGCGCTTTGTCCTTGTCCTCCAGCGCTTTCTTCATGGTATCTAAAGAAACAACATTATTGAGTCGCGCTTGGATTCGTCTATTTTCATCGCGTACGTCTGTTCGAGTGAAAGCACTCGGTTCAAAGCATGGACAGTGAGGATAAGAATGCGTCGGGTCAGCAGAAGTTACCTCCCAGAGTTTTCAGCTCGGTCCGCACCCGCTCCAAAGTGTTTTTGGAGACCTCCAAGTCCACTCGCAGCCGGTTCCTTTCATCTTCAAGGTCATTGTACTGCGCTCCTAGTTCGCAAGCTCTCTGAAATCAACAAAGAAAGAAATTCAATCGACAAGAAATACCTGCATTCCCGAGTGCAAAAAGTCAAAAACAGTCGGCTGGGTGGCGCCCCCTCCCCACTACCCTGAAGTAGCATCATATCATGGTTGATGAAATGATGTCCATGAAACCCGCGTTCAGGGGAAGAGGAATTCAAGCAAAAGTCCACCCGACATGTCGAGTGGCACGTGTACTCCGCATACCGTAAACAACCCAGAGTTCAAAATGGTTCCTATTAGACCCCCACTAGTGCAAGCACTCGACGACGGTCTTGGGGAGTACACCCAGTGGGTGCAGTCAGAGTGCCCCCACTAGAATTGCTAACGCTCGATCCGTCGAGTGACCCAATGACCCCACGTTGCTCCTTTGTAGCGTCATATCATGGTTGATGAAATGATATCCATGAAACCGACAAGGTAGCCTCGGTATGGGAACGGTTAAGAAAAATAAAGTACGCTCGACATGTCGAGTGAGAATCATACTCCATGTGCGGCAGAAGCCCAGAGTTCAAGTTTTTAAGACTACTGCTCATCGCCTATGATCAACAGTAGCCTCGGGGACTACACCCAGTGGGTGCACTCAGTGTGCCCCAACTGGTTCTTAAAAAATTCGACAAGGTCTGTCCTGTCTGAGCATTCGACGGTCTCTATCAGACCCCCGCGAGTGCAAACACTCGACGACGGTCTCGGGGACTACACCCAGTGGGTGCACTCAGCATGCCCCCACTGGATCTGCTAACTCTCGATCTATCGAGTGGTAGAGAAATAAAAAAATGTGCGCAAGCATATAAATACTGTCTCTTTAAAGACCCCTGCCAGTGCAAGCACTGGACATCGGTCTCGGGGACTACACCCAGTGGGTGCACTTAGAGTGCCCCCACTGGAACTGCTAAAGCTCGATCCGTTGAGTGATCCGCCGCCCCACTACCCTGAAGTAGCGTCATATCATGGTTAATGAAATGATGTCCATAAAACCTACAAGGTAGCTTTGGTGTGGAACGGCCAGGACAAAACTTCACTCGACATGTCGAGCAACAAACGTATTCCGCATACGTCATACTCTAAAGACCCCTGCCAGTGCAAGCACTCGACAACAGTCTCGGGGACTACACCCAGTAGGTGCACTTAGCGTGCCCCCACTTGACCAAAACCTACTCGATTAAAACCTGATCTATTCGAGTGGAGAACTTTCAAATATTCTACAAGCGGAAAGAAAACACCCGGTGGGTGTACAATCAAAGAAGACATGAATTCAATCGGAAGTCAATCGGAAATGTACTTACAATCGAACTTACTCGGACATTGGTGCGAAGCACTGTGCTGGCATCGTAAGCTAACTTGCTGGCCTCATATGCCTCCTTGGTGCGCAGCATCATCTGCTCCGCCTGGATCATGGCCTCCTTTGCAGCCCCGGTGTGATCTTCCGGGACGTGGTTTAGGGGAAAATCAGTCATCGGCGGGATTGGCATAATGGCTAGGATAGTCAAGGTAGTCTGAGCTGGTTCAGTTGGAGTCAACGTCACGATAGTTGAAGCAGCTGGTGGAGCACTCGACAGAGGCACCGTTGGATCGGCTCTGACATGTGTCGAGTCGCTTATCCCCTAGGAGTATCTAGCAGTCGACCGTTGAGGCGTCTGTGCTGACGGAGTTCTTCGGGTGCATATGTGCGGGGTGCTTAAGGTCTCACCTTCACCTCTCGTACCCCGAGGCTGTTCTTCATCATCTTCCAATTGAATGATTTTTGCAAACATCAATCGGCAACATAAACCCTTGCAATCGACGAATCCCATTCGAGAAGCAGAACTAGGTAAAAATTTGTTTACCTCTGTGGGAAGTGGTTGCGTCAGCAGTATCTACATCCATTGCCTCCTCCCCGTCCCGTGGAGGCGACGTCACTGAGGTAGCAGCTCTGGTAGATCAAACGACACTCGGTTAACAAGAATTCAAGGTCACACTCGACAGCAAGAGTTGGAAGTAAACACTTATGTGGAGACGACAGGCACAACCACCTTCATGCGGGGTAGAGCTTTGCGAGGTTTTGCTGCATTGGGCTTGAGTTGCTTCGCCGATCGTTCACTTGACTCGACGGTTGAGGGTCGTCTCCGCTTCGGGTTCTTTTCACTCGGAGCCGGGGCCTTGTCTGTAGTAGTTGCCGGGTCTTGACGGGACTTGGAGCGGCGTTCAATGTGTGGAGGGGACTCGACTTCCTCCCCGTTCTTACCCGAGTGTTCGTATTCGTCTTCACTATCGTAAGAGCCCTCGATGTCCATGCTGCCGCCCTTGCTCTCCTCACCATCTTTAGGCTGGTCCTCGTTAGGCACGGGTGAGTACATGTGCGTCCACTCCTGCATGGTCAAACAATGAAGTCAGTCAACAAATTAATCAACCACTCGACAGTATGGTGTATCAGTCGACAAGATATAATTTACCAGATTCTTTGGCGGGTTTTCGGCTGAGTAAGGTTGGATCCTCTTGGCTCCCAGGGGATTGTCGCAAGCTCCGGTGATACTACGAAGCCACTGCTCGACAGTTGCTTGCGAAATCTCTTCTGGATGCGCCCGGGTCGAGTCTCCAGGGCCTGCATAATGCCACATAGTGTGGTCCCTGGCCTGGAGTGGTTGGATCCGTCGACTGAGGAAAGTCTCCAGGAGGTCCATGTCGGTCACCCCGCCACGGATAAGTTTCACTAGGGAATCCACCAAGATCCCCACTTGGACTTTTTCTCCTTCTGACACTTTTAGGGACTTGGGGACGGCAGGGCGATCAGATGTGAAAGGGGAAAGGCCAGTCGACATATTGGGAGAAGCTACATCTTTGTAGTAAAACCATGTCGACTGCCAGCCTCTAACAGATTCGGGAAAGGTCACGGAAGGAAAATAACTATGAGATCTCTTCTGAATTCCTAGACCCCCACACAACTGCATTACATGAGTCTTACCATCCTTAGGGAGGGCTTTCTTTACAGTCTGCGATCTAACAGTGAAAATGTGCTTGAACAATCCCCAGTGGGGAGAGCAGCCCAGGAAGCACTTGCACAAGGTGATGAAAGCAGACAAGTACGAGATGGCATTCCGTAGAAAGTGGTGGAGCTGAGCTCCAAAGAAGTTCAAAAACCCTCTAAAGAACGGATGGGGAGGCATGGAAAAACCTCTTTCGATGTGGGAGAGGAGAAGAATCCGCTCCCCTTCGCGCAGCTCCGGCTCGCGCTCTCCCTCCGACAACCTCCAGGCGCCTTCCGCCACGAGCCCGTCAATGACAAGATTCACGACGTCCGCGTGAGTGACCGCCGAGGGGAGAAAATCCCCCTGGATCCACCCTGGTGGTGCGGTGAACCGAGCGGTCGAGGGCTTCTTGCCCTTGAGCTTCACGGCTCCCTTCTTGGTGCACTCCAACTTCTTCGTGGTTCCCTTCATCATTGCGGCGGTACAGCTCGTCGAAGCTGAGCCGAGCGGAGCGCTGGACGCAAGGGAGGCGGAGGAAGGGAGGAAATGTGGGGAAAAGTATTGTGCAACCCGCAGCGCCTCAGGATTTATATTCCACCGAGTGTCTCAGTGGCAGGTGGTCCCGTGAGATCCCCGCATATCTCAACCGCAGACGACGCCCTGTACGTGGCGAAAAGAGCGGCGCAGAAATTGAGGCGTCATGCTCCCACTCATTTCGGTAGTGGCATCATCAGCGCGGACGCACTGCTTCCCAAAATTTCGTATCCCGCAAGATCCGGCCCTGACAGCCGGCCCGTCACCTCCAAAGATCCCTTCATATCACTCAGAACAAGATTGACATTGAACATTCACTCGGGCGCTTTCAAGGCTGAATCGATCCGGGCGAGTGTCGAGGAGTTCAGTCGACGCAAGTTTCGTTGAAGCCCCGAATATCATTCGGAAGATTCGGTGCCTTGTCCTGAACTGGCATCGATACCCCCTTTCACCACTCAAACCCTGATCCATTCGGGGGCTAATGACGAGGATATGTACCTAGGGTAGGGTCCTAGGCCTGACCTACATACCCTACCTAAAGACATTGCATCGGAGGACTTGAAGATCACAAGAAAGATTCCGACTGGATTCCCCATGACGCTCAAGTCACTCGACAAGCGATCCACTCGAAGGCTTCTTCCTCCACTTGACAGTCACCTGTCACTCGGAAGACCTCACTTCTAGTCGACGCCAAAAGACCAGAAGCGACCCCAGGAGGCCAACAGGCAGGCATTAGGTCAGTCGTCATTAGTAGCAATTATGATGTACGTTACCATTAACGCTAGTCTTTATACCCACGACCGGACCCTTGGATGCCTATCAATTATGAGGGGCAGCGAACTCTATATAAGCCACCCCTCCCCTCTGGCACAAGGGTTCGCAACCATTGTAATCACTATTCTCCACATGACAAAGCTCCAGAGCACTGAAACGTAGGGCTGTTATTGTTGGAAATATGCCCTAGAGGCAATAATAAAATGGTTATTATTGTATTTCCTAGTTCATGATAATTGTCTATTATTCATGCTACAATTGTGTTAAACAGAAACCGTAATACATGTGTGAATACATAGACCATCGCATGTCCCTAGTGAGCCTCTAGTTGGCTAGCTCGTTGATCAATAGATGGTCACGGTTTCATGACCATGGACATTGGATGTCGTTGATAACGGGATCACATCATTAGGAGAATGATGTGATGGACAAGACCCAATCCTAAGCATAGCACAAGATCGTGTAGTTCGTATGCTAAAGCTTTTCAATGTCAAGTATCATTTCCTTAGACCATGAGATTGTGTAACTGCCGGATACCGTAGGAATGCTTTGGGTGTGCCAAACGTCACAACGTAACTGGGTGGCTATAAAGGTACGCTACGGGTATCTCCGAAAGTGTCTGTTGGGTTGACACGAATCAAGACTGGGATTTGTCACTCCGTGTGACGGAGAGGTATCTCTGGGCCCACTCGGTAAGACATCATCATAATGAGCTCAATGTGACTAAGGAGTTAGCCATGGGATGATGTGTTACGGAACGAGTAAAGAGACTTGCCGGTAACGAGATTGAACAAGGTATGGCGATACCGACGATCGAATCTCGGGCAAGTACCATACCGATAGACAAAGGGAATTGTATACGGGATTGATTGAATCCCTGACATCGTGGTTCATCCGATGAGATCATCGTGGAGTACGTGGGAGCCAACATGGGTATCCAGATCCCGCTGTTGGTTATTGGCCGGAGAGGTGTCTCGGTCATGTCTACGTGTCTCCCGAACCCGTAGGGTCTACACACTTAAGGTTCGATGACGCTAGGGTTATAGGGAAAAGGTATACGTGATTACCGAAGGTTGTTCGGAGTCCCGGATGAGATCCCGGACGTCACGAGGAGCTCCGGAATGGTCCGGAGGTAAAGATTGATATATAGGAAGTCCAGTTTTGGTCACCGGAAAGTTTTCGGGCTCATCGGTAATGTACCGGGAGTGCCGGGAGGGTGCCGGAGGACCCCCGGGAGGGGTGTGACGACCAAAGGACCACATGGGCTGTTAGATAAAGTGTGCCAGCCCTTATTGGGCTGGGCAAGACTTTTGCTAAAGGCCCATGCGGCTGGAGATAAGGAGATAAGGCAAAAAGGATTTAAAAGGAGGAGATCCACCTCCCTTGTGGGAGGTGGACTCTCCCTTTAATTCAGCCGGCCATCTCCTCTTTGGAGTAGAGGCCAAGCCAGCCCTCCACGTCCCTCCTCCTATATATACTTGAGGTTTTGGATGTTTTGAGACAGGATTTGATCTCTCTCTCTCACGGCGAAGCCCTACCTCTCTTCTTCCTCCTCCGCAGCGCTTAGGCGAAGCCCTGTCGGAATACCTTGCTACTCCACCACCACCACGCCGTCGTGCTGCTGTTGGAGCCCTTCCCCAACCTCTCCTTCCTCCTTGCTGTATCAAGGTGTTGGAGACGTCACCGGGCTGCACGTGTGTTGAACGCGGAGGTGCCGTCCGTTCGGCACTTGATCGGATCTACCGCGATCTGAATCGCTGCGAGTACGACTCCATCAACCGCGTTCTTGTAACGCTTCCGCTTAGAGATCTTCAAAGGTATGAAGATGCAATCTCTCCCCTCTCGTTGCTGGTTTCTCCATAGATAGATCTTGGTGAACGTAGGAAAATTTTGATTTACTACTACGTCTCCCAACAGTGGCATCATGAGCTAGGTCTATGCGTAGAATCTATGCACGAGTAGAACACAAAGCAGTTGTGGGCGTCGAGTTTGTTAATTTGCTTGCCGCTACTAGTCTTATCTTGATTCGGCGGTATTGTGGGATGAAGCGGCCCGGACCAACTTTACACGTACGCTTACATGAGACCGGTTCCACCGCCTGACATGCACTAGATGCATAAGGTGGCTAGCGGGTGTCTGTCTCTCCTACCTTAGTCGGATCGGATTCGATGAAAAGGGTCCTTATGAAGGGTAAATAGCAATTGGCAAATCACGTTGTGGTGTTGACGTAGGTAAGAAACGTTCTTGCTAGTAACCTATAGCAGCCACGTAAAAACTTGCAACTACAAATTAGAGGACGTCTAACTTGTTTTTGCAGCATGTGCCTTGTGATGTGATATGGCCAAAGGATGTGATGTGATGCATTGTGATGTATGAATTGATCATGTTCTTGTAATAGGATTCACGACTTGCATGTCGATGATTATGACAACCGGCAGGAGCCATAGGAGTTGTCTTATTTATTGTATGACCTGCGTGTCAATCATAAACGCCATGTAATTACTTTACTTTATTGCTAAGCGTTAGCCATAGTAGTAGAAGTAATAGTTGGCGAGACAACTTCATGAAGACACAATGATGGAGATCATGATGATGGAGATCATGGTGTCGTGCCGGTGACAGTGATGATCATGGTGCCCCGAAGATGGAGATCATAGGAGCAAAATGATATTGGCCATATCATGTCACTATATTGATTGCATGTGATGTTTATCATGTTTACATCTTATTTGCTTAGAACGACGGTAGTAAATAAGATGATCTCTCAATAAAATTTCAAGAGAAGTGTTCACCCTAACTGTGCACCGTTGCTAAGGATCGTTGTTCCGAAGCACCACGTGATGATCGGGTGTGATAGGTTCTAACGTTCGCATACAATGGGTGTAAGCCAGATTTACACACGCGAAACACTTAGGTTGACTTGACGAGCCTAGCATGTACAGACATGGCCTCGGAACACGGAAGACCGAAAGGTCGAACATGAGTCGTATAGAAGATACGATCAACATGAAGATGTTCACCATGGATGACTAGTCCGTCTCACGTGATGATCGGACACGGGCTAGTTGACATGGATCATGTATCACTTGGAAGACTAGAGAGATGTCTGTCTAAGTGGGAGTTCATTAATTTGATTAAATGAACTTAATTATCATGAACTTAGTCTAAAATTGTCTTTACAATCTATGATGTAGATCCAATGGCCAACGCGAATGTCACCCTCAATTTCAACGCGTTCCTAGAGAAAACCAAGCTGAAAGATGATGGAAGCAACTATGCGGACTGGGTCCGTAGCTTGAGGATCATCCTCATAGCTTCCAAGAGATTGTATGTCCTAGATGCACCGCTAGGTGACGCACCCGTTCTCCCAGCGGAACAAGATGTTATGAACACTTGGCAATCACGCTGCGATGATTACTCCCTTGTTCAATGCGGCATGCTTTACAGTCTAGAACCGGGGCTCCAAAAGCGTTTTGAGCAACACGGAGCATATGAGATGTTCCAGGAGCTGAAACTGGTTTTTCAAGCTCATGCCCGGGTCGAGAGATATGATGTCTCCGACAAGTTCTTCAGCTGTAAGATGGAGGAGCATAGTTCTGTCAGTGAGCACATCCTCAAGATGTCTGGGCTACACAGCCGCTTGACTCAGCTGGGGGTTAATATCCCGGATGACTCGGTCATTGACAGAATCCTCCAGTCGCTTCCACCTAGCTTCAAGAGCTTTGTGATGAACTACAACATGCAAGGTATGGAGAAGTCCATTCCTGAGTTGTACTCGATGCTGAAATCAGCGGAGGTCGAGATCAAAAAGGAGCATCAAGTGTTGATGGTGAATAAGACCACTAGTTTCAAGAAAGGCAAGGGTAAGAAGAACTTCAAGAAGGACGGCAAAGCTGTTGCCGCGCCCGGTAAGCAAGTTGCCGGGAAGAAGAAGAAAAATGGACCCAAGCCTGAGACTGAGTGCTTTTATTGCAAGGGTACCGGTCACTGGAAGCGGAACTGCCCCAAGTATTTAGCGGATAAGAAGGACGGCAACATTAAAGGTATATGTGATATACTTGTTATTGATGTGTACTTGACCAGCGCTCGTAGTAGCTCCTGGGTATTTGATACCGGTGCAGTTGCTCACATTTGTAACTCCAAGCAGGAGCTGCGGAATAAGCGGAGGCTGGCCAAGGATGAGGTGACGATGCGTGTCGGGAATGGTTCCAAGGTCGATGTGATCGCCGTCGGCACGTTACCTCTACATCTACCTTCGGGATTAGTTTTAAACCTTAATAATTGTTATTTAGTACCAGCTTTGAGCATGAACATTGTATCTGGATCTCGCTTGATGCGAGATGGCTACTCATTTAAATCCGAGAATAATGGTTGTTCTATTTATATGAGAGAAATGTTTTATGCTCATGCCCCGCTGGTCAATGGTTTATTTTTGATGAATCTCGAACGTGATGTTACACATGTCCATAGTGTGAGTACCAAAAAGTGTAAAGTTGATAACGATAGTCCCACTTACATGTGGCACTGCCGTCTTGGCCATATTGGTGTCAAACGCATGAAGAAGCTCCATGCTGATGGACTTTTGGAGTCACTTGATTTCGAATCATTTGACACATGCGAACCATGCCTCATGGGCAAGATGACCAAGACTCCGTTCTCCGGAACAATGGAGCGAGCAACTGACTTGTTGGAAATAATACATACCGATGTATGCGGTCCAATGAGCGTCGAGGCTCGCGGTGGCTACCGTTATGTTCTCACCCTCACTGATGACTTGAGTAGATATGGTTATGTCTACTTAATGAAACACAAGTCTGAAACTTTTGAAAGGTTCAAGGAATTTCAGAGTGAGGTCGAGAATCAACGTGACAGGAAAATAAAATGCCTACGATCTGATCGTGGCGGAGAATATTTAAGTCACGAGTTTGGCACGCACCTTAGGAAATGTGGAATTGTTTCACAACTCACGCCGCCCGGCACACCCCGGCGAAATGGTGTGTCTGAACGTCGTAATCGCACTCTATTGGATATGGTGCGATCTATGATGTCTCTTACCGACTTACCGCTATCATTTTGGGGATATGCATTAGAGACTGCCGCATTCACTTTAAATAGGGCACCGTCTAAATCTGTTGAGACGACACCGTATGAATTGTGGTTTGGAAAGAAACCTAAGCTGTCGTTTCTAAAAGTTTGGGGATGCGATGCTTATGTGAAGAAACTTCAACCTGAGAAGCTCGAACCCAAAGCGGAAAAGTGCGTCTTCATAGGATATCCCAAGGAGACTATTGGGTATACCTTCTACCTACGATCCGAAGGCAAAGTCTTTGTTGCCAAGAATGGATCCTTTCTCGAGAAAGAGTTTCTCTCGAAAGAAGTAAGTGGGAGGAAAATAGAACTTGATGAGGAAATTGTACCTCCACTCGAACTGGAGAGTAGCGCAGCACAGGAAGTTGTTTCTGTGGAGCCTACACCGGCTAGAGAGGAAGTTAATGATGATGATCATGAAACTTCAGATCAAGTTGCTATTCGAAGGTCCACCAGGACACGTTCCGCACCAGAGTGGTACGGCAATCCTGTCCTAGAGATCATGTTGTTGGACAACGGTGAACCTTCGAACTATGAAGAAGCGATGGCGGGCCCGGATTCCAACAAATGGCTTGAGGCCATGAAATCCGAGATAGGATCCATGTATGAGAACAAAGTATGGACTTTGGTGGACTTGCCTAATGATAAGCGAGCCATTGAAAACAAATGGATCTTTAAGAAGAAGACTGACGCGGACGGTAATGTCACCGCCTATAAAGCTCGGCTTGTCGCTAAGGGTTATCGACAAGTTCAAGGAGTTGACTACGATGAGACTTTCTCACCCGTAGCGATGCTAAAGTCAGTCCGAATCATGTTAGCAGTTGCCGCATTTTATGATTATGAGATCTGGCAAATGGACGTCAAAACGGCATTCCTTAATGGCTTCCTCAAGGAAGAACTGTATATGATGCAGCCGGAAGGTTTTGTCGATCCTAAAGATGCTAACAAGGTATGCAAGCTCCAGCGCTCCATCTATGGGCTGGTGCAAGCATCTCGGAGTTGGAACATTCGCTTTAATGAGGTGATTAAAGCGTTTGGGTTTGTACAGGTTTATGGAGAACCTTGTATTTACAAGAAAGTGAGTGGGAGCTCTATAGCATTTCTTATACTGTATGTGGATGACATGCTGATAATGGGAAATAATATAGAACTCTTGGAAAGTATCAAGGCCTACTTGAATAAGTGTTTTTCAATGAAGGACCTTGGAGAAGCTGCTTACATATTAGGTATTAAGATCTATAGAGATAGATCGAAACGCCTCATTGGTCTTTCACAAAGCACATACCTTGAAAAGATATTGAAGAAGTTCAATATGCATCAGTCCAAGAAGGGGTTCTTGCCTGTGTTGCAAGGTGTGAGATTGAGTACGACTCAATGCCCGACCACGGCAAAGGATAGAGAAGAGATGAGTGTCATCCCCTATGCTTCAGCCATAGGCTCTATCATGTATGCCATGCTGTGTACCAGACCTGATGTGAACCTTGCCATAAGTTTGGTAGGGAGGTACCAAAGTGATCCCGGAGCGGAACACTGGACAGCGGTCAAGAATATCCTGAAGTACCTGAAAAGGACAAAGGACATGTTTCTCATATATGGAGGTGCCGAAGAGCTCGTCGTAAAGGGTTACGTCGACGCTAGCTTCGACACAGATCCGGACGACTCTAAGTCGCAAACCGGATACGTGTATATTTTGAATGGAGGGGCAGTCAGCTGGAGTAGCAGCAAGCAAAGCGTCGTGGCGGCATCTACATGTGAAGCGGAGTACATAGCTGCTTCGGAAGCAGCAAAGGAGGGAGTCTGGATGAAGGAGTTCATCACCGACCTAGGAGTGATTCCAAATGCGTCGGGCCCGATGACTCTACTCTGTGACAACACTGGAGCTATTGCCCTTGCGAAGGAGCCCAGGTTTCACAAGAAGACAAGACACATCAAGCGCCGCTTCAACTCCATCCGTGATTACATTCAGGAGGGAGACATAGATATTTGTAAAGTGCATACGGATCTGAATGTCGCAGATCCGTTGACTAAACCTCTCTCACGAGCAAAACATGATCAACACCAGAACGCTATGGGTGTTCGATTCATCACAATGTAACTAGATTATTGACTCTAGTGCAAGTGGGAGACTGTTGGAAATATGCCCTAGAGGCAATAATAAAATGGTTATTATTGTATTTCCTAGTTCATGATAATTGTCTATTATTCATGCTACAATTGTGTTAAACAGAAACCGTAATACATGTGTGAATACATAGACCATCGCATGTCCCTAGTGAGCCTCTAGTTGGCTAGCTCGTTGATCAATAGATGGTCATGGTTTCATGACCATGGACATTGGATGTTGTTGATAACGGGATCACATCATTAGGAGAATGATGTGATGGACAAGACCCAATCCTAAGCATAGCACAAGATCGTGTAGTTCGTATGCTAAAGCTTTTCAATGTCAAGTATCATTTCCTTAGACCATGAGATTGTGTAACTCCCGGATACCGTAGGAATGCTTTGGGTGTGCCAAACGTCACAACGTAACTGGGTGGCTATAAAGGTACGCTACGGGTATCTCCGAAAGTGTCTGTTGGGTTGACACGAATCAAGACTGGGATTTGTCACTCCGTGTGACGGAGAGGTATCTCTGGGCCCACTCGGTAAGACATCATCATAATGATCTCAATGTGACTAAGGAGTTAGCCACGGGATGATGTGTTACGGAACGAGTAAAGAGACTTGCCGGTAACGAGATTGAACAAGGTATGGCGATACCGACGATCGAATCTCGGGCAAGTACCATACCGATAGACAAAGGGAATTGTATACGGGATTGATTGAATCCCTGACATCGTGGTTCATCCGATGAGATCATCGTGGAGTACGTGGGAGCTAACATGGGTATCCAGATCCCGCTGTTGGTTATTGGCCGGAGAGGTGTCTCGGTCATGTCTACGTGTCTCCCGAACCCGTAGGGTCTACACACTTAAGGTTCGATGACGCTAGGGTTATAGGGAAAAGGTATACGTGATTACCGAAGGTTGTTCGGAGTCCCGGATGAGATCCCGGACGTCACGAGGAGCTCCGGAATGGTCCGGAGGTAAAGATTGATATATAGGAAGTCCAGTTTTGGTCACCGGAAAGTTTTCGGGCTCATCGGTAATGTACCGGGAGTGCCGGGAGGGTGCCGGAGGACCCCCGGGAGGGGTGTGACGACCAAAGGACCACATGGGCTGTTAGATAAAGTGTGCCAGCCCTTATTGGGCTGGGCAAGACTTTTGCTAAAGGCCCATGCGGCTGGAGATAAGGAGATAAGGCAAAAAGGATTTAAAAGGAGGAGATCCACCTCCCTTGTGGGAGGTGGACTCTCCCTTTAATTCAGCCGGCCATCTCCTCTTTGGAGTAGAGGCCAAGCCAGCCCTCCACGTCCCTCCTCCTATATATACTTGAGGTTTTGGATGTTTTGAGACAGGATTTGATCTCTCTCTCTCACGGCGAAGCCCTACCTCTCTTCTTCCTCCTCCGCAGCGCTTAGGCGAAGCCCTGTCGGAATACCTTGCTACTCCACCACCACCACGCCGTCGTGCTGCTGTTGGAGCCCTTCCCCAACCTCTCCTTCCTCCTTGCTGGATCAAGGTGTTGGAGACGTCACCGGGCTGCACGTGTGTTGAACGCGGAGGTGCCGTCCGTTCGGCACTTGATCGGATCTACCGCGATCTGAATCGCTGCGAGTACGACTCCATCAACCGCGTTCTTGTAACGCTTCCGCTTAGCGATCTTCAAAGGTATGAAGATGCAATCTCTCCCCTCTCGTTGCTGGTTTCTCCATAGATAGATCTTGGTGAACGTAGGAAAATTTTGATTTACTACTACGTCTCCCAACAGTTATCTCCACGAGAGGGGCCTGAACTCATACATCCGTGTGTACATCCTCGCCATAGCTAGGACTCCACCCTCTCCCTTCATACCCCTACCTCCTACTGTCAGGCTTATTCCCACGACAGGTCTTGTCCATCACATCATTCTCCTAATGATGTGATCTCATTATCAAATGACATCTCATGTCTATGGCCAGGAAACCTTGACCATGTTTGATCAACAAACTAGTTAACTAGAGGCATACTAGGGACACAGTGTTGTCTATGTACCCACACATGTATTTGAGTTTCAAATCAATACAATTGTAGCATGGATAATAAATTATTATCACGAACAAGGAAATATAATAGTAACCAATTTATTATTGCCTCTAGGGCATATTTCCAACAACCTCCCACTTGCACTAGAGTCAATAATCTAGTTCACATCACCATGTGATTTACATTGTTATGAATCTAACACCCAATGAGTTTTGGGGTTCGATCATGCTTTGCATGTGAGAGAGGTCTTTAGTCAACAGGTCCGCGACATTCAGATAGTGTGTACTTTGCAAATCTCTATGTCATACTGCAGACACTGCCACCACAATCCACTTGGAGCTATTCCAAATGGCTGCTCCACTATACGTATCCGAATTGCTACTCAGAGTCATCCGGATTGGTGTTAAAGCTTGCATCAACGTAACCCTTTACAACGAACTCTTTATCACCTCCATAATCAAGAAATATTTCCTAAGTCCTCTAGTTACTAAGGATAATATTGACCATTGTCTAGTGATCCACTCCTGGATCACTCTTGTGCCCCTTGACAGACTCATGGGAAGGCACACGCAGGTGCGGTACACGGCATGGCATACTATGCAGAGCCTATGGATAAGGCATAGGGGACGACCTTCATCCTTTCTCTTTTTTTTGCCGTGGTCGAGCTTTGAGTCTCACTCAACTCCACACCTTACAAATCAGGCAAGAACTCTTTATTTGACTGGTCCATTTTGAACTCTTTCAAAATCTTGTCAATGTATGTACTCATTGAAAGTTTTATTAGACGTATTGATCTACCTCTATAGATCAAGATGCCCAATATTTAACTAGCTTCATTCCAGGTTTTCCTTTGAAAAACTCCTTTTAAAACAACCCTTTATGATTTCTAGAAATTCTGCATCATTTCCGATCAACAATATGTCATCCACATATACTGATCAGAAATTCTATAGTGCTCCCACTCACTTTATTGTAAACACAAGTTTCTCACAAACTTTGTATAGACTCAAAAACTATGACCACCTGATCAAAGCGTATATTCCAACTCCGAGATGCTTGCTCTAGTCCACAGAAGGATCAGTGGAGCTTGCATATATTTTAGCAGCCTTAGAACCGACAAAACCTTCCGGTTGTATCAAATACGACCTTTCCTCACGGATACCATTAAGGAATGATGTTTTGACATCCATCTGCCAGATTTCATAATCGAAAAATGTAGCAACTGCTAACATAATTCCAACATACTTTAGCATCCCTACGGGTGGGGAAGTCTCATCGTAGCCAACTCCTTGATCTTGTGAAAAACCCTTTGCCACAAGTCGAGCTTTATAGACGGTGACATTACCGTCTGTGCCCGTCTTCCTTTTAAATATCCATTTGTTCTGAATGGCCTTTCTCCCTTCAGGTAATACTTCCAAAGCCCATACTTTTTTTTTCTAACATGGATCCCATCTCGGATTGCATGGCTTCTAACCATTTCTCAGAATCCAGGCCCATCATCGCTTCTTCATAGCTCGTAGGTTCATCGTTGTCCAACAACATGACCTCTAAGACAGGTCGCCATACCACTCAGGAGCAGTACACATCCTTGTCGACCTACGAGGTTCCATAGTAACTTGATCCAAAGCATCATGATCATTAAGTTCCTCTTCAACTAACATAGGCTGCACAAAAACAACTTTCAGCGATGCGCTACTCTCTGGTTGAAACAAAGGTTCAACAACCTCATAAAGTTCTATCTTTCTCCCACTCAATTTTTCGAGAGAAACTCTATCTCGAGAAAGGAGCCGTTTTAGCAACAAACACTTTGTGCTTGGATCTAAGATAGAAGGTTTAACCAATTGTTACGTTAGGGTATTCTATGAAGATGCATTTGTTCGCTTTGGGTTCGAGCTCATTAGGTGAAAACCCTTTTTCACATAAGCGTCGTAGCCCCAAACATTAAGAAACGCCAACTTAGGTTTCCACCAAACCAAAATTCATACGGTGTCATCTCAATGGATTTAGATGGTGCCCCTTTTAAAGTGAATGTAGTTGTCTCTAATGCGTAACCCCAAAACGATAGTGGAAAATTAATAAGAGACATCATAGTTCGCATCATATCTAATAGAGCACGACTTCGACATTCGGACACACCATCATACTATGGTGTTCCAGGTGGCGTGAGTTGTGAAACAAATTCCACAATGTCTTAAGTTGTATACCAATACTCGTAACTTAGGTATTTAACTCCACGATCATATCGTAGATATTTTATCTCCTTGTCACGATGATCTCAAACTTCACTCTGATTTTTTGAACTTTTCAAACGTTTCAGACTTGTGTTTCATTAAGTAAATATCCCCATATCTATTCAAATCATCAGTGAAGGTAAGAAAATAATGATATCCACCGAACGCTACAACACTCATTGGATCGAATACATCAACATGTATCATTTCCAATAAGTTAATTGCCCACTCCATCATACCGGAAAAACGGGGTCTTAGTCATCTTGCGCATGAGGCATGGTCCGCATGTCTCAACCAATTCGCAATCGAATGAGTCCATAGATCCATCCGCATGGAGTTTCTTCATGCGTTTTACACCAATATGGCATTTAGCGGCAGTGCCACAAGTATGTGGTACTATCATTATTAACTTTGTACCTTTTGGCATCAATATTATGAACATGTGTATCACTACGATCAAGATTTCAATAAACCATTCTCATTGGGTGCATGACCATTGAAGGTATTATTCATGTAAATAGAATAACCATTATTCTCTAACTTAAATGAATAACCATATTGCAATAAACATGATCTAATCAAGTTCATGCTCAACGCAAACACCAAATAACATTTATTTAGGTTCATCACTAATCCCGAAGGTAGAGAGAGCATGCGATGGTGATCACATCAACCTTGGAAACACTTCCAACACTCATCGTCACCTCACTCTTAGCTACCCTCCATTTATTCTGTAGCTTTATTTCAAGTTACTAACATTTAGCAACCGAACCGGTATCCAATACCCAGATGCTACTAGGAGCACTAGTAAGGTACACATCAATAACACGTATATCACTATACTTCTATCGATGCTGCCAGCATTCTTATCTACCAAGTATCTAGGGTTGTTCCGCTTCAATGACCGTTCTCCTCATAATAGAAGCACTTAGTCTCGGGTTTGCGTTGAACCTTGGGTTTCTTCACTGGAGCAGCAACTAACTTGCCATCCATGAAGTTTCCCTCCTAGCCCTTGCCCTTCTCAAAACTAGTGGTTTCACTAAACATCAACACTTGATGCTCCTTCTTGATTTCTACCTTCGTGGTGTCAAACATCGTGAATAGCTCAGGGATCATTATTTCCATCCCTGGCATTTTATAGTTCACCACGAAGCTCTAGTAGCTTAGTGACCGTGACTTGGACAACGATATCAATCACTATCTTATCTAGAAGATCAACTCCCACTCGATTCAAGCGATTCTAGTATGCAGACAATCTGAGCACATGCTCACCGATTGAGCTATTCTCCTTCATCTTGCAGGCAAAGAATCTTGTTGGAGGTCTCATACCTCTCAACATGGGAACGAGCCCGAGATGCCAATTTCAGCTCTTAGAACATCTCGTATGTTCCATGACGTTCAAAACATTTTGGAGCCTCAATTCCAATCCGTAATGCATGACGCACTAAACTATCAAGTAGTCATCAAAACGTGTCTGTCAGATGTTCACAACATCTATAGACGACACTTGAGGGGGTGGCACACTGAGGGGTGCATTAAGGACATAAGCCTTCTGTGCAGCAATGAGGACAATCCTCAGATCATGAACCCAGTCCGCATTATTGCTACCATCATCTTTCAACTCTATTTCTCTAGGAACATATAAAAAATTCAAGGGAGCTACACCGCGAGGTAGTAATCTACAACATAATTTGCAAAGACATTTTGACTATGTTCATGATAATGAGTTTAGTTAATCATATTACTTAAGAACTCCCACTCAAATTGACATCCCTTCGGTCATTCGAGTGTCACATGATCCAAATCCACCAACTCAAGTCTGATCATCACGTGAGTTGAGGTGGTTTCAATGGTGAACATCTTCATGTTGATCATATCTACTATATGACTCATGTTCGATCTTTCGGTCTCTTGTGTTTCGAGGCCATGTCTGTACATGCTAGGCTCGTCAAGTTTAACCCGAGTGTTCTGCACGTGCAACACTGGCTTGCACCCGTTGTATGTGAACGTAGAGTCTATCACACCCAATCATCACGTGGTGTCTCGACATGAAAAACTTTCGTAATGGTGCACACTCGGTGAGAACACAATTTATCTTGAAATTTAAGTGAGGGGTCACCTTATAATGCTACCGTCGTCCTAAGAAAAATAAGATGCATAGAAGGATTAACATCACATGAAAATCATAAATGACATGATATGGCCATGAACTTGTGCTTTTGATCTCCATCTCCGAAGCACAGGCATGATCTCCATCATCACCGGAATGACACCATGATCTCCATAACGTGTCGCCATCGGGGTTGCCGCGCCGGCTATTGCTTCCACGACTATTGCTAACTCATAGTGATAAATTAAAGCAAAAACGGCAAAAATAATTAAAGACAACCCTATATCTCTTGCCGGTTGCCGTACTCATCGACATGCAAGTCATGATATTTTATACAAAACATGATCATCTCATATATCACATATATCTCATTATGTAATTGGCCATATCACATCACAACATACCCTGCAAAAACAAGTTAGATGTCCTCTAATTGTTGTTGCAAGTTTTACGTGGCTACTATGGGTATCTAGCAAGAACAATTATCACCTACGCAAAACCACAATGGTGATGCACAAATTGCTATTCAACCTTCTCAAGGACCGCCTTTGTCGAATCTGATCCAACTAGAGTAGGAGAGACAAACACCCACCAGCCATGTTTATGCAACAAAGCCACGGAACCGGTTTCTCGTAAGCGTACGAGTAAGGTTGGTCCGGGCCGCTTCATTCCACAATACCACTGAATAAAAAACTGACTAAGGGAGGAAGCAATCTGAGCATCAAGGCCCACAAACACCTTTGTATTCTACTCATGGTCTCACTACACATAGACCTAGCTCTGATACCACTGTTGGGGAAAGTTGCATGGGAAACAAAAAAAATTCCTATGCACATGCAAGATCTATCCATGGTGATGAGCATCGACGAGAGGGAGAGTGGATCTACATACCCTTGTAGATCGCTAAGCAGGAAGCGTTAAGAAACACGGTTGATGTAGTCGAACTTCTTCGTGATCCAAATTGCCAAGCGTCTCGCGATCCCATCACGATACCATGACGATCCATCTCGCGATCCAATCACGATCTGTCCCGTGATCCCATCATGATCCGTGCCATGATCACATCACGAATCGTCTCGCGATCCTGATCACGATCCTTCCGATCTAGCACCAAATGAATGGCACCTCCGCGTTTAGCACACGTACAACTCGATGACGATCTCCACCTTCTTGATCCAGCAAGATGTTGGGGAACGTTGCATGGGAAACAAAAAATTTACTATGCACACGCAAGATCTATCCATGGTGATGAGCATCTATGACAGGGAGAGTGGATCTACATACCCTTGTAGATTGCTAAGGGGGAAGCATTAAGAAATGCGGTTGATGTAGTCGAACGTCTTCGTGATCCAAATCGCCGAGCGTCCCGCGATCCCATAACGATCCGTCCCGTGATCCCATCACGATCCATCTCGCGATCCAATCATGAATCGTCTCATGATCTTGATCACGGTCCTTCCGATCTAGCACCGAACGGACGGCGCCTCCGCGTTCAGCACACGTACAGCTCGATG